>BCGF01000007.1:1192270-1792270 GCA_001599175.1 Pestalotiopsis sp. JCM 9685
AAAAAAAAAAAAAAAAAAAAAAAAAAGCTCTAGACTGCATGTGAACGTTGAGAGATATTCAGATGCCTTCTTCTTCTTCTGCCTTCCGCAGGCGATCATTCACCCAGATAGTTACGGCAAAGAGAAGAGAGTCACCAATGATATGGCGGAGCAGATTCCCCGTTGCCGAATGCCCTTTTAGAGACGTCATCTGTCCATGCGCTCAGATGGTTTGCGGCCGAAGGCAAAGTTTCGCGATCATTCATGCCAACCGGCACGCTATATGATGACCGTTTTTCATCTGTGCGTGCCTGAAGGGTGGTCATCCATAAACAAAGACATAGAGACAGGTCTATTAGTGTAGACACATGAGCACTCAATTCTTCCCAATGCCACCCAGCCGAGAGTGCCGTTCGGAGTGCGAGGTTAAATATATGATTGTGCTTACACTTGGCCGCGAGCTAAAAAGGGCAACAAGCGATTTCCTATTCAGCCCAATCCGCTCGGTCGTGCGCCACACGATTGTTCTTGATCGACCTGTCAGTTTCCCCAGGAAGGAGCTGAGGTCTGGATGCTGCTGCTTCTGTGCTATACCTTACCTAGCCGCATTCGCTGAATTACAGTTTAGTGAGAGGCATGGGCCCTAATGTTGGTGTCTAGGCAGGCACTGATTGGTACGGCGTCGTAACACGACACCTGAGAATGCCTGTACCTGGACGTGCACACCCACTCGACTTTGATGCTTTCACCTGGGTGGCCAATCCTGTTCTGAATTCTTCCTAGGCGAATGGCTACAACGTGTTGAAGTTCCATTCTGCGAGATGGCTCGAAATCGTGCCGCCAACTTCCAAGCTGATTGATACGTTGTGGGCAGGTGCTGGAAACCTTGCCGGGCGCCTACCTTACCTTACCTTACCTACCTCGTAGGTAGCTTCACTACTCGCCCCCCTAGGTTACCTACTATACTAAGGTCCTTATCCCAATGCAGAGGCTTCGGGCAACCTCGGCGATGATTGCGTCGGCGCAGGATCTCATCCGCAGCCGTTCACGAACATGTGAGTTTCCACGTTACACCACTACGGCTGCCCTTGAAAGATCATAGTTGATCTGAAGACCGCACCACCCGCATGGCCGGCTCATGGATCCAAGGCCCGTTCCTTGGTGCAGGTAGCTGTCGGAACCACTACTTTTCTTACTGAACACGGCACAGCCCAGACTCAAGGCGGACTGCTCATCTACGGAATCGGACGTATTACCAAGCAAAGTTCCAAATCAAGAAATCCGACACTCGCTTGCTTGCTCACCCATGAGAGATCCATATCATGATAATGACAGCTAGTCAGCCCACTGCCAATGTGTCCGTGACTTCTCTCCGAGGTTGGGTCGAGCTCTGGTGCAGTCTTAGTTCGTGTAAGCTGACGAGGTGAACAGACGATTTCCAAATCAATTTCGACCCTCCCTCGCTGTATACGGATACGGTTCGGTCGCGAAAATCTCGCCTCCGTCGTTGCCGGATACCGATATCTCTATGGTAGCATGGAGCTTGATCGCACCCCGGTCCTCTCGTCAATGGCAGTATCGCCACAATCAATACACCAAAAACTTGAAATCCAACACGGGTCTGCTCGGTAGCGGGCGCTTCCCCCCAAGACATTATGCACCCCAAAGCTGGGCAGCAGCAGATTGCCTGGCGTGCTGCAGATTCACAAACATGTTTTAGTCTTCGCCCCTCGCTACCTACTTTGGGATCTTGCTGCATGGCATCATGTTCTCCCAAGACGCCGGACGCGTATTCAATTTGGAGGCGGTGCTCTCTCAGTCTCGTTCAGCTGTGAGACACGACTAACCATATCCAAATCGTAGGCCATGGACAAAAATGAAAATGAAAATGCAGATTACTCGACGCGAAAATTCTTCGTTACACGTCCATGATGAATTACAAGACAAGGCACCGTCTGGCTGTTCGAGCTGAAGAATTCTAGTCGGGCGTACCGCGCGCCTCGCTCCCCTAATTCGTGCTTGGATATTGGAAAGCCATGCTCATATGGGCCTAGATCGGGTTTGTCAAATCTGCAAGCCCTCCAAGTGCTATTATGTGCCGTCTCCTCCTTCTCGAAGTGGGCTTTTGTGTTACTTACGAGGCTGAATCGATCGTTGCACGGAGCGGATGCAACCTGCCCGGCCTAGAAATACCCCCAAGCTAGGCAATGAGTGACACCGTACACGGGGTTGTTCTTGTTGTTGACGCTCAGCGGTATGTGTCTATAAAACTGTAAGTTCAGACCATGGCTCCTCCCTAGCTATCCCCGAGACCAAGAAAGATCATGGTTGCGTCCCAGCATCCATGGCAACATTAGCAGCAGACTTGGGGTGATACTTGTGCATCGTATTATAGTCACCTGGACGCCCAGATGGCCTTTTTGGGTGTGGCACCAAACAGTAAGCTCCATGACATACCACCCACCCCACACGACAGACACCCTTTTCCAGGAGAGAAGTTGACGTCTGCTTGACGCTTGAACTTCTCCCAGTCAATGCTCAGTATGGACATGGACATACATGTCTGGGTGAACTAATACTAGAAGCAATCTCTTTAGACTTTGACGGGGCGCTTCTCGCGTTTATCGAAGAATGAAGGATGCAGGAAATGTTTCACACAGTCCCAACGTGCGTGACGGGTCTCGTCTCGTCTCGATAGCGTAACGGCCAAAGTATGTACTGGGTTTAAGCTTGAATTATCTCCCTTCTTCAAGTCTCAGTCCCAACCACCCTCAATGTCATATGCAGCCGCCAGCTCGACAGGGATACCTAGATCGCCAGAAAGGGTCCCCAGTCACGATCGACCCCAACTACCGAGAAACATGACAAGGGAAAGAAGAAAAATCCGACCACACTTTGGACATCTTCAACGTTTTGCCATTTAGGACGCACACCGTAAAAGATCACAGAACGGCCGCCTACACTACACACCGTTTTTCCCGATACGGTCAGCTCTTGGGTCACGCTGTCTTGACATGTCGCCAATCTCGTCGTCCTTGGGGCACCTTGACCGACAGGTTGCCCACTAACACGCACCAGAGATGCCCAAACTAGTCGCCGCGCAGTTGACCTAGGTTAGTTCACTGGACCATGGCGAATATTCACGCCAGTGGTACCATGAAGGGGGTCATTTTCAGATTTGCAGGCGGAATCAAGGCATGCGGATGTATTCCGTACAATCTCTCTGTACCGGCAGTATGACATCTCAAGTTCGAGAAGAGAACATTTGCACTGATATCAGCAGTGGCAAAATGGCACAGCCCTTCACATGAAGATGAACATATCGACAGCATTGCGACGAATCGGATCCTGGCTCTTGATACCATACACTAGAGTCACTTGTATCGATAATATTCCCCGTCGCCCTACGGATGTGTCCCGTGCAGATAAAAACAGTAAGTAGTGGTTTGCATATACATGCTTGGCATACATCCGCAGGCTGCATGACCAGGGTCGAAGGATGCCCACATGGTCTTCGACGTTACCCATCGCGCTTCGGAGACAGATACCGCAGTTTTGAACCCCCCCCCCCCCCCCCCCCCCAATGGACTTTAAGCACTCGCATGTTTTAGTATTTCTTGGATGCCAATTCTTGTCTCACTCGGATCTACATCACCGGCATGGCTGGCTTCCAACTTCGGACCACCTTCACAACACGAATCCTCACCACTCCACATCTCTCCAGGCTTCCTTTTCCTGTCTCGAGTCTGAAGTATCCCTATTCCTCGATCAGGCTACATTTCCTTCTAGAGCTTGCACGTACGTATATCCAGGACGTATCCTCGGACTCAGCCACAACATCTACGTCGCCGGCGGTGTGAACGCCCATGCCCCCCGATATACCCCTTGGCGAATCATGGTCATGTCGGTACACACACACCGTCTGAGGAACACTCCACACCACCACAACCCTCTCCGCAACTCCATCAGCTCAAGCTCAAGCAATCAAGGACCCTGCTCGTTAGCCATGACCGACTGGGATTTTTGCGCGCGTCCCACACCCCAAAAGGGAGCAACCGCGACTTGTGCTCTGCGGCGTATATTGAATGTACGACAGCTACGTCATTATTTGTGTCCTGTGATCGCGTTTCCTCCTTCTTTTCGCCGCCTTGTTATCCCCGTGGCGGTGGGATCCAGCGATTGCTGCTGTGTATGATATCGTAGAGTTGCTGGAATCTTGGTTTTCGTCAGCTGTTCTCTCAGCTGGACTTTGGTCAGAGTCGGATATGATCTTTCCGGACAATGACTAGGCGTGTTATCGGGACCTTGGTAAGTTTTTCGAATATAGATTTCTTGTCGTGGTTGGTTTCCTTTGACGCTCTCGGCCTGGTTGGGTATTCAAGTGAGTCTGGGTGACCCATACCATAGGATGAGATACAGTGAACTTTTACGTCTAGGCGTCTCTACGCTGCTGTAGTCCGCATGACCTAGGAAATCCGAGACCAGAACCCAGCCAGCACGTCGAACTCTGTGAGTCCATGAGTCAGATCGGCATCTGGAACCACCCACGAATCCTATAGAGCCAGATAAATCTTGTTTTGTTTTCTGTGAAGCAACGGGTGATCGAACATCCGTGTTATGGTCGTATTCAGAGGCCGCTTGCTTACTTCCAGCCTTTTCCAAAGGGCAGACTACCAAGCCACGAGTTGCTCAATATTGGAATGAGGCGGTGGCGTCTGGATCAACGCCGCACGCTCGAATACAAGAAATGTATGCAAGGTTCATGTCGTGGCCATTGTATCCCAAGCATCCTGCAGACCAGGTAGTCACGGCGTAGGTGGATGGGGATTATAGTGCAGGGAGGTATATTGCCAAGGCATAGTTTGTGGCGAGGGTGGTGTAATGAAGCGAGATATGTTGATATGAGTTTCTCGATACCGAAGAGGACTCTCCCAGTTCCATGGTTAAGGGAAACGTCGAATATCATGACAGCTATAATGAGGAAATGAAATTGCTTACAGAAGGAGCTGCCACTCGGATATGGACATGTCATGACGACTTCGAGACGATCTAGTCAAACATCGTCCGATTCCTCTATATCTGATACAAGAACTACGCAAGATATCCAGTGATGTCCATGTGGCTGGGGCGTCTTTCTCGAATCCATCACCCAGCTAATTCGTAGATTTTGAGCTGGTCTTGTTACACACACGGCCGGGAAGGTGATCCTCGCTTATTCGCCTGGCTGCCCGGCATCGACTGCCCGGGGAAGCTTGCATCTGTCATCCTACAATAATTCATAGAAAGCATCTTTGCAGCAAAGTACTGTAGTCCGCGGTAAAGGAAGTTTTGAAGTTTCGCGGCACGATATTGCTTTTTTTCCCTGGAACCAACGCGTGAAGCGAAGATGACAAGGATCCTACATTTATAAGCAAGTGAGAACCGGATCTTTCTCGGCCTTCCTAGTGGTCGCCTTGTAATTAACGCATATCCTAAATCAACGGAAATGTCATGTTTATATTTACTGTCATTGGCGGCAATACAACGCTCGTCTGAGATATATTTACCGCTCCCTGGTCCATTTTTCGGGATAAATGCCTGTTCGTAGCAGCATTCAAAAGTGTAGTATGGTGCGATTCGACGGAGGAGAGATGGCGTGATGCATATACCTGTGACTCTATGGGAGCATATTGGATTTCGAGGTCGGCTACTCCTTGTCGTCCTCAAGTTCTGCTCCCGTCGGTTTCAAAGTCTTGGTTTTCATGAGATGCCGCTCAGAATGCTCAATCAGCTCAAATGAATGAGTCAGTCTGCGTATGCTAGACTACGTGATGATTTCGCCCCATCACTTTACCGTCTACTCAATGTTGGAATCAAATTCGCAGTCATGGCTTCTTCAACCATGAAGCAGATCGACGAGACACAAATGGAGAGGTTGGTTGAGTCTATTCGAAATGCAGTCACCGAAAGTCACCATGACCCTCAAAAAGGAGGATGAACAGAAACAAGCCGAAACAGTAAACGGCATTTCAAAGCATGTACACCACTGGAACGTTACAAAAGACGGATAGGATGGTTCCTCTTTCTCATCATGGTTTCATTATTGAGATCGAGGTAACCTACGGTGAACAGTTGTCAGAGAGAATATTTTCTGCCTTGAGTGGATAGTCCTCTAGACTGGTTGGTTTTGTGAGATAGCCTCTCGTGTCAAAGCTTGCCCGTCCATCTTAATAAAACCGTAAGCCTAACTCCCCGCCCAGTTGCGCCGACCTATCGCTTAAGTTGCTGGAATAGCCTGTAGACCGTCCTATTTGTATTTTTGGCCTTTTTAGACATTTGAAGCACCGTTTGGTCGAGTGCGAACCCGTACAAAATTATGCTTGCCAATATAAATTCCTTTAGCATCGACAAGCCTGGCCCGGTATCTTTTACATATATACCGTTGGTGGCCGAAGGCTGAAGCAGCTGCTGATATATATCACGTTGATAAGATAACACAACACATACGACCATAGGTACTAGAAAACTCGGCATCCCGTCCGCTCTGCCCTAGATAAACTAGTAACCGCTGGATTAGTACTCAGGTGGGTGACCACTGGGGAATCCCCGGTGTTGTATGTTTTTGCATCTTTTTGGTTCTTTTAAGTTTTTCTAGAATGACACTCGTACTCCAAGAACAAACTTAGGATACCGTCGATCAGACGAGAGATAGTCTGCCCATGATCTGCCCATTGGTACCAAACATGGTCGACGGGCAAGAGTCGAGTATTGCCCGTATCTCTCGGTGCCACGGAGCGAGCGTATACTTTTGAAAACACTCGACGTTGTTGTCATTATAAATTAATCAATTGATCGTAAGCCCAGTACGCCCCATTGTTCCCTTCTAAAACACGGATGCCTTCCCCCCGAACCGGACACTTCCCGGGTCGCCTTCATCCCGAACCATCTCACTTCTGGGTCTCCCGATTACACACGTGCCACATCTCCATGCCCTTGAGCCCCGGCAGATTCCTCAGCAGCGGGATGTTCTTGGCAAAGTCGTCGGTGGCGCGGTAGGCGTGGTGGGCCTCGACCGTGTCCCAGCCGAGCACGAGGACGAGGGCGCGGCACGGCTCGCCCTTGTACTCGAGCTCCTCGAGGGCGAAGCCGTGGGCGTGCTCGCCGCTGCTGCCGGGGCCGGGGCGGATGACGTCGACGAACTGCTGGACGCCGGCGAGGATCTCCTGCTGGCGGACCGAGTCCATGTCTTTACTAAAATACGCGTGGCACACCTCGGCGACCTTGGTCCGCCCCCGGCCGTCCTGGTTGTCGAGCACGGCGGGCGGGTGCGGCACGAACGGCACGTGGTAGATGCGCAGGGGCCCGTCGACCAGGTGGCGGACGACCTCGAGGAAGGGCCCGTAGTAGTCCTTGGCCATGAAGGCCTCGTGGTCCGAGAGGGCCTCCCAGTCGATGAAGATGCAGCCCTTGGTGGCGTCCTCGACCCGCCGCGAGTAGCGCACGCGCGTCACGCCCGACTGCTGCGCGATGGTGCGGGTGAGCCGGTGCGCGGCATCGTCAAAGTTGAGGTCCTTTTTCGGGTTGAACTGCACTATCTCGGTGACGGCCGACATGGTTCTTCTTCCCTTTCGACTAGGTTAGTATTTATTTTAAGCGAGAGGCGGGCGGCGTTGGTGTTTCGTTTTCGCTTGGGACGGACGGAGCTCGGGGTGGGTCTTTGCGTGAACTAGCGGACGGGTAGGAAACGTGGGAATCTGTATGATGATGACAGATGGACCGAAAAATCGACGGCTGGACCAGTAGGTTATATAATCTTGAACACGACAAAGTTTGAACTAACTAACGGTCTACCCAGCGAGAAGAAGAAGAAAACAAAAATGCCTATCACAGTTTTATATATATCTTGTGATTAAAAGGGGGTGAGTTCGTGACCTGTTACGGGAGGACCGAAGCTGAGGATAATCACAACCTGGAAGGAGGGTGGGAATTGCTGCCCCGCTCCAGCTGCTAAAGATTTATTCCCTGTCCATAATTCTGAGCAAATAGAGTGCAAGAAAGTGCCGATACCCAAACTGACAAATGTTTTTTCTTCTTTTCTTTTCCAAAGCACCAGCAGCGGCAGCGTGTGCGGAACGCTACTTTTGGCAGTTCCGCATCAGATCAGATTGCACAGTCATCAAACCAAAGAGGTCACGAGTACGAGCAAGATATCACAATCGCTTCTCACGTAACAGTACCATCTCACGTAAACATTATGCCAATGAAATACGTCCATTACACAGCACGGTAACGTAAAAGTTCCCAAACGTCAAATCTCCAGACGGACCCCACTACCGAAGGTTGACGCTTGCAAAAGAATGCTGGGATACTCATGAATCGTACAGACAAATCAGTACCACCAGCTGCGCGAGTACCCGAATCCTTCCTATGATGATGGGGCACCGGCGAAGAATACGACCTGAACCGTGATATCATCCCTCGCATTGCGCGCAAAGGGAGGCTCTGGCACCAGGTTGGCCTTGACCATCCCTTCAAAGTTGCCTCCTAGAGCATTTCTCACTAGATGCACTGCGGCATTATCATCCTCATATGTCTCTCGGTCTTTGCTGAATTGGAACCCTGGCTGATCCCAGCCATACTTGGTCAAGCTATACGGTTCTCTGGTATCTTCTGGCTTCGTTGTTGGAAAACGAACACCTGGCCACTGCTCTGCTGGTACAGAGTAGACCACTGTCCTTGTCCACTGTTGTGTTGTTTCATCAAATGACGAATGTACTGATGGAACGCTGTTTATTGAGGAGGTCGTTGGAACCGTCGTTGCACCCTTTCGGCCGAGAGGCGATCGGAATTCGGCTCCGTGCAAATCGAGCCATTTGCCTACGAGGTTTACGGCTTGCTCAGTCGACACGCGATCCCAGAACCCGTCGCTTCCCATGATCAAAAAGGTGCCTCTCCTGCGATCCAGCTGTGTCGTGGTCACGACTGGCTCGGCCGTCAGGTACGGCGGAGTCTTGACCGCGTACTTTGCCGGGGACAGAGGGCTGAAGCCCAGCTCGAACTTGCTTTTGATTTCGCTCTGAAAGTCCAGAGCCCACTTCCATCTGCCATCGCCAAAGCCACGAGAGACCATGAGGCCCAAGACCCGGCCACCCTTGACGATATTGTCCTCGCCTGGATGTTCGGCATTGATCCGTGCGGTCTCTTCCTCGTTGCTTCCAGTTTGGTCCACAGATAAGGCCGTAGCTTGCCACCCGCCTGAATCATTTCGCTGCCCGAGGACGGCTCTCGAGTCGCCCACGCAGGCGACTCTCAATTTCCAAGTTTTCGGGTCGAATAGACTCAGAAGGGCACACGAACCAGTGTAAGCTGGCATAAGCTTAGCCACCTGCTCGTGATAAGGAATTCCGTCCTTGACAGCATCGACGGCGCCTTTGACGATATCATCATCCAGAGCCACGAAAGCCTTTTTGATGGCTGCCGCCACACCTTCATTGGTGTTGTCTTTCTTGTCTAAGGGCTGGAGTGCGTCCTGGACAGCAGGTAGCAGGCGTTTCGTCAACAAGGCGGCTGTCTGCGAACCGGCATGGCCATCAAATACGGCCCATGCATGCCATGGTTTTTCCAATACGCCTCCGACGCCCTGGCCCCCGGCGCCGTCCAGCATTCCATGCACATATTGATCTTCGCAAGGGCTACTGGCTTCCAGCCTCGTGACGTAGTACGCTGCCACGGGACTTCTGTCATCGCCGCGGTGCACGCTGCTCTCAGTGTTGAGGCGCCCAGTGATTGGATCCTCTGGCTCCTTCGTAGACACTGCCTGATCTTGTTTGAAATTGTGTTGTCCATACTTCTCCGACAAATACGCCCCGAGAGCCAACCAGGACCCGGACCAGAGAAGAGAGGAGGCTGAGAATGACTTTGACTTGCTAGACGAGTTGCCATCAGCAGGACTGCTGTATGCGCGCGCAGTTATCCTATGGCAGAGTCCGGCAGGCGCGGATGCGAGACTGTGATGAGAAACAGGTGATACCACATTGCGTGAGAGCGTGTTGCCTGTGTTGCCTGACAACCGCGAGCCGGCTCTGCTCAATGGAATCCTCTGCATGCTGGGCGGGCTTTGATGGGCAGGGTGATTGGTCAGCCCCAAGTCGATCTTACAGACGAAAAAGGGTCGCGGAGGAATGAGATTCTGGCATGATCAGCTTTTGAAAAGCAGAAACCGCATCCCTTGGTTCGTCCCTGCCAACATGGCAAGACGGGTACAGCGAAAAGCAATAGCGAAATCAGATCATGTTTTGGATTGCCAGTTGGAGTAATAGGGAACTTCTGGTAGCGCACAACGAACTCCGCGGCGGGGATGAACCCTGCTGTGACCTGTCAACCCCACAGCGACTTTTAGGGGGATTGACGGGCTCTAGGCGCACCCGCTTGTCCGCCTAGGCCGGCAGGCCCAGATGACTCCATATCATACTGTTCTCGTTATAGAAGAAGTGTCTCCTTTCTCGATCAAAACATCTCGTGTGCGCTCTTATACATTATACCGAAAAAAGTTCCCATGTGGAGTTCACTCGGATTTGCCGTTCAGTCTCGCGAAATTACCAGCTAGGAATTTTTTCATTCTTGATTGGGATTTTGAATATAAAAGTTCTCCCAAACTTTTCTTTTGAAATACTACTTCTGCAAAACAACCTCTCAAAGTTGTCAGAAAACAAAATTGCATATTTGAGCAGCCTTGATCGCGTAGGAAGGTACGGAGACTTTTGTCAGATTATGATATCTCGAGTATGGTTCTGTACACAGTCGATCGATGAACCATGATCACGATTCTAAGCTCTTCTTTCCTCTGAAGAATCCAGAAAGCTTTCCCATCATCTGCCCAAGCCCGCCTTTCTCGCTCCCTTCCACCAGACCGCCTTGAATCCAGCCCGGAAGCTTCTTCTTGATCCTGTCCGTGCTGAAGCGGCGATCCACGAGAACAATGGCGGCATAATCTCCCCTGTGTCGGATCGCTCTTCCTATACTCTGGTTTACCGCACGCATACACGCGTTCTCGTAAAAGTCTCTCGCCGTCTGCTTGGCAACAGCCAACGCCTCGGCCCTGGGCACCGCCGGGCTGCCCGAGACGAGCCGGCTCGTCGTCGTGGTCTCGATGTACTCGATCCTCGCCTTCCAGTCGGGCGAGTGGATGTTGGGGTACGGCAGCCCGACGATGACGACGCAGCGCCCGAGGCGGTCCGAGAAGTTGATGCCCTCGCTCATCTTGCCGCCGACGACGCTGAGGAGCAGCGCGCCCCGGCCGTTGCCCGTGGCGCCGGGGACGGACGGGTCGCCCAGGATGGCCTCGCTGTACTGCGCGAGGACCTCGTCGCTGGAGCCGCCCTTGCTCTCCCGGAAGAGGGCCTTCTTGGCTTGGAGCCTCGCCCAGACAGATTGCTGCTTGGTCGGCCCGGAAGAGGGCGGCGCTTCGCTCCACGCCGAGACCACCTCATCCAGGTATCCGTAGCTGGGGAAAAAGACAACCATACCGTCCGGGACGACGGCACACATGTTGAGGATGGACATGCCCAACTCGTGGATTACCGTCTTGTCGCTCCGCTTCTGGAAGCTGAACTCGAATTCCATGCCAGGCTTGGTGCTGCCCAAAGTCCAGACGCAAAGATTCGAGCTGGGAATGACGTGACCACAGCTGAGAGTCGTGATCTTGGACGACGGTAGGTCGGGGAAGAGATGTGCCGTGTAGTCGTCAAAAGGTGACATGGTTCCTCCCGCCAGTATAACCGCACGAGCGCTGGATGCGATCGATGAAAAGGCATACATTGGCGAGAGCAGGAGATATGAGAGCTTGATATCTGGCTGTGATGTGTTTGATTTGGGTGCTTTGTGATAGAAGATACGCCCCTCGGAGCCGAGATTCGTCAGGGATACTAAGAAAGATAGAAGATTGTGCAACACGGGCGTCGAGGATCTACTTCGTGTAGATTGATCTCCTTGCTCCTCGATGTGGGTTGCGTAACCTTCAATCTTGTAGGCAAGCTTGGACTCCTGAATGTACAAGATCAACTTGTACAGGTTTATCTGGTCTATACCTTTTGACCGGAGCAAGGCATTTGAGTCGACAATGCCTTGATCATTCTGGACCTGGTGAGCTGTTGTCGCTTGAGAATTGTGACTGCAATTGACTGACCTTGAGCTGCAGTGCCCCATTAAGCCATTCGCTAAGACCGTCGATGACCCTGGCCACCTGGGCTACCATGACTCTGTTCTCGCCTTTGAGTCTCTTTCCAAATCTCTTGACATAGACGCCAAGCATTTGTCGTCCACGCTTGAGCTCGCTTAGATTTATCTCAGAGGCATAAACATTGGCAACTGCGTCCATGATGTTGTGTGCCTCGTCGACGATGACCACATTGCCTTCCAAGTTGATGCCGAGCGCATCTCTGGCCGTCTTTTGCAACAGAAGCGGGTATGGCAACGTAATAATTTCGGCACCCGGTACAGCCGTTCTCGATGCATAGTAGGGGCATATTGAAAGCTCTTTTCCCAGCTCGAACAGATCTTCAATGTCTGGCAGTGTGGCTAGCGTATTATCTCGAAACTGATGGGTCTGACCGAGATTGTCTGCACTCGGGACATATTGGCATTTTGAGCCCGACTTGGACTGCTGAAGCTCGCTGCATTTGTCATTAATGGCAGCAAGTGTCCCAAGTTTTGACACGGACGGGTTGATACACAGACGTTGCCGTGATGAGAGCGGAAGAAGCTTGACCACTTCAGCCTCAGACTTGCGGTTACCAGACAATAAATCTTCTGGTACTGAAGATGGAAAGGTCGGCCGGCGCAGTTCTGATATGAATTGAGTAAGTTGTGAATGTGTGCGTGATGTGTAGTAGATCTGCGCAAAGTTAGCATATGTTTGCCATTGATGCAAGAGTACCGACCTTGATGGGTTCTTCTATACGGTCTTCCTCTTCCTCCTTTTTGAGAGACCCCATGCCGAGCTTCTCCATGAGATTTCGTGTTTCTTTGCTGAATGTCGAGGTTTCGCTTGCCTGTTGCGCATCTTGATCCTCTCTCTCGTCAAGCAACCACTCGTCCTCGTCCGTACCGGCGGAAGCTCCAGACTTGGTGCCGGAATCATCAACTCGTCTCCTTTTGCTGCCTCGACCCTCCATCAGCTTCTCCTTGGCACGGATCCGTTGCAATTTCGTCTCGCGCTCTTCCCAGCTCTGGACCACCTCCTCCCGTTTTCTCTTGAGCATCTGCTCAATGATCCAGTCGGGTTCATCCCGGAAGGCATCGGCTGCATCATTGACGGCAGCCTCAAAGGTGGATTTCTTGTGGTTGCGCAACCACGTCAAGGCTGCACATATGAGAGAGAGCGATTTGCCCTGTGTGCCATGCCATTGTCAAGCAGTGCACAAAGGTTGAGTCTTGTTGGATCGGAAAACATACCGTGCCTGTTGGGCTTTCTAGGATGCCGATTTGACCTTGGCCTTGCTCTAGGACACCGTAGGCAGCCTTCATGAAATCTTGCTGCACATCATACGGGGTATATGGGTGATGAAAGTCAATGTCCTCAATCCCGGCCGCGATGTTCTCGACCTGTGAATCCGACATCTTGGCCCGCGAGGCCCGTTGCTATCGAGAGACACTAACTAGGTAGTGCATGGCCAATAGAGAATGTTTTGGAGGGGTGGATGACCGTTGAGTGGGTTGCTGCAGTATAATCTTGCTGCTACTGGATGATCGTGAGATGTGCCCGTGGGCTAGAACAGTCCAATCGAGGGGATCCGCACCCAGGTTTGGGTTGACTTGGAAAAGATTACGGTCAGGCAGCCCCCGTTTGAATGACTGCTGAGAATGGAAAGATTTCTCAATTCGTAACGAGAAGGCACATATGAAAGATACCACTGTTTCAGGCGTGATACATTATGAAATTCCTCTGCATAGTGTAGGTGGAAACAAAGGCTTTGCAGGTGAGGGCGAGCACCAGTCTGTCCAGTCGTCACTTTTCTTACCAGGAACTACTCGGCTACTGGGGCACCATGACAGCAAGGAAGTCAATATCAATAGAAGTGATAGGTATTCTTCCACACTTGGTAAATAATCTATCGTGATCGTAGTTTCTTGTTTCTTGGTTACTGGACCAATTGTTCCTTTCGTGCATGAACATGCAGCAGTCAATACAGTGGCTGCCGGGCTTTATTGAAATCCTCGGGGTTCCTCAACGTAAATGCCACTTTTAATGCAGGTGGAAGAAGCTCCAAGCATTGAATCAAGGCCTATGATAGGCGGGGTTGGCGTGGTTGTGGCTGATCACCGGCATCAGATCCTGTGGCCCGAGCTCAGCGGCCGCTCCAGCCACAGCACAATTTTGCTAGGGCTGCAAAACCCTTCTGAGGCTGCGGTGGAGATCAGGCTTAGCGCCATCACACTCTGGAACTTTTCACTCTCAGCAAAAGAAGCCCATCGCCAGACGGTCCAGCGAAAACACCATACTAACCATCCAGGCAACGAACAACCGTCAAGATGCCTACCAGATTGTCGAAGACCAGAAAGCAGTAAGTACATCAATCCGAATCCTCTCTGCGACTTCACCAGGATTTGTCAACGGGTTCCCTCGATCATCGCTTGCGCGCCGCCGCCTCGACCACGAAGCAGAAGAATTTTTCTAGAGTACGGATTGGGAGTTGCATGGGAGATTCGAACGTCAGAACACGATGAAGAAAGAGCGATTTGTCCGACACTGGGAACCTAGCCACAATGGCAGGTTCGGGGAACTTCTGAGGGAGGAATTGTTCATTTGACATGCGGCCAACAAAATTATCGCCTACAACAGCAAACGAGCGCTCGATCGATGGAACCCGACGACTACAATTCCGCGCAGTAGCAGCACATGCCGCCGTACATCTGGCTAACTTTTCTCTCAGCCGTGGCCACGTCTCGGCCGGTAAGGGTCGTATCGGCAAGCACCGCAAGCATCCCGGTGGTCGTGGTATGGCCGGTGGTCAGCACCACCACCGCACCAACATCGACAAGTACCACCCTGGTTACTTCGGTAAGGTTGGTATGCGATACTTCCACAAGCAACAGAACCACTTCTGGAAGCCCGTCGTCAACCTGGACAAGGTACGTCAAGAATTCGATCCTATCCAGCTAGCGAAACTAGTTGGCTGACATTTTTCTCAGCTGTGGTCGCTCGTCCCCGCCGAGACCCGTGAGGCCTACATCTCCGGCGAGAAGAAGGACACCGTGCCCGTCATCGACCTCCTTCCCCTCGGCTACTCCAAGGTCCTCGGAAAGGGCCGTCTCCCCGAAGTTCCCCTGGTTGTCCGTGCTCGCTGGGTCAGCAAGCTCGCCGAGAAGAAGATCACCGAGGCCGGTGGTGTCGTCGAGCTCGTCGCATAAGTTTGTAGTTTTGTGAGGGATGGACATGGGAAAAACCGGAATACCTTGACAAGCGAACTTGGGGCAGGTTGTACTCAAGTCTCCTGCAAACACCACGCGGCAGGTAGCGCAAGGTTCTTAGGCTCAAGGCTTCTTTCTCGAGCATTGCATGGCATGAACGGTTATATGAAAGGGAGTTCCGATGAATAAAACTGCTTTTCAACCCACTTCACTGTGGTCCGTGTGCCTTCATCGAACATGCGTGGCAATGCTTTGGCAACGCTTGGAATGTGTGCTGGAGGGGTTTTTGCTACTTGGATGTCTCGGGGGATAAGACCACTGACGGTCTTGATCAGGCCATGGTTTTGATACCTTGAGATGGGTAGAGCCATGAACTCTTGGGCCGTTCGGGGTGTTTTACTAAATTGGCTATTGCAGTTGATCAATGACTCGACTCGACTCGACTCGATTTCACTACCATTTCGACCTCCAGCGCAACTATCGACCATCAGGACGGACGGTTTGGGTTGATTCAACAAAATCCGTACGTACTCATACTCGACCAGAACACACCAAGATGCAGATGCGACTTGGAAAATCTCCAGAATCAGCTACAACAGCGCAGATTCCAACGTCAGGTCCATGCCATCCTGTCAGGTCGAGAAATCACATCTGTCACCGCTCCGGCCCAAGGTCAGCATCCAATTCTCCCAGACACCATTATCTGCGCAACGCTGTCAATGGAGAGGATCATCTGCAATTTTCTCTGGATTCTGGAAAGCCAGAGACAGTTCGAAGCTATTCGTGAGTTGTTGAAGCTCTAGGGCAGAGAGAGGAACATGGCGGTTCGAGTTCAAACAGATTCTAGACATGGGGAAGATTCGAGCTGCCGAAGATTGCTTCTACGATCGCAAATTGGCTTTGAAATAGCTATACGCGCAGGTGTTTTCGTTCTTTGTATGTGCTGCGATGTCAGATCCAGGCGGTTTTGACTGCCAAAAAGTCTGCCTATGGCCATACCATTTCCTTGGCCATCAGTCCGATACAACAAATGGATTTGCTCGATACTGGTAGCATCTGACCAAATACAAACAAGCAAATCTAGATTATTGGCTGATGCGATTATGCTTTCACAGTGTTCTAACTCGTCAGTTCAGGACATTCTAGCAAATGCTATATTTCAGAGAGTATCTGCGCAGCCGCCATACTGACAGATTTGCAATTAACTCTACAATGTTTGCAATTTTTTATATATGACGTAGGTCAGGAAAGTTGTTGCAAAAGTGGTCCTCAGTAACAAAGACATCACCATGGGTAAGGTATCAGCGTATTCTCAAACTTGAGGTGGCAGTCCACGAATTCTCGCTCGAAAGCCCGAGGGGGGTCGAGTCATATGTCGAGTCTGCATGTGACAATGTCACGATCGCGGCCCTAGGTAGCCAACTTGCACTTGAGAAGGTACCTGAGAGGCAAGTAAGGCACAGCACCCCGATCCCCAGCAATCAGGAGACAGGGATGCTTAGCGCCTCACCCCAAGCCCCCCGTTTAGTGGAACCCAATGGTCAGCGCCCGCCTCAAAAGGTCCCACGCTCACCCCAAGTGTCGCGTCATTTGCCCGTTCAGCGACCCGATAAGGTCAGTCACCCGGGGGACTTATCGATAACGTCCATCCATCGCAGGTACGGGTACCTCGAAGAGAGCGAGAGACCCTGGGCGCAACGCCATTTGATCCGCGCAACCGGCAACCTGACGCTCTCGGATGTCGTCGCTTTCTTTTTTGGATCTGACTGAAGTGAGCGAGCATCACCTGATTTCCTTTTCCAGTCGGTCAGTGTTGAGTCTCAGGCGTTGCTTCAAGCGTAACAACATAGAGCTCTCTACTAGATGCGCTGCGCATGTGTCAACCGCCGACCGACAAGCTCATTGCCTGATATAGTCAGCCTGACTCCGAATCTGGCTATTCGTCCTTGCAGCAAGCACACACAGCCCGCTCCTCGATCTATTCTTTTGATCTGTGCTAGATGGGATGCATATCCGGCCACTGCTTCCATCCTCTGTCTACTTGAATCCGTTCCCGATATGCGACTCTATTCCTGACCGAGTCAACCGCATCTCCCGATAGCTCCAACCGCCCCCAACTCTCTCGAGACTCGCTTTAGTACACAGCAGGCGCACCACAGACGTCCAGATAGGACCAGGCTCCTTCATACCCACTGCATGACACCCTGTGCCGCTTGTGCCTGCAGTATCACATTGCCAAAACTAATACATCAGGCAAACAACACCACCCCCGCAACCTAGGAAGCAAGAGGACCACTGTCGATTAGGCAGACGGCTGCCACCCCGCCGAAATCATGGCCCCGACACCCCCAGATATCCGTCCCTCGAGCGAAGAGGCAACAAGGAGACGAGTGAGCAAGAAACTACACAAGAAGCGCCGAGAAGAACACCAGCCTACCATGGAACTCCCTGATCGGTTAAAAGAAACTGGCGATGAGGTAGACGAGGACGTCGTGCCCCAGCAGGGCGGCCACCAGATGTTTATGAACATGAATCAGTCCATATTCGGCCTGATTGCAGCCGCCGGGTCTACCGCCGACTTCAATGATCGGTTTGAAGAGCATTACAGCGACGAAGAAGATGCTGGCGACCAAAGGCTCGAGGCCAAGGGGGCCAAGGGCAAGGAGCCAGACCGTGCAGATGTGACTGACCCGCAAGTTCTGAGAAAGGGTTCGTCGGACAAGTCAGAAAAGACGGGCAAGAAGCACAGGCGCCGACTGTCCAGTCAGCTTCTTCATTCATTGCCACAGCTGCCACGCCTTTCCTCAAAATCCAAATCCAGCAGGTCTTCAAAGCTAAAATCGCAGCCTTTGGACCTTAATCCTAGTTCAGACGACGCCAACGCCGGCGAGGCTGGCACTTCGGGCTTGCAGTCTCCAAGTTTTGAGAGCACAACCAAAGCGGAACGAGATGTGAGGACTGCGCCTGTCATGAGCATGATGCTTGAGGCGAGGGCTGAGATGGCCGCACGCCCCAGCTTCGATATGGAACGACTCTCTGGCGATCTGCGGAGAGGCACTGATGCTTCAGAGAACGCCGACACAGAGCTGGCAGTCCGCCTGAAGGAAATATTCGAGTTCGAACAGCCTGAGAAAGTACTGGAGGGTGAGTTATCGCCCTTGGAAAATCCATATAGTTCTATACTGATCAAGGCAGAATATCCGTGCTGGCTCCTACAAAGCGTACTGCTCCAGGGCTACATGTATATCACCGCCAGGCATATTTGCTTCTATGCTTACCTTCCGAAGAAAGCGGTAAGTCGTAAATCGCCTATGCGGCCGGAAGTAATCTAATTGTTCATTCATAGCATGAGGTCGCAAAATCCGGCTACTTGTCGAAAAGTGGAAAGCGGAATCCCAAATACAACCGTTACTGGTTCCGTCTCAAAGGAGACGTCTTGGGATACTACCGAGACTCGTCCAATTTGTACTTTCCGAGTGGCCAGATTGACCTGCGGTATGCCATCTCGGCAAGTATTGTCGACAAGGAAAAGGACGGCGTGCATTTCTCAATTGTGACCGAGCACCGCACGTATCATTTCCGGGCTGACAGCGCCCCGAGCGCCAAGGAATGGGTTAAGAGCCTTCAGCGCGTCATCTTCCGTTCTCACAACGACGGCGATAGCGTCAAAATCTCCCTGCCAATCAGCAATGTCCTGGATATCGAAGAAACACAAATGCTCGAGTTCGCAGACACAGTCAAGATCCGAATCATTGACAACGAGGAGACCTATGCCATAGACGAGTACCTTTTCTCATTCTTTGGTTTTGGCAAAGAAGCTGCCAATGTTCTCAAGATCTTGGTAGAAGACACAGCGGAGCAGCAGAAAGAGACGCGGTCCAGACTTGCTATTCCCCGTCTTCAAGAGAAGCCCGACAATGCGTCCAGTCGGAGTTCCCTGAGTGCCTATAGGACAGAAGGCGATGAAATCAGGTCGGCAAAGATTCGTGAAAATGTCAAGGCCACACTTTCTCCAGTATCTCCAACCAGCCGTCGGGAGTCTAGTTCTCGAGCCAGTGGCGAGCTGAGTAGAAGCAGCTTCGATGGCTTCAGGCCTTTTGCACGGAGAAGTTTGGATACAGGCGGTCGAGGACATAATCCTGCACATCGAAGTTTCAGTGGCAGTCGATCGAATAGCCATGCAAGAGGCCGCACCGCCCAACCGCCTCGGGAGAAACCAGGTTCTTCCGACTCCTATGTTCAATCTCTCGAGGACCCCAGTTTGTCCAATATGGTAGCATCTTCAAGCGAGGACCAGACAGGTAGTCAGATCCTCAGGGATAGCCAGATCTTCCAGAGGCCGACCATCTACCGCCGATCCACCTCGGGTTCGAGACTCGTACAGCATGAAGCAAGCGATGCTGAGACTCGTCAGCAGGGCGAGGGATTGCCATCACGACACCCCCGCCATGCAGCAACGACTGGCTACATCGCCGACCCGGTCTCTGACGAAAAGCTTCAAGCAGCAGCGACGACCCCCACACTGCAAAACATCGCGAAAATGGGCACGTATCCACTGCAGCGCGCTGGCTTCTTCGCCGACTACCTCAACCAGACTAGCCGGAAGATGGGTAGCCTCCTTGCCACCGAATCAATGGGCTATGTCGAGAAGGTCTCGGGAATGTGGAAGGGTGGCCGCAAGCACTACCACGATCCAAACGCACTGCGAACCGACGAGGAACTGGACGACGATGATGACGAAGACGGCGATGGGCACGCTGAAGGCCAGCTGGGAAAGACGATGGAACGATTTCGCAATCACTTCGCCTTGCCAGAGACCGAGAAGCTACGTGCTACCTATTTTGGCTTCATGATCCGGGTCTTGCCTCTCTACGGCAAGATCTACGTGAGCGATCACTACTTTTGCTTCCGCAGCCTGCTTCCCGGGACGCGCACAAAGCTCATATTGCCCATCAGAGATATCGAGACCTGCTATAAGGAGAAGGGCTTCAGGTTCGGTTATTCTGGACTTGTTCTCGTCATCCGTGGCCACGAGGAGCTCTTCTTTGAATTCAACCAGGTTGAAGTCAGAGATGACTGCAATGTCACAATGCTAAAGCACCTTGAGGCTATGCGTTATCTGAAAGACACCGAGTTCATCGCCAAAGAGGAACAAGACCAAGTCGATGATGCCTTGGCCGAGAGAGATGCGCTCAACGAGGCCCGTCTCAAGGAGAATACGGAGCACGAGGTTCAATTGCCACAACAAGCTTCCTTCCTCGGAGATGCGTCGCCTACGATCCTGTTTGACGACCCCAAGGCCTCGTTTTTGAACTTCAAGCCAGCGCAGTCACTCAAGATTACCTGCTTGACCATTGGTTCGCGAGGTGATGTCCAACCATACATTGCACTCTGCAAAGGTCTCCTGGCAGAAGGTCACAGTGCTCGTATTGCAACGCATGCCGAATTCAAAGACTGGGTAGAAGGCCATGGCATTGAATTCGCTCCCATTGCTGGCGACCCAGGAGAATTGATGCGCCTCTGCATTCAGAATGGCACCTTTACGTTTGCATTTTTGAAGGAGGCAAACACGACATTCCGATCGTGGCTCGACGAGCTCCTTGTGTCAGCCTACGAAGGGGTCAAGGGTAGCGACGTGTTGATTGAATCACCGTCCACCATGGCCGGCATTCATATAGCCGAGGCTCTCCAGATTCCCTACTTTAGGGCCTTCACCATGCCCTGGACGCGTACTCGCGCTTACCCGCATGCCTTCATCGTTCCCAACAACAAGATGGGAGGCGCATACAATTACATGACGTACGTCATGTTCGACAATGTCTTCTGGAAAGCCATGGCAGGCCAGGTCAACAGGTGGCGAAAGACGACGCTCGGTCTTCCCCCAACCAATCTTGAGAAAATGGCACAAAATAAGGTTCCCTTCTTGTACAATTTCTCGCCTTCCGTGGTCGCGCCACCATTGGACTTCTCAGATTGGATTCGCGTGACCGGATACTGGTTTTTGAATGAAGGAATCGACTGGACACCGCCGGATGATCTTCGGAACTTCATTGAACAGGCACGCAAGGACGGAAAGAAGCTTGTATATGTTGGCTTTGGCTCCATCGTCGTCTCAGACCCAGCCAAGATGACACAGGAAGTCATTGACGCCGTGCTCAAGGCTGATGTGCGCTGTGTTCTTTCCAAGGGTTGGTCTGATCGTATGGGTAGCGATTCCAGCGTTCCAGAGCCTGAGTTGCCGCCCGAGATCTTCCAGATCAAATCGGCTCCGCACGACTGGCTCTTTACGCAAATGGACGCTGCTGCACACCACGGCGGGTCGGGTACGACGGGTGCCAGTCTGAGGGCCGGCATACCCACCATCATCCGACCATTCTTTGGAGATCAGTTCTTCTACGGTGCAAGAGTCGAGGATCTTGGAGTTGGCATATGCCTCAAGAAGTGGGGTGTTGCTTCCTTTGCCAGAGCATTATGGGAGGCGTGCAATAGCGAACGCATCATCGTCAAGGCCAAAGTTCTTGGTGAGGCGATCCGCAAGGTTAGTTGTCCCTTCGTCTCTTCTATACACCATATGCTGACTTGATTGCAGGAAAACGGTGTAGACACGGCTATCCAATGCATCTACCGAGATATGGAGTACGCACGCTCCCTTGTCGTTGCCAAGGCCGGGAAACACCCAGCCTCAAAGCAGAGCAAAGAAGCGGCCTCGGACTCTGTCAGCGAAGACGAGGAAGAGGAGGAGAGCTGGACCTTTGTAGGCAACGACGACGATTTTGAGACCGAAGTCATATCCAGTAAGCCATCTCTTGTGGAGGCAGATCAGCTAGCCAAGGGGTCCGGCAAAGGGACATCCTTCACAAGCAGGATCCTCGGTTCGCCCTCTACGAGTAGCGTGGCCAAGGCCGGCAAGGCTTAGGAAGAAACTTGCGCGGTTGTCTAGAGAGCAAGACTTACTCCAGTGTCTGAAGAGACGAATACGGCAAATGCGAGTAAATCTGAGATTGCTCAGGTTCCTGCCCTGGATGGATCGGCCAAGCTCGACACTGCAGAGGCGCGTGGCCATCAGCCCCGATGGTTCACAGCCCGCAAGCATCGGTATGAACCAAGCAAAGAGCGTTATAAACTGTCCGGCTGGTGCTTTTGAGAGCATTGGATGATGGCTCATGACCAGATGCAAAAGCTCTGGAATTAATGATCTGCGATTAGCGAGTTGGTGACATTGTTATTTTTTTTTTTTGGCGTTTAGGAGAGACTTTTCCCGTCCTGGTTTCTTTTTATCCCTTAGGTACATTGCCGCGAGTAACGAAGATGGCAGCCCAAGATGCTACTACAATTGATGGACGGGCAACCTAGAGACTGTTATATGCTTATCGTCATCATCGTTGGATAGAAATGACAGACATAGATAATATGCATAATACGTATAATGCAGAACAGGCATGGCTCGGGAAGTTCTGCGCTCCGACCCTCCATTCAGGCCCCGTGCTCAATAAAGCCAACGCCGTGCGCTCTGTCTCTCTCGGGACCGAAACCAGGCGGCATCCATTCGCTTAGCTCATCTGTTCGCTATACTCGAGCACCGAGCACCGACGTGATTTGTCACGCTTTCTTCTGGAGGCAAGAACTAGGAGCGATCAAGAGAGTGAGGCAAAGTTTAAAAAGAAGTATTATTTTCGAAACAAAGTTTGTGTCCCTGCAACGTACATCTTCCAGATATCCCTAGCACTGTCCAATTGATAAAATTTACAACACCAGAAAAGTATCATCATGGCAGCAAGTAAACCGATCCCTGTCCTGCTCTGCGGCAAGTTCCCGAGCCACACCAAGGCGACGACGGAGATTCTACAGCCAGAGTTCCAAGGTATTTCAATCTGAAGATCTACGTTATCCTTGCCCTCGAATTTCACGGAGCTGACTTATATTCCTACTAGTCATCAAGATCTGCACCAACCCAACAGAAGCCACGGCGGCCGTCACGGCGCTACTCTCGCCGTCGTCGTCGTCCGGCCCCATGACCTTCGACGGCGTCGAGTACGCGGACAAACCCCGCGTCGTCATCATGGGCGGCGGCTACTCGCACGCCGACTTTTCTTCTATCCGCGACGCCGTCGACGGCGCCACGTCGGTCCCCTGGGTCCGGCCCGAGGGAACACGGCCCGGCGGCCCCGAGCGCCTGCCCGCGCAGGCGCCGCCGGCGGAGGAGATTGCTGCTAGGGTCCGGAGGACGCTCGATGAGCACCTGGGGGAGCTGCGGGAGGGGAGGGATTGTGCTGGGCAGGTCTGGTGGATGTGAGAGGGGAATGGCGCTGTTCTTGGGAGGCGCGGGCGTGGATGGGTTTGGAAGCACGGGGTCGAGCTGAGCGGGCGGATGGAGCCGATGAAATTCATCTGCCATCCGAGGAGAGCTGGGTTCTCAGAGCAGGAGGACTGGTTGAGCCTGAGGATCAACCGCGGGCAGAGATGCAGGCCAACCGAATCAGATCAATGGGATGCATTGGGTATCATGTGCCTTCAAAGAGAGCTAGATATCAGCCGCACTTCGAAATGGCGAGATCATGGTGCTATCAGCAGTATGGTGCATGATCGAACGAGGCTGCGGCTGATGTCGGGCTGTACTGTCAACAATCAATCTGATACAAAAACAAGGTCGAGTATCAGAGAGAATGTCACGTTGGACAAGTGAAAATGGAAATTAGCAAGCATCCTGAGTATAGTCATCGAGGCAAGAGGAAAATATTAAGGATGCAGGTCGATCTTTGCATCGTGTAATACAGTACATCTGCTGCTCGTTGGAGCATAGCGAGCTCGGATTTGTTGATGCGACACGTGTGAGCGTAATGATAATAATAGTAAGTCGTAATAATAATAGCAAAGAAAAGAGGAAATAATATAGAAAATAAAAAGAACAAATACAGCCACGGGGTATGTTCCCCAAAGTGGACATGCACCCCCGATCTTCCCACCGGCAGGACCCTGATACGATCCCTGTCGATTTTTAGATCTGGGCAATGGCTGTGTGTGTCGTTTCTGCCAACAATGCGGTTCGATTCCCCACATTTCCACCACGGCAGTGCTTGTCTGAGGTTCGCTCGTGAGTCGCGAGGTTGCATCCGACTCGACGGGATGACGTCCGTTATGGGGTGGAAGAGCAGCATCGTTGTCGTGTTTTTCTCTCTCTCTTCTCAGCTGTTGTTTCTAATCTTGTATCATGAATAATGGGGAGAAAAAAGTTTATTTTTATTTTTAATTACGGGTTCTTGTCTATTTTTTCCCACATGAACATGACTTTTTGTTGTTCGGTGAATACTTTATTGCAACTGCGGCAGTCACTCGTTTTTGCCGAGCAGTTCCTATCATAATACCCTTGGACGAGAATCAAGTCTATTCTGAAGGTCCGAATCCTGATTCATCGACGAAAATATATTTTCAAACTTGATTCTATGATATGCTTCACCAAACTTCAGAAGAAGAAGAAAAAGACGCGCCATGAGTAGCAACAGCAACAGGTCCTCGCTGGTATGGCTCGACCCGAAAAAGTACGACTCGGTCGCGCCGCTGTGGCACGACCAGTACATATGGTCCCCGGGCCTGCCCGTCGACGACACGATTCCTCTGCACCAGACGTCGTTCATCGACGTCGGCGCAGGAGAGCATGGAGAGGACGACGGAAACGGGGATGACGGCTCGCGGGGAGACATGGAAAACAACAACAAGACGACGTTGCGGTCGAGGGCCAGCACGGGATCCATCAGGCACGTGGCAGCCGTCGACGCCGGCAAGAGCGGCGGACGAGATGTCCCGCAGCCGGCTGATGGTGCCGCCGGGACAGGCATCCAAGGTGGTGGCGATGACGGCGAGAAGGGCAAAGGCATCGAAAAGCCGCCGACGACACCTACGACAGGCATCTTCGGCACGGGATACGGCGACGGCGACGACGAAGAAGCCACCGCCGAGGCGCGCCGCAGGGCCGCCGCCCGGCGGAGCTGGCTCATCTCCCGGGCGCAGCGCCCGCAGAGCGCCGAGTTCAAGAGGCTGCGCAGCTTCCATCTCGTCCCGACGGACAAGACACGGCCCGGCGGGGAGGATGGAGAGCAGCAGCAGCCGTCGCCGCCCCTGCCGACGGGGTCTACCACGGGATCGTGGTCCCGGTACGACGCGGAGCAGGACGATGCTGGCAGTAGATCGAGACGCCCGCCGGCGCCGGTCCAGGATATCATCGTGGTGGACGAGCCGCCGCGGAGAGAAGATACTGCTTCGGGGTCCGGCGCTGTCGCTGACGGAAAGTCGACGCGGACAGACCCGCCCAGTCCGAATCAAGCACCGACCAGGAGACCGCGGGGGAAGAGACAATCTTCCAACTCTTCCACCGCCGAGTCGCCTGGCAGCCAGGGCCAGCAGATATTCCGGTCCCCGTTCGGCAGCAAGCGCAAGCGGCGGCAGGAGACCAAGGCCTCAGACACCCCAAGACCGAAGACATCTGCGGGATCTCGAGCCAAACCACAACAACAACAACAACCGCCCCAGACGCAAGGAAGACGGCAGCCCCAGAAACAGCAGGTATCCACCTTACCGCCGCCGCGCCCGGCGAGCAAGAAGAGCAGCACGCCGCGCACGAGCCTGAAGCTCGACCTGAACCTCGAGGTCGAGGTGCAGTTGAAGATGTCGATACGGGGGGACCTGACGCTGAGCCTGTTCAACTGAGGGAGTCGGAAATATACAAGCCGGAGGAAACCAAGCGAAATATCATTCCGAAGACATCGACCGTCCAGGTCGTGACATCTCCTCGGTACGAGCATCTACCCCATCTATCCAGAGCAGTGGTCAGAGGGAGCCTGTAGAAAGACGATTTAGCTAGCCGCCTGGATGATATAATAAGACGAATAATTCATACCCTTGAGTATCCTTGGCGTAGTTATTACTCGATCTTGGCCATGAGCCAAGCCGGTCCTATATCATCCTGACCTGTGACTCGAATTGTCAATTTTGGTTTCATACTTTTCCTCAAGTCTCCTGTTGTTGAACATCTGAAAAGTTTCCATGGGGAAGAGGCTCGGCCTGATCTGACATGATGTCCTGGCGCTGATTTCAGAGAGGTCGCGTAGTCACTCACCACAAGACTTGTCAAAATATGAGGGTTGAATGGATACTACCAGTTTTGATCGTGAATCGCTTCACGAGATCCCGTCAGAGCGACCGTGTGACTTATTTTTGGCTGTGTCATTACGTACTTGTCGATAATGCCGCTGCTGATCTCGAGTGACTCGAAATGTATCCTGCAACGGCGATGAAAACATAGGCCTTGTCTTCTCCGTCTGGATGCATCATGGTGGTTGTTGTTGAGCGACAAACCCTCTCGTAATGATTGTTGACCGTGATCTATTGTTTTGACTCTTTTTTGGCAAAAATAGAAAAGAAAATGTACAGTTTCCGGCCAGACCTCACACCAGCCTGATGCCGCCTTTCCCTCAAAGAGCTCTCAGCCAGCCCTACAACGTGCAACGCGCACACCGATTCCCGCCCTTTCGTATTTATTTCGTGGTCGTGGGTGTGACGGCGTACGTCGGTCTCACGTAGCGATCCGTGTTGTAGACCTTGAAGTTGTCGCCCAGCAGCTGCTTCTCCCTGGCCTGGTCGGCCAGATGCCTTCGCACCAGGTCGCGGTCCTCCTCTGCCTGGAGGAGGGGGATCAGGTGGATGCGCGACCACATCTTCTCGCGGGCGAGCTCGCTGTTTGTCCCCCAAATCGTTCAGCATTGCCATTCGTGGTGATCGCGAACCGGCCTGGGAAAGAAAAACCTACTTCTGCTCTCGGATGCCCTGGCCGAGCTTGTAGAAACCGTAGACCATGACGGCGCCCATTCCGAGGATCAGGGTGCCGGGGCGGAGGGAGGCGGCGGGCAGGTTGCGCTGCAGCACATCATCGAGTCAGCCTCTGATTGTCCATATTCCACGTCCAATAGTCCCGGTGTGTCGCATGTGTATCCCGGGATCCGAGTCTTGTTCTTCGCATCCGTAAATAGAACCTCCCAAGCCATATCCAAGTCGCGTCCTCGTCGATCGCCAGAGTTCATGCGCAAGTATCGATCGTTCCATGCTGACCATCATCCCGGTGGTCCGACGGGTCTTGGGGAATTGGCCGGTCGGAGTTTCGGCTTCGGTATCATGGTCGCTCTCTTGTCGCAATTTTCGAATCTTGGAGTACAGAAGAAGTCGCCGTCGAAAGTAGTTGCCATAATGCCGTAGTCATCATCGTCGTCGTCGCTGCTCTCTCGCTAACCCCAGAGTCCACTCCACACGTACCTTGTACTGAACCGGCCCATAGCCACCGACGGGGGGCATATCCTGGGGCATGATGGCGGTTGATCGACTGCTTCGGTCGAGGTGATTCAAATGGTGAGGTTTACGGCGCGATTGGACGAGACCCGGGTCGACAATGGAGTCCAATGGCTGCAGTGAGGTTGATCTTGTACATGGCAGCTCTCATCGAGCTCTCGGGTTCTGGGTGCAAATCACGTGCCGCAGGTGGGGCTCCCAACGTCAATGCCAATCGAGTGGCTCCTCTCAGAGCTGCGGTTTAGCCATTGGGAAGACCACGATATGTAATGCACCCAGTAAATAAAGTTATGCATCAACTTGCTCATTCAAGATTGTGCATGCAGAACTCATGAGTCGAGTGAATATGGTTACACGTCTCTGGAGGAAGCACAATACATAAACTGCTCTGGTGATGGTGTCTGTCGTATTGATTGCAAGTCGGGAAAGACTATAGAGTACAAATACGGTGAAAGGCTCTTCTTGATTCCAGTCCGCTATGCAATAAATCAAGCCAAGCCTGGCTGCCAGTGTGAACGCCGTTTGTCGCCTTCGCCAAAAGAGGTCAGAGTCCCTACCAACTCCTTGGGTCGCCTATACACAACATCTGCTCCCAATACAATGATTTACAAGGCCCAACTTCTTCCTACTCGGCTTCCTCGGCCTCGGCCGCGAGCTCAGCCTCCAGTTGCGCCTCCAGGTCAATGTCATCTTCATCCAACTCATCGTCCTCTCCATCATCGCCAGTGCCCATGGGAGTGGGCAAGCTGCTGCCATTTCTGCTGCCATCCTCTGTGGCGTTCTTCACATTGCGCAAACCAGTGGTTCTATCTCTGGCAAGCTTTTGCTTCTTGGCCAAGGCGCTACCTTCGTCTTCATCGTCATCGCGGCCGCGTTTCAGGCCAATGGTCGAGCCGTCCGAGCCTTCAAAGTCGGTCTCTGCTTCCGAGTCGGTGCCGGCGTCAGATCCCATGAACTCGTCGAGTTCGGCGTCCATCTCTCCCCAGTCCATTGTCTTGAGACCATCGACAGGGCTGTGTCCGCCGTCTTCGGGCTCAGCCGGCATGACACCATAGACGTCCTGCACCTCGCCGTCCTCATCTTCATCGGGACCATCATCTCCACCGGACTCGTCAGCGGCATCCTCATCAGGGCCCTCGCCATTCTCGGCCTCTTCGGGGTGGGCGGGAGTGAGACTTTCGCTGTCTCTGCCGCTGGCCTCCACTGGCGTATGACTGACGCGATCCGACGGATGGACCTCTACAAGGAAGGGTTCGACGTCGAGTTGCTTCCACTGTGCTAGACTTCCGGCCAACCAGTCTTGGTTGACAATCTTGATGTCAGGAATGCGGGCGGCCTGGCGAACCTTCTGAGTGCGCGGCCTGGAACTGCTAATGACCAGATGTGTGACGCTCTTGCTGATCCTGGTTCGGATCTCTCCACCAAAGCTTTGTATTTGGAGGCCAAGCTCAGACCGATGGACATCGATGCCAAGCGGCACCAATCCACTCAAGGCGATACTGCAGCCCCTCAAGACGCGCTTCTTGATCCACTCGAGGAGCTTGCCGACATCGGGAATCGTGTCAGCCGTAATCTCGTTTGAGCCCGTTTCCTTGCGAACAGCTGCGACGCGAGATTCGTGCTGGTTGTAAAAGTTCTGATGCAGAACGGTGAGATGCTTCTCCAAGTGGAACAGCTCCTCGTCATCGTCGCGAAGGAGATTGTGGCGATGTGCTGGGCTCTCGACGTGGCCATTCTGGGTGGGTGCCGGGGCAACCTCAGTAGAAGGTTCGGCGTCTTCCATGTCCGTGTCTTCCTTGTCCAGCTCTTCCTGCAAGTGCATCAAGGGCCGCTCGGTCAACTGCTTTGCGAGCTCGCGCTCCTGCTCTTGCGCCTGCAACTGGAGCAATGCATTCTCGTCATCGGAGACTTCGACGGGTCTCTCGTGCTCCGGTGCGGTGTCCACGGGTACAGGAACATTTGTACTGGCCGGTGCGCCTCCATTGGGCTGCAGAGGAACAGGCGCCGGAGAGGGCGCAAGCAGATCCTCCCTCTTTGGAAGAAAGCTGGAATTGATATCGCCAATACCTCGGAAGAAGTCATAAGGTGATACCTTGATCAGATTCGACCTGTTCATGGGCCAGACATCGGCTCTGTCGTCGATGACAACCACCATGTGGGTGCTGACAGGGAACAGACGTTGCAGCCTCTTGGCGGCCAGACTGCCATTCTCGTCACGGCTGATGATCCGGTTGCCAAAATACTTTTGCTCGGGATCAATGATCTTGGCAATCTCTTTGGCGTATGCTCGAGTTCCCATGGTGTAGATGTGCATCTCATACAGCTCTGATATGCGGTCCAGGAAGCTGGCGAGACCAGGGCGCAACTTGATATAGTAAGAGCACTTCGGCGAGTCGTCATGCTTGGGGCCATCGTCGAGTTGAAAGCTGCGCACCTCTTTGACGGATTCGTAGTTGGGATTGGATGGGTCGCGCTGCCATTCGCCGATTGTGGGCTCCACGCAAGCGTGAATAACGGTCTGATCCAGGTCGACCACCAGACTGAGCTTCTTTTGTGTGAGCAGACGCTCTTGGAGCTCTAGTTCCTTCTTCTCAGCTTCAGTAGCGCTGACTTTGAGGGCAACGTTGTCGTGGACCATGGATATCGTGGCGCGATCGATGTCTAGGCCTTCTGCGGCCCAGTTGGACTCGGTCATGTCCTTGCCGCATTTCGTGCACAATCCGGCGAATTGTGTGTCGTGGGAGCATGGCTCGTCAATGACGACGAGAAGCTGGTCACGCTGAATGACGTCGTTCTCATTGACATGCCACTTGTGGACAGTACCATCCGACGGGCAGTCCCAGTCGCCATAGCCCGTCTCCTCGATTTCGCGCTCTTCGCCCAGGTCGGGATCGCCGATGGTTCGCTTGAATTTGTATGTATACTGGAGCACGGCTTCCTGTCTCTTAACCTTGTCGCCTTTCCTCTTGTGAATTCGTGATACGGTGATGGGATACCGCAGGGCGGGGCCCGTGGTGAACTCGCGTAGGTTCACCATGGTGTATCAGGATGGCGGGAGTGTGTGCGATCGAGATAAAGAATTCAAATACTAGGTACGGATCCAAGGCCATTGTTAGCTCTACATCCTAAGTGGACAATCCTCTTGGGGACTTTCACAGCATCGTTGGTTGGGGGCTGTCTCGGAAAGATATCGCAGCGCTGGAATGCTGGCACGGCGGCCGAGCGCCGCATCCGGGCCAGGTGTTGGTTGGGGATGTCGAGGGGGCACGGGTTAAGATGATGGAGAGAAAGGGCAGCAGAGGGGGCGCGCCGAGGGTCAGCTACTTACCACGATGTTGCTATCTCTTCATCTATGACAAAAGGTCTGCGACTGATCTAATCTCACGAGCTCACGAGCTCTAGCGAGTCCCATTGCCGGTACGTCTGTCGATTTTCGAGGTCGCGAATGATGGGATCGCAGGGTGCAGCAGTATCGATCGCTACCTAGGTATGTCGTAGCTTTGCCGTGAACTCAGCTCGTCTCTGGATGCGCAAACGGCGACGCTAGTTCGAGATTGATATTGATGTCTCAGACTCTCAAGCCGGGGGGAGCTTTCGCATTAAAGAGTCGCGACTGGCAGTGGGGGCGATGCGTTGGGTGTCTTGAAGAAGAAGGCGGTGGATTGGGTGGAAGGACGAATGCGGGATGGTGTCGCAAACGAGCTTCAAGCAGCTGCTGCCGCGGGTTCTTACTGCTAGGTAGGTGCTGCTGCTGGCTGCTGGGTGCGTGCCCTTTGTACGCAGTGCGCACTACCGGTTGTGGCTGGCAGCAGCAAGTGGATTTTGAGCCGCCTCCAACGTGTCTGGTGCTGTGAGCAGCGGTGGGGCCGGGGGAGAGCTTCTGACTGGCTGGAAATTTGGGGTGTGCGGGAAGGGGATCAAAGCTTCTGGTTCTGGCCTGGGCTGGGCTGGGGCCGGGTAGGTAACGGGTCTCGGGACGACTGCTGACGGTCCCACGGGGGTGTTGTGAATGTAGAATGACAGCTGGAGGACTTGTCGCTGCTATCACTTTCGCGGTTCTGGAGGCAATGTGTAGGAGCTGTATGGGACAATCTCGTGGGATTGGTTGGATGGACAAAGGGATCAGAAGAAAAGTCCGGTCGTTGTGCTGTTGGTTGATTCAGGTATCACCACATGAACAAAATCGGCCATTCGAAATCGCAAAGCGCCGAACTCTGCGCTTCTTGGGGAGGAGGGAGGGGCTTTTTGTACCTGGAAGCGAAAAGCTCGGGCTCAAGCGAGAGAGCTGCAGTGGCACGACCCCACACCAGCAATTGCTGATGATTGAGCTTATGGAGTAATGACGCGGGTGCGAAGGCAGCACGCGAGTCGGTTATGATTTGTGGCTAGAGAGTGGGCAGGTTGCCAGGTGATGGATGGAACTCTGCTGTCAGTGACTTAAAAGTGTGGCTGCATTTATAATAGCAACTCTGTAATATATGGTTACACAAGAAATATTTGACGGCCAATCACTGGAATAAATAGTGACTTGGGTAACATTAAAGTTGGATTTTCTTCTGTAATCGCACTAATTTGTTTTGTGGTCGGCCGTATAAAATATCTGCCAGCTTTCTCTTTTAAATATTCCGTCTCTTTTTCTAATTCAGTGTAAAAACACAAATTTGCTCCAAAACGCCATATTATTATAACCCGTCGTTAGTTCATCGGACAACAATTAACCACCCCGTCTCTGTCGAAAAAGAAATGAAAATCATCCGCTGCGGCTCGCGTATCCGCAATCAAGAGTGGAAGCGCGACTTCATCCACGAGGCTCCGGCCGCGAAGCCGTGAGGGTTCCTCTTGCTCGCGCCGCCCCTCGCGGCCATGGCGGGTCCAAAGGCCAGCGAGCGAACCTTCTTGGAGGGGAAGGCCGCTGTCACGACGTCGGAGCAGTCGGTTAGCGTCGACTCGTCGACTCCCATGAGGCCCATCTTCTCCATGCTGTGAAAAGTCATGTCAGCGTCACCGTTGCATTGGGTTGGATATTTTTCGCGGATTGTCGGTCAAACTTACGCAGGCACGAACGCGGCCTCCCAGTCGCTCAGGCTGCTGCCAAACGACGTCCAGTCGGAGCTGGTCGTGCTCGAGTTGCTCAGGTTGATGTCGCTCTGCAGGCTGGCGGGCGCGGTGCCGTCGGCCGTCTCGGTGTAGAAGTTGGTGTCCAGGTCGTCGACGGTCGAGTCGAGGGCGTCGCCCGCCAGGTTCTTGGCCGCGCTGTGCGCGCCGACGAGCGCGATCAGCTCCGTGGTCGTGAAGCCCTTGTCCGTAAAGTCCGTGATGATGGTGTCGGCCGAGTCGGCCGCGCCGGGCATCTGGCCCGTGGGGTTGGCCGTGCTCGAGTCGACGCGGCCGATCTTGAAGGCCATGGTGGGACCCAGGGCGGCCTTGACACCGAGTGCTGTATTCATTGTAAGTTTTGGGTGTTCGAATGAGAGGTCGAACTATGAAGACCGAGGAATTGAGGTCGTCTCTTACCAGTTCCAAGTTGAATGATATCAGCCGTGCTGACATTGTACTGAGTGGCCATGTCGCCCAGCGTCGTGCAGATGTCGACCATCTGAGCATTCTCTCCTCGGTCCGAGCACTCGTTGGCGAGGATAATGGATCCATCGCAAGCTTCGGGGAAGCAGTCGTGGAAAGAGACACGGACGGCGGCACGCGCGTCGTCGGTGGCCGCACCGTCGCTGTCGACGAAGATGGCCTTGAGATCGGTGGCGACATCAGTCCACACAGTAGGGCATGTTGACTGGCCAGCAGCAACTGCGCAAAGAAGAGAGACGACTGTGATCTTGGAGAACATGGTGCTGGTGAGTCGTGTTGGTTGACTGACTGACTGAATTATAGTTAAGAAAAAAAAAGAGATGTTGAAATGATGATAAGAAAAAGAGTATAGACCAAAGCTATACAGAACACAGAAGAGCAGAAGGAAACCCAGTATCCCAAAGAAGAACTAATAGCGATTGTTGGCGCGATGATAGCAATAGATCAGAAGCTCAGCGAAGCAGGAAGCCATCGTCTCTTATAGAAAAGAATGAAGCTCTCGACTCGACCGTTTCATTGCCACAGTATGGTCAACCCACTCTTTTACCAAACGTCTTGGTCGTATTGAACCCATCAACACGATATGAAACGCTCCATTATCGAAGGTTCGGGGACCTTTGTCGAAGCAGGGACCGTTTGTCGATCCCTGATCCAACAGCGGACCGCGCGGTTGTGGTGGTGGCCCCCGTATCAGAAGTGTACAGCAGCAGTCAGGTAGGTTAGTCAGGAAACGCTTCGGCAGGGCAAAAGTGTTTATAATAACCCTGTCGGCGGCTTTCCAGATCCATATATAGTGGAGCAGAACTGGAGGTCCAGCAAGTCAGAGTCGCAGGCGAACAGACACAGTCGAAGGTTTCGATGGGGTCCTGGGTATTCGTTCCTCTCCGAGGCCCCCCAGCTTCTTCGCCTCCATGTTGGTCTTGTCCGGAGTCTCGTCCGGGGAGCCTTGGTCTCACTAGTACTTTTCAGCCCGCGGGGACCCTTGGACGAGTTACGATTGCGGCTCGTGTAAGTGGCCAGCTGGTTAGCTTGGTGGAATCGACTATGGTTCGGCATCTAGTCAGAGTAGCGTGTGAGTATATCTCGCTCAAGAGTGCGTTTGAGTATGATTTGATAACGGGCCACTCAGATGCCAGCATATTACACGTCAAGTATACCTCAGCTGGCCAAGCACACCGTATTAGTGTTACCTTGATGTATCCCTTTTCACTGCAGCATGAATTATCGTGGAGGCGGTAGATTGGCAAATGAAGAAGCTTACTCTCGTTGACCAGTCGTAGAAGACGAGTATTATCAGACGTAGCGCCAAGACCGCATGGGATGATCCACTGACAGACCCGGACCCTTGCAACTCGACCAACAGGTGGCCCGAGTATTCGTAGTTCGGAACCGTACGAAATGCAACTTTCCCATCCCAGGGTCCACGTTGGCTGGTCGGAGAATTCTGTCAGACCCTTGGACTGTTGCATTTGCTTTCCTTTGTCATCAAACAAAAGTTCCCATCGAGAGATTTGTGATAGTTCTCTCTCTCTTCCTCGCCCATGGCGCTTGTTGGGTTCGCGATGATCCAAGTCTGTTCGCGCCGTCGCATCGGCGAAAGCTTACGCGGACAAGTTGGAATCGAGCCTGTTGGCTGACAAGGAGGAGGCAAACACAATCCATCTCGTTGCAGCCGCTTCTTGTGTCTGTCCCATTCTGTCTGGGGAAAGACGGGCATGTTGTCGTTTCAGGTAACACGGCATGCGCTCTGAATACTCGCATTGCAGTTTGCATAGGTGGCTAGGGAAGTGTATTTTGTCCTCTTTTGCATACGCACAAAGTTCTGTGGCGCATCCTGAATCCCCTGAAATTCTTGATCCATTGTTAAATCCGAGCATTTTGGCTGCTCTTTTCGCACTCAACTCGGGTATGGGATTCGTGGATTCGTAGATGGGATGAGGCGGGTCCCGGCACTTTGGCGATTTGGTTTGGGCGTTTCAGCCAATCCGGGCTCGGATGACCAGGCGTAAGCGCGGCACAGTACTTTGTGCTTCTTTCAATTTGCAAGGCGATTACTGCGGATATCTTTAATATACGTATATAATGCACAAGTATGGAATCTGAGTCAGTACTTGAGTCTTGGACTATGAATAGAGAGCACCGTTCGGCGCGGGCGGGAATCAGTGAGTGATCAACTCGAAAGCTTACCTCATCCGGCAGCGATCGTCCAATATGGGTTACAAAATGGTCTGCGCGCCTATTTGCCAGGGGGGCGAGCTTACGACGACTCGGTTTCCAAGCAACTGCAGGATCTACTGCGCAGAGTCTCACCCACTACCGGTCACCTACTCTTTCGTACACATGGCAAAGTCGCTGCTGGTCTGGTTCGGAAACATCTGCATGTCAGACTGCGCTGTGACCCTCCGCTCCAGTAACAGCATGGGCCAAGGCCTTGTAACAACACGAGGTTCTTCTCAAAACTAAGGTACTTACCTCGTACATAGGGAGGTATACAAGCTTTGAAGTTTGCGGCAGTTGTCCTTAAGCGAAGAGCCTCATGACGAAACATTATGTTGACGATACTGATGGGTATTGTGTCTCCAAGAATGGAGATGCAATTTCTATTGGTAATAACATACGACTTATAGGCAATCTAAGTGGTGCCCACTGACACTTACAAAGAATTCTTTTCCATGACTGTACATTGAGACTGTAAGTATAATGCTTCAAACCGCGCAGAGACACTTGAAGCCATTGTCGATTCGTATCTCTCGCAAGCTTCTACCTGCCTGTCAAGCCTGTTGGATGCCTAAGTATACTAGGTGCGAACCGCCAAGTCGTAAACGTCTGAGCACGGTGCGGTCAACGGCCAGCGGCCAATAAAGTTGGCAACAGCACTCGGCAACTTGTGCCTGTCTAATCCTGGATGATGATCATTTCCTCTTGTTTGACGTGGCGCACGTTCCTATACGCTCCTCAGGTGAAGGAAAACAGCTGCAGTCTGCAATCCGCCGAAATAGGTACAGGCGCTGGTTGAAGCCTTGAGTATCTCCTCGCAATAACTGCTGGGTCTTCTCTTATCTTTCATTTTTATCATCTTGGTTGAAGTGCCGGCATAATTGCTTACATGCCAAGTAAATACGAAAAGAAGAAGACCTATTTTTGGCCATCACTTTTTCCAGCAGCCGGACAACAATCCCCAATCGTAGCTAGTACGTGCGCTGTCATGGCTTCATATGGAGTCTCATCACGAGACTTGCTACTGCAATTCCTTCGTATTTACCTGCATGATACGATCGTGAGGTGGACTTACCAACTCGCCTGATTGTCATGCCTCGGACTCACTTGCCTGCTATCCCGGCTTCCCCCATCTTCACCCGACCTGTCACCGCCTGTCACAACATGGCGGTGGGCTATACGATGTGTAGTCATCTTGAACACAGTACCGATGTCCCACTTTTCGGCCTCGGAGATAGTTGATAGCCAGTCTGGCATAAATCATCACAAAGCCGTGCCGGGGTATATGACACAGGTAGTTAAGACTGTGTTGTATATAAGTGGGACAGTGTCATGGTTGCTGGTGTAGGCCGAAATCTTTTGCTTTGGAATCATAAGCTTACTTTGATTAGGGGGAAAACCACATCCATGAGTCTCAAACTCGGTGTCCTGTCACCATGCCTTCATGGGGGGAATTTGTTCAGATAATGGGCGGGAAAGTGGTTTTCGATAACTCCTTGTAGCCCTCCATCACAAAGCGCGATATGATGTGAAGCATTTCATCGACAATTCGTAGCATCGGGAAAAGAAGCAGACAATTATTGGCCACCATAGTTCAGTGTCAAAAGGGAGACTGGAAGCTGTTTGATCGTTCTAATCTCTTTGGGGGTATTCGTGTATTTGGAAGAGCTGGGCTGCCAGCTCATCTATTAAATCTGCAGAACGCTTTTGTAGCCACCACGAATGTCCAAGTTCAATGCTGATTGCTTTCTTTCTTTCTTTTTCTGTATGCCTCGGTCAAGAATCCCATCTAGTCTTGCTGCAGGCTCTAGTTCTTGGAATGAATCTCGCACGGCGGCTGGAGTCTACGAGTTTGATCTCCCAACAGTCGCTTATCGAAGGCAAGAGCAGATGCCAGAGATGGCAGCGAGGGTGCCATCGGGGTCCTTGACGCGGACGGTCTCGAGGCCGAGCTCCTTGGCGGGGTAGTCGTTACCGCCGGGGAAGATGGCATCGCCAATGAACATCATCTTCTCCAGGGGGATGCCGCTGGCGTCGCGGAGCTTCTTGAGGCCGTAGCCCTTGTCCACGCCCTTCTGTGTAATATCGATCGAGGTAGCGCCGCCCATGTTGATGGAGAGGTCGGGAAGGCGCTTCTTGAGGTCGGCCTGGATGACCTTGCGCTTGGCAAAGTCGGGGTCCCAGATGTGCTTCTCCTTGGGAGGTGCCTGCTGGCCCAGGGCGGAGAAGGTGATCTGGCTGCCGCGGTCCTCGATGCGCTCGCCCCAGGTCTGCTCGGGCTTGAAGCCGGTGGCGAGGAGAGCCTCGTCGAAGCACTTGATGATGTTCTTGCGCTCCTCCTCGCTGAAGAGCTCGGCGTAGACGACCTGCCACTTGCCGTCCCTGTGGGTGTAGAGCTTGGTGCCGGTGGTGGGCATCAGCCAGAGCTTGGACAGGTCGGCGTGGGGAGGCAGGCGGCTGGCGACCTGCTTCTCGAACTGGGGCCAGTCACCACCGGAGATGACGGCGACGTGGGCGACGGTGAGGAGCTCGGCGAGGGCCTCACCCATAGAGTCAAGCAGAGGCTGCTTGCTCTCGGCGAGGGTGCCGTCAAGGTCGAAGGCGACGAGGGAGATGGGCATCGTGGCGGTTTAAGGGGGGACAGGTGGCGCTGGTGGGAAGGAGACGAGATGGTGTCAATCTTTCCAGAAGAATTGGAATTGACGAACGAGGCCAGACACTGGTGGGGTGTCCGGAGTCGAGAAATTTAGTTTAGGACCCTGAAAACTGAAAAGGCCAGAGACCAAAGATGCGGTGAAGATTGGATTTGTTGGTGTAACCGTTCAGGGGCGGGTTGAGCTCAATCGACAGCCAGCCAAACCGGCCAGCCAGCTGAGCTTCACCAAATTAACGCGGGGTTCATTTCAACAATAGGTCGATAGGGTGCGAGAGGCGGGGTGAATTGAGAGCTGGCGCGGGGCAGCCAAGCACAGCACTTCGTATTCCGCCCGTGTTTCTTTTCACATGTTGCACTCTATGAGACTGCTTCAGCAGTGAAGTCGCTCAGTTTTCCGAGTTTCGGCTTGAATGGTTCATATTTCCGAGCTGGTGTCTGTTCATAGCTCTAGTGGTACTTCACAAATGTGATATTTCTCATGATCTGAAGTATCTTGCTATCTGATCAAGACCTCACGCTGTTCCTATTTCATCTCATTAGTCGCACGCTTGCAATTGAACCCCTACCCACTCCAACCCCACTGCACCGTCCGAATTTTCGGACCTGCGATGGAGGAAGTTCTGTTAGCCATAGAATGAAGATTGTCGTGGTCTGGATAATCTTCTGGTTTGTCTTTGTCTTTATGTATACATCTCGGGAGAATAATTTTTGAGCTTTGACATGATTCTCAGAGTATGTATCGAGAACCAAATGATTTCAAAAATCGACGGGCGACAGAGACTTCCAGGGAATGGAACACAAATAGAAAGGGAGAAGCCCGTATCCGCCAGAAAGCCACTGGGAAGAAAAAGGGCGAACAAAGAATTATGATGACAGGCTGACAGTACAAATTAGAAATATTAATCACTTATATGCGTACAACAGAAACTCGAAGAACATATTCTCGTCGTTGCACTGCATTCCGTTGCTTGCTTTCCTACTCTGTACTCTACGGCTCCGGCTCCGGCTTCCCCGTAGATCCGGGGCGGTCCGAGTGACCAGGATCCGTCAGTACCCCAGGTGGTGTTGCAATGGGGTTCAACCTTGAACCTCGTGGAGTTATCCGCGGGGGGAGGTTGGAGGTATGTAGCACGAGTCCCACCGACAAGCTATGGCGTGAATCTGATGGATCGTGGACCCTTAATTCTACCAAGATCGTCTCTTTACATGGTGGGCAAGCCGCATAATTCGATTGCGGTTCTTTATGTCTATGTATGACGAGCCGGAAAGCTGCAGGTCTTCGAGCAAACAGGTGCAACTGTCTCCTCTTTCATGTTCCATTTTCCGCCTTGGATCGGGTGCTACTTCCCGCCTCTTTCTGCATGACTGATTTGGTGATCGCGCTTCTACAAATAATAAATTCCTCGATTCCTGCCTTCTTTCACATCTTGCCTTGTCGAATAAACCGTGGGCTATACTCTGGGCACCAGTCACAACTCACCCACGATGGCTGAACAAATACCAGACTATGCCAACTTGAAAGTTCTGCAGAGGAATCGCCTTCCAACCCGTGCTTACTGGATACCCGATACTGCAGTCTTGCTGAACGGTGCCTGGGACTTCCACTATGCGCCCAGCCCGTTGGAGGCGCCCGAAGTCAAGGCAAACCAGCCTTTTGCCGTTGACAACACCTGGGGCCGCATCAATGTCCCAGGGCATTGGCAGCTTCAAGGACACGGTCGACCGCACTACACCAACGTGATATATCCCTTTCCGGTCTGCCCTCCTCACATCCCCACGGAAAACCCAACTGGCACCTACCGACGCAGCTTTGGCGTTCCGAAGAATTGGGATTCGTCTTCCCAGCTTCGCTTGAGATTCGACGGCGTCGACAGCTCCTACCATGTCTGGGTGAATGGAACCTTGATCGGCTACTCGCAGGGCAGCAGAAATCCTGCAGAATTTGACATCAGTTCGGCGGTCAAGCGGGACGGCGAGAACGAGCTCGTGGTACAAGTATACCAATGGTGCGAGGCATCCTATATTGAGGATCAAGACCAGTGGTGGCTTTCAGGTATTCTACGTCACTTTCAAAACATGTCAATTTTGTGAGATACTAACTATTTCAACAGGCATCTTCCGGGACGTTCATTTGCTTGCTTTCCCTAAATCTAGGATTGAGGATGTTTTTGTCAAGACCGATCTGCATGAGGATTACCTTGACGCGGTTCTGAAGGTCAATACCACTGTTTCTGGCATTGCAAACCACAAAATTGTGTTATCAGTACTGGACGGCACGAAGGAAGTCGAGACCGCGGAGCAAACGGTAGATCAAGATGCCTCAACTGTCGACTTTGAGGTGCCAATCAAGCGGCCAAAGAAGTGGACTGCCGAGACTCCTTACCTCTACAAGATCAAGTTGACACTGGTTGGGCCCGAGGCACAAGTACTACAGACGATTGAGCAGAACGTCGGCTTCCGAAAAGTCGAGATGAAAAAAGGACTGATTACAGTCAATGGAAGGCCAATTCTGCTTCGTGGCACAAATCGTCACGAGCACCATCCTGTCTTTGGACGAGCCGTGCCACTAGATTTCATCCGAGAAGATCTCCTGCTTATGAAGCGACACAACATCAACGCACTCAGAGCTAGTCATTACCCCAGTCATCCACGGCTCTATGATATCGCCGATGAGCTGGGTCTTTGGGTCATGGACGAGGCCGACCTCGAGTGTCACGGATTCTACGACGCGGTCGCCCGGCCGCTCGACATACCCGAAGAGATGGACTACGAAGAACGCAAAGCACTCACTTTTCCCCAAGCCGCCAAGTTTACGTCGGACAACCCGGAATGGAGGGATGCGTACGTCGACAGGATGCAGCAGCTGATTCAGCGCGACAAGAACCACCCTAGCATCATCATGTGGTCTTTGGGCAACGAGGCCTTCTACGGTTGCAATCATGCTGCCATGTACGAGTATGCAAAGTCCGTGGACCCCGAGCGGCCTGTCCACTATGAAGGCGATGTCAAGGCCGCCAGTGCCGACATGTACTCGTACATGTACCCCAGTATGGAAAGACTGACAAAGTGGGTTGAGAACGAAGGTGTCAAGGAGGACGGAACCTTTGACAAGCCGGTCGTGCTATGCGAGTATGCGCACGCCATGGGCAACGGGCCTGGCTGGCTCGAAGATTACCAGAACATGTTCCGAAAGTATCCTCGACTCCAAGGCGGCTTCATCTGGGAGTGGGCCAACCACGGTCTCTGGAATGCCGCGGGAGGCTTCTATGGCTACGGCGGTGATTTCGGCGATGAGCCCAACGATGCCACTTTTGTCATGGACGGCCTCTGCAACAGCGAACACAAGCCGACGCCAGGTCTCCTCGAGCTGAAAAAGGTCATCCAGCCAATCAAGTTCGATTACGAGAATGGCCAGATCTTTATTACCAATGAGTATGATTTTGTTGGACTAGATCATCTGATCGCCACGTACCGTGTCGAGTCCTTTGGCAACAGGTAAGTTCTCACACTTTATGGCTCATGTTTCTATTACTCACTGGATTAGTACTACACTGCTCGATGCTGGAGAACTCGTACTGCCAAAGCTCGAATCGTGGCAACGTATTGAGCTTTCTCTGCCGTTTGAGATGGCTAGATTCAAGAATCAACCAGATGAGACCTTCTTGACTGTCGAGGTCAAGCTCAGATCCGCCACGAACTGGGCGGATACATCTCATGAAATTGCATCATGGCAGGGCAAGATTTCCGACGAGGCCAAGACCAGCGACCTGGGGACTGGAGGACAATTCATTTCCAGCGAAGTATCCGTCCAGGATTCAAGAACGACGCTGAAGGTATCGGGTCTCGGTTGGGACATATCCTTTGACAAGGTTCGCGGATATCTTGCCGAATGGAGCCACGGTGGCGAGGCTCTCGTCGAAGCCGACAAGAACAACAAAGTTGCCATTATACCGAGCATGTGGCGCGCACCGACCGATAATGACCGACCTGGAGATATTGACATTCCGGGATCCTTGCCCTACTGGAAGCATTACGGTGTAGATGAGCTGACCTCTCAACTACGCAACTTTACCTGGAAGAAGGGAGAAGAGAGTGACTCGGTACAAATTGAGGCTCACACGTTCCTGTCACCACCAATCCTCGGCTGGGGGTACAATGTTCACGCCACGTACCAGGTTACGAGGTATGGCAGCCTCTCCATCAACATCAAAGTACAGCCGACTGGGCCCAAGCCCCAGAACATTCCTCGACTTGGCCTCAACCTGAGACTCCCCAAACGTCTAAGCCATGCGAAATGGTTCGGGCTAGGCCCTGGCGAGTCGTACCCGGACAAGCGACTGGCCCAGAAGATCGGGATCTGGTCGAGCACCGTCGAAGATTTGGAAATCCCGTACGACGTGCCTCAAGAGAATGGCAACAGGTTGGAGACGCGATGGCTCAAGCTTGGCAACGGCTACGGCACCGGGATCAGGGCCACTATGCCAAGTGGCCCCAAGGTCTTCAGCTGGGCAGCAGGAAGATATAGTGCCAAGGCTCTGGAGAAGGCAAAGCACCCTTGCGACTTGGTACCAGAAGATGCGACATTGCTGAGCTTGAGTTCTCGGGTTTCTGGTGTAGGGTCGGCGGCGTGTGGGCCCGGTGTGCGCGAGGACTTGCAGGTCAAGACCGCGGATGATGAGTTTGAATTCATCCTGGAGCCTGTTCACTCATAGTGTGGATATTGGTCGCGATAAGTCACAAGTGAGTTGCACAAGGCAGGATTTATAAGTACAGACAGATATACATTGCGCCGAGCTTTGCACGAATAGAATTTGTTGAACAGTGAAGTACGATTTTGTCCTAACTTCTCATGGCACACATCGAGTTGGCCACATCGACTTCCTCCTCCGTAATCTTGCCGCCGGCCAGCCCCGAGATCAACCTCTCGGTCTCGTAGATGATCCGCAAGGCCTGCTCTACACTCGGCGACTCTGGCGCCCCGAGGTTCTCCTGCCACCTCCGGAAGACCTTTCTCAGATGCGGGCCCGTCTCCGTCATGTCCTGCCGATTCGCAATCTTCCGCGCCGACCGGCCCGTCGCCAGGAGGATCATCATTGCCGTGGCCATGCTATCGAAAACGGTGAGTAAGAAAACGGACGGTCACAAGCAGAAAAAGAGTAAGACCTACGATAAAGCACAAATCCACGTGTCCACCAAGACGGTATGCGCAAACCCGGTCAAGGCCAGGATGTGCGAAGTACACGCGTCTATACAGACCTGAGCCCGCGCCGCAATGTCCTCCTTGCGTATACCCCGGGCGTCGCGCAAGGGCCCGCTGGCGAGCAGCCAGGCGAGGTAGGGGCGGTAGATGACGCTCTTGCAGGTGAGGTAGCGCTGCCTGAGAAAGCCGCCGCACTCGGACGGCGACGAAGACGCGAATCGCACGCCGCCGACATCCTGTGGGGGGAGGTCGAAGCGGAAGGCGTGCGGCAGCACGTCGCGCCACTCCTCGAGCTGGTGGTCGAGCTCGGTGACGATGGCGGGGAACCGCGAGATGTCGGCGGCGGCGCCGGCGGGGTCGCGCGCGTAGAGCAGGTGGTGCACGCGGTTCAGCAGCCGCCGCATCGAGATGCACGCCAGGAAGTACAGCGAGGCGTGCTCCGTCTGGTCCGGGTCCGCGTGCGTCGCGTAGCTGCCCGGCAGCGGCACCGACGACTCGATCTGCGCGATGCCGCTCTGCGGGAGCGCCGACAGCTCGGCGAGATAGTCGCTGGGCGGGATGTCAGCTGCAAACTTCAATAGAAGCGTGGGGTTAAATGGGACGGTGCTGACCTCTCCAGGATGTAGCACGCCCAGAATATCCTTCGTAGACATTCCTGGCTCTCGGCTGGCTCGTTGACCGGCGGATATGATAGGAGAAGTAGACACTTTGACGCGGTGTTGTGGATATATGTCCAGGCTTGCAGTGGCCGCCGAAGGTAAGCAAAGTACAGTCTGCATATGTGTCAGTATGAAATAGGATGAAAATCAGTGAGAGTTGTTTATAATTACGCAGCGAAGAATAAAGACTGAACCGCCATGCAGCTCATCTCGGCGTGAACCATGTGCATGGCGCGGAGGGCACCGTCAAAGTACAGATCACCCATGGCCTTTCTCGCTCGGCGAAAGTCCATCTCCTCTCGGCTTGGAATGGTGTCTTCGCTGTGCACCAGCCCGGTGACCACCTCGCCGGCGCAGCCGAGGGCCATGACGAGCTGCGCGCAACAGCTGGTCACGAGATTTGTGCCCTCGAGCAGGTTGTTGGCGACCAGATCCCTGGTGCTGCCGAGCTGCGACAGGGAGAGCACCGGGTACCAGAAGTTGACGGTCCGCTGGAACGAGTCGAGGATGGCGTCGAGGTCGACGGGCGAGATGTAGGGGTACATGGAGTTGGGGCGGGTCGCGAGCGCCGGCCTCGACTGCTCGAGCTGGAAGATGGACGCGTAGTTCTGCCGTATGGTCGGGAACGCGTCGAGGTGCGACCACGACAGGATGGACTCGGTGGTCGAGTTGTGCAGGGAGTCGAGGATGGCATTTTCCAGATTGCTGCTACTCTTTTGGCGATGCTCGTGGACGTCGTCGATGGACGGGCTTCTGTTGGACAGGGGCCTCGCCGCTGCAGATACGGGACTTTGCAGGACTGGAACAGGAGATAGAGGCGACGTAATCTGATGAGGTGTAAGTGAAAGTGATGCCCAAGTCTTTGAAGTCCAAGTCTTTGACTCTGGATCTCAGTGTTCAATGGCCATCATATCCTTACCATGGACAAATTCATCTGCTGTAGTAATTCCTCGACCCTCAGAACACCTTCAAGAATAAGATCACTCTTCCCACGGCTAGCACATAGTCAGATGCGCCGTGTACTCCATTTCCATAGTTGGGAGCAGACTGACGTGTTGGCTTCTGAGCCATAAGAGCACTCCTGCTTCGAATTGACACAGGCATGACATGGCTTATTTCCATCGCATCTACATTGAATTTCAGCTTCAAGCTTGCGAAAAGATCACACGTGATTATACACGCAAGGGTGCAAGAATTTTGCAGTGAGCAATGTCGTACCTGATCTTCCTCGATCTGCAAACATCACACTTTAATTTACGAAGGCTTAGTATTCGTGAACTTCCATTGCATATCAGAAATTTGGAGATCGACGTACTGCATGAGAAGTTCGAAGGCGCTTCTTGCCTGGTTCTTCGGATATGTTGTCTGCCAAATCGTCCATGGCTCGAACGGGGGTATCATATGCAATGCTGGGGTTGTGCAACTCTGTTTCTCTCTCTTGTCTGATCCGGACCGAAGCGGACCGCAGAAGGGAAAGAAAAAAAGCGAACTTGTCAAGCCATTCAAATACCTACGCGAGGATTCCCCAACCCCAGCACCCGACGAACTGGACAGACTGTGGAGAAGCGGGGGAAGAGAAAGCAGACGAACCCCCCATGCTAAATACATAAACCACTCCGGCTAGACTCTCCATTGGCTCGCTTGTGTCGTCGTCGTCTTCCCTAGCCGTTGGGAAAATCTGGCGATCTTCCGCCCTGCCGGTCCCTGCCATTTTCTTCCCTCCCCCGCATTCGGGGAAGCGCTCTCGGCTCGATACGGGCGAGCCTAGCAATCCTTCATCGGCAGCTTGGGATATTGTGCGACCAGGTCCCTAAGGTTAGTCACTCGTATGTCAAGGCAGCCATAGTCATGATTGGTGGTTTACCCGTTCAAAGAGAGACTCTTCTTGGGTAAGATCCAAAAGCGTCCTGGCCGTTGGTTCAAAGCTTGGGGTTTAGCTCAATCCAAAGTTTTGCTATGGTTGCATTCGCCTGCATGGCTCTCATTTGTCGGACCCTTGGGGGATAATATGCATGTGCACCAATGGTCCTGGGGTTCGTCGTATGCGGCGTGGCACGAGATGGTACGGCACGGCATATAAAGGTGCATGTCGCTTCGCTTCGCTCTCTTTCGTGTTGCAGTCATGCGTCCCTCTCTCACGAACTGATGGGGCTCGTGTGGTTTTATTGATATATAAATCTACAGCCCTGTCGCCTGTTGAATTTCACCGCATCAAACACATTTGCGTGACAGACTGAGATCATGGCCGATACAGAGAAAGAAACCCACATACCGGGGGAGCACACCGTCGACCACACCCAAGATACAGGCGCAGCCGTACAGCTGGCTCACGATGTCGACAATACCGTCTATTCTCCGTGGTCGCTGACCATGTTCCGTTTATACCTGATTCTGATCATCGCATATCTGTGCGGCGCTTTGAACGGGTACGATGGCTCTCTCATGGGTGGTCTAAACGGAATGACTTCGTACCAGAAATACTTTCACATGTGAGTTACAAGAGTTTGCGTTGAAATATGGCGTCGTACGAGGAGCTCCATATGCCATCCTGGGCCAGATGCCCGCGAGACAAGACTGGAGCCTCGAAATACAATGCCATCAAAATACCCAACTGCTAGGAAAGAGGAACTGACAAAGATACTAGGACCGTAGCAGGATCTAGCACAGGTCTTGTTTTTGCCATGTACAATATCGGATCAGTTGCCGCTGTCTTCTTCACTGGACCTACCAACGACTATCTGGGCCGACGAGCTGGCATGTTCATCGGCGCACTGATTGTCATTATCGGAACCTGTATTCAAGCGCCGTCGACATCGAACTCCATGTTTCTGGGCGGTCGTTTTGTAAGTGTCGAGATCAAATACGCGGAATATCGACTGGCGGTCGTCTACCCCGAATACCCACGTTGAAATCACTAACACGAATCCAATACTATAGGTCCTAGGCTTTGGAGTCTCATTCTGCTGCGTCAGTGCTCCTTGCTATGTTAGCGAACTAGGTGCGTACTCGAGCTTTCCTATCAGGAGACGAGATCTAATTCTCATCTACAGCCCACCCAAAGTGGCGAGGTACCATAACCGGACTCTACAACTGCACATGGTACATTGGATCCATCATCGCCAGCTGGGTCGTGTACAGCTGCAGCTACCTGGATCGCGATGACGCCTGGCGCATCCCGATCTGGTGCCAGATGATCACGAGCGGCATCGTCGTCGCCGGCGTCTGGTTCCTGCCCGAGTCGCCGCGCTGGCTCATGGCCCGCGACCGCGTCGACGACGCCGCCCGGGTCCTGGCCCGCTACCACGGCGACGGCGACACATCGCACCCCATCGTCCAGCTGCAGCTCAAGGAGATGAGCCAGCAGGTCAGCACCGACGCCAGCGACAAGAAGTGGTGGGACTACCACGAGCTCTGGGACACGCATTCGGCCCGCCGCCGCCTCATCTGTGTCCTCGGGATGGCCTGCTTTGGTCAGATATCCGGCAACAGCTTGAGTAGCTACTACATGGCTGCCATGCTCAAGTCGGCCGGCATCACAGAGGAGCACAGGGTGCTCGCCCTGAATGCCATCAACCCCGTCTTGTGTTTCCTTGGTGCCACTCTCGGTGCTCGCATGACCGACGTTGTGGGGAGAAGGTAATGTCTTCCCATATACGTCCAATATAACCATCCAGTTCGGAAACTAACCATTCCACAGGCCACTGCTAATCTACACGACCATCTTCTGCTCCATCTGCTTTGCCATCATCACGGGGACCTCCAAGATGGCCACGGACGACCCGAGCCAGGTGACGGCGGCCAACACGACGGTGGCCTTCATCTTCATCTTCGGCATCGTCTTCTCGTTCGGCTGGACGCCGCTGCAGAGCATGTACATCGCCGAGACGCTGCCGACGGCGACGCGCGCCAAGGGCACGGCCGTCGGCAACTTTGCCAGCAGCGCCGCCAGGTTAGTACTCGGCGTTATTTCTTCCTTTCCTGGCATGTCTTTCGAGGTTTGACTCGGATACGGCTTTGTCTACTGTCCATATGGAGGCATGAAACACCTCCTACGTTGCTCCTGCTATCCATTTCGGGACATATGACTCTCCATATTGCTCTTACATTACCCAGAATGATAAATGACTGACACCATTTGTTGAATAGCACCGTGCTGCAGTACGCCAGCGGGCCGGCCTTTGAGAGCATCGGCTACTACTTTTACCTGGTGTTCGTCTTCTGGGACCTCGTCGAGGTCGCCGTCATCTACTTCTACTTCCCCGAGACCAAGGACCGCACCCTCGAGGAGCTCGCCGAGGTCTTTGAGGCGCCCAACCCCGTCAAGAAGAGCTTGGAGAAGAGGAGCGCCGAGACTGTGCTGAATACGCTGAATATCGATGCGGACCGTAAGGAGTTTGCATAGGCGATGTTGATCACGAGGGTGGAGTGTAGCACAGGGAATGTCGGGGGCATACGATATTTAAATCTAGTCTCTCTTGATTCATCATCTCATCATTCAGTGTACCTATCAAACAAACGCCATTCTAGGAACATGAATTCTTCAACTGCGACTGATATAATCATCAGATCACGGCCATGTGAATTTGCAGCCCGCTGTCGGTTTCCCACGTCACCGGCACGTCGGGCGCAACATAGTAAATGAAACCCTCTTCCAGCTTGTGGTCCTTGCCATCGGCCTTCATGGTGCCCTTTCCAGAAGTGACAATCAGGACGCCCGGGCCCTCGCTCCCGGCGATCTCGTCCTTCTCGCCGGCCCCGAGGTCGGCCCTGAGCATGTCGAACTCGCTCAGCTCGGGCTTGTAGACGACGGTCTTGCCGTGCCTGCTCTTGGCGTAATTTTGGCTGGGCAGCAACACGTCGCCCTTGGAGTGCGCCTTGAAGGTCAAAGTCTCGGCGAACAAGTCAATGCTGTTGCGCTCGGCCGGCGGACAAAAGCCCGTGTTGAGCACGTTGTTGGACCGCGCCATGCACTCGACGATGTCGCCCGACAGGTAGGCGTGGATGCCGTCGGCGGGGATGTAGACGGCATCGCCGGCCTCAAACACTAAAAAGTTCATGAGCAGCAGCGCCACCAGGTTGCCGGCGTCGTCGCGGCCGTACTGGTCCTGCAGCCGCGGCAGCAGGTCCAGCATGTAGGCCGCATCGCCGAGGTCCGACTTTGACGTCCTCGCGAGCTCGTCCTGGACCTTTTTTACGTCCGCCAGGTCCGTCTTGAGGATCGTCCTGGTCACGTTGCGCAGCGTGGCGTCGGTCCAGCTGCCCGTGTTGGCTGGGACGAATTGCTGGAGCGGCTTCAGCTTGAAGAGCGGCTCGATCTGCGATAGGGGCTTGAAGCCGGCGAACAGCTCAAACTTTGATAGGGCCACGGCTATTTCGGGCTTATGGTTTGGGTCTGTAAAGTTCTCTGGGTCCTTCTTGTGCAGCTTTGTTGCCAAGTCCTTGTTTGGGTGTAATTGCAGAGGCAGAGCTTTGGCAATGGAGAGAATCTAGTAACGAACGTTAGCTATGAGGATGAGAATGTTGAATATGATGAGTCTCTCACCTTTGGAAGAAAAGGCAGTTGGGCGTCATAGTGTTGAATGACCTTCTTGCCTAGCAGCTGCTCCTTGTTCGCATTGATCACGTCCTTGAGCAGCTCGCCCGTGTCCAGCTTGCGGGCTGGGAAGTCGGGATAGTCGCCGAACCACATCTCGGAGTAGAACTCATCATCCTTGACGCTGAAGTCGAGACCTGGTGTTTTCGCACATAATTGAGCAGCGAGGGACTGTTTTCCCTTCTTTCCCCAGGGATAATTATTGCACGTCCCGCTCAATTGGAATACGGATGGCGCCATGATTTCTGCAGAAAAGTATATATCGGAAAGTGGAAATGTTATAAGGAGATTTCCGTTGAATAGTTGTCTGATTAAATGATGTACTATTCAGATTTAGAATTTTTGCTCTTCGTTAAGTCTACAAGACATGCTTTATTTTCTCCCAGCTTTCAAATATTTCGCCCGTATTCTGACTGAGCAGTCACCTCACGATGACATCGGGATGCCGTGATGACCATATGTCGTCATAGACCATATTTTCTGGAGTTGTTGCTCCGTTCGAGCCGCCGCGCACTGAGAAGAGAGAGAATTGTGGAGTTTTCCAAAGCAGCATCGATTTATCAGCGGGGATTGGGGCGAGGGACAACAATTATTTATATGGTTGGTGCCCCCTGCTCCAGGTATGCAGGTTGTTTTCCTCTGTTCCCAAACGTTTCGTCACTGATGTCAGGCTTCAGCTCGTGTTCAGTCCCCATCACCCTTCTGACATAATGGCATCCGCCGATTCGAGGTTGGAAACCAGGCAAACCAGGGAAATTGACCTGGTTAAGTACACCAGATCGCCTACGCCCCGCCGCATCGCTGATGAACCAAGATGCGATTTCCCCAGGGTCATGGGTGTGACTAGAGGCTATTGGGTTCTAGCCCAGCTGTCAATCTCCCACCCATTTCCTAAAAAAAGATCTCCTTGGGCCAGGGGGTGGTGCACTTCATCGAATCGATCGTTCAAACTGATGCACTGACAGGTGACAATTGACTTGTGATTGATGCAGCTTTTCATCAAAACCTCTCTGAAAGAGTTTAGCCATTGCCCCGTGTTCCCGTTAGGGCACGTCATCTAAGATGCGATGGGGGAGCTGAACGCGCTAGGGCAGCTCTAGCGCTGTCGTTCGGCGCTTTTAGGCCTATAGATTGTCAACAACGGTTGCCTTTTTGTACGGCATTCTTGAGCCATAGACGTCATTGTAGCATAGCAGCTGAAACAGCGTGTCTTTGGCCGTCGCAATCATGCCAGTTTTCTTGGAAGTCGATGATTCAGACCGCGTCCTACGTGGGACCGGGCAACCGTCTGCGCATAGCTCAGGAGACATTTGAACTCTTGCGCTCCCGGTTCTTCGCTGTCGCAAGTTTCTAGACCCTCTTTTTCATCGATCGTGCTTTCGCGGCAGCTCGGCAAGAAAGATGGCATTCCAACCAGATAGAAGAGAGGCCGAGGAGCCTGCCCTGAGTCCTTCGACTTCACAAGAACCTTCGGGCACGGGAATCGCGGACTTTCTACCCATCCCAGACATCCAGCAGATTACAGATCCGGAACAGGCCGATAAGGCCAACCACCTGACCGACGAGCCAACGCTCTCGCATGCACTGGCAACAGACGACCACGAGGAGAAAGGGGCTGCGCAAATGGACCACGACCACGAAGATGTTGCCGACCTCGGCTGGCACAAGAAGAAGGACGGCATGCCCGATCCTCTGGTCGGTGGGCTCGACAACGAGGAGCTGTGGCTCCTGATCAGACGTTTCAACAAGCAGATGTACCACGTGAAAGAGGTGCCCAGTGCCGTGCCTGGGAACCTCGATCTCAACATCGCAGACGAAGAAGAGTTCTCTCCAGACAAGTTGCGTGCCAACGTTGAGCGCCTATACATGACTGTTATTATCGGTTTGTTGGGAGCAGTCAAGCACATTGTCCGTCTTCGCTCCTGGCGCGAGACGAGAAGAACGACTGCTTTCTGTGCAGTAAGTAGTAGTAGAAGAAAGCCCACCTGTAGATGCGGCAGCTAATACGTTTCTCAAAGGCATACACGGTCGCATGGGCTTTCGACTTCGTTGTCCCTCTACTTGCCGTCACTGCAATCACGCTGATTGTATACCCTCGGTCGAGAGGCGTTTTGTTCCCACCTGCTCCCCTCGCCCTGGTTGACAGTTCGTCTGGAGGTGTTCAGAAGCCAAAAGCCGGTGTACTTGGTAGTCATGACTCGGCAACTGGAGCACCTGAACACCACAAGGGCGAGGCAGTGGAGCAGGAGGCTAGCAACTTCTTCAACGGCATCACTTCGGTTGTTCTTACGGGCGCGACCGGCAAGCACCCGCAGGGCGACCCGAACTCTGACGAGAAGGAGCCCGGAGCCGATATTCCTGACCCTTCCAGTGTGGCAGTCCACGCGGCAGATGCCAAAGATATAGCCGCTGGAGGCAACCCCGCTGCTGAGCACGACAAGACCAAGGTTCCAGTTGAGAATGCCATGTGGACAAAGATGCGACCAATAATGCATGGTAAGTATTTTCTGAAAGGTTCCTTCGACCATGAAGCTGACCACAAGTAGGCATTGCCGATGTCTCTGATACTTGGGAGAGGTTTGCCAATGCGCTTTCACCCACTTCTCCCTTTCCCAAGGACATCTATCGTCTGAGACTCGCCGCTCTTCTCGCGCCCCTACTTCTTGTTTCGCTCTTCGTAACTTCGTACATGTTTATGAAGGGAGTTACCTTTGGCGTTGGCTTTGGCTTCTTCGGAGATCCTGTCATCACTCGTGGTATCGCGCTTCTCAACCGCAAGTTCCCTCACTGGCAGAAACTCCTGGAGCTCCGCAACACAGTTCTGAAAGGCGTACCGACCAATGCTCAACTTACTCTCACACTTCTCCGCATTGGCGAGGCCAACAAGGCGCCTCTCCCGCCAGCGCCGCGCGTCCAGCATGGGCCTCCTGACCGACCGGCTCATATCACGGACGAGGAATTGCGAGCTACGGGTGCCGAACCCCCTCTGAACGCTACCCAGGAAGAGCTTGACGAAGCCATGCGACACGATCCCACTGTACCACATGAGACTGGCGGCGAAGACATTGATGCCGCCAAGGAACCAAAGCACGGAAGGAAAGGCAGCAAGCTTATTGGTTTCTTCCGGGGTACCGTCAAGGGAGCTGTCAAGACCAGCATAGGTGCGGACAAGATTAGAGCCAAAGCAGGCTCGCACCATGCCAAGGACCGACTGGGCGCAGCACCTCGTCTGGACATCAGTCTCTTGTCAGGACCAATCAATTTCAAGGCCCGCTACAACGGCAAAGAAGGCCATGTATACATTGCGACAAAGGCTACTATCCCGGCCGTCGCATTCAGCACCGACAGCACGATTGAGAAGATTGGTACTGAAGACAGAGAAGACCTGCACCCTCTCTGGAGCATTCCCGTTGCAGACATCAAGGAGTTGAAGAAGACGGGCGGTTATGGCTGGAAGGCCAAACTTATCGTCGGCTGGTCTCTTCGTCGAGAAGTGGCTGATGCATTGGAAATCACAGACAGAACCGGCCACATGTGGAAGGTCACTGCACTGCCTTTGAGAGATGAGCTCTTCAATCGGCTGATCGCCATGGGAGGCCAGAAATGGGAGGCTTGGTAAATATACACAATTAGCCAGGACTATACAAGCTCTCGTTGACAGTCCTCTAGCACCCGGGCGTGGGCAGTGTAATAGATATCCGTGTAAACGTACATGTTTTGAACCTATAATGACGAATACGATGTTTCTGTTTATGGCCATGACGAATATTAGAGATAGACACGAATTCTAATGCTAGAAATAAGAAATGAGACATACTATAGACCTTGGACTCCATGATCATGTTACTAAGACTAGTGTTTGGAATGCCGCTGGCAAGTAAATAGTCTCCTCGCCCAGACAAATAGGTATAGCGAGTTGAATCCGGCCGGCATCGAGCCGAAATCGGCCAGGTTACTTGGACTCCACTTCGGCAGCGTGTACCGACGGGCTGGACGGAACCTCCGATTCGTACATCCGATCCCTGTATACAGACATATACATGACCACTTCTACCTAGGTTTCATTCCCAAAACGAAACCACAAAGGTTCACAGATTCAGCTCTGCTGTCAATACCTCGGCACGCAGAACCAAAAAGTCGCCATGGCATCTCCACTCGACTCGCACTCCCAAGCCGCCTCGTACGCGCAGAGCGGCTACGGCAACCGCATGGGCTGGGGGTCCAAGCCGGTCCTGCTGCTCATCGACGTGTGCAAGGCGTACTGGACGGCCGGGTCGCCGCTGGACTGCAGCGCGCACGCGGCCACGGCCGCGGCGCCCGAGTCCATGCGCGCGCTGCTGGCGGCGGCACGGTCGTCGGGCGTCCCCGTCGTCTGGACCGCCGTCGAGTACGCCGACCCGGACATGCGCGACGCGGGGCTGTTCTGGCTCAAGGCCAAGACGCTGGACGTGTGGAACGTGGCCGACACGCGGGGGCTGGGCGGCTGGGTCGACGGGTTAGAGCCGCAGAGGGGCGAGATGGTGGTCAAGAAAAAGTACGCCAGCGCCTTCTTCGGGACCGCGCTCGCGACGGACCTGAGCGTCATGGGCGCCGACACGGTGGTCCTGTGCGGCGTGAGCACGAGCGGGTGCGTCCGGGCGAGCACGCTGGACGCGATGCAGAATGGGTTTAGGCCGATGGTGTGTTGATCTTTCTTCTCTTCTTCTTCGGGTTTCGTCTTGCTGATCCTTAATCTGTCACTAGGTCGTGGGCTCTGCATGTGGCGATAGGAGTGATGAGATCCAGAATGCCAATCTGTTTGATCTAAATGCAAAGTACGCAGATGTGGTCACGGAAGCAGAGGCTATCGAACACCTCAAAGCAGGCTGGCCAAAGTCTTGATACATATTATTAATCTATTACAAGTTCTTGCTTGTGTTTTTGTCACTGATTTCGTCCCAAAATCGAGTCAATCTTTTAAACTTGAAAGAATGTTATTTGAGAAAAGATTGACGCTATATAGTCTACTTTAGATGTGTACTGATGTCTATCAAGCATCTACTTTACTGAAATTCTCTTGATATCCACTGAGAATTATCGTCCGGCGAAGCGCTTTTCGAGCAATCGAAATGGGACGTACAATACGGCGGTGACGACAATAGCCAATTCGAATCCAATATCGCCGGCGCTCTCGGCAATGGGTCCTGTCCACCATACCTGCGCCATGCTGGGGATCACCAGACCAAAGCTCAGGACACTCGCCGCCAGCGCCGCGACGCCCCAGGGCAGCTTCGAGGCCGAGTTCCAAGCGTCCTGCTCGTACGAGGCGTACCGGCCGCGGCGGATGACGAGGTGCTCGGTGACGAGGACGGCGACGAAGGCGGCGCTCCAGTAGCCGATCAGCGAGATGAAGTTCTCGAGGCTGGAGAAGAAGTCGAGGGCGGCCTTGATGCTGACGGGGATGACGACGGCCGTGATGACGACGGAGAAGACGTAGCGCGGGACCACGACGAGCTGCGGCACCAGCATCTGGAAGTTGAGCGTGATCGAGTACATGGTGGCCGCGATGTTGCCGAGCATGGTGAAGGACAGCACCACGACGACGAACTTGCCGAACCCGCCCGCCGGCGACAGCATGGCCGCGAGCACGCCGCCCACCGACGTCGCGTCGTAGCCCTCGGACCACTCGGGGATGTTGGCGATGGCGCCTCCGATGGCCGCGCCCAGGACCATCAGGGGCACCGTCGGGATGATGCAGCCAGCATATCCGTAGAGGAACAGTCGGACACTATGATCGTGTTAGCTCTCTCCTCTTGTCTATGCAGAACGGGAGACTATCACTTACGAAGAGAATTTGGGATTCAGATAAGTAGTAAAGTCGGAAGACAGACACGCGTATGGAATCATGTACGAGGCGACAATCATGCCAAAGGAGAGAATGGCAGCAGGCGTCGCGGGCTCCGTGGCGACCTGCTCCTTGAGCTTGGAGCCGCCGCAGCCCGTCGTGATGACGATGGCGATCAGGGCCGGGATCCAGGCGAACCGCTCGTAGGCGTGCAGGACCTTGTAGCCGCAGAACGAGATGCCCAGGGCCAGCAGCCCGACGATGACGATGCCGACCGCCGCGGACATGGTGCCGCCCGTGACGGCGGATAGGCACTGGCCGCCGACCACGCAGATGATGACGCAGAAGCCCGTCAGGGTCGCCAGGTTGAGGACGACCGGGACCGACACGAGGTAGCGGCCGAAGCTGTATCGGGCCTGAATCATCTGTCTCAGGCCGGTGTTGGGTCCGAGGATGCCGAGGTAGGCGGGGAATATGGCCGTCAGCAGTGCGAAGAAGAGAATGACCAAGGCGCAGTCCCTCACGCTCAGCATGTACGCGGTCGTACCGAGCATGCCAAATGTAATCCTTTGATTCGTGTTAGCATCATTCATTTCTTTGCGGCTAGGTCGGGACGGGTGGACTGGGATGACTCACGGCAAAAGATTGACGTTCATACAGAACCAAATGGAAAAGTAGCTGCTGTATCTGGTCGAAGTTCGCTCCTCAAGAGGCACGGGCATGACGCCGCGAGCCTCGACGGAGCTGGCAGCCAACTTGTCGAGGAAACCCCATTTGCCCGCCGCTCGGTCAGAGGCCGTCTCGATGTCGGTATTGTGAGTTTGAGCGTTCATCTTCTCCGGGTCCGCCGGCTTCGACGCCTGCTCTTCGTTCCACTGTGACTGAACCATGATGGGCGAGTCGGTTTATTAGACCAATGCAGCTTCCTAGTGAACCGTTTCCTTTTCACAATGAGTGTCCTGCGCTATGCAAGAAGGGCCGGGCTGGATATAAAGACCCAGGAACGATCTGGGGTAGTTTATGCGCTCCAGACTCCACCCGCAATGGATACAACTGCAAGAACAAAAGATGCCTGCCGGATCGAATCTCTCGTTATCTCGGAAAGAAAGCAGGGGCGGCCGAGAGGGCAGAAGATAAGACTAGCCTTTGGGCAAGTCGATTTGCGCACGATGCTATAGGCCTGCCACGACCGAAATAGGACGAGTGGAACAGGGCTGGACTGAGCTGAGCTGAGAGAATGAAGGACAGCAGCGTACAGTCAATCGTCCAAAACGGGATGACTTTTGCAAGTCTAGAGAATGAATGTGGATCCAAAGTGTCAAGTACGGATGTCGTTGTCAGCGTCGAGCGCAGTACCTGTCCGGGATTTTCTTTTGCTTCCCTTTGGCCCGCCTCGCAACGGCGCAAACGAGACCACTAGTTAGCGCACTGGCGACTGCTTTTCTGATGAGCGAAAGGCGTGGCGACTCTGGATCCTCCTACCTTTCTTGGTATCAACTCTCGTCTCCTAAGGCGAGACGATGCTAAAGGCCCAGCCTAGCTCGTAGTGGTCTAGATTATAAAAATGCCCCGGACTGGGGCCACACGTTTTGATGATCCGCATTTCGTAGCTCATTCTCTTGCACGCATCTGTGATTGTGTGGCATCGTGTCCAAGAGCCTGTTGAAGAATCTTGGAGGTTGCATCTGCGTGTAAGACAGCTTCTATGCAGAGTCTGCCGCTTTCGTATAAACTAAGTACATACCGACACGCTGGACAGTGGGAATTCATGCAAGTCAGCTGTGCATGGATGTGATAAGCTTGCCCGTTCTTTCTACACTATTTATCGTTATCGTCGAATATACAAGGTTTGGCTATTCTCCGCAGAGGTTTATCTTCAGCGTAGGTGCGTTGTGCCAGGGTCTGCTACAGATATCGTGCCGGAACACTTCAAACTTCCAGTGGAAGTTGCCGGATTCGATGCCACTGCCACGACCTCGCCGGCATCGAATAGAGACTGCTCTATTGCCAAGAAAGAAGTCGTATCCACTGTTGTAGGCCTGTGCCCGTCTCGACGCTCTGGTGCATCAGTCCAAGATTGAGGTCCGAAAATCCACATAGGACCTCCGAAAGTGCTCCTTTTGGACAGTCGGACAATGTGCGGTCACCGCCTTGCCAGGCCCCATTCCGTCGGCTGTATCCACCAATCCGGGACTGGAGTCTGGAGCAAAAGTTGGGCATTCAAACGGAAATAGAATGCATTTCTCTGTGGAAATAAAGGATCAAACAAACGGTAGCGGCGCCAATTGGTCTCGGCGCAAAATGGGCGCAGAAAAATTCGAACCCTCCGGAAGCCGGAGCCGCAACACCACACGGAGTACATAAGAGACAAATTAGGCTAAGCCAGCATTTCGAGATGTCCTCGACATATCTGGATTCTGTCCGCGACAGAAACAACAAACTCAGGGGGGCTTTGGAGGTCGATTTCTGATCATTGTCGACAATATGGGGACCACCACGACTACTGTCGCCATGGAACCCGAAAAAGAAGTCTCTAGTGTCGCGCAAGAAGGCATGCTGACCCCGACCGACGATGGTTCGTCGACTTCGGAAGAACCGTACAGCATCTACACGAGGAGGCAGAAATGGTTCATCGTCGGCATCGTCGCAGTGGCCGGCTTTCACAGGTGAGTCGTCAAAGTCGGGAGCTGAGAGGCATTGGCGTCGTGATCAGGGTTGGCTAAAATCTTGGATCCCTAGTCCCTTACCGGCCAACATCTATTTCCCGGCGATACCCATGATGGCCAAGGCCTTTGGGACATCAGAGGAAGTCATTAATCAGACGGTAACGGCATATCTGGTGATGCAGGGCATTTGTAAGAAACTTGTCCTTCTAAAATCTCGAGAACGAATGGTTCATGCCGGACTATGGTGTCAGATGGCTTACTCGTATAAATGCAGCTCCCATGCTCTGGGGACCGCTCTCTGATCGCTTTGGAAGAAGACCAATCTTCCTGGGCTGCTTGACCGTGCTCATCGGTTCCTGTATCGGCCTGGCGCTCTGTCCGACCAATGCCTTTTGGTTACTGATCGTACTGCGGTTGCTGCAGGCCGGCGGGTGCGCGAGCATGATCGCCGTAGGTAAGTTTTGAAGACTGCTTAAATACCCAGTCTTGGGGAGACTTTGCTAAAACCATTCCAGGTGCGGGAGTCACTGGTGACATTGCCACTCCCGAAGAGCGAGGCGGCTACTTTGGCCTTTTCAACCTTGGGCCGATGCTCGCGCCGTGCATCGGACCTGCGATCGGCGGCGCCCTCGCAGAAAATCTCGGTTGGCGGTCCATCTTCTGGGCGCTGGTCATCATGGCTGGATCGTGCTGGATTATGCTGTACATCTTCCTGCCCGAGACCCTCCGCCGGCTGGCCGGAAACGGCAGCATCCCGCTGACGGGCATCCACCGGCCCCTGATCACGGTCGTCGGGCGCGGGCGCAAGGCACCGACAGCCACACTCGCGCCGCCGCCCGCCAAGAAGCAGTCCATGAACCCGTTCGTCCTGTTCACGTACCCGGACGTCGTCATCGCGCTGGTGTTCACGGGCGTCATCTACTCGGTCAACTACAGCATCATGGCGACCATCTCGTCGGCCTTCTCCGACGTCTACCCCTGGCTGTCCGAGACGCTGCTGGGCGTCTGCTACCTGCCCACCGGCCTCGGCATGATCGTCGGCACCCAGGTCACGGGCCGGCTGCTCGACGGCGAGTACGCCCGCGTCAAGCGGTCGCACCCCGAGGGCGCGCCTTTCCCCAAGGAGTACGCCCGCCTGCGGACCATGCCGTACCACCTCGTCGTCTTTGTCCTGGCCGTGGTCGGATGGGGACTTTCGTTGGGTCTGGCGGCGCAGTACGTTCACATTGAGCTTCTCTCCCCCGTCGAAAAGACGATAGCTGACTCTTTCATTTCTCAGTGTCGCCGTACCTCTTGTGCTCTCAGTCATTCGTAAGTCAACGTCGACTCTTATAGGCCCGCCATGAGCTAACACGATATAGTCGGCTGGACCGGAATGGCGATTCTGAACACCACCATGACGCTGATGATCGATATCCTGCAGACACGCAGCTCGGGCGCGACAGCCTGCGTAAGTACTCCGAAGACCCTTATCCAAAGTTCATCGAAAATCTGACTCTCCAAATAGACCAACCTGGTGCGATGTTCCCTCGGCGCTATTGTCGTCGCCACGACGGACCGCATGATCACCAACTTGGGATATATCTGGACCTACGTGATGCTGGCGGCCATCTGCGCGTGCATGCTGCCTGTCATGTACATACAGATGAAGATTGGGCCCAGGTGGCGGCTGCAAAGAGACAAGCTGGACATGTAAGGAAGCAATACATAGAAGAAACGAAAAGTTTGTACGCGATTATATTTCGATTGTTCCACGATGCACTTGCCAGGATCCCTGTTGCACCAAACAGTCGCTTGCCAAAACCGGTTTTCCCGAGCGTCCCAGATCTGCTTGATTGGTCCAGAACTTCCATGGTATATTGACCACATGGATCGAGGCTGCTCTCCGCACTTGATGACATCAGTAATCCCGTATATATGAGCCCGCACGCAACGATGAGATCTCCAACAGATCATCAAATATCTTCCATCATATCGCAACATTCACTTGTGTGAATCCATCTTTTACGACTATACAATGCCAGGTGGGCGATGCCCGTCAATCATCACTAACTGACAGATCGTCAACTAATCCATCCACCGCAGACCCATCCAAGACTTCAGCAGGGGACGACCCCCTCGAGAAGGCCGCGGCCAAGCAGGAAAAGGGAGCCGCCGCGACCGAGGGAATTGTGGGAGAGGACGCGCTCGACGCGGCGATCGGCGACGAGGGCGACGACAGCATCGCCGAGCAGACGTCGGCCGGCGACGACCCGCTGGAGAAGGCGGAAGCCACGAAGGAGAGCAGCTGAGAGGCGCTCGCGTATCTGTTAGCCACTGGGGTGAACAGATCTAGTCGCTGGGATCGTGCAAAGTTGAGAGAATTCAGAGAAAAGCCTCAAACATCTTGGCCGCATCCAAGACCATCTGCTCGAACGTGATGCACTTCTGGCCCGTGATCTCCAACACCTTGTCTGGTCCAAACGTATGAACGCCCGGCGGCGCTTCGCACCCGGGCAGATAGCCCTGGCCCGGCGTCCCCTCCTTGATGATGTGCCTCCTCTCGGGATACGCCTTTCGGAGAATGTCCGCGACAGCCTGTGGGTTGCCGTACGAGTTGTTTGCCGGAACCAGCAGAATTCTCTGGCCGTCGACCGTCTCTGGGTGCTCGACGGCGAAGACCTGGAACCTGGCCACGTCGCGCACGTCTACGTGCTGCGAGTACCCGGCCGGTCCCGGTGGATAGTCCTGGCCCGAGAACACCTGCCAGATGAACTCGGTGGTGAGCATGAGCTGCTCCGGAGATGGGGGCAGGAAGAGGGGCGGCCCGGCGACGAAGCTATGATTAGGTTAATCGGGGGTTTCACGGAAGAAGGAAAAGAAGACGGAAAAGATGACACGCTGTCACGCACCCTGGACACAGAGAAGTAATTTTGAAATGCGGTTTTGTCTCTTCGACCAATGCCCAAAAGGCTCGCTCCGCCTTGACCTTGCTGGCCAAGTAGATTGGAAAACCACCAGCTTCGGCGCCCTTTGCTTCCACCAAGCTGACCATCTCGTCGTTCCAGTCCGAAGCCGAGTAGTCTCGGGGCTCGCTCACAGTCAGGACGGCCCCGGAGGACGACGTGAGGATAAAGTTCTTGATGCCAGGGTGTTGGAGGGCCGACTCGACAATCGATAATGTACCTCGAATCGCCGTGTGATGCACTTTCGTCACATCTGTATTGCTGGTCGATACTGACATGGCGAGATGGGCGATGGCAGTGACGCCATCCAAGACCGAGTCGAAGGCACCGGTTGCAGTGATGTCCGGGACCGCGACAATTTCCAGCAGGCCATCATTGTAGTATTCTGCCAGCGCGTTTACCAAAGCATCGGCAGATTTCCGTGATCGAACAGTGCCCCGGACGGCATATCCAGCATCAAGGAAAGCAGCGGCAGTGCGGCATCCAATATAGCCATTGACGCCTGTGATGAGAACGAGTCCTTTGCTAGAGACCATTGTATAAATAGTATGGCACTTATTTTCCGAATTGGTGGCAGCCAAAGTCGGTTGGGAATAATATCGTAAGAGAAAAGAAATCGCGCGCCTAGAGATACTCGCCTTTCCTTTAAGTGTTCATCCAACGGAGGATCTTGACTGATCTTCAGTGTTATCGCCTGCTTTTCGTGTCTCAAAGGCGGGGAAACACTTAAACACCCTTCCATGGGAGAAAAGCGGCCAAAACGGTCTCTTAGTTATCAGCAATCTCGACGCTACACAGCGATTGACACTTGGCAAGCGTCATATTTTGGCGGGTTTTCCAGCCCTTTATGACTTTCCAGCGTCCATGTTATTTGGTGATGATTAATCAAGATGACTATAGGTCAGTATCTTAGACTTGCGGCCGCTCGCTGCCGTGCTGATGGTCCTGGTTAGGCGCTCACCATGGCAGTTTAGCGTGGTCAGCATTACTGAAGCTTGTAATCTGTTGAGACTATCGAGTGCTCCAAGGGTTTCTGAAGTGTGACGTGTATATTGTTTCGGAATAAAAAAAGACAAGAGTGGGATGCATTGTTTGGTGGCTCTCGAAAGGCCGCGCTATGTAGTTGTCTATACACGATACAGTTGAGGGTATTCAATGTCTGTATCTCGTTGCTTGATGGAGAAGTTGGCTATTCCGTGCCAATGCCTGATGCGGTCCCGGACCGACTTCTCATGTGCCGGCATTGTCATGAAGGCTGAAGCAAAAGGCCCGTGAGTTCCGGCAGCAATTTCCTCTGTCTGGTTGTATGCCCTGACGAGCACGGCGACCGTGTCTTGGTCAAAGTAAAGACCGGAATGGCTCATCTCCTCCAGAAGGGCCATCATATTGGTCAAGTCGCCATGTCTCCCATAATAAATGCTCAGGAGCTCATTGTAAAAGGGTGTCGACACACCAAGCACAAAAGACTCTAGACCGAGCTGCTTGATGCGAGGCAGGACGGATCGGGTCAGCGGTGACGGTGTCACAAAGCCCTTGTCGAGGAGGCGAAGACCAAATAAGAGAAATGAAGGGTACAAGGGCCCGTAAATGTAGAGATTCAGCTTTGGGTCGCCCTCGAAGCGGTTCTCAATGATTTCCTCGGGTTCTTCTTTCACTTGACGCTTCTTTCTTTTGTCCTTCTGGTTTGCTTTCTCATTGCTCTTCGTGGGAGCAGTGGCGTTGTGCAGGCCGAGCCTCTTGGGGTACGAAAAGACCTCGCGCTCCATGATATCCCAAAGCTCAAAGTCAGACTTGGCGGCTGACATGAGATCCTCTACCCTCTTCTGCTCCGGATATCGCTTCGCATCGACTTCGATCAGGCGCATTGTCGAGTTCTGTGGCGTTTCCCATATATCCCCTGCATTTTTCGCATCGGTATTGGTGTTCTTCTTTGCACTCGGTGGGGAGTACGAGGATGGGTGATCCGGATTCAGTAATTCGAAGGCGCGCGTAGCTGCAGCTCGGAGGGATGGAGGAAACCTGAGGAGCGCCTTTTCCTTGTCCCTGGCTGCTGACACGTACTGAGCTGAAGATATTGGCTGTCCGCGTGGTCCCTTGCCCGACTCCTCTGCCGCAGCGACCTCTAATATCAGATTGGTCGCGCGCTGAGTACTCTCCGGGGACGCTTTGACATCTCGTTGCGGCCTGGGCTTGAGACCTCGGGCGGCGATGTCGGAGAAGATGCGATCAAAGGTCTGGCGTTCCGTGGGCGTAATGGTACCTCGGGGCGATTCCACGTCTGGGATGATATTGGCGGATGCCGAGTCTCGTACGAAAGGAATGTCGTTGTCACCTTTGCGTCGATGCGAAGGTGAGACATACATAGAGCGCGCAATGTTGGGCAGTCGGCGACCTCGAAGAATGGTCCGGGTCTGGTACAAGAAGAGGAGGGGTGGTGTTGACATGGCTGAGAGTAGAGGCTGGTCGCCTTCAAGAGTATATGGCAATGTGGTGGTTCCAGACTGCGCCTCGTGGTGGTGGATGTAGTAGTATATCGGTTACAGTTGCGACTCTTGGGACCATGAAGAAAAATGTATGGTTCAGTTCTGCGCATTGTACGGAAAAGTCTTATCGATAAAAGCTTGCACTGCACACCCCTGCGCCCTGGCAGACAGGCACTGGCCCACTGCAACCAGGACGGATAGGCCCGGCCAGTTTGCGTATCACAGGCGCATGGATTCACTCAGCTGAAGCCTGCAGTGGGAGCCTGCAGCCTGCGGCCAGCGTTTTTAGCGTACAGGCACTTTACGCGAACCCCCCTGACTTCGCGTCTCTGGCGCTTTTCTGCCTAGGAACGCGGTAAGTGATGACGATGATGCAATTCAATCCAGTCGCGTCACGATCTAGGTTTGACCTCAACATTGGACAATACCCTTCAATTTCTTCTTGACACAGTATTTGGTGTTTTGATTGTCGATTGAAGTCATATTTGCTCAATTCTATTTGTTTGATTGACCTCTGCTTATACTTTTTGCATAAAAAACAATACCAGTGCTCAATTCATTATCACATTCCTCCCTCCATCCGGAAGCAGTCTTTTCGTTTTGCGCTAGTAGCTTGCCGCCAGCTCAAACAGACCTTGCTTGTCAAACCTCTTGAACACAATCGCATTCGATTTTGGGTAACGTTAGTCACTCGCGACTATATACGACCCCGAACTTATAGCTATCGATTTCTGCAATACCTCACATCTCAGTCGTTTCCGAGCAACGAACGCCATGGCTCCCCCCGGTATAAGCGCCTTTGAGGCGCGAAGGCGAGAGAATGTTGCCAACAATGCGAAACTCCTCCAAGAGTCGCAAGCCCTCGGCGCAAAGATGGCGAAAGCCGCGAAACCAGCACCCAGGCCTGTCACCACGAGAAAGAGAAAGCCGGCAGAACCTGTTCAGCGGACTCGGGTTATGCCCACACGACAGAGCGCGCGGCTCTCGGGAGGAGCTGGGGGCGATGTCGAACTCGAGTCACTCAAGACCGCAGCCGAGATCATTCAAGATCAGAGGCCAGCAAAGCGTTCCCGCGTGACGGAAGATCTAAATCTGTCCAAGGTGGCACTCGAGGGATCGAGATGGACCAACGGAGACGCCCTCGCAAGCTTTGCACAAGGTGCGGAGCCTGGCAAAAGAACGTTTACGGACGAGGATATGAAGGATACCAAGGATGAAAAGCTCCTTGAACTCCGCAAGGGCATGGCGGAGCTTGAGCTCTATGACGGATGGCTGCCGAATGGTAAGATATGTCGCATTCCCTTGCGCACCACAGTCTTGCCTCGTTGGTTTCTTTTGCTGATCGGGTGCAGACATCAAAATAACGCCAGAGCGGATATATGCATTGTCGTTTCACCCAATCCAAGACAAACCCATTGTCTTTGCTGGCGACAAGAAAGGCGTCATGGGTGTCTTTGACGCCTCGCAAGACAAACCTCAAGTCGACGAAGACGACGAGGATCCAGAAATTCCTCTTCCCACAGTATCCGCCTTCGAGATGCATAGCCGAACAATCTCCTCGATCGTAGTACCAGAGTTTGATCACAACTCGGTCATCAGTTCCTCTTACGACTCTACTATACGATGCTTGGACCTGGGGACACAAGTCAGCCGTGTTCTCTGGCAGCCAGAGGACGAGGATACGGACTTGGCTATTACGTGTGTCGACGTGCCAACCGACTCAAAGGATACCCTGATCTTCTCGACCATGCAGGGCTCGCTAGGCTGTTTTGATCGTCGCTCCAAGGCCAAGGCGGAAATATGGAATCTGACAGATAACAAGATCGGTGGATTTTCCCTGAATCCACTGCTCCCGCATCTAGTGGCAACCGCCTCGTTGGATCGTACACTAAAGATTTGGGACTTGAGAATGGTCAAGGGCAAGGGTGACATGCGCCATCCCGCACTTCTTGGGGAGCATACATCGCGTCTTTCTGTCTCGCACGCGTCCTGGTGTAGAAGCGGTCACGTCGCAACTTCGTCTTATGACGATACTGTCAAAATTTACGATTTCGAAAAGGCTGCCAAATGGAAACCCGGTCAAGATATCGGGGATGAGATCATGGAACCGGCTACACAGATCCGACACAACAACCAGACTGGTCGATGGGTGACTATTCTCAAGCCTCAGTGGCAGCTGAATCCCTCTGATGGCGTCAACAAGTTTGCTATAGCCAACATGAATCGTTTTGTTGATGTCTATGACAGCGATGGCAAACAGCTCGTACAGCTGAGCGGCGAAGGCATCACCGCTGTGCCTGCCGTGGCCCAGCTACATCCTACTCACAACTGGGTCGCCGGAGGAACTGGTAGCGGCAAGTTGTGTCTGTGGATGTAGACAGACGCGTCACCAACAGAGGAACAAATAAGCGAGTGTGGGCCCAGCCAGACCAAGTCTACCGCCTTCAAGTTTCTATACTTCCATCGAATTATTCGCGTCGCCATCTACGATTTTCCTCTTCGGGTCGATTCGCCTCCGAAGGTCAACGCTGAGTAGATTGTTATGGCGCACTAGAATCTCAGCATTGCCTCGGCGTTGCGGAGTCTTTTTTCGGTGTGAGAATGCGACAATAAGCTGTCATTTGGCGTGTTTGAGACAGTCCGGTTCGCCTCGTGGGAAAGGCCACTTACGCAAGCCAACCACTGCCCTCCACACGTGGGATCTTTCCTACTACGATATACTGTTGCCAATGCAAGTCGACCATTTCGGAAATCGTCTATTCTTGTACGTCATTGGTCCGTTATCGATCCGCCGGCTGTCAAAGGAAATCTGACGGCGGCCCAGGCTGAGAAGATCCGGAGGCGTCAATATTTCCCGGGGTCCTTTTGGACCGGACTCATTCACGGTGTGAGATTTGGGCTGGTGCGATTCATGATCCCTCTATTCTGAGAAATGGGGAGTATACAATTCGGCATGCTGCATGGATCGTGGAGGGATCCTCCTTCCCGAACGAGCAAAGAAGAAGCAATACTTGTGTTTCACAAATCACGAGTCTAAAGCCATGAAAGTTTGTTATTACCTCACTGGCTTGCGGGCTGTATGTATCACCTCTTGAATGGGATCGCCCGGGTCTCAGTTGTCGTGTAACCGACGCCTGGGCGACGTAGCGGCTGTCTCAGATCATGTGAAGGAAGTCCTTGTAAGCTTCACATATTGGAAATGAGTATATAACTAGCCTGAATTCCGGTCAATCCACGATAATATCAGAAAAGCAAAATAAACAAACAATTACACTTGGTTCTTACCAGCATAGCATTGCTACTTGTCTTCAACTCATCATATACATTTGTTCAACCCAAAAAAATCGCGAGCAGCATCCAGTCACAGCCATGTCTTCTCAGAATCTGCAACTCGGCAAGGTTTTGCTGACCGCCTTGGTCCTCCCCCTATCATTCTACTCGCAGTTCGCCGGTGTAAACGCCAGCCCTCTTGTCGACGGAGCTTTCGAGGTCGGAACACCCCTCACGCACGTGCAGGTCGCCGCCAGGGAGGCGTCGCCCGAGGTCGTGGACCTGAGCGAGCTCGAGGCCCGCGCCACGACGCTCACGCTCGACCAGGCCGTCGCCGTGCAGGTGCAGAACAACGGGCGTACAGCCCTCAACCTGACGAAGTTGGTCTGGGACGATAGCCTGGCCGCGGACGCGCAGACCTGGGCCAACTACCTGGCCAAGATCGACCAGCTGCAACATTCCACCTCTGCCCAGCGTCCCAACCAGGGAGAGAACTTGGCATGGGCCTGGTAGGTGGACATCACGATCTTGAATGCTGGTTGGCTGTTTGGCTAATTGTGTTTTGTAGGGCTACCAACGGAATCAAGTACCCCCTGACCCAAGGCGCCCAGGGCTGGATGGCCGAGAAGAGCTCTTACAATGGCGAGGTCATCCCGCAGGGCAACTTTGCCGCCTACGGTCACTACAGTAAGGAGAATTGATCTTTTCTGTTTCCTGGATCGATATGCTAACAAGCAACCCGCAGCGCAATGTGTGTGGAAGAGCACGGTCAGAATCGGAATGGCCAACGCGACGGCTGCCAACGGCGGTGTCTACACCGTCGGCCGATATTCTCCTCCCGGAAACTACGTCGGCCAGAAGCCGTACTAGATGCGGCGACGACCAGAACTGGGGTGATCTCCCTGATTACCTGCGAACAACCCTTTTGACTCTTTCTATACATAATTTGACCTGAATTCCTTTTTTTCCCTTTTCCAATTTCGATTAAAGCTTTCTTACAATCATCATCACGGAAGAGTTTCGGGGTTTCACGACGACTATGGAGGAAATCTATTTCATGGTTCTATTTTGCAAACATCATTATTTCAATCACGAAGCGATGGGTCCACTCGTTGACAGCACTTTTCTGTATATTCTGTCTATAGTCACTTAGCACTCCTAGTACATAGCCCACTCATTATGAACAAGAACATTTTAAAAAAAGTCAAAATCATCACCCGTTGACATAGATACCAAACTGCTTTACCGCATGATACCAGGGAAAAAAACAAAGTTCAAAACGTGCCTTCATACCATTGGGTCGGAATGGGGGTTGAATTTCCCTTTCCCTATCGGAGCCGCGGGATCTGCAGAAGGGACTGGACAGCCCGAACCATATCTGCATGAACCTTGCAGCTCTTCCTTCGGATGATGCCGACGAAGCCTGGTGGAATGTCTCGTCTTGACGAAACGCCACCCCGTCGTTGCTTTTTTTTTTCTGGTCTTGTACTTCTCTTCGACCTTCCCCAAATTTCCCAGCGTTGGGGTACCTTTTTGAAACATTATACTGAGATTGAGTCAAGGGGTCCAAAGGTCCCCCTACCTAGTCATTTTTTTGCGATTGTATAGTCTAGAACCTGACGGTTTTTCTTTTTCTTTTCTGACAAGAAGAGAGAATGACACACAAGACGCTCTACCCAGGCGTGGCCCTAGTCACGGGCGCCGCCGGCACTGGTAAATTTCTTGTGCAATCCCATGACCACCTTTCGGGCCCAACATGAGGCTGATTACCCTCCCTCGCTTACCCAGGTATCGGCGCCGCTGTGGCCAAGGCGTTCGCGGCTGAGGGGTGCGAGCGCATCGCCATCACCGACCGCAACGCCGAGCTGCTGGCGGCGGTCCAGCGGGAGATCCTATCCCGCCACGGCGGCGACAACGTGCGAGTCCTGGCGGTGCCGGGCGACGTCGCCGACCCGGCGTTCGCGCAGGGCCTCGTGGACGAGGTCGTCGCCAGGCTCGGCCGGCTCGACTACGCTGTCAACTGCGCGGGCGTCCCCAGCACGGGGCAGCGGTGCACGGAGACGAGCCTCGACGACTTTGACCGGATCAATTGTACGTAAACGAAACGTAATGGCGGGACCAGAAAACCCCGTGGGGTAATGAGAGAGAGAGGGCCTTTCTGCTGACGTTCCGGGGGATCTGCGCAGCTGTCAACTACCGCGGGGTGTGGCTCTGCTCGCGTGCGGAACTGGGCGCCATGATCAAGCAGGAGCCCCTCGAGACCAACGTCTCGGGCCGCGCACCCGCGCGAGGGTCCATCGTCAACATAGCGAGCCAGCTGGGCATCGTCGGCAAGGCAAAGACGGGTGAGTTTTCCTTCTCCATTCCACCGGACAGTCATGCGATGCTAGTGCTCAACAATGAAAAGGACCGTACAGCGCGTCCAAGGCCGCCGTGATTGCCCTCACTCGCGGAGACGCCATCGACTACGCAAAGGACGGGATCCGCGTCAACTGCGTCTGCCCCGGAGTCATTGAGACGCCCATGACGGTGTGGGACCAGGAGAGCCGCGCGAGGCAGGAGCCGTTTGTGCAGATGGCCCCCGTCGGCCGGATCGGGCAGCCCGACGAGGTTGCGGACGCCGCCCTCTTCCTCTGCTCCGCGAAGGCGAGTTTTGTGCAGGGTCATGCCATGGTTGTGGATGGCGGATACATTTTGACGTGAGGCTGTGGCCTGTAGTCGAGAGGAGTCATCAGTCTCGTGACACTGTGGGGAGTCTGTATGAGACTGCTTCCCGGTCTGGTCGGCGTCGTAGCCAGATAGTCGAACGAGTGTGAAAGCCGACTTTGGATTACAGATTCATGCGTTGACAAGCCCCGGGACCTACGGTGAGACATGTTGTGTCGGCCCTGCATAAGCACAATCCCACAGTAGCAGACGAAGATCAAAACCTCTCCCAGGCCCCAAGGTTCACGCCAGCCGAACTGGCCAGTACTTGCCACGTTCCGGTGGCTCGAGGAAAGTGGTTATAAGGTTCACGCGGCGCCTACCCGCCGGCATGGCAGTGGGTCAATGATCAGCGGCGAGTCAAGATTGGGCCGAGTGGCCGCGCGGCGGAAGAGGGCATACAAGTATTTACGGAAATGATGGTGTCACTGCCGACAGCTCCAGGGCGGAAAATATGAGCTGTCCAATCAGGAGAGGTCTACATACACGCCATCGAGGTTCGCTATCCGCTTCATATGAAAATCCATATCCATGAGTTACTACCTACTCAAGTGAATTGCTGAATCGTTGAATCTCAGAGATATTGTATAGCAGTTCATCAGTCATTCTCATCGACATTGACATTACACTGTAAATTGTCTACTTTCAACTCATACCACACACATAGTCCATCACCAAAATTTCAATATTCGCCATGGGAGACAAGCTGGAAGATGTGCGGCCAATGTTTGAGCTGCGCGGCCGCAACTACATCGTCACTGGCGGCGCCCAAGGAATTGGTTTCGCAGTGACCCGGGCGATTGCTGAGATGGGAGGAAATATCGCAGTCATGGACATTCAACAAAAGCCGCTGGAAGAGTTCAACACCCTGGCCGAGAGATTTGGCGTCAAGACTGTCTACATTCAGACGGATGTTACCCAGCAAGACAGCCTGAACTCGAGTTTTGACAAGGCCTTGGCAGAGCTCGGCTCTATAGAGGGTCTCGTTCCCGCGGCCGGCATCGCCATTGACAAGCCATTTATCGAGCAGACTTGGGAGGAGTTTACGAGAATACAGGACATCAACGTAAGTCCAGATATGCACAAAATTGGCTGAAATTTCATTGCTCACTCGAAGCGCAGGTCCGGGGCACATTTTTCATCGCACAGCTGGTGGCCAAGCAGATGCTCAAGCAGGGCAAGGGAGGCAGCATGGTGCTCATCGCCTCGCAGTCTGCCCACATCGGACTGCCGGGCTACCGCATGGCAGCATACAACGCGTCCAAGGGCGGCATCCTGATGCTGTCCAAGGCTCTGGCGGTGGAGCTGGCGCCTCACAACATCCGCGTCAACACGATATCTCCGGGCTTTGTGGACTCGCAGATGACCAGAGACGTCCGCGCATCCAAGACGACGGGCCAGGGCGAGCAGATGTGGCTGGCGCCGCCGATGCAGCGACTCAGCACGCAAAACGACCTGACGGGAGCTGTGGTGTATCTGTTGAGCGAGGCTGCCAAGTTCACGACGGCTGCCGATATTCCCATCACGGGCGGATTACACGCCGGAACTATTGATGGGCTTATTCACTACGAGTAGAAATGAGACACCATAGCGGACCAACGAATAATGAATAAAATATCGAAATACCGTACTCTCCATGACTTGCGTAGGAAGATTCCTTTTCCGGGATACGATTCGTAGCACGCAGTAGATAGATGTTCTTTTCGGATTCATGCTTAAAAGCCAATCTGTCGAGCCGGGCTGCCGAGTCATGGCGCGTGCATAGAAGCATTTCAACGGCGCGGGAACCGTTCGGCGTTCGATCACACAAACTTGCATAAACTCAAAATTCATTTTCTCTGCCGCGAGTCTCACCTGGGACCCTTCGACGTCAGCATGCTGCGTCTCTTAAACAGGAAAATGCAGAGAACCTTTGACAGGTGTGCATTGTGTGGCGGTTTGGATTATCGCAGAAAAGAAGACTGCGCGGGTCCCGTGGGATGTCGATGCTCCCTTTCGACCTTTCGACATTGACCGACTCGTTCTGCAGCGGCTGCGGGAGTGACACCTCCGCATATCTGGTTCGCTACCCGACGCGACAGGAAGAGACGAACCAGAGGGCACGCTGAGATAGTCCTGAGAACGGCCGCCCGCCTCTACTTGTATGCAGATCCACAGCCAGGACCCTTTCCTCTTATTACATACTATGCCAAACAAAGAACAGCCTAGCCAAGATAAGTGAGTTACCCCAGATTGTAGGCCCTGGAAATTATGACACACGCATTGATGTTCCCCAGACCAGCCAACACCTATTGTTCCCTCGCCAGCTTATCATTTTCGGTCTCGTCCAACCACGATCGAATCAAGGTTCCCTAGGGGAACTCGGCCCAGATTTGCGCGTTCCTAGATTCGACGGTAGCGCAAACCTTGTGCCCGAGCCCGCGCCAGCAACTGATCATGAACATCCCGCCGCCCCCGTTGCCAACTTGCTGCTGACCGACCTAGCCGGCTGTCGGACCAGATAGGGCAAGACGTGGCCGTCCTTGCAATGTCCACAGCCGACGAGTCGTCCCATCTCAACCCTTCTCTCAGGCGTGGAAGACTAACCTGGAAGCCATTGGTATTGCCTGGCAGTCGTATGGCTGGAGGCTGAGAGATGGGCTGAGCTGATCTACGAAGTACACCTGCATTTCCTGCCAGTTGTTCCAGAAAAGATCAGGGTGCGCTAGCCGTCTCGTAGTGGCGGTTGAAGCCCATGATACTACTTGCGCGTAACGTCCAGGCTAGCATGGCCAACCCATCCATAGGCGTCTGATAAGGGTGAAATGAATATGGGGTAATAGGAGCATTGATCGATATTTACTTAAGGAATTCCCTCTGGTCTGGTTCGAGGATTTGTGAGAAAGAGGTGTCGTGCGTGAGTCAAGACAAGTTGAAAGAATCTCAACAGCCAATACCTAATAACTATACTGTCGTCGCACTTCGAACCCACGTGCAGCTCTTCACACACACATTGCTTGGTCAGTCAGTGGGTTTTAGCCATGGATCAATCTTATGATCTGGTCGTTGTTGGAGCAGGTATGTAACTATCAACCTTTCGATCTACCATCATCACCAGCTAATTTTCACACAGGATGGTTTGGTCTCGCGGCGGCAAAGGCGTGCTTCGAGCTGCGGCCAAACGATAACATTGTAGTACTGGAGAGCGCAGGCTCCTGCGGTGGAACATGGGCCGAGCACAGATTATACCCCGGGCTTAAGTCCAACAACATGCTCGGCACGTACGAGTACCCCGACTTCCCCATGAGCGAGAAGGTCTACGGCGTCAAGCCCGACAACCACATCCCGGGCGCCGTCCTCAACCGGTATCTCACAGACTACGCCCGGCACTTTGGGTTCCTCGACAAGGTCAAGTTCCGCCACGCGGTCGACGGCGTCGAGTCGCTCCCGTCGGGCAGCTGGGCGCTGACGGTGACGACGCCCGAGGGCCAGAAGAAGATCGAGACGGCAAAGCTGGTGCTGGCCACCGGCCTGACGTCGACGCCCAACATGCCCAATTACAAGGGCGCCGACTCGTTCGAGGCGCCCCTGTACCACGCCAAGGACTTCTGCGACCGCGCCGAGACGCTGCAGGGCATCAAGAACGCCGTCGTCGTGGGCGGCGCCAAGTCGGCCTTTGACGTCGCGCACGCCTGCGTCGAGGCCGGCGCCACCGTCGACCTCGTCATCCGGCCCGACGGCCACGGGCCCGTCTGGATCGCGCCCCCGTTCGTCACGCCCCTCAAGCGCCGCCTCGACAAGCTCCTGTTCGTGCGGTGGATGACCTGGTTCAGCCCCTGCCCCTGGGGCGCCGAGGACGGCTACGCCGGGCCCCGCAACTTCCTGCACGGCACCGCCCTCGGCCGCTTCCTGGTCAAGTCCTTCTGGAGCATCCTGGGCAACGACGTCATCAAGGCCAACGACTACGACTCCCACCCGGAGCTGCAGAAGCTCAAGCCCTGGCAGTCGGCCTTCTGGATCGGCAGCGGCCTCAGCATCCTCAACTACAGCACGCCCCTGTTCGACATGGTCAAGGAGGGCAAGATCCGGGTGCACATCCAGAACATTGACCACCTCGAGGGCAAGAAGGTCCACCTCGAGGACGGCAGCGTGCTGGACGCCGACGTCATGATCTGCTCGACGGGCTGGAAGAAGGAGCCGTCGCTCAAGATCACCGGCCTCGACGCCGCCGGCCTCAGCCTGCCCGTGTCCGAGAAGGGCCTCGCCCAGCTCAACCAGGAGGCCGACCAGAAGGTCCTGGCCATGTTCCCGCTGCTGGCGGACCAGCCCAAGCTGCGGTTCGAGGAGAAGAAGGGCGAGCCGCTGCGCTTCTACCGGTTCGCCGTGCCGCCGAGCATGGTCAAGAGCCGCAACCTGGCGTTCGCGGGCATGATCTCGACCGTCGGCACGGCCGTGTGCGCCTCGATCCAGGGCCTCTGGATCTCCATGTTCCTCGACGGCAAGCTCGAGCGCGTCGCCGCCACCGACGAGGAGATCTCGGACGAGGTCATGCTGCACACCCAGTGGGGCAAGTGGCGGTACCCCTGCGGCTACGGCGCCAGCCTGCCCGACTTCGTCTTCGACTCGCTGCCGTTCGTCGACCTGCTGCTCAAGGACATTGGCCTCAACAACCACCGCAAGAGCGGCTTCCTGGCCGAGCTCACCACGCCCTACGCGCCGGGCGACTTTGCCGGCCTGTTCAAGGAGTGGCAGGAGAAGCACCCGGATGTGAAGAACTAGGTTGGAGAGCTGTGTACATATGATGTTTGAAAGGGGCTCGTCGGGTCTGGTCGAGCTGGGTAACGATAATGCTTGGTTGGTAGGAAAATGGTTCTTGTAGTTTTAGTGCGTAATTGGATTGAGCAAAAATAATAACTCATTAAAAATTATGAAGTTGTGTATTGATGACTAGGTACAATGATCTCACAAAAGTCTCCGTGTCTACAAAAGTTCTGTGGGCAAAACCATGTGTTTTTCCTTCGACAACACTAAGAGTAACTTTTACAGAAATGGCATAAAAAGGCTGGATAGCATTTTAGTATTTGAGTATTTCTAAAAAATCATCTGAATATAATCTCTTTTTCGATCGGTAGATTTGCGACCTTGAGACAAAACATATTCCGTAGTCCGTATGCAGACTTTTTGTAGGCATAGTATACCCGTGAACATCACAGTCTCCGGTACTATCCACGATTATCACGAAGGTTTACCCAAGCGAACGGTTCACGCTAATGCGATGTCCCGTCGTGATACATTAAGTATAGCAACTGAGACCGGCTGTGTCAGGGGTCCATCGCCTTTGTGCGCATGTCCTCCACCGGACGTTCGGGAATAGAGCTGAATATCCAGTCTCACCAGTGGGATCTGGTGGCTGTCGAGGATAAGCCCAGATCTCCGATTAGGTACTAGAGTGGCACGTCGCCGCGTACCACGATGCAACATGTCAGTGGCGCCAGAGTGATGTTTCACCAAGCGTGCCTCGGCCCTCTTCTGGTGGCACTGTTGCACGGTGTCAGAGGAATTGCCTCGCCACGCGCGCCACGCCCTTTGAAGTGGTGTAGTGAAGCCACGAGCACTCCAACGGGTGACAAGAATTGGGCGTCACCGCGTAAATGTCCGTGGCGTTTCCACTCGGCTTGTCTTGCCCGCAGAGTATTGCCCAGTGCCTCCTCGGGGACCATTCGGGCTTTGCCGGTTGGTAACCAATCCAAAGTCCTTGTGGCGTTACGCAATTCTACGAGATGCCTGAGAAATCGGCCTATAACTTTGAGATCGTGATGCCAGTGGAAGGGATTCGCAGCAATGATGAAATAAATCTTGATATCCTCGTTCCATTTCGTTGCCGACGTCATGAAACTGTGTAGACTGATTTGCGATTTGTCATACCAAGGAATCTGCAAGTTCTACTCCTGGGGAGATGCGAGACAATACTCATTTTCACGCCCTGGACGGCTAACTGGAGATATCGAACTCGTCAATTACAGACCTCGGTTTCGCAAAGTTTCCAATCGGCTTGTACTCCAGCTCGTTGAAACCAAAGCCTTTGGGCCCACCAATCTCGATGCCTCGCTCAGTGGACGTCCACTTCTCTGATGCCGTTATTCCTAGTACAACGACAAGAAGACCATACCTGTATTCTTGTGTTCCGATGGCCTCGCCGTTTTGCGCATCTATCACACAGACAAGATCAGGTACTACAGCCAAAATCTGCGAAAAGGAGGTTAGCATGATAGAAATACGTGAGCAGGGACAGTCGTAGCAGTGATTACCTCTTCTTGTCCATCAGGTCCGATCTTCTTGACGAATATGTTTTCGTTCTTGAAAGGAATCACTATCCTCTCCGCGGAGCCGGTGCCGTCCTCGGAGGCAGACTCGATGATGACCTCGCCGTAGGCATGACCCATCCTCAAGACCCTCTCGACTCCGACAATCTTGCCCTTGAATAGGACCTTGGCCGACGTTGGCCCACCGACCTCATCGATGATGGACTCGGCGACCGTGTCGACCTGGTTGGTGCACCTCGACAAGGCGACCGCGCGGCCGATTCGCCACGACAGGGAAACGGTGTTTTCCACGACCCAGGTCTTGGTGTTGGCGCCCGAGACAGGCCCCTTGGCACAGCCGACGTGGGATCCCATTTGAGAGAGCGCGGCGCGGAAGGCACGCTCTACCTCGAGTTCCGTTCGCGCTTTGGTCATGATCTGCATCGTTAGTACTTGAGTATTTCATCTGATGTGAATGTTACAATCTTACCATGACTCTCCCGTTACCGTCCGAAATAGCCGAAGGCACCATTGTCGCCTTCTTTTCAAAAACCACAGGCGTCGTTTGCCACGACACTGGATAAGCCCGACCCATCCAGTCGCCGTCGACGGATGGGATGTCCATGTTGGTCGAAGCTCCGAGGATGAGTCCCTGTAGACCGTTGCCTCCTCCGATCTCCAGACTGATAACTGCATCTGGCTTGATCTTCAGATAGTCATATAGAACGTTCTGAGATTCCATCATCCTGGATTCAAGTTAGTGAAACGTGAGGTTTCCGGAGTCAGCGCACTTACTCATCTCCATACGGCTTCTCAATCGAAACTTGGGGAGATCCTTTTCCTCCACCACACGCAACGATGGCGCCGTCTTTGAGATCCCACGGCGAGACTACGCGTACCGTTGATCCACTTCTCAACATCTCGCGCAACCGAAGCATGTGCTGATAGGGACTACCACCGCCACCGGTTCCCAGGATATAGCAGCCGGTGCTGATCCAGTCAAGATCCGTCTCGGAAATCCACCACTCCCTGTTCACCACCTTTGGCCTGTACCCTTTTATGTAGCTCTTGGTGAACACAAGCTTGTCCGGAGCCGAGTCCTCGTCCATGACGCCCTTCCGGATCTCATCGTCAGTCGTGCCGAGCTCTTCGCCGGCCAATCCCTCTCCATTCGTCATGTTCTTGGGTACTCCCGAGAGATCCGTTCTTGAAAAGTCAAAATCTCCAACGGCCTTGATGACAACCCTGGACTTGTCGGCGATATACTATGTATGAAATTAGTACCAGAGGACCAATAGGAATCCAGTAGAAATACTCACCTGCAGAGCGAGGCTCTCCACCTCTGCAATAGTCACCGTCTCCCGCAACGCGCCGTTCGCGACAGCTTGATCAACCGCTCTCTTGGACAGCTCTTCGATCACCTGGGACAAGGTTCTAGACTCTGTGCTCTCGATGGAATCGACGACTCCGGATACCCGCGCTGTGGCCGCTCCTATCGCGTTCGCGACGCCTGACCATTGAGGCTTGATGACCTTACTCGCGCCCTTGAGGGTGTCAGGGGCAATGACGGCGCCTCCTCCGACCAGGACGACGGGAATATCTTCGGGGGATGTCTTCATCACGTCAATCACTCGTTCGATCTTGGACTTGACCTCTGCCTTGAACGCGCTCAAGTGGCCCTCCAACTTGGCCGCTTCTACCCGTGACCTGTCGCCGATCTGTATCTCCTTGTCGCCTAGGACAGTGTAGTCGGTGGCCGTGGTAACATCGCCGCCAAATACCAAGGCTTTTGTCTGGATCTGGTAGCCCACGCTGTCAGGGCCTATCGACACTGTCTCATCATCTGCGACACGCACGATGGAACCGCCGCCGAGACCGATGTTCTTCACGTCCGGATACGAAAAGTTGGTCCTCACGCCCGAGATCTCACTGTAAGCGGCCGCCTGCCGGGGGAAGCCGTTCTTGAGCAGCAGGCCGACGTCGGTCGTGGTGCCGCCAATGTCGACGACCATCATGGCCTCCTTATCGAGGCCCCGCGTCAGGAACGCGGCGCCGCGCATCGAGTTGGTCGGGCCGCTCGAGAAGGTGCGGATGGGGACCCGGGCGGCGGCGCTGGCCGGCAGGATGGTGCCGTCGTTCTGGGTCAGGAAGACGGGGCAGTCGAGGTTGAGGCCGGCGACGGCGCCCTGGAACGCGTGGATGGTGCGCCGCGCGAACGACAGGATGGCCGCGTTCAGCACGGCCGCGTTCTCGCGCTCCAGGAACCCGATGTTGGCCACGTCCTTGGAGATGACGACGTCGGCCCCCGGGTACGCCGCGCGGATCACCTCGGCGGCCCGCTCCTCCTGCCGGTGGACGACGTCGATGGGGCTGAAGACCCCGGCGACGACGATGCTCTTGATGCCCTGGAACTGGATGATCGCGCACTGCCGCCGGATCTCGTCCTCATCGAGCTCCGAGATGAGTGTCCCGTCGATCTCGAGACCACCGTCGACCAGGCCCCTGTAGGCGCAAATGATGTTTCTGAGCTTTGGTGGCCAGTCCACTCCGACTGGGATCTCTTTTGAGAAGGGCCCGCACAGTCGCAGGACCGCGACGCGGGCCAGGCGAGACTGATCCATCTCGACCACGGCGTTGATGAAGTGGGTGGTGCCGATGGTGACGCTCGCGACATCTTCCGGGTTGATGTTGGATTCCCGGAACACTAAGAATTCAGCTAGAGTACGATCATGGGACGAGGATAGGCTTACTCTCGCTAATGACATTGTTGATTCCATCACTGGGGTTCTTGGTTGTGCTTGACTTTTTCCATGCGACGATTCCACGATCCGACTCGTGAGATCTGCTTGGGTCGAGTATAACGCCGTCCGTGTTTGTGCTATTGCTAATTAGCCAGCAATCCCTTCATAGCGTCTTGATCTGCAGCATACCCGCCAACGTCAACACCTATCCTCAAGTGAGGCGCCATGATGGCTGCGTTATCTGCTGCACAAACTGACACGGGAAGTGATCCCACGATGGGTTGGTGCCAAAGCAGCGTTCCGTAATGGATAAAGTTTATGCGGCAAATTGAAGACTCTAACAGCCTTGAGTACCGGCACGATTAAAATAACAATCGGTTGTGTCCAATGACCGTCAAAATTCAACATGCACCACAGCCGAAGCTTATGACAACTTTGTCAATAGATGTTGTTGCTGGTTATTTTGTCTAATCCGCCGAACGTTGCCGAACCCGTGGCCGTCTGGGAGGGCCGGAGTGGAGAACTAAGCGGATCTGCCCGGTCCCTCTCAAGATCGTCGGAGCGTGTCCGACCTGGGCAGTTCGAAGATTTCAATGAAAGAACCAGCACTGCCAAGCTTTCCGATAGCATGACACATCGATACAAAGTTTTCTTTGAATGAAATTCAGAAATACTAGCTTCATATCAATCTTGGCAAATGGGCATCCCGATCATACCATATCGTCGTAGACAAATGCGCGTGGCCCGGCTTCGGAGTAGATATGATAAGCACTCGGCCGGGGCGTCCCCGATAAGGCGACCAATGGATCATAATGGTTGTTTGTAAAGAGAAAAGCGATCCCAACTCGACGGATCCGGAGCTGTTTCCAAGCCCATCTGCCGCTGTCACCTTTCCCAACCACAAGAACGATGGCGACGAGAAAGACGTTTGGCAAGCTGAGAGAGGCAGCCATTCTCAAGGCCGACGATGCCAATCACGAGGAGGTCAACGCCTGGTGTAACCGTGATCTAATCCCCTTGCCTCCTTCCCGTAGGACATGGGGATGGTTCAACTTCTTCGGTTGTTGGTCGGTGTAAGTCAGCTTGGGCATGCATGACAAACTCGGATACCGGTGATTAACAGAAAACAAGATCGTCGCTCACTGTCGCGACATGGCAGACGCCCAACACGTTCCTGACTCAAGGGCTTTCGGTCGGCCAGGCCATGGCCATCGTCATTATATCCAGACTCATTTGCACCATCTTTGCCGTCGCAGTTGCATGGTGTGGACTGAGTAAGTTATTGCTCTCTGTATTTGAAGCACCAAACTGACGTGTATAGCTTGGCACATTGGGTTCACCGTACAGAATCGATTTACCTGGGGTATGAGGGGTAGTTATATCCCACTGTTGCAGCGCATCTTGCTCAATTTCATTTGGACTGCTATTCAATGTAAGCATCGATACTCCATTTCACAAAGATAAGACCTAATGATTCATTTTAGGCTGGAATGGCGGCAAGCTTGCAAGGTAAAATCACGAAAGAGGACCCAAGCTTCTTGAGCATCTCAGCTGACAGACATAGTGTGTGCATCACTGCCATTTGGCCGTCTTTTGCAAATATCCCGAATACACTGAGTGCCAACACTCCCACCACAACATACGAGCTGATCGGGTTCATGGTATTCTGGTGCATTTCAGTCCCATTCCTGTTCATCCAACCCGAAAAATTCAAGAAGCCATTCTTCGTCTCGTCCGTCGCATGCGGCCTGGCCATGGTCGCGCTGATGATCTGGTCACTGTCCGTGGCCAAAGGTGTGGGCCCCATGTTCTATCAAGGGCAGACGATCTCGTCGTCGTCCAAGTGGAGCGTGTCGTGGCTCATGCTGTCTGGCATCAACCAGGCCATCGGAGGCAAGGCCGCCGGCATGACCAACAGCAGCGACTTTTCGCGCTACGCCGCCAGGAAGCGCGACTACATTTACGGCACCTTGAGCGTCTACTGGCTTGTCGGTGTCTTGGTCTCTCTGGGAGGCTTGATTACCACGGCCGCAGCGCAGAAAATATACGGGGACGTCTACTGGAACCCTCCGGATCTTCTCATGGTCATGATGGATCGTACGTATTATCCTATCAGTGCAATGCGCGAGCAGGCTAACAGTATAAAATAGACGGTAAAGGATCATCCGCAGCACGGGCTGGCGTTTTCTTCGCATCACTCGCCTTTGCATTCGCGTCCATGTTCGAGAACGTCTGCTCCAACTCGGTGGCCGGAGGCATCGATCTGTCGGGGCTGTTCCCCAAGTACATCAACATCCGCCGCGGCTCCCTCATCACCTTCTTCGCGGCCTGGGTCATCCAGCCGTGGCAGCTGGTCAACAAGGCCGCGACGTTCGTGTCGGTGCTCAACTCGTTCTCCGTCTTCCTCGCGCCCATCATGGGCGTCATGGTGTGCGACTACTTCCTGCTGCGCGGGCAAAAGGTCCGCTTCTCCAGCCTCTTCTACCCCGAAAAGTCGCAGTACTGGTTCTGGCACGGCGTCAACCCGCGCGTCCTGCCCTGCTGGGTCGCCGGCTGGGCCCCCACCCTTGGAGGATTGGTCGCCACGGCGGGCGGTGTTTCATCGCCCAGGGGGGTGTACGAGCTGTACTACATGGCCTTTTTCATCGGCTTCTTTATCAGCTTCACCTCGTTCTATCTCATCAATCTGGCATTTCCTCCGCAGCATCTCGGCGAGTTTGACGAGGTAGACCATTGGGGCACTTTTACCGTCAGAGAGGCGGAGAAATTGGGTATTGTCCCAGAAGGTCAGGAGATTGAGGGTTCTTACGGGGACTGGAAGGATGCTGTAGGAACGGAAGTCACGGAGACCCCGGGCGACAAGAGCTCGAAATGACGAGATTGAATCCGCTAGCACTCTTTCACGTATCAATTGTAGGGCTTTCATGCAGCGAGGCCATCAACACGAGCGTTCGGTAGGAACATAGAAAGCCTTTCATAGAATCATAATTATCGCGAAACAAATTGTTTTTTTGTCCTTTGAAAAGTAAAGTCTAGATTATTTCAGAGCCTGTACGACGTCATAGTCCTAATTCCAGCAGAATTGGGAGTAGCGGCCCAGCACCCATTTTCAAATTTTACCTCATCGTGACAAATTACCAATGCAGGAGTTGGCTCTGGGTTTTTATTCTTACGTTAGCGAAAGGAAACGACGTCAATTAACTATAATGATCGGATGACCGAGACGTTGACCTTTGCCATTTTCCACAGCGTCGTATTGCTTGAATCCTTACTCGATGCATCACGGACGTGTGCCAATGGCAATGGGAATCACATCAAACGAACCAGGAGCGCGAAACGATCCGCATGTATGGAAATGACGACTCTTTCTTTAGAATCCTGCCGGTTAGACGGTGTTATGCACTTTTGCCGATCCTTCGTGACATTGACAGCCGCATCCTTTTTATGGGTGAGCTCGTTATGATCTCGACCTCAAAATCCTGCCAGATGCGACACAAATCGTCTTGGTATACTCAAGTATATAATGGCATTACTCAAATTTGAAGGTTGATTAGCGAATGTGATTCAATAACCAATTCGTCATCACATCTCATCATGTTAAAGGCCCTCGTCATCGTCACACTCACAGCCTGCAGCCTAGCAAGGCCCGCTGCCGATACGACACATGCAATCACCTCAAGGCGAGACTTCAATGCCCGGATGACCTGGTACGACGAAGAAGGCGGCCTCGGCGTCCATACCGGCGCATGCGGTGAGATCAACCACAGAGATCAGAAGATTGTCGCCCTGAACCACTTCCAGTTCATGGAGCTCAGCAACAACGCAAACCCCAACCAGGCCGAGGTGTGTCATAAAGAGATCCGAATTGCGTACGAAGGCAAGGAGACGGTGGCCGAGATCACGGATAGCTGCGACGCCTGCAACTACGGGGATATTGATGGTACCCAAGCGGTCTTCAATGATCTTGTGGGTGGTTTGGGAGCGGGAAATGTGTCGGTTTCTTGGAGTTTCACATGAATGGAAGGATTGCGAGAATGCTGAGATTAACACAGCGAATTATCACGATACCTGAACCATTTGGCGCAGTCAAGGTGCTTGAAGGCTGCAGATGGGTGGTGGCCGCCGCCGAAACTTCGTGTATAATTCCTTCCCCCATACGCAATACGCCAACAAGGGCTGCTCGGATCTCCGATTCAGATACGCTCCCTGCCTATGCAGTCACGCAGCGTACGGAGGCAATCGAAATGGAAGGGATCGATCAAGCCATCAGTCTATTCTGTATTTCTCTAATTAATCGAAAGAAAGATTGTAATGGCTGAAAATCTCTAGCATTCATACCAGCTCCCAGGTTCGAACGTCATCTAGTTGCTCCTGGAATATTTGTTCGTGAGATATCGATGGGCCATTAAAGAGAATCACCAATGAAATCCGTTCGTGCCGGCATTGGTCAACTGGACGGACTAACAAGAATACATATGACCCATCAGAGTTGCATTCGTGCTTCAAAGGTTTCGACAGCGCAATTAAGCAGCAATTTCCGTGGGCCACAAGATCCAAAAACATACCACGGTCCAAGGTGTATGCACATTCAGACCATTGCACGATGGATTGCCAGAGCCTAGGCTTTGACTGCCCCTTAGACCATGAAAGAACAGAGGATGGAACAGATGGCGCATCAAATACAACTGCACTGGGTACACTCAGTAGCTCGTGGTCTGCGATTGGAATGCGGTCGGGTATGATTGTCTTTTGCCCCGATGAGATTGTTCCAGCAGCAGCGTTCTGTAGGAAAAAGACATTGTGCGCAACAGGTCTGCATCCACTTATATATGCCTGCATGGATCTGCTCGTTTCTGCTGATTCGGACGGGGTCCATCCTGCCCAGCACCATGAGGGAAAGTGTTTGCGTCGTTCTGATGGAACTCCAGAATACCAAGACATTCCATGCAAAAACAAGCCCAGGCTTGGCTCGGGTGATCCCGCATGATGTCGTATGAGATGAGGCATACCTGCCGTGAAGGTCATTCTGTATTCAATGGAGTCGTTGTATTTTGATTCCAGAGAGAGTTGTTCGTTCCAATGAAACTTTAGACTCTCCAGTACCGCGGCGAATGCATTGATTCCGTCCTTCCCATCTGACAAGCGCCGTTGCCAGTATTGCTCAAGCAAGGAGTCATAACTCCCTATCACGTTCTCTGGCCCTAACCACCTTTTCCCTCTATACAGGTCGCTGAATAATTTGGACCATTCCGGCAAAGGTTTGGTCACAGTCTGAAGGTATTCATCACGGTGTCGTGTTCCCCAGTTTTCCGAAAACTGGACACGCCGGCACTCAAAGGAAACCTCTTCAGGGGCAAAGATAAGAAATCGTCTCGAAAGAAACTGCTCCTGAAAAGTCCAGCCTCGAGTAGCCCACACAGACCTTTCAACCTCGTAAGAAATTGGGGCCGCTTTCTGAGAGATGGTCACACCATCTAGTTTGATTTCTGGTCGAATTTCCCTTGGCCGGTTTGGTGCCCCTGGTAGACCGTGGTTTGCGTCGGAGCCACTGGCCGCAACTAATGTCACCGCGGCATCCTCATACACCCTGCCCATCGTCTGGATCTGTTTCTGTTTGATGACGGGGTCGTGCTGATTCACACAGAATTGATCGATCCAGACATATTGAAAACCCAACGATTTAGTTACATCAATAGCATCTTCAAGAGTGCGAGGAAGAGTGCTAGGAAGAGTGCGAGGAAGGGACTTGCTGCTGGGGTCCTCTGCGGGCACTCCACCCCAGACGTAGCTGAGAGCGACGTATTCTTCATCCGAACTCGTTTTCTCGACAATTTGCCGTTCGATGCAGTCGATAAGGTATATCTCAACTGGCTCTGGGGACATCTTCGTGGTCCTGTTGCTACATTCTTGATGATTCTTATGGCAGTCTCTTATCGCTTGCGATAGCTCATCCGCGTTGATAGTAGGTTGCATAACTGGTACAGCTTGTAACATCTCAGATTTGCAGTCGCTGAGTTTGCAAGTCAACAGACTCTTTACATATTCGGCTTGCATGATACTGAACGCACTTAGAAAGACTTCAAAGGGGTTGCCTTGGCTTCCTTTTATGGCCATAATGATGAGGTCGGACGGTGTTCCTCTGCAATCCCACCTCTGCCAAGGGGAGGGAACCTTGAAGTACCGGAATGCAACTAAGTTGTCTTCATTACAGAAGTCGCCGGCATCGAGTCGATGTTTCCGGAGCAAAGCACAAAAAGCGCAGCTGTCCAGTTGAGTTCCTCTCAGACGTGAACCTAATTTCGACAAACGTGTGTAATTCTCCCAAAGTTTACTTGTATCCAAAGAGGATGAGGAGTGCGTGTTGTGCTCTTTCAGGAGCAGCTTGTTGTGTTTCTTCAGGAGGTCCTCATCGGACTTTTGGGCCTGCCTGAGGAACCTTCCGAACTTGATGTTCTGGCAATCGGGGCACAACTCCATACTTTTGACGCGCCACTTCAATCACAAAAGGTATGAAGCCAAGTGAATGGATTGAATGGCGTGGTTGTTCTGCTCAGCTCTCGTGGTGGCGCAATATACGATTGGAGTGCTTTACTGGAGTGCGGTTCCCTGGATTTAATAGCTCGAGTATTCTGGCGGTCGGTCGATGCGCCGCGGGAGTGGAAGTGGTCAAGCCAAGTTACTAATTCTGCATCCAGAATTTGGGTGAGGGTGGTGTAGGCATCGGTCGTGGCTGAATATGAAGTTGGCGAAGTGGTGAAATTGCTCAGAGGTCAAGGCGAACATGCTTCTGTCACCTGTGTAGAGCGGGGAAGCTGCGGTGTTGCTTGGCGACTCGGAATCTCGGCAATCAGGATGTTCCTCATGCACGCAGACAAAAGAAGGGGTGGATATGGTGTTCGATTCCAGTTGACTTGTGTCACCTGAGCTGACGTGTGAAGACACGTGAACGAGGCGCACCCGAAAGGAACGTAAATTGATTTCCATCAGACAGTATTCACGAACTATATCTATACATTATAGCTTAGCTATCATGGTGGAGCTTCATTTACGTGTCTCCCGGCACAGCGGTGACCCATATGCGACAATTCTCTTGTGTTCAAAGAGAGCAGTGCTGAACAGAAGCCTGAAATACCCAGATCGGTAATCTGCAGTGGATACTTACGACCAGATATGACGGCGAGGCCACCCTGCATCGATCAAAACCATTCAACTATGCCTTGTTCAGAGTCCACGTCCAAGGAATTTTCAAGGTGCCGAGTGTAGAGGTGTGTTTATTTAATTCGAGATAATGGTTCGAAACGCTCCTTTTACTGGAAAGCTTTAAAACTGATATAGAAGGGCAAAACCAAGCCCGACTGAACCATGGATAAAATATGCCTTTACGATCTCGATAGAGCGGTATGTGTCAATCTAAGCCTCGAGCAGCTGACGTTTCCCAGACTCTTCCCTCATACCTTCGTCACAAGCTCGCTCTTGCTCATCACCAAGTTGCCAATGGCCGCAATGTTGGTCCCGCTCATGATCTCAATGACGGCCACGTTGGCCCGGAAGTCCTTGGCGATCCAGTTGCGCAGCTCTATGGCCATGAGTGAGTCGATGCCGTAGTCCGAGAGCTGCTTGAGCGGCTCGACGACGTCGGTCGTGATGGACCTGGTCCTAGACAGAGACCTAGGCATCGTCCCGGGGGCGAAATGCCAGATTGGGACCATCGTGCATGGCAGCAAAGATGTCGTACAGCTGAAACTCGTCCGTCCTGCCCCGGCCGTCCGTCCTGCCTGCCACGCCCGCACCGACTTTCCCCAGTTCGCCTGGCGCCACATCAAAGTCGAACTTGTGCATGGTCTTGGCCGCCACGAGGCTCATCTCCAGATATGCCATGGCCTTGCCGGCGCACGCCCTGGCCCCGACGGAAAACGGGCAGAAGGCCGAGTTCATGAGCCGGAGAGCGGCCCCGTCCTCGACCAGCCAGCGCTCCGGGCGGAACTCGAATGGCTCGGGGAAGTACTTCTCATTGTGGTGCAGGCAGTAGGTGCTAACTCCAACCAGCGTCCGAGGAGGGATGACGTGCCCGTCGACGATGAAGGGCTCGTTGTCCTTTTGGCCGTCGGACAGCTCCCGCCAGAGCGTGCCGCCGACCGGCGGCGTCATGCGCAGAGCCTCGTCAATCGTGGCACGCAGATATCTGCAGCTGGCGAGCTTCGAGCCTCCTTGAATTTCAGCCGCGCTGCCAAAAGTGCTGCGAATCTCGTGGGCCAATTTGGCATACACGTCCGAGTGATGTGAGAGGTAAAAGAAGAGCGCGCTCAACGCCGTAGCCGTTGTGTCGCCGCCTAGAAAGGTGCATATTAGTCCTGGGTAGCTTTGGTCTTCAATTGTAGAGGAAAAGCATACCTCCTGGAAACAGAAACAACGCTTCGGACCACAACTGACTGGTGGGGATTCCATCGGCAGTGTTGTCCAGGTGGTCGAAGACAGAAGAATAGAGATCATTCTTGGCATGCGGTTCCTCCGCCAGACGGCTCTCAATCATCAGCTGGAGCATCGTCAAGTACTTCTGCCTCTCCTTCTTGCCGAGCAGGACGAGGAGCTTGTGCAGCCCCAGCTTCTTGAGCACTGGGTACTGCATGAAGCAGTGGTTCTGGTACCCTCCGACGTTGAGCCCCCGAATGACAAAACGATACGTCGGGTCCGTCTGCATGTTCAGAGGAAACCCGAACGCCAGAAGGCCGACAATGTCCATTCCGAGGCACTTGAACCGCTCCGTCATGTTGGTGGGGACTTCCATCTCGGAGCACGCTGTCAGCTGGCCGATGAAGATGTCGACCTGTTCCGCCATGGTCGGCTCGAAAGCCCGCATCGCCTTGTCGGAAACGGCCTGCCCGATGAGCTTCCGCTTGATCCTGTGCTGGCTCTTGTCAAGCACATTGAAAATGCTGGGCTTGCCCGAAGTCACGGTCAAATTGTAGATACGAGATTTGCCGACCCTCTCATTGTTGTAAATATCTTCGTAATCAGATAAGCTCGTGGATCATGCTTGAGTAGGGGGCGGGCTGCTGGTGAAATACCTTGAAGAGCTTCAGCGGAGTTGAATATCAGCTTGTTTGGGCCGTGGCGCAAAACGGGGCCTTGATATCAAGTCAGCAGCGCAAGAACCATTTGATGTAGTTGAACATACCATATTTCTTCATGTCAAGATACGTGCGCAAATGAAGACGCATGAAAACAGCGTAAAACCCCGGGTACGCGTTTGACCATTTTGCAATTATTGGGCCTGGATATTTGCTTAGGGGATGGAGGAACACTCGATAGCTTAGTACGAGCAGGGCCTTTCTGAATTGTCAGTCTACTACGTTCAAATTAGTCTGGAATTAACATACGTAAGGGACCAGTATCAAGGCGGCGTATTTCGCGCCGACAAGCACAACGGCAGGCAAGTCCATGGCGTATTGTTATGAGAACCCTAGGTTTCTCTGACTTTAGGCGCTGCAGTACCAATCAGAAGTGAAGTATCACAAATCGATGTGTAGTATAAGGAAGACGCCAAGAAGAGTGGGTAAATACAGGTGCCAAGTGAACGGGAATGGACGGAGACCTCGGAACAGAGCGCTGCATGACGGGTCTGGAATATATCACGTGGTATTATGTGAAAGACCATGGTATGTTCGATTAATGGAGAATTGTATTGTAGGACGATTGTTTACCCTCCTTCCATAATCGTAACCCACAGACAAGGAGAAGTCTACCAACTGTCTTTTTAGGTGCGCGCTGTGCCGCTTCAGGCCTTTTTAGTGGTGTTGGGCAAGTGCTCAAGCTCACGCCAACACGCTGGAGGCAGGCAACATTGAACAGACAAGCAACAGGCAGGGTTATTAGCATTTCTTCTGGGGATGGTGGTGGCCCCAACCACTTTGTACCAGGGTCTGGTGCTTGGGTGACCATCTGCCCGACTCTTGGAAAACGAAACTGGAGCTCTGGTACAATGATGGAACAGACAATCAGAGATGGACCGCTTTATATTCTATACTTTGATCTCCAATTTACCGAAGTCCATGAATCCGGGGGTCTTCGTCTCTGCTGTCGCGATACGATCAGAGTGATGCATTATAACACCCTTTTGCAGGTGCCAAAAGTTAGAACACAGCAGTGGTGTGAGTGGGGATAAGCGACACATGGATGTTGCCAAGTTGCACTGCTAGGTAAATATATACTACACGGTGTTGATATATATTGGCTCACTGTACGGATTACCGTCCGGGATCGAGAGTGGATGATCCCCCGCCGGCCGATCAGATCATGAGCGTCTAGATTCCTAGTCCCGGGAGCATTCTGTTACACTGTATTTGCAGCTACGTGACAGATGAGCAACGGCAGTGAGAAAATTATTCCTTCTGCGGCACAGTCGTTATGAGAGATTGACTGACTCCACAGATTCTGAGCCGGCAGATCCATTCTGTGGCCCTATGGCCAGGGTATTCCAAATGAAGCCTCACGAAGGGGCGTTGGGGGCAGCGTTTAGTCCTCGCGCGATGACGATGCTGATACCGCCTCGGTGATGAAGAACTGCTGGCTGCGATTTGGACTGGGCGTGTAATCTATCTTCGTGCCGCCGCTTGAAGGACTACCGCCGCTCATCGACATCGTACTTGCGGTGAGTCTGCATCAGTCACCATGTCCGCACCGGCTCTCATCGAGGGGATCGTTGCCGTGAAGCCAGTCGCGGAAACGGCCAAGCCAACTTTTACAAATGCAAAGTAAGAAAACCGACCTCGCATGTCAGTATGATTTAGGATGAGTTCTCATTTTTATCCAGACCTCTGGCCTTGCATGCGGATGCCCGATCAGTCCTCGGTGGCCTGTTGGTGGCGCAATCCGTCTCGGCGGCGACTGCCACGGTGGCCGACACCTTTCGGATGTACTCGCTGCAGTCGTCGTTCCTTGCGCCGGCGGGACCCGGCAAGGAGATCAAGTACGAAGTCGACCGGACGGCAGACGGGCGCGCCTACGCGACACGGACGGTGCGCGCCTACCAGGAGTCCCGGCAAAACTGCGTGTACATTGCCGTGATCTCCTTCCAGAACGGCGCGAGACCCAGCGGCAACGTGCTCCAGTACGGGACGCCCCCGCCCGACCTGGACGGCGACGGCCCGGACGACGTCGACCCGAGCGCCATGAAGATGCCCTAGGCGTCCATCCTGGACAAGTCGGTCAACATCAACAAGCTCGACGCGGCCGACTTCTCCCTCGACTTCCGGACGCTCCGTATGGTCATGGACGAGGACCCGTCGTCGTTCAAACAATACGGCTTCGTGCGCGCGCCGCCCCTGTCGAGCGGCGGCTCCGCGCTGCACCTGGCGGCGCTCGCGTACGCGTCGGACGAGTTCGCCTTCGGGGCGGCCCTGGCGGCCAACCCCGTGGCCGTCGGCAAGGGCATGCGCAACATCGCGCTCGGCGCCAGCCTGACGCACAGCGTCTCCTTCCACGACCCCGAGGTCCGCGTGGACGAGTGGCTCGTGCTCGAGCGCGACACGGCGTGGGGCGCCGACGGGAGGGTGCTGGTCTCGCAGCGCATGTGGGATCTCAAGAGTGGCCGCTTGGTACTTTCCGGTTCCCAGGAGGCGCTGGTTCGCCTGCGCGAAAGGACTCCAAAGAAGTCAAAGCTGTAATATGATTTGCCATCTGCGGAGGAGTGAGTCTGCCCCGCGGCTTTGCCGGTCGCCATCACGCGAGGTGTGGGTATGTACCTACCTATCATTCAGTTTAGGTGCGAAAATAAGAACCTGCTTGTGAAAGCACCGACGCCCATGTGCATGAGATCATGCAGCAGCGCCGCGCGAGGCCAGAGTGGCGTTCGGTACGTCGGTGTCCATAATATTCAAATAGTTCGGCCGTCTCCTAGAAATGCATTGCCTCTTGGAAGCTTAGGTCGATAAGGCGCCTATATAGAATTTATATTAAAAAAAATCGTAAACCCAACTCTCCGTTTAGTTGCGCCGACCTATCGCTTAAGTTGCTGGAATACCTCAGTGAGCGTTTTATTTGTATTTTTGGCTCTCTTGTTTGAAAAAAAAAAAAAAATCGGAAAACCGCTTGGTCGAATGCGAGGCCGTATAAATTGTGCTTGCCCATACAAATTCTTTCAGCGTCGACAAGCCTGACCCGGTATCTTTTACGTCTATACCCTCGGTATAGCTTTAGATCTTTGGCAAACCGCACGCTAGGTAGGTATCTTGATTTCAAGATGGGACAGGAACATCTGCTGTGTTTGTTGGAACTAAGTAATATCATGGAAACACCGATGCGACTAAAAGCATTCAGCCTGGACTGGACTTTTTGTGCAGAACAATTGCTTGGCTCATGTGATGCTATACTCGGAAACCCTTTTGAATTATAGCTGTGTTTTTTTAAGGTTTGCGACCGGCGTCACTACATTGGTCAGTGTGGTGAAGTGTAAATGGAATGGCCCTATAAGAAAATAAGGTAAAACAATCTTCAACAGCCACACAGCCTTGGGCCCATATTTCAGTGTCGCCGTGCACCTCATTGAAGACATGAAAATTTGCAATATTTCCCCATCAGTGGGAATAAATGGCTGAGGCGGCAAGCTTCACGATCTCACTAAACAGCTGACAATATTAAACAATTTATTCTTTCATGTTAAACTGCCTGATGGGATTAAAACAAGAAATAGACTGGCCCATGCGCGGTATACCTGAATCTGGGAGAGAGCGATTCTACCTAACCCGCGAGATGGATCTATTCTCGAACAGCTGCCATCGCAATCAAAACAGGGCTGGCAAGTTGATCTACCCGACCACTGTGATCTTCCACATCTGTTCTTTCCTGTTATCTTCGACAGGTCGGAGATAGTCTCCCTCGATACGAGTGCTGTCAAGTAATGGTTAGATGTGACTTCTCTAAAATATCCCTCGAGTATCTATGTCTTGGTGGAATGACGGAATGACTTACCCATTCTCTGCGTTCCCGCCGACAAGCTCAACAAGTAACTTGGCCTCGGTGTTCTTAATCCTGGAAACAAAAAAGTCAGCATTTGATCAGATTGGACTCATCAAGATGATGGGCGTTGGGAGGATTGGGTCTCACCAGACGATATTCTGATCGTACGGGTCGGCGGACTCGAAGTGCCAGAGCTGGTGATCGTTGTCGGCGCCTTTGATTGTATCTCCGTTCCAGCCCCAGATATCGGTGCCCCACATGTTCTTACCCCAGGCCAAGTCCAGGAACGCTGTCGATTCTGTTAGGGACTCGGTACTTTCTGCGGCGGTGTATACGGGAACATACTCTGAGATGCCATGTTCTGCATCATGTACTTGTGCCAAGGTCCGTGCATGCCGACTTCATGGAGTCGCCATGTCTGGGACGGGCCTCCATGGCACTTCCAACCGGTTACATTTCCCTTGTTCTGCGTCGATTCTGGACCTCTCGTTCAGTAAGAGGATTCAAGCGTGGCATGGGCTTTGTAGGAATGGCTCACCAGAAGGCAGATCGAGACAAGTTCCGGAGCCGACGTTAGTCAAGCGGATGAGGGATTCGCTTTGAATGCGCGTTGAGAGTTCGGTGAGCTTCGGAAGCAACTCGGCGGGTGCGCCAAGGGGTGTAGCGGAGGCCGCGGGTAGCATAGCAATGATCGTGCTGATCATTGCGATCGGTGAGAATGTCATCTTAACCATGTTGCTGACAGAGGCTGATTTGGTAAAGACAGTATTGCGACTTGTGGTGAAAAGAAAGGAAGAAGAGGTTTGGGAAGAGGGATGAGGTTCAGGGGATATAAATACTATTCTAGAATGGCTGTCCGTAGACCCTTGGCTTTTGCTGATATATTTATTTATCTAGGTTTTCCTCTTTCGCCGTTCTTGGGCGTTACGCCGCCTGGTCGGTCGGCCATGGCCGTGACAAACTCGGTAATCGTGGGGTTTATAAAATGCGCTGTATCCATTAATTAAAATATGGCATACATGACCGCGGCACCGCACTATATTTAAGCTTGTGGCGTAGGAACTTGGTTTGCAATATCTCAATAGCCTTATTTGCTGCTGAAGCTTGGAGCTCGGGAGGTTCGAGAAGGTCAAAATCCACTCGGTGCCTGTTTCGAGGCTTACAGCATATCTACCTAGGTAGTTAACAAGCCCCGGGTTTATGGCGTCGCAATGAAAAGGCGATTAAATCCAAACTCTTGTCAATAACATGACTGTACTTCTCGAAACTTTGTATTATAACATCGTGCTAAGATTTTCTTTTTGATGGCTTTAATGATGCAACATTATCTTCTAGCAAGGCTACTGAAGATGGGTTTTCCTCCTACTATGAAACGAGAATCATGTGCTCAGCTATCCTGTCGGATGGTCACTGGCAGCAACATTGCACTGGTGCATGACTCTAGGTCCGTACGACTTCGGGAACTCGGTCTGTTGTTCGTGCAAGTCAGTATGCTGCGCTCAAGTTCGGCCTCGTCTGGAACTTACAATGCTATGCCACAGCGCTCTGTTGTACCACAGGATGACGTCTTGTTCTTCGTGCCGATGAGCATAGATGTTCTCGGGGCTCAGCGTTGGGCGCATAATCCTGTATGATTATTAGCAGGTCTCAGCGTAGGGAAAAGCAGATATTGGAGACTCACTTGTGCATGAACGCGCGGACTTCTCGCAAATCATCAACGATCTTTTCTTCTCCATCGGGCGAATCCTTGAGATGCAGCTTGAAAGCGCCCTGTCCGTGGACCTGAAGAGACTTTTCGCCTGTGACGGGGTTGGTCCACACCATTGGGTAGATGGCGACCTTCTCCTTGTCCCACTTGGGTAGCTGATCCAGCGGCTTCTCCAGGCCCTCGGTCTCGATGAGATGGCCCAGGCGCGTGCTGTGTGCTGTTGACATCCACGCAAAAGCATGCGGGGCGTATTCTATTCTGCTGTTCATGACAATGTTGCGCATCTCTTCGTCGAGGAGAGACAAAGCATGCGATCCTGCGACCATGGCGGTTGCGCCCGGGGCGATCTTCATCTCGGTGCCGGTCCCGTCGTCCCAGCGCACCGTCACGTCGGGGCCCTTGGGGGTTCGGACGGCAAGTAGACAGCCGACACGGGGCGGCGGGATGTTGTATAGAGATCCATCAAAATGCCACTGATAGAACCGACTTGCGCCCTTCTCCCGCTCTTCGGCGGTGATGTGAGGCGGGAGATGGAACTCTTCATGATCGATTCCCTGTACCTCAAAGTCTGGTGGGAACGAGTAGTGGTTCTCGGGAAGAGCGCCGCGGCCGAGTATGTGGACTTGAGGCTGCACTGGAATAGCTGGGCGCTTAGGGATGCCGTAGATGTTGACTCCCTTATGCGATGTGAGAAAAGGATCAACACCATGGGCGAATCCGCCCGTCGTCTCATCTGGATCGAAGCTGTAGAATTTAGTACTTGCTTACGACTAATCATGCCGAAACTCCGACTTACCTCGACGTCAGTAAATACTGCTGCTGCGGACTTAACATCTCAGGCTGCTGCTTGAAGACTAGCAGCTTGTGACGGTGAAGTGCATCATGAATGAAATCGAAGTCGGCGTCGGTGAAGTTGTTCAAGTCTATCCCGTACACCTCGGCGCCGAAATCAACGTGACTGCCCGGGCCGTGATTGATCGGCACGACCTTTCCGTTGGACGAGTCAGCATGCGGAAGGCTCAGAGGAGGCTTCTCCAGAATCAGCCGGAGATCCTGCACTTCCTCCGCCTCCGTGACGACAGAAGCGATGACCATGGTAAAGATGATGATTATGAAGGCTACAAGTCTAGAGGTCGGTTGTAAGAAGCGTCGCCTGTAAAGGCGTCGACAAAGTGATGATATATGAATATTCGGATCAGTTTCACCATCAACACGAACAATTTCGATGTCGAGAGACGGGTGATGTCTCGATGGCTTGTGCCCAGCGTATGCCACCTTGTTGGCAGAGGCAGTGCGCGGACCTGGACTTGGTACTGTCCTCGGCCGAGGTGGGCCTTGGCGACTATAACACAAATACTCCCTCGGCCGACGGTGGTTTTCTAAGGGATGCAAGCTAAGTGGTAACACTGCACCTAATTTTGAAGATAGACCCTTGGAAGTATGCAAAGATTCGAGTCAAAGTGATTGACCGGATGTCCATTGTTCACGATGAAATCGAGTTTTGTAACGACCCCAGAAGGGACAAAATACCATTATCTTGAGACAGGGAGCGAATCAGGACCGCTGCTGATCTGCCTGCACGGACTTGGGGGATCAACAGACACGTTCAAGCCTCTTGTTTCTCGACTGCCCGAATCTTACAGAATCATACTCGTCGACTTTCCCGGCTTTGGGCAAAGTCCACCGCCGACCAGACGCCCTAGTGTCGTGAGCTATGTCAGTGACTTGCACCATGTCATACGCGAACTCCGCAGCGCAGACGGCGATCAGGTAGGAGTCGGAATCGCAGGGAACCATGAAGCAGAGAAAAGCTAATCGATCACAGGTTGTCCTTGTAGGACACTCCCTCGGCACGGCCATCGCGCTGCACCTCGCTGCCCAGAACCCATCAACAGTAGCGGGTCTCGTCCTCATCGGCGCCGCCCGATCAGCATCACACATCCCCGCGGTCCGAGAAAGAATGTTGAACATGGCGAACAGCACCCGAGAGAACGGCATCAAGTGGGCGGCCGACCTGGCCTCCAAGTCCAACTTCGCCCCGGCGGACAAGCGGCAGGTGGACGAGTCGTTCCGCGCGGAAGTGGCCAAGGCCGTCGAGGGGTCCGACCCGGAGGCGTACGCCCTGACCTGCGAGATGATGGTCGACGAGGCGCACAAGGACCCCGACTATGCCAAGATCTCGTGCCCGACGGTGCTGATCGCCGGCGATGTCGACGTCATTAGCCCAATCGAGCGGTCTACAGGATTAGCCAAACTGATCGGTTCCAAAACTTGCTGGGTCGAAGCTCTCATGAGTGGGCATCAGCCCATCCTGGAAGACCTCGATGGCGTCGCAGGCGCAGTGGGAAGATTACTTCGGGAGTTGCAATGATGGAATTAGAATGAACAAAAGTCTTGGTTCGCTAAATACAGGAGATTTTCAAAGCTTGTGCCATCAAAAATTGTGTTCTCGAATGAATAATCCGACGTCATGGGCTGAGATGATGGATTAGACAACGTCAATTGAGCCTGTGTATGTGGTCGCGCGGCGTTGTCCGAACAAAACGTCTTGACGAACTCGGAGACATTGAATGTGCGTCTCCTCGTTTGAGACCTCGCCGGGGTATCCACAAGGTCTCCATTAGCGTGTCGCTTTCTGCTCGTCTCTTGTCGAGAAGACATTGAATTGACCTCGATGAGCAGGGCCGATATCAGCTTGACCCCTCTTGCAGCGATCATGCTGTTGTGGCATTTCCTGAGAATAAGCACGACATCCTCGACCAGTTGTAGATGCTGCTCGGTCTCCGAGGCCCCATCGGCGCGATGCAAGACGTCGAGGATCAAGATGATCGAGGCCGCAACAGAAAACGCCTGGTGAATCCAAAGGATAGGACCGTCCTCCTCGACTACGCTTTTGTACTCTTTGATAATGGTCTTGGAGGCGGCAAGACAAGTCCTCCGGGTAAAGGCAAAGGCGTGGTTTGTGAAACTTTCCGATAGAAAGGACCGATGTATCATGATGATCTTGTGCGACGACGATATGGCGAGAGACCTCCGCGCCCATGGTATGTAAGCCGGCCAGCTCGAATCCAAGGGGCAGGCCGACAGGTACGCGGGCCTCGCGTTTGTAGCAAGCGACCGCAATTGCTTGTCCCACTTCATGACTTGTTCATACTTGGTGAAAGGCGTGTTACAAGACATCAGTCCATCCTGGAGACGCGGCATGATGCTTGCAATAGTGTGCAGAAATCGTGAGTACCCAGTGACGGTGGGTACTGAATCTGGCAGCACAAAGTGCTCATCATCGTGACAGTTCCCGGGCAACTCTGACCGTGAGTATAGTGGATTGATCAAATACGTTTCGGAGAATGGTAGGCTGAACCAGTCCTGACTACAGAGCTGCGCCCAGACGCGACGGCCAGCCTCTTTTTCAATCTCGTTACCAGGCACTTCGGATGTCAACCGATGAAGCCCCAAGCTCTGTGCTATGCGGACAGCGGCCGCCAGGTGGATGGATTGCAGGTTGGAGAAACCCAGCATATGGGCCGAGACTGTTAAGGTCGTAATGGCTTGGACGGAAAGAATCGAGTGATTCGCAGCGTAATCTGCCTTGTTCAGACATGTGATGACCGCCTGGAACCAGCGCTTCGACAAGGTCTCTCGCTCCTCGTTGGCGAAACCCCACTGCTCGGCCGTACAAGCAGGCATAGAGGTGATGCTCCCCGTGAGTACAGCAAAGAGGAAAGCAACCCACTGCAAGTTGACTTCTGGGTGCTCGATCGAACCATGACATCTGTCGTAAAAGTTCTCGAGCTGTTTCTTGAGGGACGGGGCATAGTACGAGCAGTGGTACCAGAGAAGATACCGCTCATGCCACAAAACCAGATCCCATACTCTGCGCTCGTCGGGCAGTAAGAGCTGCAGGACCGCAGCGTGATTCAGGTCGTCGAACCCGAAGTTTTCATCGTTTGGCGACTCCTTTTGGACTTGCGTGTCGCGGACATCACTTGAAGGCGGCGCGTTGACCACTGCTTCCGGCGACGTGATGGTGGCGTTCAAATCTGGATTCTTTCGGCGGCCCCAGGCCAGAAACTCTAGGATTGAAGCCGCATCTTCTACCACCATGTCATGAGAGCTCTCTGATATTTGATTGGCCCGAGGCGAAAGCGCACCAGAAGCCGCGTACACATCAGTCCCGGCCGGAGTCGTTGCCGGTGGTTCGTCGGGTTGAGTGTTTAGTTCGGCTTCGAGCTCGGCCACCCGATGCCGCAGCATTATAATCGACTCATGCTGCTCCCTTACTGAGACGGGCGAAAGAATGTCTAGATTGACGATCGGATCATGTGCGTTTTCTGTGGTAATACTCGTGTCTCCAGCGATTCTGCACGCATTCTGCTCTCCTCTGGTCGTGTTGCGAATCTCATGATTAGCTCGGTGCTTCGTCCGAGGTACCGGACATGATCCGCACTCGAGTTCGGTCCTGATCATATATCCACTTACCGCCGAACGCAATTAGTGCATGGAACTGTTTTGGAACACTTGACCTTGCGTCTTGTGCACGCCGCGCAGGCCAGGCGATTGCGTGCCGTGTTCATGTCGTATAATTAAATTGTTTGAATCATCTGTCGTCGGTCAGCATGGCAAATCGAGGGCGATACTCGGTCAACATTCGCACGGTAGAAGGTACAAGGTATGCCGGGGCTTATCGTGGACCTACACTCCCCGGGCTTATTTAGCACTATAGTCTCTTATCTCTGGCTTTCCATCACCCCCCACCAACAGGCCAACCATCATGCAGCGATTTGTATTGTGTTACCCCTGCTATCTCTTACCCCGAATCGGATCCAGATACTGATGATTCGAGATATCCGGCAGTGGTCATGGTCCCGTCTTACGGAAGACTGAAGGCATTCGGATGATTCGACCTATATCTCGTAGTGCAAAGTGGAAGTGGTCCTACACATTCAATATACTTGCCGATGATCTCCACACCGAAACTGTGCGTGTGTTCGATCACGACTGACTGAATGTACCACGAAGCTTCTCACGAGCGGAATCATAGTGGCTCCAGTCTTTGAGCAATTTCGTGTACAGAAATGGCCGTGAACGGCGCATTACGAGGCGGCAAGGCCCATCTACACGCCTATCGTGAAAAGCTGCATTTGCGCTTCACAGAACCGAAAAGCTGGAAACTTCCCAAACAGCACAGCAGCATCGCTCCCCCGGACGTCTGGACCAATGCCGACCAGGACCCTGTGCCTCCCGAGAAGCTCACGTGGACGCAGTGGACGTTTGTGACTTATTGGCTGTCGGACCTTGTCACCATCTCGGGCTGGGAGGCCGCGAGCTCCATCGTGACGACGGGACTCTCGGCCACCGACGCCGTGCTCATCACCTTGGTCGCCGGCATTTGCAACGCCATACCGACGGTACTCAATGGCTGCATCGGCGCGGACCTGCACATACCCTTTCCGATCGCGGCGCGTGCTAGCTACGGGTACTGGCTCAGTTATTTCTGTGTCATCAGCCGGGGCATACTTGCGCTGTTTTGGTTTGGTGTGCAGAGTGCGGGTGGTGGCGACTGTGTTACTGCTGTACGTACAAATCTCCTTGTGAGTAGGGCCTAACTCGAACGCTGACAATAATTATAGATGATCACGGCAATATGGCCGAGCTACCAAAACATACCGAACCATTTGCCCGAGTTTGTCGGCGTGACCACACAGGGAATGACCTCGTATTTCATATACTGGGTCCTACAGTTCCCGCTTCTTCTCATCCCGACCCACAAGCTCCAGTATCTCTTCAATGTGAAGGCATGTCTGGCCCTCCCAATGGCGCTTGCGATGGTCATATGGTTGTCGGTCAAGGCAGGGGGGGGCTCCAATGAGTTCTTCACTGCACCAGCTACAGTCTCCGGCTCGACACGCGCGTGGTTGTGGCTATCAAGTCTTGTAAGTCATGTATAAACAACTCGAAACAAAAACAGAAATCTGACCATAATATCAGACCTCGGTCACCGGAGGCTACAGCACTCTCGCAGTCAACATTCCAGACTTCGCCAGATTCAGTAAAAGCAACAGAGATCCTTGGTGGCAGCTCCCTATCATCCCGTTCTTCAAGACCATAGTAGGCGTGCTGGGGATCGTGGCAGCCAGCGCATCGCAGCAAATCTACGGCACCGCGCTGTGGAACCCGCTGGACATTGTGAACCAGTGGCAAGGCACGCCCGGCGGGCGAGCCGCAGCGTTCTTCTGCGGGCTGATCTGGCTGCTGGCGCAGGTCAGCGTCAACATCAGCGCCAACGCCGTGTCGTTCGCCAACGACATCACGACGCTGATGCCCAAGTGGTTCAACGTCCGCCGCGGCACCATCTTCGCCGCCTTCATCGGCGGCTGGGCCCTCTGCCCCTGGATCATCATGGCCTCGGCGTCGTCCTTTCTGAGCTTCATGTCGGCGTACGCCATCTTCATGGCGCCCATCGCGGGCATCCTCGTGACCGACTACTGGCTGGTCAAGCGCCGCCGGTACGACGTCCCGGCCCTGTACGACCCCCACGGCATCTACCGCTTCGGCTGGGGCGGCAACTGGCGCGCCCTCGTCGTCACGCTGCTCGTCATTGTCCCGCTGCTGCCGGCGCTGGCGTACAAGGTGACGCCCCAGAACGTGCACATCAGCACGGGGCTGCAGCACCTGTTCACGTTCAACTGGCTCTACGGGTTCGTCGTCTCGATCGTCCTCTACTACGGCCTCAACGTCGTCTTCCCCCACCGGCCGACGCTGATTGACAAGGTGGTCCCCGGCTACCAGTACGAGATCGATGGCGTTGTCGCGGACACGGAAAGCCAGACTTCAGCGAAGGAAGGCGGGGAGGAAATTTCGAAGAACAAGGGGGCCAAGCATTCTCCAGCGGAAGAAGTCATTGGCGCTGCCGTGGCGTGATATTTATCCATGATTCGTAGGAGATATAATTTTGGCGTGCTGACGCCGTCAAGCGACAGTCAAGGTCAATTTCAACTGGACTATATACACCATAATCTAACAGGAGCAGATCAGAATACTTGAGAACTCTGTTGATATTACTCATACGTTCAATAAACTTCTTGTCTTCTTGTACACAAATTTAACGCGACCTTGGTTGTAATGTAGACTGTCTGTGTCTAACATTCACCCAGGGAGAGCGTGAAAACCTTGAGATTTGCATCAGGTGTATCAATTCCTAAGGCGCCAGATTTGAATACCATAAATATTCAATCTGAAAGCAGTCTGTGGCAAGGAGCTCCTCGGCCGAGCCGGCGAGCGCCGTCGCCTGTGGAGAAGCCGGTATGCAGAGATGTGCTTTGATGGAATGATGTATCTATCATTCATTTTGTCTTTCCAACTACTTCATCAAAAAGCTCGCTAAGGAGGGTCTCGTATTCAAAACTTTGCATGTACTTATATGATATTTGTGCGTATAGGAGTTAAGACGATATAGCGACCAAATACGAAAATCGTCCGATCCCAAAGGTACAGGAGCATCGTTCTAGAATCCATCCACTATCAAACTGACAGACTTTCTCAGATCTCCTTGTCGAACTTCGATGACAGAATCGACGAAATCACAGAACAGCTGTGCGCTGCCGCCGAGGATGTCGGCTTCTTCGCCATCGTGGACCATGGGATCCCCTCAGCCGATGTCGACTCCATGTTCGCGACGTCGGAATCCTTCTTTCGGCTGCCGGCGGCGGCAAAGGCGAGCGTGCCCTGGAGCCCGCAGAACGTGGGCTACGAGCTAAAGTCACAGGTGCGCCCCTCGACGGGCGCTGCCGACCAGAAAGAGTCGTACCAGCTGCAGTTTGGCGACAACATGGCGGACAAGTGGATCGGCGACGAGGTCCTGCCTGGGTTCATGGACAGGTCGCTGGGGTTCATGCACCAGGTCCAGGCCGTCTCGGACCGGCTGATGGTCTGCCTGGCCCGCGGCCTGGGGTTCCCCGGCGACTACTTTGTCCGGGCGCACGACGTCAGCCGGCCCAACTCTCAGTCGACGCTCCGCCTGCTGCACTACTTCGAGACGCCCCGGGACGGCGCGACGCACCACCGCGCGGGCGCCCACGTGGACTGGGGCTTCCTCACGCTGCTCTTCCAGCGCGAGGGCCAGTCGGGGCTGGAGATCTGCCCGGGCCGCGAGGTCGTGACGGAGTGGGCGGCGGGCGAGGCCTGGACGAGGGTCGAGTTCGAGCCCGGCAGCGTCGTGTGCAACATCGGCGACCTGCTCATGAGCTGGTCGGACGACCGGTTCAAGAGCACGTTCCACCGCGTCAAGGCGCCCGAGGGGCCCGGCGACCACTGGGGCGAGAGGTACAGCATCGCCTTCTTCAATCAGCCGTGCAAGGACGCCCTGATCCAGGGGCCGAAGAAGAAATATCCCGTGGTCACTGGGGAGCAGTTCACGGCCAATGCAATGGGAACGTATTACAAAGCGCTGCAGGACAAGTTGAAGCAGCAGGAAAACCAGGAAAGCTCTATTTCAAAGGCTCAGCCAATATCAGCGGCAGCGTAGAAATGTCTTTATTACAATTACTTTATCAGTGAATCCCGTGTCGCGATTACTTGTATTGACCCGCAGACCTGATAGACAGCTTCCTATTACTTAGTGCTCTTACATGTACTTCCAGAACGACTGCATCCCTCCGGACAGCTGTAGCTCGGGTCATACTGCCACAGGAAGTACGGATCAGTCTCATTCGTGAGAACCTCACCGATGAGCCTCGTCGTGGTGCCCATGTCAAAGGACTGACGAAAGACCTCCATGGATCCGATTCTGATCTGGCCCCAACCTTTCTCAATCAAGGTGTCGATGCTCGTTCCGTAAATATACTCTGCAAAGCCGGACCACTGAATAGCAGATGCGCACATTGGACAGCTCTCGGCATTGGTGTATAGCGACAACTCCGAGAAGGCATCCAACGCTTCCGCGGCGGTCATGTTGTACGGGCCAGACGGATCGGTGAATATTTCACTGCAGTTCTGGATGGCTGCCATTTCACCTGTATTCTTATGAGAACAAGAGCTGCAGATATACAGTGCACCAGACTTACCGTGCAGCGTCGGGTTGCCGGTGACCTTGTTGGTATTGGCCCCGATGCACACCAGATCCCCGAGCCCATCGACCGTGTGGTTCACGATAACGGTGCCAAACGCAGCGAATGGGCAAGGGTCGCCGAGCACGTCAAACAGGGCCTGATTGGCCACGCGCATCCAGTATGCCCGGGTGGTGTAGGGGATGCCGTTGATTGACAGTCCCGGCTGGCTCATCGGCGCCTGTTCCGATCGGCGGCCAATCCCAGCATGATGCTGATGCGGCCATGCCGACGGGAGGGTGGTCGCGAGGACGAATAGAGACCGCAGATTCAACATTGCAGCTGACTTGTCCGTGTGAGTGGCCCGAGTTGAGAAGAGCTGCAGAAGTCACATCCCTAAGCTGCCTGCAAGCAGTATTTCATGTCGATAAGCATTGTCTCAGTTATGATGGGATGGCTCTTATCTGCCCTCGGCCGAGCTGCTGTCAATCGCATCCCCCACCAACCACTAACTCGGAGGGCTCCGGCGCGGGTTGCCGGGCAATGAGAGCTAGGTGTGGGTGATTGAGTACGAGCTGCGACAGATGGTCCAACGCCTGGCCGTATAATACTGCTTATCGATGACACAAATGATGATCATGTTTGGTCTGGATCAGATCTGAGAGATTTGTGCAAGATAATCAACGTAATCTAGACGCATCATGGGCTCCCTTCCTATTAGTGCTTCCGCTTTCCAAGTGACGCCTCTGCCAACAGAGGATGCGAAGAAGACAAATTTCGGAGCAGTGGTAGATGGACTGGATTTGAATGATATAAGCGGTACGTGTGCTAAGTTGTATCAGAGATTGTGATGTGGCTGATTGTTTCTGTAAGACGTCGATGTTCAAGCGCTGAAAGAGACAATCTGGAAGCATAAAGTGATTATTGTCAGGGGCCAGGAAGCTCTGCAGCCTCTGAAGCAGTGGGAGTTGGTCACACGATTCGACCCGGACGCACCACAAGTTCATTCTCATGGTGATGTCAAGAGCTTCAACAAATTTGGTGGTCTGCTTTCGGTATGTGAAATTCACGAATGCGCCACCATTCATTATCAATCGCTCACTGCTCTCCAGAAAAGCCGCGATGTCCTGGGTATTCCAGGAGCCGAAAATGTCCGACTCATCGGTAAGGGATACCAAGGAGCGGACCACTACGGAATCAAGGACAAGACGGTCAACAAGCCGCTGAGTCACGACTGGCATGCCACCCAGCTGTCGAAAGAAGATTTTGCCAGCGGTCATACCCGCTTCCAGAGATGGCATATCGATGCGCCCTTGTACGAGCGTGATCCAGCTTGGTTCACGACCTTGAGATGCATCAAGCGGCCGGCTGAGCCCAAGGTCACCGTTCACTGGGATGATGGGTCAGGCCAGACCATGGACGTCGAGCCGGGTCTGACGGCCTTTTTCAGCAACGTGCAGACGTACGAACTCATGACCCCAGAGGAGCAGAAAATTGCCGACCACAGCTGGGTCGAGTACGCACCGAGGCCTTACTCGTGGATGGGCGAATGTCGAGGCAACCCCAACGGCCTGGGCGTCGCCTCGGAAGGACGCGAGAAGAGCCTCGACGAGCTTGGTGACTGGGACCCTGCCCACGTCAAGCGCTATCCGATGGTCTGGGTAAACCCCGTGACAGGCGAGAAGGCCTTCATGGTCCACGGCATCTGTGCGAGGCGCGTATTCCTGCGTGCGTCGCCTGACGAGGAGCCTCGAATCGTCGACGACGTGGCAGAGATCCGACGTTGGCTGAAGCCTATTCAGGAGCGAGTACTGAAGCCCGAGTACATCATGCTGCCGAGGGTCGAAGAGGGCGACATCGTCATGTGGGCCAACTGGCAGTGTTTCCACACAGCTATAGACTACCCCGACTCGTATGGGCCGAGGACGATGCACCAGGCGAATATCGGCGCTTCGACTGCGCCGGTTGGACCAGTTCCCATTCCAGCAGTGGCGTGAGAGATTCCGGTAGTGGCTTATTCTTGTAGTTACCTATCAAAATGATCAGCGACGCTCACTTTGGAGTATATTTAGTGCCGCATTCGAAAGGTTGTAGGTAGATGGAAATGGAAAATGTCAGCAGTGAGGTAAAGAAAGTGAATGTAGGACCTAAAAGCCAGGGGAATTGGCATTTGCCCCGCTAATGGCGTGCCCTGTGTGCCCCAGGCGCAGCCCCTCACATCCCGCTGGAATGGAACGGGCGATTGTTTGTAGCTTCATGATTGCGGCATAGGATCGTCAACCTGGACTGACCAGCAACGCAAGTCTGATCCGTGATTTCACCACCCGCTGCCAGACCGAGCTCGCAGGATCTTGAATTTCCAACATCAGGACGAACATACCAATTCCAACAGTACAGCCGCGACCTCTAAATGGCACCAAACAAGGAAGAGGCGTCAGGCGGCGCATACTATGACCTTGGCTCCTATCAGCGCTCAGTGACAACAACTGACGAGGAAGCCCAGGCGTGGTTCGACCGAGGGCTTCTGTGGAGCTATGGATTCAATCACGAGGAAGCCATCAAATGCTTCGAGAAGGCCATCGCCCGTGACGGCAGTTTTGCTATGGCCTACTGGGGTGCCGCGTACGCATTGGGGCCCAACTATAACAAGCCTTGGGAGTTTTTCGACTCGACAGAGCTCGAGAGTACAGTGCAGCGGACGCACAAAATGGTGGAAGAGGCGACCAGATTGGCAAGCGACGCCTCGCCGGCAGAGAAGGCCCTGATTCAGGCTCTACAGTTCAGGTATCCCCGAGAGCATGCCGATGAGGACTTGTCGATATGGAACAAGTCATATGCAGAGGCCATGGAAAAGGTCTACCATGAATTCTCCAATGACCTTGACGTGGCCGCCCTGTGCGCGGATGCGCTCATGAACCTGACTCCTTGGCAGTTATGGGATCTGCAGACGGGCAAGCCAGCTGAAGGGGCACGCACACTGGACATCAAGGCGATACTCGACCACGCAATGGCCCTCGATGGCGGTAGCCAACATCCAGGCTTGTTGCATCTGTACATTCACCTGATGGAGATGTCACCCACGCCCGAAGCTGCCAAACCGGCCGCTGATGGCCTTCGCGCGCTGGTACCAGATAGTGGTCACCTGAATCATATGCCAACACATATCGACCTCCTACTGGGCGACTATGATCTCGGGATTCAATCCAATCAAGCCGCATTCGAGGCGGACGACAAGTTCTTGGTCCGCGAAGGTCCTCTCAATTTCTATACGCTCTACCGGATGCACGATTACCACTTCTGCATCTATTCCGCCATGTTTGCCGGCCAGTCCAAGGTTGCCCTGGAGACCGTTGCGCGAATGGAGCGCTCTTTGTCCGACGAACTGCTACGAGTCGAATCTCCTCCCATGGCAGACTGGCTTGAGGGCTTCTTGGCCATGAGAGTACACGCTCTCGTCCGGTTCGGTCGCTGGCAGGATATCCTGGGATTGATTTTACCCAAAGATGCAAAGCTTTATTGCACAACAACTGCGATGACACACTACGCAAAAGCCATCGCCTTTGCTGCCCTGGGAGATATCAAAAGTGCCGAGAAGGAACAAGAAACGTTCTTTACTTCGCAAAAGGCCGTCCCCGAGTCACGCATGTTGTTCAACAACAAATGTGTCGACATTCTGAAAGTAGCAGAATCGATGATGGAGGGCGAGATCGAGTACCGGCGAGAGAATTACGAGGCGGCATTCGCGCATCTCAGGGAAGCAATAGCGCGTGACGATGGGCTCCCTTACGATGAGCCCTGGGGCTGGATGCAACCGACTCGCCACGCGTACGGCGCTCTTTTGATGGAACAGGGGCACTACGAGAAAGCTGCCGCCGCCTATGCTGAGGATCTAGGACTCGACCATAATATTCCCCGCGCACTCCGTCATCCCAATAATGTGTGGGCGCTGCATGGATATCACGAGTGTATGGTGAAGCTGGGCAGGAAGGAAGAGGCCAGGAGTATCGCGCCCCAGCTGGACAGGGCGTTGAAGAATGCAGATGTCCCCATTAAGGCATCTTGCTATTGTCGCCTCAGTGCACTCCACGGAGTCTTATAGTGACAACGATGTAGAATGGACCATACACCAACATCATATAAAACGCGTGTGCTCCCGTGCTGTCTGCCCCAGGCCGTAGCGAATGACGCAAGACGGTGAAACCTGAGGCGTCAAGATTCCCGGATACCCAGACATGCATGTATAGCATCATCGAGGTGGACTTCCGGCCACACCTCGCTTGCCCGATTCGGAAAACAGCTCACAAAGGAAGCTCTGGAAGTGGTTCGGAGGACAGCTCAGAAGAGGTCAAAGCACCAAGATACTCGAGTATAAATCAAGTCGGTTGCTGCCAAAGTCTCCACATTTGGTTTCCAGAGTGGCTTCGCTTATCGCGACTATACGAGAGCTTCACTTGCGACCGATGCATCATCAATAGCGAACGTGATAAATAAATGGTCTCATTCATATGCCCTCATGAAGAATATATTCTACATAGCAGATACCATGTCGCTTTTTTAAATTCCATTTCATTTCGTTTCAATAATTAACTATGACAGTTGCACGCCCATCTCGCCGGCGACGGCCTCGAATTTAGACTGGTCGAACGGCGCCGCCTCGTCGGGCAGCACGACGCCGGAGGCCGAGGCTCCGGCGGTGTGGATGAGGTGCTCGATGCCGGCGCCGTTGGTGAACGAGTACGCGCGCACGAACCGGCTGCCAAAGTCGAGCTTGAAGGACTGGCCGGCGGCGATGACGACGGTCTGGCCCTCGCGGACCTCGCTCCACTCGCTGCCGCCCTCGCCATGGACCTGGACGCGCAGCAGGCCCTCCTGCACGCAGAAGCAGTGGTCGACGGTCGGGAACGAGACCCACTGCCGCGAGAAGGCCGACCCGCCGTAGACCTTGGACGACTCGAGGCTGGCGATGGCGAACTTGCCCGAGCACTGCGACGCGTTGATCAGGGGCCGCGACAGCACGCCGCCCAGCAGCCAGCGCGGGCCCGTGTTGGCGCGCAGGAAGTAGGGCTCCAGGGGCGCCGCCAGCACGCTCTCCGAGGCCTGCCACTCGCCCACCTCGGGCGGCTGGTAGCTGCGCTCGAACTGCACGTCGAACCGGTCCTTGGCCTGCATCAGCTTGGGGATCAGCAGGCTCTTGAGGTCCCGGTTGTCCGTCTCCGGAATTATCAGCCCCTTGTACTCCTCGCCCACGTAGCGGAAGAAGTCGATCCAGTCGCCCGGCGCCACCAGGCCCAGCGTCTCCGTGTGCGGGCCCAGGAGCTCTGGGTTGTGAATCACGGTCTGCGGGGAATTGTCAGCCAATGCATCATGGGCACGAATCGTCCGCTTGCCGTCGCCGCAACGCGATCGGCCGGAGAAAGACGACGTTAACTTACCGGCGGTACGTAGGCAAAGTCACCCGGTCCCATTATCCTGCACTTGTCGCCATTCCAGAGCTTGAGGTATCCCTTTGTGACGAGGAAGACGTCGTGCGCCTCCTTGTGCCAGTGGAAGCCGGGGGCGTCGGACAGGACGGCGCCGCTGGTGAAGACGGCGATGCCGCCGTTGGTCTGCTTGGACGAGGCGAGGATGCGGAAGGCACCCTTGCTACCGGGCAGGGTGATGCGCTCGCCCTCGAGCTGGTCGATGATGTAGTTTGTCCGCTCCTGCGGCGGCAGCGACTGCAGAGGAATGCTCATGCTGGGCGATATATGATGTGTTCTGGCTGCTTTGGGTATAATAATGGACTTTTTGACCTCGAAGATGCAGGAAATCGAAAATTCCGAGCAAGCAGGAGAGTGAAGAAGGAGAAGACGAGCAAAATCGAGTATTCCAGATTATGCCGAAAAATCACACCTGATTCCAAGATGCGCGCCCCTTTTATTCCAAAAGGCTCTGTCTACTCCTTCTGTCATCTACACCGACGAAGGTCACCGGCCACATCTGACAATTGTTTCCGAGTAGGTACCCCACAGCTTACCCTAGCAGGCCAAGGCCGCTCATCCCTCCTCATGACTCGTGAGGGGTTCGTGGGAACGCGTGGTGCGTTCCAAGGGAAATGCCGTGCGCGATGTGGAGTTGGGGATCCGGAATTGCCGGGGGGCTGCCTTTGGAATGATTCCTACAGGGAATCTGTTCAGACCGGGGGCCCATCTCGAGGGAGTCGGAAGCGGTAATGGGGAATGCAAATCCAGTCTCACTCGGACCATGGAATTGTCACAGGCTGAAGGGACCAACGTCTGATCATCGGCCTCATGTGTAATATTTTGGAGGTGAAAGCTTGGCTCTGTATGATGAGATCACCAACCCTAGGTACGGAGGGTAACTTGCAAAGCATTTCTCGACAGCGATTTCTGGCTCTGCAGAGACGTTTGCGTGCACTAGTAGTAAGTATAGTAGTGAATCAATAGTAGGGAATAACCAATCATCTGTGTCATATATTCCATATTGGCCTAGAATCTAGATCTTACAGGTACCATCGCTGGCGCTGGGGCGGGGGCCGTTGGTTTGGTGCCACATTTTCCATTATGGACTTTGTCGCGGCACCGAGACTACCGAGCGGCGTTGCCGGCGGGTCTACTTGTCCATGATCTGTCTCCTTCGACTTGGTCACCGGTGTTTGTTCTGCCACAAGAAGACCGACGGCCGCTTAGGTAAACCCGAGCTCAATAACATCTCATTTTAATTTACCATTTCGTTATTGTACACCAATATACCACCAGGAGTGCGCCCGCGGACTTGACAAGGTCTGAAGAGGCAGGACCAATAGAGGAGCTTTGTTCTTATCTCCGAGCGAAACACCACAGCATTGATCGCAATAATGGCGTATACAGCTTCGAACCGCCTCGTCTACAAGGTGTTGGACGGGCAGGAGATTGACGTCGATGCGTACCTGCCATCGGCTGAGAAGAAGAACAGCAAGGGACAACCAGTCAGTAAGTGAGAATATAGTCAACCTCCATGCGATCTTTGCCAAGACTCACGATTTGCTGCAGCCATCGACATTCATGGCGGCGCATTTATGCTCGGGGCCTCGGGCATGGTGAACAAGGACCAGGTCGAGGACTGTCTTGCCCGCGGATGGATTGTGCTGGTACCCAATCACCGGCTGTGCCCGCAGGTCGACCTTCTCGAGGGTCCCATGCAGGATTGCCGCGATCTGCTGGCCTGGGTTTATGATGGCGGCCTACAGAAAGGATTATCAAGTTTGAACGTGGGCGAGTACAAGGTTGACCACGATCACGTTTTCGCCATGGGAACCTCGTCGGGAGGCACGCTGGCGCTTAGTCTGGTGCGTATTATAGGTCATAGTCACAGCCAATACGCATACTAACCATCATGTCCAGGGCTTTGGTGTTCCGCGTCCCGTAGCCGGAATCTTCGACATGTACGGGCCCTGCAACTTCGCCGACCCTTTCTGGACGAGCCCCCTGCCGCACGTGCAGGCCAAGCTGCCGCCGCTGGCCGCCGACTTCATCGCCAAGATCTACGAGGAGAAGCCGGTGCCGACGCGGGGCGGCGTCTCGCTCGAGGGCCAGGCGGCGCCGGGGCCGCCCAACTTTGGCGACCCGCGCGTCGCCTTTGCCATGACGCAGATCGCCGGCGGCACCGTCATGGACGCCATCTACCCGTCCAAGGACTGGGCCAAGGTCGACCCGCTCCTCAACGTCGCGGGCGCCGGCTTCCCACCCACGTACATCGTGCACGGCCTGGCCGACACCATGGTGCCCATCAGCCTCAGCAGGGACTTGTACGCCGTGTTGCAGCAGAAGGGGGTCAAGTGCGGCATGACTGAGGTGCCCGACGAGGAGCACACGTTTGCCGGCAAGATGAAGGTCGGAAGCCAGACTTGGGATCTCCAAAGGAAAGGCTTTGATTTCTTGGAGAGTTTGATTGTGTAAAATATTCGGACTGAAGGCTTGAAGAATATTATTTATTTCAAACGATACTTCAACCTTTTGTCTGAGATCATGCATAGGCCATCGTCATAGTGTCAATAACCTGAAATGTATCTTCAGTCAAGCAATGCTAGACATGACATTAAGACCCCAAGGTACAGGACCAAGTGTCACGCCAGAGATGTAGATCTTTTCTTTTGGAATGTAATCTTGATGCTTTGATGTGGTATGAACGTGAAACCCAAGACTTATGTTACAGCAAGAACTCCCCGTATGCGCTAAAGAATACAGAAATGCCATGACGCTATACTATATCGACAACCGAGACATTCTCGTCTTGATCCATGAGGTAACCCTTCCGAGCACCGGTGGCGTCCATTTCGTACTCAACTCGGTCTCGACCTGCTTGTCTTCGCTAAAGGGACTGTTCTTGACTGCATCAGCCACCTCCTGGAAAGCGTCGTAGCCGTACAGCCACGGCTGCACCTCGGGGCACGTCCATCTGCTTGGGAACGGGCCGCTGAGCTTCTCTCCGTCCATGTACTGGCGGAAAACCTCGTCACGCGCCACTTGCTTGGGTCCATCGTGCATGTGGAAAGATTCTCGCTGTGGGAAGAGTCAGTGGATAGACATGAATAAAAAAAAAGGCGGGCCGGCGTACCTGTTTGAACGTCTCACGAACAATGGCCTCTCCTCTGGCCTTCCTCAGCTTCTCGTACATCTTGAGAGCCTTGGGAAGCTGGGCCTTGGAGTTGATGTGGCCCAAGAGACCTCCAAGCACAGCTCCGTCCTCAATTGCCGAGTTGGCACCTTGCGCCAAGTATGGCAACATGGGGTGGCAGGCATCGCCGCTGTATAAATGCACTTGTTAGCGGATGATCTGATTCAATATGATTGAGGATCCGTAACACTTACACAAAAACAAAGTTGGACTTGTCGTTGACCCATGAGTCAAGCTCCTCTCCTACAGCACATGTCAGTTCGGATCGCGAGGCGCGTGCAAATATTATGTACTCACTGTGCATCAGCTTCCACTTGTCAACGTCATCGACAAGATCGAGGAACCTTCCGAGGACAGGATCCCAACCCTTGAAAAGAGCCTTCATTTCATCGACCGAGCCAGACTGCTTGCTCACACCTTCCGGGAGATCATCTGGCACCAAGAGCACAATGTTGTACATCTTTCCAGCCCGTAGCGAGTATCCCACAGCGTGGGCACCGGGGCCGATCCAGAAGTGGCAAGATGGATACTTGACCCAGAGTCTCAGTTCAGGATCTGTGATCTTGTCGAGATCGAGCACGACTCTGTAGGCGAGATCGCCGGTCGGAATCGGCGGGTCACTCTTGCCCAAGAGGCACGCCCGACTCTTCGACCACAAGCCATCGGCAGCGACGATGAGGTCTGCTCTGCCCTTCAGTCCCGAGACGCATGTGATCTCCGGAATGTCAAAGTCGATGGACTCGATCTTCTCTCCCAAGTGAAACTTGACACCGAGATCCTTGGCCCTCTCGTAGAGAGACAGCTGCATGTCCACTCTGTGGAGGTCGATGAAGGGAGCACCATACTTCTGGCGAATGTTCTTATCAAAGTCCTTCTCCATGGCGAGAACCTCACCCGAGTACCGGTGCACCAGCAGAGAAGTGGGCTCTGCTGCAGATTCCCACAGCCGGTCTGGTAGCCCCCATTTCTGCAGGATCCTTGTGCAGTTTGGGGTTACCTGAAGTCCGGCACCAACCTGGAAAGCTGCAGTTCAGCATATGGCACGGGGCAGAAAAAAGAAATCGATTGCTGTACGCGGACAACTCACCTCAAGGAGCTCCTTGGCAGACTCATATACGGTCACGTGGTGTCCGGATAGAGCAGCTCCAATGGCCGAGGCCAAACCACTGAGGCCAGCGCCGACCACGATAACGTCCAATTGGACGGGACTCTTTCGCTGTTCGTGAGCCTGTGATTGGGGGGTCAGTCAGACAGACACATCGTATCGCCCGATGCGGGACCTGGCACTCACCATTGCTGCTGATAATGGGAACTTGCGATGAAAAGGGGAGAGGCAGCAGGAGACTGGAGTGATGTTTTGAGATGAACTGGTTGATGATAGTTAACAGAGGAAAGGATTTCCCGTGAACGCCTTGGCTCTGCTAGGATACTGCGCCGACGCCCCCACGTCACCCCAGATTTCCCCAGGACGATGGGGGGAAATAAATGAAACCAACAGCTGCTCCTTTAGGAAGTTGGGGGAGATGTCGCGGAATTCCCGGCGTATGGGAAATGTGGTTTCCCCGGGTTGCGGGAATTCCGGACCGAGCTCTGGCGGATACAGAGTTCGAGATCTGGATCAAAGAGGCGTTTTCAGCTGATGAACCTGCAGCATGGGGTAGCGCGAACGAATGGTCGGGTTGAACAATGCCCGACATATGAGACTGGCTTGCATGATATACACTCGAGATGTGGCCTTGCCGTCCCGTGAGAGTTTGCCAGAGGCGTACAGAAGGTTCGTGTCCCCGAAATTTGATCTCAAATTCATAACAGTTTATTACGACATGCCACACAGTCGACTATTTGACGCGGCACTACCTCTTTCTCCGTGGCATTCTCTCTTGCCCTCGCCCTCGCCTTTCCCAATCTTGCCGGCAAGGGTATGGGTGCAGGTGTGGTATGCCATACACCTCGAGGGAAGGAACGGCAGTCGTCAACGGGATTTGGACTCATTTTGACAGCTAATAAGCGACAGATCTCCAATGAGGTGATGAGATGTGCCTTGGAGTAAAGAGACGATGGGCCATCTTCGAACAAGTCGGCTAGCATCATTGCCACTAGCCGTGTATAACGCGTCAAGCGTTCAACGATTCTAGCAGTCCGGGGGCGCGCCTAACAGTCGAGGATGCGGAGAAGACATGCCTACGACCATTCTCATGCCGGTCGGGGAAGAAGTACTAGTGCCATTGTCATTGACTCCAGGAGGGCCACAAAGTTCCAAGTCTGCCAGTGCCGGATGGGGAACATCGTGAGATGCGAAATGGCAGATAGAAGACCCTGGCAGCGCCAGACGTGTGGTGTTTTAAACTTTCGTCAAGGCAAAGGCGCACTGCATCTCCTTCCCCTGCTCTGCCCTGACGGACGACGTCGATCATTCGGACCGACAATGCTTCACTGCAACTTTGAGGTGTCTCGGGGTGCAACGTGACTCGACTGAGGCTGATTTTCGGCTTGCTTTTCTCTCCGCATTGACAAGCGACTGTGTTTCTCTACCCCACATATTTCCCCACTTGGCTGCCCACCCCTCCCCCTTGGGCCACGTGATGGACCCGTGTTCGTTCGTTCGTTTCGCTCAGTGTGTCCAAAGTGGATGAACTGGAACGGGATGCTTGATGTATCCGAATGCAGGTCTGCGGTGTAAAGGCAGCACCCAGCATTAGCAAGCAGCAAACCAGAGATCCAATTCAAGCCACCCACCCGACGATTACCACACACCGCATGCACGATTTTCTGCGCGACAAACCATAGACAAGAAGAGAAGCAAACATACGATCATCATGAGACGCGTCTGCTGCTGCTGATGAATCTGCCTGCCTGCCCATGCTTCCGTCTTTAGATTGCCACTCTTCCGGACGCGATGGACCGTCCCAGTCCGCGCCCGCCCGTCCAGAACTCCAGTAGTAAAGTCCGGAGACCCCGGGCTGCTCGGGCCTGTGATGCTTGCAGGATCAAGAAGAACAAGTGCGACGACCTGTATCCATGCACCTATTGCCGGAGTACGTTTGCTCCCCAGTTTTGATCTTGCTCTTGCTCTCCGTCTATCCCATCACCAGTATTCTAATTCTTCCCTGCAGATCACAACATAGAATGTGTCTATCGCGGCCAAGACTCCGGGAGGAGGCTGTTCACGCCCGAGTGAGTGATGACTACATCAACGCCATGAAATGCCCAAACATGTTGCAGGCACTGAATCTTTCCCTAGTTATGTGCGGCATCTCGAAGAGCAAGTGAGACGGCTTTCTGCCTTTGAGGCACAGGCAAAAGCGGGACAACCAAGCTCTCAGACTGCACCACCTGCCCCTAAAGATGTTGCACAACCAGCTACCAGCCCTGCCTATAAAGAAAATGAGCGCCACCCATCCAGCAACTATGATGCAGACTCGCCGGCCTCCCTCCGCCTGGGTCAGGCATCGGGGCAGGAGATCTCGGGCATAAACAGGCATACCCGGAATGTCGAGTTTTATGGAAGCTCGTCCTCTGTGGCACTGTTGTCTCAGGTCCAAAGAGCAGGAGACGTGCCTGAGGAGTCTCCAGAGGACCCCGACGGCGAGGCGCTCGTGTCCAATCTACACAATCATGCATTCTCGCCTGCTGTCGATGCCGCCCTCGGAGGGCACCGCCCAGGCCGGGTGACACACTATCCGCAGTGTCGGAATTTCATCTTGAATTATTTCACCAGTATCCATTTCGTCCATCCCTTCTTGGACAAGGCCGAGTTTCTGTTTCGCTGCGAGCAATTATGGTCACAAGAGGGCGACCCTTTACATACTTCGAGCTTTGCAGCACTCTATTACAGCATTCTCTCGTTGGGAGCACTCGTCGGGCCTCGCGAAGAAGAACCCATTGGTGGAATCACCAACATGCAGTGGAGCAGGACCTTCTTTGATGAGGCCATTGCGCGGTGTCACCGTCTTGGTATGGTGACAGACTTGGATATGGTGCAGTGCTATTTTATGCTGGTGAGATGCATCATCCCTTTGCGTTTGCAACGACGTTCATGTGTCTAACCATTATCAACAGTCCAAGATTTGTCAAAATGAGCTAAATGCTCATTGTAAGTATTTGTTTCGGGCATCTGTCCCATTCGTCATGGCTAACTGTATGGACAGGGTCGTACATGTACGTTGGTCTTGCAGTGCGAACAGCATTGGCCATGGGCATCAACCGGGAGCCAAGCCCCCAGTCAAAGAAGCCAATCTCACAGCTCAAGGCCGAGGCCAGGACATGGTGGTACGTTCTCAATATATGTTTCCTCTGATGGCGCAGTGGCTAATTGCTTTGTAGGGGATTATATTCTTTGGAAACGTAAGTTTTGCAGCGTGTCACTCATGGTTTTTGCCTCATGTCTCACATTCGGCTTAGTGAAATGTCATTTGCCATGGGAAGACCTGATACTCTCGGAGCCGATTTGTATCACAACCGGAGCTTCCCACTCATTGGCAACGACAACTCGGGGTCCATGCCCGACGATAGATTCGATCCACCGCAGTGCGCCATCATCAAGTCGATGGTGGATCTGAGCAGAATTACCAGGAGCATTTGCCTAGACATTTATCTACCCGAGACGATAACACCGAGAACAGTGGCTCTTGCATACCGCTTAGAGCAAGACCTGGACAAGTGGGTTGAGGGCCTGCCGGAAGGCATCAGACCCAAGCATGCAACGGGCGAACCTATTTCATTAAAGAGTGTTCGCGATCCGCAGTGGGCCAAGCGGCAGAGGCTAGTCCTGGGGATAAGTGAGTGCCTTACAAAACAATCCCAGTCCACTATTCTAACTGAACACGCCAGGATATCATAACTTGCGTATACTTACGTTTGGCTCACTGCTACTTACATCAACTTCCAACGACCAAGGGGCTCTGCCAGGCCTCCGCGAGGGCGTTCAGAAGTGTCTAGACTCGGCGAAGCAGACCATTGATACCATTTACATCACATATCAACATCATGACTTCTTTCGCACATGGTTAGTACATACTTCCGATTATATTGCTGCCATGGATAAGACTAATCGCCAATACCCAGGTATTATAACACGACATACACCGTCTTCGCAGCGTCCGTTATACTAGTCTACGTCATGAAGGAGGCAACAGAAGCAGAGATGGATCCATTGCTACGAGTAGTGGCCATGGCGATCGAAATCCTGGAGACCATGGACGAATGTGTTGTCGCGCTCAAAGCGGCAAAGTTAATGCAAAGAGCTATCGACAAGGCAAGGAGAAAGTTTTCCACCGAGACACCGCCAACCGTCGCTGCCACGGTAGAGGCGAACGAGGCTATGCTGCATCTCAACCACTACTGGGGGCCTCTAAATCTTATCGACGGAGAAATGGATTTCGACTTTGCCTTTCAGCTTGATGATATGGATGGCTCGAACCCGCTATTCCTGCCACAATAGGGTGGTAATGGCAGGTCGGCGATTGCCCGCCAAAGGATACCCATCTGGGCCTCTTGTACTCTAGCTCATGCTTCATTTTCAAAAACATTGACAAGGGTTCCAATATGAGGGCTGATCTTGACATCAAACCTGTCCCCGTCCTTGAGCGTGACCTTGGGAGTCTTTCCGGCACCGACACCGGCAGGCGTTCCCGTGATAATGACCGTGCCGGCCGGCAGCGTAGTGCCCTGCGACAAGAAACTCACCAGCTTCGGAACACTGAAGATCAAATCACTTGGAGGTGGGTTAGTATGGCGATGAACCTTTTCGAGCGATGAGACAATGCTTACTCGATCCCGCTCTCCTGAACAACCTCATCGTTCTTCGACCCCTTGATCTGCAATTTCGCCGGGTCGGGGATGAGCTCCTTGGAGGCGATGACCGGACCTGACGATTCTCAGCCATGTTTCAATTTTGACAGAATAATTGTTACTCCTTGTACTCACCAATCGGACACGAGCCGTCAAAGCCCTTGGAGTAGCACCACTGCGTCTGGGCAAACTGCGCCGCTCGGCTCGAGACGTCGTTTGCCGCCGTGTAGCCCAGGACGTAGTCGAGGGCCTCGGCCTCGGACACGTTCTTGGCCGTCCTGCCGATGACGACGGCGAGCTCCGACTCGTAGTCGCCCGTGTCCGTCTCCTGCGTCGTCTTGGGCAGCACCGTCTTGGCGGGCCACGGGTCGCCGAGGGCGGCGCTCGGTTTCCTTTTACCGACCATGTTCAGCAAAACGTCGGGGGTCAAGAAAGGAACAACAGTCAAAACTCACAAGAACACGGTCGGCACGTCGGGGATGTCGCACTTGGCCTCCTGGGCGTGCTTGACGTAATTGAGGCCGATGCAGCGGATGGTGCCGACCTCCTCGGGGGCCAAGGGCGCGAGCACGCGGCCGACGGCCTCGCTCCGGCCCGTCTTGGATCCGGGGCTCAGCACCGACGAGCCGGAGAAGACGGCGGCGGCGACCTCCTCCCCGCCCTTATACAGGGCCGCGCCGACGTCGACCGTCTCGGACTCGGGCTCGCCGATCAGGACCTTTGACGGGTCCGACTTGGGGACGAAGCGGATGAGGCCTGTTCTGGTGGTCAACTTCTCATTTCTGCATCATCTTTGCGTGAGGGGTTCGAATGGATGTGCCGGAGAACTCACGCTTGAAGGAAGGGATAGACATGTTGAATATGAGGTACGCAGAAATGGCTTTCTTTTTTGTAAGGTGAGTCCTTCAAGACCGAGTAAGTATACGTCAATGTTTTCTTCTTTTTTTTCCCACCTCTACGATGTCTTTAGAGAAATGACCGGAGAGAAACAGTCGAGGTCAGGTATATTGCGGTAGTTGTATTCAGCCGGAATCCAAAACAACCCCCCACTCGCCTCCGCCCGGGCGGAGCTCCCCCCTCGTGCACGTAACCGCATTGCGGGTATACCTGATAATATGGAGTGGCGGGGGTGTCATGACGGAGCTCTATTGCCCGGATGTCCGGGATCGATATCAGTGATTGAAGTCATACGTTTCCATTGCAAAATCACTCAGACGGAAGGAAGTCAGTGTCATGAGGCATCTATTTATACTATACGAATAGACTCTTGTTGGCTGCTTGTATACTCTAATCAAGCCTCTTGACTATATCAGACGTCCGGGAGTATTCGGCTGTAGTCGTTCGGAATTGCCGAGCACCATGATTATGCGGAGAGGGAGGACGCTCAAGAAATTACTAAGCTGTAATACTTCAATGATCGCTTCGCTCTAGATATGTCGTTACGACCGTGTGTGTGAGTTGCATAGTTCCTCGTATAGTTCCTGACAAACAGCCGAATCAAGACGTGGTTAAATCAATCGTTATGTATGTGCCGACGGCACATGTACTGAAAAGAGTATATGAAAGGATTTCTATGTACGAAGTACTCTGCGTGCCTCGCTGGAAGCAACGTTATACACATACCTCGGCATGCAGCGCCAGTTCTGGCTTGTTTACGACCCCATCGTGTTTTGCAAACATGAGCTGTGCCTTTCGTTGACTTATCAGTCATTTTTGTCGTATACTGTTCGGCATTCAAGCCTGTCATGGAAAACCGATATAGTATTGAGGCGCTTTTCTTACAAGTCAACCAACTCCGAATGTCTTGAGCCCGAATCGGATCCCAGATAGTACAAGGCAGAGTTATCGGCATCCCAAGATGGCATTAGCGTCGTATAATGGCTGTTTTAGGGAGGTGGATTACTACTCGGTCCCTGCATTGCGCGCCCTGCGGACTGTGTTACAGTGGAGGCAGCACCCAGCAGCACCGATGACAGCTACCCGCAATGGCGCCATAACTCCGAGTACCGATGATCTCAGGCTATCTGCTTCAACAACACAACTCTTCGCGAGTTCATCTCCCTGACAAGCTTTTTACAACTTCAGAAAGCTTCCACTAGTTTCACCAACATGCTGCGACCATCCATCATCAATCTATTGCTCCTGGCGAGCACCGCCGACCGAGTTGTGAGCTCCCAAGGATCCGGCGCACAGGTCGTCCTTGGTCAGTCTCCAGGTCATTCGCCAGAGACGGTACATCACGACTTCACCACCGAAGATGCAGAGCAACACATTCTGCAGACCGTCGAATCGTACCCAGACCCCGTCGATGCTTTTATAGCCCTACAGCCCGATGCCGCTGCTTCGCTCGCCGAACCTCGACTCCTACACGTCATTGGAGAGGACGAACCGCAATGGATGACCATTGGCGACAAGATGCGCCTCAGGAGGAAGGGTAAGAAGTTCATGGACGTGACGGACTATAACGACATGTACAAGGAGCAGGTAAATGCTCTTTCAGGAAAAGCCAGTAAGTAGCTCCCTAATGCGACAAGTATTGCGACTGCGACGCTTACACAGAACCATAGAGCTCCCAGACATCACCAACCAAAGGCTGGTCAAGCCCCTCTTCCCCCAAGTATCGACCTCGAAGATGCACGACGTGCTCAAGCACATGACGAGCTACTACAACCGATACTACGGAGGCGTCATCGGCGAGACCAGTGCCCAATGGCTGCACGATCAGATTGCCGACATAATTGCCCAGAGCCCGTTCCATACGCACATCTCTCTCGAGTACTTCACGCATATTTTCCCGCAGCCGTCCATCATCGCCCGTTTCGAACCAAAGGTCCGTAACTGGACGCAACCTCTGACAATCTTGGGTGCCCACCAGGACTCGGCCAACTACTTGTTTCCGCTGCTGCCTGCACCCGGAGCCGATGATGACTGCTCAGGAACGGTTAGCATCCTCGAGGCTTTCCGTGTTCTGGCTCTCAGTGGCTTCATCCCCAAGGACGGCCCTGTCGAGTTTCACTGGTACGCCGCAGAAGAGGGCGGCCTGCTTGGCAGCCAAGCCATTGCTAGATACAAGAAGGATTCCAACGCAGTGATCGGTGCCATGATGGAGTTTGTGAGTTTGCTCTTTATGACATCTTTCCCAGACGCAAGGAACTGACCAGTGCCAGGATATGACTGCATATGTCGCCCGTAACGCTACCGAGTCCATTGGCTTTATCAAGACGCAGGCCGATGCGCCGCTCACCGAGTGGGCACACAAGCTTGCCAAGGAGTACATCTCTATTGCCTCTGATGTCTATGAGCTTGGCCCGTACGTATAATACTGACGACACATTGATGTTCCTGAACTGATCATTTGCATAGCAATGCTGGCTCTGATTATATGTCATACACCAAGCTCAACTACCCTGCAGCGTTCGCGAGCGAAGGAAACCCTCTCGCTGGCGGAGGGTTCCCAGGTGACTTTGATCCTTATGTCCACACTGCCAAGGACACGATGGACGTTGACGACAAGGCCGGCTACTTCTCTCTCGATGTAAGTTCTATCCATAGTATCATATATACCGTACCGACTAACTTGTTATAGCACATGGCACGATTCTCGGAGCTTGCCATTGCATTTGTTATTGAGCAGGCCGGGTGGGACAACAGGTGGCGGTAGATGTAGCCTTTATTTGTTTGCACACTTATACTCTAATGGAATCACGTTCATGTTGCCGTTATGTTGCTTTCGCACAAGCCGTTAAAATGCGGAGTCAACTCCTCCCTGTATAGACCAAGCCCTGTTTTCTTGGTATTCACGGGGTGCCTCGGCGAATGGATGTGGGGTGCCGGGAGGGGCCCCGACGACTCGGAAATACACAAGCAAGAAGATCACTTGGGTCAATAGGCTAAATATCCTGTTTCAGGGAGTCTCCCTGGGACGTTTATTTATCGTAGTTGGCACCGCCAAGTCCCAGAGTTGCTTGTAAGCAAAGATGAAGCTCCCGGTATTGTCATTGCTCGGGTTGGCACGCCTTGTCCCGGATATTCAGGCAAGCTGTACAAAGGTGACGGTGGACTTCTTGGACTGGAAGACATTTAAAGGCAACGGGGTCAACCTCGGAGGATGGCTGGTTCAGGAGCCCTTCATAGATACGGACTTCTGGGCGACCAGCTGCGGAACTGATGTCTTGGACGAATGGACCTGTTGCGCAAACTTGGGTGATCGTTGCGAGCCAGTTCTGGAGCAGCGGTATGCTACTTGGATCACGACGGCAGACATCGATCTTCTCGCCTCTTCTGGGGAGGTCAAGGTCCTGCGCATACCCACTACGTACTCGGCGTGGGTCGAGGTACCTGGGTCGCAGCTCTATCACGGCAACCAGACGGCATACTTGTCAGATATAGCTATTTACGCTATCGAACAATACGATATGCACATCATCATTGACATACACGGACTTCCAGGAGGAATCAATAATGGCACCATTGGCGAACGTGTCGGCGGACTGGACTGGTTCTACAACCAGACGGCGCTCGATTGGTCCCTCAAGGCCGTAGACGCTGTGATCGACTTCATCACCAATTCGGCCCATCCCGAGTCGTTCACGCTCGAGCCCATCAACGAGCCCATGGACACGCCCGACCTGGTCGGGCAGCCCGCTTCTCTGAGCGAGGAGGCCGCGTCGTGGCTGCTCACGTACTTCAACGCCGTCGTCGAGCGAGTCGAGGCGAAGGAAGGCCGGATTCCCGTCATGCTGCAGGGCTCCTTCAAGACACCCGACTACTGGTCCGCCAACTTCACCGAGGGCAAGAACATCGTGTTTGACGTGCACTCGTACTACTTTGCCGGCCGGCCCATAGGACCGAACAATGTCACGGACTTTATCCTCAGCGATGCCGAGGCCTCGCAGGACACCAGCGGAAAGTTTCCGTCGTACACGGGGGAGTGGTCGATCCAGACGCTTTACAATAACAGTTTTGCTGAAAGGGAGCGGATTCTCAATTTTGGGTTGTCTGCTTTTGAGAATTATACCCAGGGCAGCAGTTACTGGACCGCCAAGTGCACTGGGAATGATACCGTGGATGGAGAGGGAACAAGGGCGGATTACTGGAGCTATGAGACTTTTATCGACCTGGGATTCTTTGGTTCTAATCACGGTACTGCCTTGCCATGAATGGACAAAAGACAAATAGTTTCAACATGTAATGGTTGATGCCTTAGCCTGAGTCGCTTTGTTGTATGTGTGATTGGGATCGAGACATCTCGCAATAGGGCCTTGGGCAAGTATATCAGGCATTCTTTCCAACCGAAACCAAGACCACCATTCGATGCTGTTAAGCAGTCACATCTGATGAGCTGCACAGATCCGAAACCATGACATCTACAAAAATGATCGTCATATCCAAACCCATGGCACCGTCACAACCTCCAACGCCCACACCCCTCGAGCAAATCCAAAAGACCTTCAAACTCCCCAGCCTCTCCGAAGCAAGAGACCTCGTCCGCGCCGGCCCGATCCAAGACGCCTTCCGGCAGTACCTCAACCGGTACCTGTGCTCGCACCGCTCGCACCTCGACCCGCCCGAGGACTGGCAGGCCGTGGACGCGCACATCTTCGCGGCGCGCATCACGTTCCGCGACCCCGAGGCGCACATCGCGGACCAGTGCGGCCGCCGGCCGTACGAGCGGCTGCCGCACGCCGCCCTGTTCGTCCTGCGCGTCATGCGGTTCCTCGCGTCGGACGGGGTCGCGCGGTCCGACGGCCCCAGTGTCAGATGGGAGCAGGAGGGCGATCGCGACTTTGCACGGTGCAAGAGGGGACTGGAGTTGCTCGGGTTCTTGGTGAGGCAGCATGCCCTTCGCGCTGGCCAGAGACAGGGGAAGAAACTCGAGATTGGGCGAAAGGCGGGAAATGTCGGAATATGATGGGGAATAAACGAAAAGAAGAGGTGCCATGACTTCGGCGTTGACGGTGGCAATTGTCTGCATCTCGGGTTTCTAGCACGGATTCGCCGGGTCATCATCACCACCATATTTGTTCTCGAGTTTTCTTGCATAAACACCCCGTCATCGGCTGTAGTTGCATACCCTTCACTCCTCCTCACTGCTGTGTGGTTCAACTTTGACAGTCTTGCCGTCACAAGTGACCGGTGCGCGAATTCGGTAATGGCCGAGGACTCGAATCTCGTCATCTTCTTCTCGTCGTGGCGGCGGTCTAGGTGGGTTGATTGGTTTTGCGTGCGCCTCGTCTTCTTGGTCCGGCACCGTCTGAACTTGGCCCGGTATCGACGGTTTCGGTGCGATCGATGGGGCCTTGGTCGGCTGTGGCTGCTGCGGCGCCTGCTTGGCGGGTTTTCGGTCGGGCAGTTCAATTCCGGCGAATCTTCCTGCCATTGGAGTCATATTGGAAACTGAAGCCTTCGTATTAGTTCGGGCTGAGAAGTACATGAATCTTGGTGACGGAAGACTTACGCCCGCCCTGTGCGTTGTGCGTCACGGCCCAATCAAAGTCGGCTCCCATCACTACAGTCTGTGTCAGTGATCCGGCAGCAGGAAAGTGCTGGCTTGGAGATGTACCTTCGAAGATACAATTCTTCACGAGGTATGCGCTGTTGTTCTTGAAACGCTTCGCGAATCGACGATGTCGCTTCTCCGTGTCCTCGCCCCCCTTGTCCGTGAACTTGCATTGCTTCGTCAGATTGTAAGGATACGCAAGACAATTCGTCTTAAATTGGAAGTCTGGGCACACGGGGCAGCGCAACACCCAGATCCTGTTGCTCCTATATGGTAGCTCGAAAGTGTACTCCTTCTCGCCGACTTGGTCCTTCTCCAGGACCGTCCACGGTCGGCTTTCTTCCGGAGTGACTCGTTGTCGCTTACTTGAGTTCTTGCCCGGTGAGCGTCCGCTCGAAGCAGCGGGTCGCTTGGTCTGATACGTCTTCTCCCGTCCCCTCGGTATCAGCGGCTCGTCTCCGCTGTCTTGCAACTCCGGTTCAGATGATGACAACGACGAGTCAACCAACATTTCGCTCTGTGGCTCTTTATCTCCCTGTTCGCCAAGCCGGCGCGATCGTTCATCCTCACGCTGCCTGGTGTCTTCCGCCGGCGATGGCGTCCCGAGCACGACCTCGGCTGGTTTCGCCGGTGTGAACGACACAGTTACGACGCCTTCATCACACTCGATACGGGTGTTCAAGCATTGCAACGCCTTGCCTGATGCCAGATGGACCTTGGCCTTCATGCTCTCCTCGAACTGCTGCATCTCTGGAGAAGGGGCGCATAGTGACGCCGTCTCCAACAGCGAGAGGACCTGCTTCTTGATCTCGACGGGCTCATTGACGACAGAGTACATGGTTTCCTGAGCAGCACCGCTGGCGCAATCCTCCAGCAGTTTGATCTTGTGCTCGATCTGCCTTTTGAGACTCGGGACAAACTCGTCGTCGTTTGGTAGGGGGTTGGCCATTGCGTCTGGTGTCGATTGTTGGTGCAAGTATTGACGACGAAGTGCATTGGTGCCTTCCGACAACAAACGAAAAAGAGAGTGAAGATTGCGAGATATCGAATTCATTTGGAAAACAAAGTCTTCTATGACATGGAATAATATGCATGTGAAAGGTCCGTCTTGTTGTATTATACAAACGCATGCCCATATTGCAAACGCTCATCGGGTCTGTGTGCTGTTTCTCGGTAGCCTGCATGGCCATAGAAGCCTGGATCCGGCGGTCAAGGGATTTCCTGTCAGTCTCAACTACTATCTCATAAGTCTTCTGGTTCTGGTTATAAACCGCTCTATAAGTCTCTCTTTGGCTCATCTAATGCATGTGCTACTGCACATACCCTTTTCTTGGCATACACTAAAAATATACCCATGAGTCTCGTGTAACATGAAGGATGCCACGGCGTCAAGTCACAATGATAGGTGCATGAGTCTCAAAATTCTCCAAATTTGACTCTCAAATATTTCTCTAGATGATTCGTTGATACGTAATACTCTAATGTCTGACATTCAAGACTCGATTCTTGCCAGCAATGTCTCTCAATTCAATATCCAAAGACAGAAGCAGTGGCAATCCTCATCCGCTTTCCATACAGCCAGAGGGGAACGGTCAGCAGACCAAATATCCCCATGAGCATACCAAAGATGCCAAAAGCCTCGGCCGCGCCGTCCTCGGCGATCCACTCCGACACGAAAAATGTCCACGCAAACGCGATGATGGCGCGCAGGATGGTCACCATGACGAAACAGTCGGCGGCCAGGTACGAGTACGCATCGATGAGCTGTTGGTGTGTTTGTCAGACACGAGTCTCTCATGAATTTGGTTCTGGTGTTAAAACTTACGTAGTTGAAGCCAATGGACGGGACCTGCATGAGACCAAACGAGATCATGCCGTAGCCCACCTGCAGCCCGACCCAGCCGTTTTGCGAGGGGTTCTGCGCGCAGAAGCCAAAGACCCAGAACCCGGCCGTGGCGATGGCCAGCGCCGGGAACATGGTGGGAAGACGACTCTCGGGCTCGGCGAAGCCGTGGCTCTCGTGCCGCGCCTGGCTGCGGAGCCGCGCGTCCGCCAGCAGGTACGTGTAGACGGCGCCGAGGATGGACCCGATCAGGGGCCCGACGTTGATCAGGCCCGCGTTCCCGGCCCACAGGTACGGCGGCGCCGCGACGAGCTGCGGCCCGATGGTCGAGATGGTCACGATGCCGCCGACCAGGCCGCCGTAGTGCAGCATGACGACCCAGGTGCCCGGCAGCGCGAGCGTGCGCCACGGCTGGACGAAGTGGTGCAGCCAGCCGCCGGGGGGCCTGGCGAAGCCCAGCGACCGCGCAAAGGTGTACGGTCTGTAGTCGGTGCGCGTCGTCGTCTGCTCGAGGTGGAGCGCGACCTCTTTCGTCGTGCCGCGGACCTCTTCCTGCCTCGACCGGCCCGAGGATTCGTCACGGAAGTACAAGGTCTCGGGGACCAGGAAGACCGTGCTGACGAATGTGACGGCCGAGAGCGCAGTGCCGACCCAGAACACATAGGCCAGGCTGACGTTGTAAGCAATGTAGCCGCCGGCGATTCCTCCAATAAGAGGTCCTGCGACGAGACAAACAGTGTACAGAGCCTAAAGCGGTGTCAGTGTTTAGTTATATTCACGGAAGGCAGATCATGTCTCGACGTACCATTGCACGACCACGCTCGTCCATGAAGTAGATGTCACCAACAATGGCCGGCGCCACCGTGTCGGCGGCAGCATTGCCGAAGCCCTGAAATATCCGGGCGGCCAGGAGGGAGTCGTAGCCGCCCGCGAGGCCGCACCACATGGTGCAGAGCGTCAGGAGCAGCGTGGCGGCGATGAGGACGGGCCGGCGGCCGAGGATGTTGGACAGCGGCACCCACCAGATGTTGCCGGCGCCCTGGAACAGGACGTTGACGGCCATCAGCCGCGCCAGGACGGTGAACGGCCGCGGGTCGTCGGGGTAGTACAGCGGCCACAGCGACAGGCCGGGCGCCAGGCTGGCCGAGGTGAAGTTGGAGAAGAGGGCGAACAGCGACACCGTGAGCAGCACCGTGTGTTTCCGCCACGGCGCCCAGTTCAGAGGGTCCGCCGGGTCCGCCGAGGGCCGCGGGAATCGTATCGTGACATCGTCGTCGCCGCCGACTTCTTGGTCGATCTTTCCTCTGTGTTCTGGCGAGAGTTAATTTTCAACATGACGGACGGAGTGACAAGACTTTGAAGCAAATAGCAAGATTGCCTTGCTGTGGTCTTATAAAATATGTTCAATTTCGAACTCACCAATGAGAAGAACCGTTCCTGGTGGCGTGGCCTCCTTCACTTCGGCCTTTGACAACGCAAAGGCGTATTTCCAGCCCGACATGTTGGCAATTGTAACTATTGATAGACCGAATGCTGACACTACAACATACGACAATCATACGAGAGAGAGAGAGAGGTGCGATGCCCTCCTCTGTCCCTTTATTCAACCGGCCCCATCGACCGGCCACCGCATAGATAACCTGGACGATCCTACCCCAGACTCTTTCCTCCCCTGCCCCATTCTTTCCCCCGGATTTCCCTATCACCCACACTTTTAGACCCTGTCCTCCACACTTCCGGCGGATCCACTCCTGGTGGATCGAGGTTCCGGTGGGTGGAGGACCTGGAGAATACCAGATAAGGGTGCCACTGGGAATATAATGCTTGAGCCTGGAGTCGCTATTGGCTGAACGATGTGGATTCTACTGTATCTGGGTGGCTCGGCATGATCCGGACCCCGGAATCCAGTGCTTGGCGGCTTTTCCGGTGAGGAGAAGATGGCGTTGGGGGAACAAACGGTCGGCCGCTTTTTCCTATGACCTACCTATATTTGGCCAAGTTGCTCCGAATTGGGCTTGTGGTGCAAAACTCTATTTGTTTCGATTTACCATATCTTTGTTCAAACTTGGCACGCGGCTGTTAGGATCCATGGGGTTTGTGGGGTTGGAGCACGACTAGCAAAGATCACACTCTCATGTGGTCATATAATAGATAGACCCAGAAGTCGTAGCGGCACAGCTCAGCCAGCCTCAAGTTCCAGGTTTGAGCGATTGAGCTCAGCAATCGTCCCTTTGCAGATGTGTGGTTGGACTTGATCACATTTGGTATCACTTCAATGTGAGAGCACAGAATCACGGAAATACTGGATAGAAATTATTGATCGATTAATCATGTTTGTATTCATGCTATCATTATCATTACTAAATCAAATGGCCTTTTTATTCTTCATCTTCGTCATCGTCACCATCCTCATCTATGCGGCGATGGGAGTGATGGTGGTGACCTGCTCAAAGTTGCGACTCGAGTGTCCGACGCTGATCGTGAAGTCGCCCGAGGGGATCACCCACTCCTGGGAGACAATATCCCAGTAGCTGATATCGCGTCTCATGAGCTCGAAGGAGACGGTCTGGGTCTCGCTGGCGTTGAGGGTGACCTTCTCGAACCCCCTGAGCTGGTAGGGGGGAGTGCCGGCAGGGGCAGAGTCGGGGAAGGTGACGTAGAGCTGGGGCACGGTGGCGCCGCAGACGGAGCCAGTGTTGTTCAGGGAGACGGTCACGTTGTAGATGGACTCCCAGAGGGCGGGGTTGCCGCCGGGGGCGGTGGCCTGGGCCTCGGGGGCGGCGGTGATGTCGTCGACGAGGGCCTCGGCCTGGATGTCGGAGATGGCAAAGGTCGTGTACGAGAGACCGTAGCCGAACTCGTACTGGACGCTGATGTTGTTGGCGTCAAAGTAGCGGTAGTCGATCTCGAGCTTCTCGTCGAACCACGTCTGCCAGTCATCGACACCGGTGGTGTTGATGCCGGTGGTGGGAGGGGCATTGTAGTCGGTGCCGTTGAAGGCAATGGTGTAGGGCAGTCTGCCGGAGGGGTTCACATCACCGTAGAGGACCTCGACGATGGAGTTACCCGACTCCTGACCCGGGTAGTGGGCGGCAACAATGGCAGTGACGTTCTCGTGGTCAGCCCAGGGCAGGGTGTTGATACCAGAAGAGTGAGTGATGACAATGGTGTTGTTGCAGTAGCTGGCAACGGACTCAACCACGGCGTCACCATCCCAATCGGTCGAGAGGTGCTCACGGTCGGCACCCTCCTCGGCCCAGGTCTTCAAGAAGACGAGGCAGACCTCGGGACCCTTGGGGTTCCACAGGTCGGGCATCTCCGACGTCTCAATCAGGGTGTTGTTGAGCCAGTACTGAACGAGGGCGCCGTCCTGGGCAGCACGGGTGTTGATGGCGTTGAGGGGAGTGGAGAGGTAAGTCAGACGACCGGTTCCGGAACCACCACCAGCGGAGAGAGTACCGTACTCAAAGTCAACCTGGTTCAGGAAACCCTGAGTGTCATCGCCAGCATCGTTTCCGAAAACACCAATGGTCTTGGGGGCCTTCAGGGGGAGGGCACCGTTGACGTTCTTCAGGAGGATGGTAGCCTCAGCAGCGTGTCTGCGGATGATGGAACCGTGGTCACCACGAACATCACGGCTGTACTCGCCAGTGAAGTTCCACTCCTTCAACCAGGTGGACCTGGGCGAGAAGGTGTTAAGGTCGGCGCCGGACTCGTCAACGCTGGGGAAGTCGACGTCCTGGCCCAGAGCGTAGTAGGGGGTCATGATTCTGAGGATCATGTCGTCCAGGCGGCTGACGTCGATGGTACCGTTGTTGACGGCAGTAGTCACATTGCCACCAAAGAACGAACCGGCCTCAGGGTAGAGACCGTACATACCAATACCACCAGGCATGTCCATATCGAGACCAGCCTCGATGGCAGCAACACCGGAGTGAGTGCCACCCCAGTCGGACATGACGTAGCCCTGGAATCCGAGCTCCTCCTTGAGAAGGCCGTTCAAGGCCTTGCTGTTCTGGCAGGCGTAGGAACCGTTGATGCGCTGGTAGGAGCACATGATGCTAGCAACGTTGGCGTGGACGGCGTTAGCGAAAGGCCACAGGTAGAGCTCGTGCATGGTTCTGTCGTCAAGGTTGGCAGAGACGGCCTCGAAGCTGACATCGGTCAGGGTACCGTTGTCGTTGAACTCGGGGTTTCTCATGGTCTCCTGCTCGTTGGCAATGAAGTGCTTGGCAGTAGCCTGGACACCGGCGTCCTGGAAACCCTTGATGGACTCCTCCATGGCGACACCAGTGAGGTAAGGGTCGGCAGCGAAGCCTTCCCAGTTTCTTCCACCATAGGCGGAACGTCCCAAGGGACCTGCTACGGGTCTGTGTTGAATTAGTATTGTAAATTCACATGAGACAATTGATTCGGCAACTTACGCAAGAGCGATCTGGGCTCCCTTGCCCTTGAACTCCTCACCCATGGCGTAGGCTCTCTCATAGAGAAGCTTCCTGTCCCATGAACTGGCAGCAGTCACACCAGCCTCGAAGGTGCTGGCGTAGTCGGCAACACGAATGGACAGAGGACCATCTTGCAGACAGAGACCGGAGAAGTTGAGGCGGGGAATAGGGTAGATGTTACCAACACAGGGACCGGGGGCACCAGTCACCATGTCAGACTTCTCCTCGAGGGTGAGGAGAGCGAGGAAGTCCTTGGCCTTGAGGAGAGCATCGGCCCATGCCCCATCGCTGGTAATGTTGGCTATGGGGAGTCAGTGAGTACTTTTTACAAAGAGAATCGATGTGTCACAGGCAAACGTACGTGAAGGGTACACAGCAGGAGAAGAGCCATATTGTGTCAGGATAGTAGTGTTCTCTGGTTGGATATAGCTGAAGGCCTCGGAATCGCGACCAGAACTGCCAAAGTCCTGGGCGGTGGCCGAAGTGGCCAACAGTAGAGAAGACAGCAAGATTGACCTGGGAGAAGCCATGATGAATTGATGCTATGGCGTTTGGGGCTGATCGGCATACCAGAAACAGTTTTCACATATGGCTGGCCTGCTTGACTTATATAGACAGTCGATCACGACCTCGACGATCCGGCTGGGCAGACGAAGCTACCGGACGGGCAATGATGTCGTAGCATCGAAGTTCAGGGATCCCCGCTTGCGCCGGGGTGAACATGCCGCCGGGTCGTCACTTGATGGTCTACGAGAAAAGATGGAGAGGGCCAATGCTTTCTGCGGGATTTCAGCCATGTACGGGGGACTACTAGGCATCATGGCCACCATATCGACTGTAAGAATGCGTCGTAAGCGACGACATTCAGAGAAAGATGGGATAACCCCATAAAAGTGTTTTCTGGGGGCAGAAGAAAAGGACCGAAATCACACCGTTGCCAAGTACACCCCATCGTGAGCTGACTGGCGTGAAGAAGAAGTCCTGTGGAGTGAATGTGGAGTGTTTATTGGGATGCCCGAAGTTCGGTAGTAGAGTCTAAAGCTGGGAATTCCAGGGATCCATACGGTAATAGTAGCGACAAGCGCGGCATTCGCCGAGTTGGATTGGTCTTCACTGGCAGTATGCTTGAGGAGAAAGGGAACAGGGTAACCAGATTTGTCTGGCTGCTGGTAGTTGGCCGTGATGTGTTGTGATTTGACTTGAATGACGGAGCAGGGCTGAGGGAACTAGCCCAGATATGAGAGAAGGAGCTGGGCGAGGCTGTCGGTAGTTGTTTCTCGAGAACAGCGTCTGATCACTGGGCAATCATCGTGGAATAAACAAGAGACCATGGCTTGTTTGACAGTTTCTAGATCATCTACAAGCAGCGACCAAAAGTTCGTTGACAGTGATCGGTTGACCTACATGGGTTAGCAGGTTGGGTAGCTTGATGCGCTACGATCGTCCCCGGAAAGCCCAGGAAAGCCCAACTCATGTCAACCCCATATCCATCTTGGCAATGACAAAGACATTGTCAACCATAACGATCTCTAGTGAATTCAGGGAAGAATTAAAAAAACAACATGGATGTCGGGTAGGTTCCCAAGATCCACTCCCGACCGAGCATCGCGCGTTCTCCGAAGCCGATGTTTAGCCATTGACCGATCAAATTGATTTCATGCATGCAATTGACAGATCCAGGGCCCACCTAACAAGCAGCAGCAGCAGCAATTCCCAGCAAAAAAAATGATGACGTCCCAGCGCCATGGGGCTCGCTGCATGGGGAATCGCTGCCACATTTCCACCCAGCCAAGCCAGCCTCCAGGTCTTGCTCCAGGTGCCCATGCTCCCTAGAGTCTAGCCTGCAGGCCTCCCCGCACAAACCTATTCGGCCCTTTTCCCCATTCTTCAACCCCGACAGCTAGGAAAACATGGAAAACTCGACGAGGTCACGAGCCTCGTGGCCTGCCGGGCCTTGCTGCTTGATAGGAGGGAGTCGCGGTGAGGAGGAGATGCGTCCGCATTCAGCAACTTGACCCAGATGAGCGGGATTCTTATTGTCCTCCCAAGCGAACTATCATGGCGCCTCACCTTTCCCAAATGGTCAAAGAATGCACCACCCCAGACTTCGGCTAAACAGTGGCCCCCTTGCCTCTGGTTCTTCTGGTTCTTCTGCTGCTCAATGCTACCCTGCGTGCAATAATATCCCCGCCGCTGCGCTGGGTCACTGGATCGGTTCAACTTATCGGGATCAATGGCATCGCGTCTCGCGGCCACACTCGCACAATTTTTCAATGGCAGCGGGATTCAAGTCTTCTTCTAGACCTCCGAAAGTACGATCGTCGGCAGGCAACCACGTGTTTTTCGTTACTAGCCTAGTCCCTCTTGTCTATTCCATCTCACGGCAGGCAAAGTCTCTTCGCGCCCATAGTCCTAGACTATTAGAAATCTTGGATTCCCCAATCCAGGTCTATCCCGATGAGCGGAGGAGTTCTCGGGCGAGACTCACCCGCGAGACTATTCCGCACACCGTACCATGCGTACCCAATATCCACTGCGAACATTCGTTCCTTTGTGGGAAGAAATCCACAGCTTCGAGAATTTTACGTCACAACCGAATGTTCGAGTTGAACAAGACGGCACAGTTGTGTCCAAGCTAGATTGCATCGACTCGCTTGCCAAGTTTGTTGACATGAAGCGACGCGGTGACGGGTCACTCGGTTGACGATGGCCCGTCTATGGGTTTCCGAGAAAATCAATCCAACCTTGCCAGCCGTATAGTTCCGCAGGTTTGTTACTTCCGAGGCAATGAGGTGCTTTGCCCCGCTGTTGTTTGGTTGCCGTTCTTGTCAAAGATGGTAACTCTTTTCCACTGCCATCGTCCAGACTGGCCAATTTACTAAAACAATTCTTCGGTGTCGTGCTTGCGGTTGCGGATGAATCTCGTCACAATTCCTCCCATCTTCCATGTCAAATCTTCGACTACTATTTTCTCGTGAGACATTCAGCGCTCAAAAGGTCTAGAAACGGTATTTTCCTATCTCGGCGCGATTCTGTTGCTCTAGGAAGGCATGGAATTGTTGATCTCAAATGCGCTGACGCGATCGACTTCACATACTTGGCCTCAGCCCAGGCAGAGTATGATATTCAAGACTAGTATAACATCTCAGACGTTGACATTTCAGCCCTACTAATGTATGAGGTGCATGCGGCTCTGCGAGTCAGTCTTGCAAATGCGGAAGGTGGCATGTTTCTAACATACTAGCACGGCCAGAATAGCTCAAATCAGCGTCCTAGTCCGGCATAGAGTTTTGAGCCGCACGAATCGATCTCGCATGACAAGTGAGATCCGCCAGACTGCCCGTCGTGGGATCTCAAAAGCTGGGTGAGGCCATCATGCTGCGAAGGGTGTGCGGAGAGTCGGTATCATCGCCTATTGGGCTGTACTACAGAGGAATCCTGAGAGATGTGACACGTGGACAGCCAGCGATCTTGGCAGATCCTGAACCGAGAGAGTGCTAGACTCTATCTGCTAAGGCAGGAAGAGTATGCGAGTATGCTTCGCTCATGGCCAATCAATAGACCTGATCGACGTGAGGAAGTGGCTGAAGTAGACAGACGGGGTCACGAGACACAAGCTCCAGGGCAGGAATATCGTGCCTACGCGGAGCTTCCCCGCTGACGAGATCCTTGGGGTCAGATTGAAAGTAATCTGTATCTCCTCGATCGATTTGGTTTGCATACATAAGAGGCGTTGGATCACTTTCCAGTGCTCATCTAGAATCGTTCTATTAGCGTGCTGGAGACATACGATATCAGCAAGAGTCCTTGTATTTCGACAATATCTCGAGACATATTTTTCATATAATAAACTACAGAGCACCGTTAGTCAATCCATGCAAAAGACCCTGGGAGTCAATTATGCCGCAGTGCGTGATTGACAAGATTGGTGCTGCTTGGGGGTTTGCGACAAATCCAGCGTTGTACTGCGAAGGCCTCTACACAGCTCACCTCTAACCGAGAACTTTCGAAAAGGTAGACCAGACATATGTGATTTATTTCCGTGGCTAGTTATTGTGGCGTTCTCACATACTCGTACTTTCCTGGCAGTCTTCGGCTCCAATCACCTGGGACCGGTCAAATTGGGAATGACATCGGTGTTCAGAATCAGAAGGTATTCTACACACTGATGCCTTGTTATTATAATGGTGGCCAATTAATGGAAGCATCGGTCTTTATATGGTATTATGTCATGCAATTGCCATGTGCCGCCAAGGTATAACAACCTTGAATTCATATCACGGTCGAAGTGCCCGTCACTTGAGAGACGGAAATTCACCAGTGGTAAGACCTCTTAAAATTCGATAGATGTTCCGAGACGCGTCTGCAGCTAGCATTGCACCGCCTTGGTAGTGAGACTTTCCTTCTGTCGCTGGCTTGGTCAGGAACCATCAAGCCATCGTCGACCATAAAGTACAACATGCCCGGAGGAGAATTAAATGGCATAGTCAAAGGGCTTCATGATCGACACTGGACAGTCATGGTCAACAGCACGAGAAGCTAGCTGTGGATTGCAAGACCTGCTCATGATGACTCATGAGTTTTGTACTTGTCGACTGGAGATTTGATGTCCTTCATACACGAAGTTCCTGCAAACCAAAAATTATTCAGATATTTTGATCCTATCAACACAGAAGCAACGGGGTCAGACTTCGTGATTCCAAGCCGTTCCATTTAGAGGATCGGAGCTAAGAAGAAGCTATGAGCCTGCATCTGTAAGTCGATACTTTCCAGTTCGGTCAAGGAGCAGGTCGTGATTGTAGTCATAGTGTTCATCTGATTTGAGTACAGGGAAAATATCTTGTGAGCAATTCTATAGACTATACGTAAACCGGCCTGATCTAGGTTATTCAATGCAACTCAAGTCCGCCGCAGCGCTGAGTGAAAGATCTTCGCAAGGTTGCCAGAACATTTGTCATGCATTATGCATACCTCACGATTAGCGAATGAGATATGCGAATTCGATGTGCATGCCGCAGGAGATCGACTGAACGTTGCTTCGAACATAATCCTTGATCCCTTGCCAAGTTATACCGGTACAAGACCAATGGTCGGCATGTCAACAACACTGTCAAATTTGGTGAACGCATTATAGAGTGCAGTCAAGAGAAGAATATTACGTGCCTGGGATAAACTAGAAGAAATCCAAAATCATGGGTGTGCGTAGAAAGATATTTGAGATCACTGGTTATTAATGGTCGACTTTTGGGGGAGCATAGGGTAAAACATGAAGCTATTCCCAGCACCATAAAATGCGAAAATTTGGGGCATTGCGAAGGAGTTCCTCAGGTGGGTCCTTTGGCTGTGGCGTTCGTCAATCAAATCGAGCTGATTCTCTTTACGCGGGTTTTGGCGGGCAACGTTGGCAAGAGCGATGTGGCACGGCCAAAAAAGTGTGGCGGTGCGAGCGTTGGAGAAGATGCAGCCAATGACAGCCCGTCCTTTATCAATCGGAGCTCCACTGCCCGAGGTGCCGAATTTCGAAATCATCATGACCTCAAGCTAGCTATCCACGATTCGCCATCCAAAGATCACCTCGACATCCGAGTCCGCCTCTCCGCTCTACCCCCCGCAATCTGCCCAATTGCACCCGATTCACAACATGCAAGGGCTTGCACGATCGACGACGACCGCCATGCTGACCACACGGTCGCTGGTGCGCCAGCCCGTCGCGGCCAGCGCCATCGCCAGAATAGTCGCGCAGCGCATGTACGCCACGCCCTCCGGCCCCCCGCCTGCCGGATTCAGACAGAAGAGACCCCGTGCCTGGGACGACGAGAAGGAGACGACATTGGACCGCGCTGGACGTTACTTCCTCTTGACCGAAATGTTCAGGGGCATGTACGTCGCGCTGGAGCAGTTCTTCCGAGCACCGTATGTTATACCTCCGGGAACGAGGCATTGAGATGCCGATTCAGCTCAAGGACGAATCGCTGATGGAATTCAACAGATACACCATCTTTTACCCTTTCGAGAAGGGTCCCATCTCTCCCAGATTCCGTGGCGAACACGCTCTGAGACGGTACCCCTCGGGCGAGGAGCGATGCATTGCTTGCAAGCTTTGCGAGGCTGTATGTTACCGGCTACTCTGCTCTTGCCACTTTTACAAGCACTAACGCCCGTCATAGATCTGCCCTGCCCAGGCCATCACCATTGAGGCCGAGGAGCGCCAGGATGGTTCCCGAAGAACCACCCGCTACGATATCGACATGACCAAGTGCATCTACTGCGGTTTCTGCCAGGAGTCGTGTCCCGTCGACGCCATCGTCGAGTCCCCCAACGCAGAGTACTCGACTGAGACGAGGGAGGAGCTGCTGTACAACAAGGAGAAGCTGTTGTCCAACGGCGACAAGTGGGAGCCCGAGCTGGCTGCCATCATCAAGGCAGACTCGCCATACCGATAAAGGAGCTTGTTTTTTTGGTGGCCGGCGCAGGATCAGGGGTAGATTGTACATATCACGTAGAGCAAAGCAAAAACCGTCTCATTTGTTGTCCCCATCACAGCTACTGTCAATTTGTCTTTTCAATGGCCGTCATGGGATTGGGTGTTTGGTTTATGGGGGTTTCTCTCATTAAGTTTAGTGGGCCGGAGTTGTTGCCCACTTTGAAGTTCATGGAGATACTGAGGTGTACTTTCTACAAACAGGAGAACAAGTAAACTGCAATATGTAGAATCAAAATTCGTGTCTATCAAGCTTTACTAATTCCTTGAGCTGATGCGCGTTGTGAAATTTACGCACTTCTCTTTATGCATGACAAGCTTGAATTCTGACGTCTCTGATTCGCCCAGAGCACAGATCCCAGCTCCAGCTCCAAGTCACGTGGGGGCTTCTGAAGCGAGCCCAGAGCCGCGCTAGCTCTCCCGGAGCTCTTTGGGACGAGAAATTTATGATGACTTCCATTTGCTAACCTGAGCTGCCCGGAATATCGATTCTCAACGCCCCATCCCAAACTCCCAATCCCAGCTCCGCGTCGCCCATCACCACCCACACGCCCTCTCAACCTTTTCAATTGAGCTCGCCAGATCTCCTCACAGTCACCATGTTCCGCACAGCATTGGTCCGCTCCGCCGTCTCGGCGTCCCGCATCGCCGCTCGCCCCGTCGCCAGCGCCCCCGTCTTCAGAATGGCCGCTCCCGCCACGTCGAGGATCGCCGCCTTCAAGGCCGTGCGCATGTACTCTGCCGCCTCGGGCCTGAAGAAGGAGGAGATTGAGGGCCGCATCATTGGCATACTGCAGGGCTTCGACAAGGTCAACGACACGAGCAACGTATGTCTGCTGCTACAGGTCTCCGAAGTCTCCGGGATGGCGTGGCTGGTCTCGCGCGGATGAGAAGCCACGGGCCAGGACCCGGGAGACGAGGTGGACAGAAATGGAGAGGACACCAGCTGACGGACATCATGAAACAGATCAAGCCCACTGCTCACTTCGCAAACGACCTTGGCCTGGACAGCTTGGACACCGTCGAGGTCGTCATGGCGATAGAGGAGGAGTTCAGCATCGAGATCCCCGATAAGGATGCCGATGCCATCCACAGCGGTAAGATCTCCTCCAAGGACCGGCTCCGTCAACATTGACATCATACTAATACTGTTCGCGCTTCACAGTGGACAAGGCCGTCGAGTACATCCAGAGCCAACCCGACGCCAACTAAATATTTCCCAAAAATGTATAATAAATCTTCGCCACTCTGCCCCCTTCACCGATAGAGCGCTGGGAAAATATGGGCGGTCAAAACGGTCAGCCTTGTACCTGAGAGAGAAAGGACGATGCGATAATCCATCATAGTCCGAATTTGGCCTGGGATTCGACGATGCCTCACCATGGTTCTTAAGTGATCAAGCAGCGAGGTCATGGTGGGTGTGTGCAGTATTAGGGGTCGCGTATAGCACCCATTGTACTCGTGTATAGAACATTTCTCCGATTACATTCTCCATTTTGGCTCGCCAATGTGTTGTTGTAGTTTTCCTTCTTGCATCTTCGCCATTTCACAAATGCTTGGGTCTCTGTGAACCCTTTCAGTTTCTCGACGCGGGTCGCCTGGACGAAATTGTTGATGTCACAGGTACAGCCTCAATGTCGGTAAAGTCTAGCGCTAGTCGTCCTCATCCAGGGCGAATATCTTGCCCTTCATGGAAGTGACACGGGATCTGGGAATCTTGTATGCTCCCCGAATAGTGAATCACTGCGTTGATCTTGTCAATCTCCATTGGCTTCACCTCGGCTGCAGAGTCCAGTAGCTTCCGCCATTCCCTACGGCTTATCACGCCAAGTCACGCTGTCCTGAAGCTGCTTGAGCTGGTTGCTTCGATTTGGGATATGGCAGAAATCACACGCGGGCAGGCGCGTCTCAATGATATCCCACTGCCATGTAAGTCGCTCTAGTAATTTCTTAACGTGGCAGCTAGGCTAATGTGAACAACCGCCTGCATTCGACAGACTGGTCTCATGATTGATAGTGTTGGAAGTAGAGAAGTAGTTCGTGCACAAGTGAAATAAGGTAAAAAGAGTCTCGCCAATCTTGAGCTGTGGGAAGTTCTGAGAGACTTCCCAGTTGCACTGGGTATCTACGCTCATATGAAAGACAGAAATTGAGTCCTCAAATTGTGATGCGGAGAATAGGCTTGCGGTTGCCCTTTGAATCTTTGGCACAGCAAGGTCGATACCGTGACACATGCCTTATCCGTGTCACTCCATGCTTGCCTACTTTGATGACAATGCAATGCGACTTTCATGTTGGTGATCAAGAACCATAAGAGCGAAGGTGTGTCTGACTTCAGCATCTTAGCTGACAGGAAAGTAGATTCGGTTCTTCGAACCTTCTAGTCTTGTCTTCGTCTAATGACGGTCTCTTGCAAATCTGGATCTTCCGTCCCGTCGACAATCAGACGTCGGGCTGGATAGTAAAAGGGGCTAGAAGAGCAGCTGTACGGTGATAAAGAACATTGAACTGATGAGTCAGAGCATGGACTGGTTTCTCCACTTCTTGCGGCTTCTCGTGAATTGGGCTGTGGTATCCACGGTATAGCCCAGTCTCTTTTGATATGGTGTACTTGGTGTATTCCAGTGGTCGATTAGGCATGGTACGGCCTCTTCTTAAATTCGGCATCGAAGACGTCCTCGATTGTACTGTTATCACTTGCCCCAATACAGCCCAGACAACCTTGTGGCGGATGCCATCCTTTGCGAGCAGCCCTACGAAGGCTTGCGTTGCTGTGAATCTGTTCAGCTTGTAAAGGTGCGTTGCCTGAATGTAGTTGTTGATGTCACGCGTGACAAACGGGTGGCCTGGGAAGTCTTCCTCCAGGCTGGACTGAATCTCTCGGGGGCGAATGCCATGCTTAGCCATGGATGTTATGTGACCTTTGTGGGCTTTCTGCAGCTTGCGCAGTATGGGGCGGTAGTTCGCAGCATTTCGCCGGACCAAAGCTTACATAGTCGCATGCGCCTGCAAACTGGTTGCGATCAGTTCCATGGCGCAATCGCAGCCATATATTCTCAGCGCAATCCGCGCTTTTCCGTATTATTTTGCACGATTTATTACCTCCCAACAAAATATACCGGCCGCAAAGGCGAGACTTGTCCCTTGGGCCAGGGCCTTCTGGATGATCGAGCGGAATACTACCCGCAGCATGATGCTGCTGGTGAGTCTATCCCGTACGCGAAGCACATGTCATGTGCAATGGGAAAGGATCATCGTCCCCGTTCTCGCTACGCTAGGCTTTATCCCAGTTGGCTGCGATGCCACACAAGTGATCTACTCTTCTGACCGCCCGCGTCAACCCCATTCGCTGTATTTGCCGATGGGCACAATCAGCTTGTACCCGTTCTCGGTCTTGCTATCCCTCTCCTACTCGTCGTCGTCTTCGCCCTCGGACTGTTCATCATCCGACTTTTCCTCGCCGGTGTCGTCAAGATCAGGCTGGTAATCAGCCTCTTCCGAGCCATACGCGCCGTCCATCTTAATCCAAAAAAAAAAAAAAAAAAAAAAATCGACGAACGACACGTGCAAGTCGCATTGTATCGGCGAGTCGCTCCCCCCTCTTGATCATCCGGATTGATAGACCTTTCGTCCTGTCCAACTGTTAGTTGACTCTGATATAAAACGAAGAAAGCCAATAACGCCTTGGTGTCGGAAAAAAGTGACTCTCACTCTGAGCATGTTTAGGTCAACCTGTTCGTGGCAGGCAGCAATCTTCCTGGTATGGCCTATACCAAGGGAATTCCTTATCTTTCACCCACGCCGTTCTTCGCCTAGCTTCTCGTCGCCGATGATTATCTTGGCATCCATTAATCGCTCGTATCGTTCTGGAGAGTTGAGTATTATTTCCCTATTTGTTCTGCAGCGAGTGTCACGGTCGATAGTGTATGGATTGACTCCAGGTTCACATCGGGGATCTTGGAATGCGAGAGACTCAAAAAGAGGAGAATTAAAAGAGGCAACAGGCAATCACATTGCCAGTTCTCTCTGTTGCCGTCTGCTGGAAAGTCAAATGCGTAGACTGGCTTGTCCAAAGTGGTCAGATGGACCTGGAGGGCGCAGGGCTACTCCTCTTACAGTCTCTCGTCTGCCCTAACACATCCCAATTGCTACAATTTACGATCGTGATATTTCTGTCTCTTAACGGTTGGCTTTTATCTTCTCGTCTCGTGACTGTTGGTCTCTGACAGCCTTTTTGGCCTCCATGGTCTTCTCGTATTCTGTCGGATTCTCTAGCCGAAGATCTCGGTTGCGACGTCGCCTTGCGGCCTTCCGCTGGTTCGCGGGGTTCGATACATGACCGAATTTGTTAAGCTGTGTTTGTCAGTTGAAATGCTTTGGGAACCTTGGATTGCGAATAGCAACTTACAATGGGCTGTTCTGCACCCTGTCCCGCCTGCCCAGCGAAGCAAACTTGGCAGTCCATAATGCACCTCTGGCAGGTGCATTTCGTATCGGATTGATCGATGACACCACCCTTTCCCGATCGAACGTCCGGGTTGATTGAATCTTCGTCCTAATTTACTATTAGTCAATTCTAAAATGGATAAAAAAAAAGCAAATAACGCCTTGGTTTTGTGAAAAGGGATGCTTACTCTGAGCAGTCCGATTGCAAATTGTTCGAGGCTGGTATCGATAGTGCGATTGGCCTCTGCGATCACATCGGCAAATGCTTCTGCCAGAGTCTGTTTGATGGTGACAAAAGTCTTCATTAGTACTTGCGATTTGGTACCGGTGTAATGACAACGTACTGGCTCCGGCGGGCGAATTATCAGCGGCGCGCGGTATTTCTCCATTGTTGCGCACGGATGAATGACACCAAGTTTGGTGTCCAGCGGGATAGAAATGGTGTTGCGCAAAGTTTGCTTGTGTTGAAGTGACAGATTGCGCGGCTCGGACAAAATCCCAAGGTAGTTGGATGAGAGTGGGAGTCCGACCCTAGGTGGGATAGGAAAAGCTAGGAGCTCCAAGTTCAGCAGAGGAATAATACGGAGCCAGAAAAATACGAAATTTATTCGAAGCCAGGTGGGCAACGAACGTTTGGAAATCCCCCACCGAAATGCTGAGGGCGGAACATAAAGATAACTATATAAGAAGAGTTTGATGGATCTGCTCTTCGCTGTGCAATTTAAGTATTATCGTCACAACAGATCTTAGCTTGTATTAAGGGAAGGCAATGGTTGTATACATGAAGCGTCAAGTTGAGAAGGATTATACAAAGCAAGACTTTGGAATGATATTTGTTAAGACGGAAAAGGAGTTGTGATTATACCCTACGTCCAGTAATTTACGCTAGGTATACTGCATGTTACATATTCACCTTAGCTATTTTCTCTGCTCCTAGGCTTACGAACGAATTCATAGTCCCGCGTCTGGCCGAAGAGAGGGTGTCGAAGAAGGTGACGCAAATCCAATTCCGAGTCGTCCTATAATTCGAAATGTATTGACACCTGACTAGGTAGCTTAGCTCGCTTCTAGCTTTGTACTCCTGCTGTTGAAAATGGCTTCACCATCCGAATAAATTTCGTTCTTACACCAGGGCAACGGCAAACAGATCCTTGTATTTTATGTTGACGTAACGAAGACAAGGGAAAATGAAGTGCTTTAATCCGTCCGTTCCGTACGTAGACCACAAATACCAGTTGCTGGCGGCCGACAACCATAACGTGGCTAGCCGGTACAATGCCGCAATGCCCATATTCCAACACCTGCATTTATTGTCCTTTTGCTCGTGACTCCTCGTCTCGGAGGGCTTTCTTGGCGGTCATGACCTCACGGTATACTGCCGGATCCTCCAGTCGCAGCTCCCGGTTGCGGCGTCGTCGTGCCGCCTTCAGCTGGTTGGACGGATTGGGGACGTCGCCGAACTTGTTCACCTATTTTCCGTTAGTTTAGATAATCTGCGAAACTTGGACGACGTGCGGAGTTTGACCTACAAGGCTTTTCACCTGCAAGGTATGTCCCATGCGATCTGTTCCCTGCGAAATCTCTCCTGCAAAACAAACTTCGCAGTCCATGATACTGTTGCTGCAGGTGCATGCCGCATCATAATGTTGTCCGACGGTCCTCCCCTGTCGGACACCAGGGTTGATTGAGTCCGAGTCCTATCCCGCGGTTAGTCGATCGCGATACCAAAAGAGTAGAGCTGACAATGACTAGGTTCCGCCAAAGTAGAGATACTCACTCCCATCATTGATCGTTCAATGTTCGCATAGGCTGCTTCGGGGTTGTTGTCGTGGGCTTCGCGTATAACGCTGGCGAACGCCTCTGCCATCGTCTGTTTTTGCGATCGCAAGACCATTAGCCATTAGCTGCAAGGGTCGAGTTTGTGGTCTCAGAGACACGCTGCCAACTCACCGGCTTCCCGCGTATCACCTCCATGGTGGGCCCTGGGCGTTGTAAGTTGAATGTTTGCAGTAAGGATGCTGCAGAAAAGATGGAGATGGCTGGCGGTGATCCAAAGTCATAGGCGCAGGTGGGACAAAAGGTCCTAAAAGCCAATTGAGAATTTCTGAGCAGTAGAGAGTCAGGTGGGCAACGAATGGGCGGGTTTCCAGCCGGAAATCTTGGTACTGCGGCCTGGATTGTTGTGATCAGGACGTTGTACTCGGCAGAAACCGCGGGTGGAATGGACAAATACTTACATCTGTGTAAGGTCGCGTCAAGGTTATTCTCGTAGGCTTCGCGAATCACACTTGCGAAAGCCTGTGCCGTCGTCTGTATTCGCAATCCCAAAAACCATTAGCTGTCAGAGTTCGGTGTACAGTCTCAGAGGCATGGTGTCATCTTACCGGCCTTGCGCGTGTCAATTTCATGGTCACGCGAGAACGGACGCGGGCAAATTTCAGCGAAGCAATGCGCAAGCAGGTAGTGCGTACGCAATCGTGAGAAAACCATGCAGAAAGAAGTTTGGCAATGATACAAAGCCAAGTACAGCCTTTCTACTGTTGATAGTGCGGTCTCTGCCGCTTTTGGTCCTTTCGATACGATTACCAGATCAAGATAACATAAAATGCTAATAATCACGGGGTCATCTGCCTAGGATATCTATCAGGGAAAGACTGGCCTCCCAGCGACGTCACGAGTAGCCTTCTTTTCCGCCATAGTGCGTGTGTACCTCTGCTGCGCGTATGCAAGACATATCGTGTCTTCAGAGGCGGGATCAAAGTATCGGCGACGGGGCAGTCACTCGTTGTGACGCGAACGGTGCTACCGCTTCTTTCTGCGCTCGGAATCAGCATCATGGGGTCTAAAAAAGATCGCCTGGGATCATGACAATGGTCATGTTATGATGAAATGGCATGGGACGGAAGGGAGATATTCCGTCTGTTCGACAATAGTAGTGCGTTTCTTGGCTACTTGTTTCTGACCAATATAAATTGTGATCTTTCCATCCAAAGACAAAGGTTCACAATGGACTGCACTCATTTACTGTCTGGTAATAGTTGTGCTCGAAATTACAAGGTTGTTTTATTCTGTTTCTCTAGTTTTGTCTCTTTTGTCGAAGTCTTGCGTCCCGATGGGACTTCTTCTCTGCCATTGTCCGAGCATATCGCTCTGGTGATCTGTCTCGGAACTCGCGGTTCTCCCGGCGACGTGCGGCCTTCAGTTGATTGTTTCGATTAGGAATGTCTCCAAACTTGTTTCTCTGCAGATGATCTGATCAGCGAAACTTTCTATAGCAGAATCCAATGGCAACCTTCAGCTTACCTGGTTGGTGCGGTTGTCTTCCAGAGATGCAGGCTCTTCCGTGTCTACGACAACATGGGGTTCGCCACTCGAGTGTGAGGCTTGGCAATCTATGATCGAGGTACTGCAGGTGCAAGTCGCACCGGGATTGCCGTAAGGGTGTTCTACAAGGTCACCAAAGATGGTGCAGTTCTGGGACTGTTCTATGGTTAGCTAATCCTCAAAACTGGACAAGAACTAAGAACTGGAAGGGGATCTCACCATTTCTGCGTGGTCCTCGCGTTGGCCGTTCACGGCGGCGTTTTTCATTGCCTCGTGAATTACGTCGGCGAAAATCTCGCCGAGCGTCTACATTTGAGAGAAGATTAGTTTTCAGATTCCACCGTCCAAACAGTCAATAGAAGAGGGAAGATTGGCAACGTACCGGTAGAGATGCAATGGTTAGCGGTGCCATCGTGCAGTCGTTTTTAATGGCAGCCAGGTATCACTGATGATGTTGATGGGCGCAGAATTCTGTGCACTGGATGAAAGCTGGGAGAGAAGGCAGGAAAGAAAACAATGCCCAAAATGAGCTTTTGGGCTTCCAGTTGCGACGAGGCAGAGGGTGGGGGACTAGTCCCAAGCAACGCGGCTGGAGGGTTACGGCATCAACCAGCTCGAGCGCTCGACATCATCGTCTGTACGGGTAAAAAGATTACCCACTGACATGGAGTCGTATAATAACAGGGTTAGAATCATGTTTACTCCATGTGTCAAGTAGGGGGGGAAAGTCTTTGGATCCTTGGACCGTCTATATAACGCTGAGCATTAACAAAAACTCATTATTGGATTTGTAAAGAGATTTCAAGCTTGGAGAATATTGAAAATACTTTAAAATATAGTAAAATGTCCAAGCCAGGAATTACGATTACTGCCACGTAGCCTTGATGATATCAGCAGCCTTCTCGGAGATGGCATACGTCGTCCCCATCGTGTGGGCGGAAACCAGGATGGGCATGATGGAGGCATCCACAACGCGCAGGTTTTCAACGCCGTACACTTTCAGTTCCGGATCCACGACACCGCCCATCTCCCGCGGCAGCATGGCCGACGTTCCCACCGGGTGCCACGCCGTGGTCAGCACGCCCCGGACGTACAACTCAAGCGCGGCCCTACCCTGCACCAGCGGACCAGGCGTGACGTCTGTCAGACCAATCTGCCTCATCTGCGGCGTATCGATGAGCTTGCGATAGAACAGCTGCGCGTCCACCAGCCGGTCCATGTCGGCCGGGTGGGTGGCGTAGCGCGGGTCGACGGCCGGATTGAGAAAGGGGTCTTTGGTGATGGGCCGCACGGTACCCCGGGACAGGGGCGACATGAGTACGTTGACGACCTCGAACCCGCCCCCAAACCAGATCATCTCCTCGCCAGCCGTGGTACCGTTAATGGTCATGCCACGGATGGCGTCTACCTGCGCGGCATAGCCAGCGGCCACGTCCGGGTGCGTGTCCGAGGGCAGGTATTGGAGCGATGTGTCGGTGTCCATGCTGGCGAGGACTCGCTTTGCCACTTCCTCACTGGAAGAGACATTGTTGTCTACCAGAGGAAACACGTCCTTTAGCCGCTGCCCTTGGATCTATTCATGATGAAGACTCACATGGTAGAAAGGCCAGGCAGTCACCCGCCTCGGTCCAGCGACCTGTCCTATTGCTGTAGTAGAGGTCGCCTTGCTCGCTGTCAAGGATCGGGTCCAGCCATTCCTCGGGCTCGTTTGGTATGCCCAGTCCGACTAAAGCACACACATGTTAGCCATCGTCACAAATTGCCACGGCCAAGTGGAACGACAGACCTGCCCCGACGTTCCAGGCACCTGGATGGTCCTGAAGATTTGCACCCACGCCAGGCAAGTCGACAACAACGTCAATACCAAGCCTCTCGAGTACCTCTGCATCGCCGATGCCACTCAATTGCAGAAGCTGGGGTGTCTGTATGGCACCGGCCGAGACAATTGCCTCCTTAGTCACATTGACCGTGGTGCGCGCAGAGAGTGCGGATGCGGCGAACTGTTTTCCAGCGTTGTAAGTTCATTACAGTTCCCCGAGAATCAAATAGGGCGGCTTGTACGATAATCACTCACCTCGATGCCAGTCACTTTGATGACGCCATCCTCCGTATCATTGGTCGTAATCAGCCTCGTCACCATGTTGTTAACCACGACGTCAATGTTCGATCTCGGTGTTCCGCCAGCTCCAAATATAGGATCGAAATAAGCGACCCTGGCGTCCACGCGGGACTGGTTCAGGTGGTCGAGGGCGTGAGGGCTGAAGAACGAACCTAAGGGGTCGCAGAGCGGATCGTACGCTCGTTTGATACCAAGCGAGTCCAGGCCCTCCTGCCAAAGTGCTAGATAGCATCGAATTAGCACATTATTCCTTGCTCATCGATCAAGCCGAACCGTCGTCTGTGACATGTTGCGTACCATTTTGCGGGTAGTGCCACGCGCTGTACCCGCTTGCCACCTGCCCGTCAAAGCCATGGCACGCCTCATCGTACGTGATTTTGAATTCGGCGACCTGTTCGGCACTTGGAGGTGTATAGTTCTCCGCCTACGACTGTCAGTATTTACCTTACTATCTGCACAGATGGTTTGAATTCACCTTGCGATAGTAAGGCGCGATGCCCTCCAAGTCCCATCCAGGGTTCCCAAAGTCAGCCCACGCCTGGAACTCGGCTGAAGCGCCGAGGTTCATCAGCATGATATTAATCGAGCTTCCACCCCCGAGAAGGCGGCCCTGTTCCAAGGAGACGGGACGCAACAGGAGCTCTGATTGGGGTTCTGTCAGCTGCCCCCATTGATATTGCAGCTCCAAGGCGCTCAGAGGTTGCCATCGCGGGATCATGATCTCTTTCCCATAGTCGTGACTAGAATACAAGTTAGAGTTATCGTATAAGTCTTTTTGTTGGCGAAGTATAGTACGTACAGAGGGCCCGCCTCGACAAGGAGGACGGTGACGGAACTGTTTTCCGAGAGTCTGTTGGCGAGTGTCATTCCGCCAGGACCGCCGCCGACGATGATGTAGTCGTATTCATCTCGCAAGCTGCCGTTTCCGACAAGTTGGGCACTCACAACAGAGGCCGCAACGTAGAGAGCCAAGACGCAGTGCAGCATGGTCTGAACTCGACAACCCATTGTGACACAAAGAGCAAGCGAGCGGTTCTGCTCTTTTCCTGGGCAACAGTTCCAGAAACTGGAACATGAGACATTACATACAACTTGACGAACACAGAGACTCAATCATAGACTTCCGGCAATTTATGTTTGCATAATACGCGGATCTCATCAGTTTACGTCTGATTCCACGTGCGTATTAGAGCCGCTGCCAACAGAGTTTGACAATTTGACGATTTGTACCTGCATATCAGCCCATAAGCTCAAACCCCTTGCAGAAGTTGACGATTAGTATACTGCTTTTGTGAGCACTGCCCCAGGGAAATGTGCAGAAACTTGTCTTGTGTAGTATAGCAGCTATACTATAGCAAGGTGGAATTCTAGGTGGGACTGGCCGGCATGACTCGTATGACCGGTCCCGAGGTTCAATGCACAACTCCAAATGGAGTAATCGACTGCAATCCTGCTATGGTAGCCATGCAAAATCGCAGGACTTCGCGTGAAGCAAGGGACTCCCACCTTGAAGTAACAGTGCAGTTCCTCCTCTTGCCATCGAATTGCCGGATTTAGATCGGGGACAATGGGCAACTCCAACATCATTGACGTTCTCATTGCCGCCCAGGTGGATCTTACCCCGAGAATGTGTACCCCATTCAGCCTCAATCTCCGCTCCTTTCGGAATGCAAAACCCGGAGATGTAACGTGCGGAGCGGCACCACAGCCCGCAACTTCTGACGTAGCTGGAAATCTAAACCGAACATCAGTTCAGCCTCGGTTCGTTCCGCGAGGCACCCGGCCGAGTTTTGTCGGACAGATGCAATCGGCCGACGTATGGGCCCAATTGAGAAGGTGTTGGAGTATAAACCAAGTATGGGGTTTCTCTGCAGTCCGATTATAGTAAGTTCTCCTCTCTTCTTGATTCTGCAATGGCATGGGTCTCCTTGGTGCCAAAGAGCCTCGGCTGTATGCAAGACACAGAAAATTGGCTCCAGAATACTCACAAGTAGAACAGAAGAGAATATAGCAAACATGATTATAGGAGTCTGTTCCACACCGAAAAGAATGAAGAGGTGCAAAACTTCAGTATCTGTTCCTATCTTGCGGACTTTCTTTTTTTTTTTCGCTTTCGCATATTCCGCTCCTTTATTCGGTAAAGATGCTTTACAATTTCTTCAGTTGGGCCTTGCTCGGTAGTCTTGTATCCAAGTCCATTGCGGTCGACAACAGCAGCGGCTGCTGGACCAACAACTGCACAAACCCCATCGAGCTCGTGCCGGCACCATGGACTCTCCATGGCACTGGCTGGGCAATCCCTCTCCCGGCCGTCTTGTCTCTACCTGAGAAAACGTACTCACCCCTCGAACGTCAAAGGGACTCATCTGCGACAGAAGGCTTGTATACAGGCGTCGTGGGTGCCATACAGATAATCCGTTATAGCGACACACCCGTCGGTCCGTACGATGAGTTCGTCCTCATACCTGGGGCATTCACATACTCGGGGCCGATCCTAGGTCTCCCGCAAACGGACCTGCGGGTCTCGCGCATGTACGTCAGCCAGAAGTACACGTGCTATAACGGCCGCGCCAACTGGAACATCCCCAAGCACATCGCAGAGTTCGACTGGACCGACAATGATGACGGAAGCACCACCGTCAAGCTCTTCCCGTATGACACCACCGGCGACGAGAGCGAGTCCTATCCTGCCGATAAGCCCTTCTTCCAGGCCACCATCTACCCCAACGTCGACCCCGGAGTCTCGGTCAACTTTAGCTCACCCTTAATCCCTGAGGGCGTGCCCGTCAGACTAAACCAGGCGCCCCTACCCGCGGGCAACAGCAGCTACGGCGAGTTACCAGGAACCGATGCGTGGGGCAACACTGTCCTCGCGCTGCAGGATACCACACCGGGCGTGGCCATGGTGAATTTGGACCAAGGGTTTGGGGACGTGGTTGAGGGCAGTGACGTGAACGCTGTCGGTGATGAGTATTATCCATACTTCTGGCCTACCCTGGGCCAGTGGAATGCGGCTGTCAAGCTAGAGGATTTTACTATTATTTTCAATCCTGCTGAGACATGGGCATAGCTGGAGATCTTGACATAGAAAGCCGACTTTGGAACCCATGAACAGACGCCCTTCGTCTCTTGTCTTACAAGTGTATGAAAAGTATTGGACTGAGTAATGGGCACTTTCCATGTATAGATTTCGAATTGGTGAACAGTTTGACGAGAACAATAGGAAGCAGGAAGCCAGACTATTCAGAAATGTACATCTCTTGACGACTGGCATCAGCCCAGCAGTGCCAACCCCACGTGTCGACTTAGGACAGAAGGCGAATGGGTTCACCGAAGCCAGAATCTGTTGATCAGCGTCACGTCCCAATTGATGCCTGAGTACCTGGAGCTGAATTTTAGTGATGTTGGTACCGACCACGCAAACGGCTGCAGCCCAGCGGCGAGACTTTGAGGTCAATCAATTGACAGCTTACCAACGCCCTTGACGATAAGTAGAACTGTCCATTCCATTGCCATTTGTGATCACCCGCCATCGGGGACAGGGCTGTCAGTAGACTCTCGTTACGGGACTGGGTGCGACCTAGAGAAGAGTAAGACGGCCAGCGAAGGCTCAACGGAACACAGAAGGAGCCTCACCGGCAAATACTTCACATGGGAGTCCTCGCAGTTGGTGCAAGAAGACTCGCCAACGCGATAGCAGCGAACGTCCACGTGTATGGCGGTGCAGCAGTGGGCACAGGAGAGGGGGAAGTGGGCCAACTCTGGAGTCTCCTCTCCCATCCGGGAAGGGATGGAATCGGAATCCGGTCGCAGCATTGAAGAAAAAAGTCTGCGAGCATATCGTGCTGGGTCATACCGGCGTAACGGGACTCCCGGGACCACGGTCGTGACCAAGTACACCGTCGGGATCCTCGGAGTCAACATCAGCAGACTCCGAACGGCGATCGGTTGCCGACTCAAAGTCAAATTGTAAACCTCATTATCTGTGAAGGCAGTCATCCTCATCCCAGTCCTCAGGTCTCTCCCTCGAGGCCCTCGAATCTCTCGACGACCACACCAGGAATATTTACGCCGCCCAGACTCTGTAATACGAGCTCTGTTGTAAGGTAAATCGATGGATGAATATCTCCCCGTCTTCAGCTCCTTCAGGACAGTGGTCCACCGTCTAAAACTGCCCCGATTTATCAGACATACCAAATACGTCGGTTTCATGCTCCTGTGGGTAGCTTTGAGTCGCCCGATAGAGAAGTCAATCGTCAACTCCTCGTGTCGGAGGATCCACATAGCGTTGTTGGCGCAGCGCGCCTGAATGGCGTTGAGCCCCATTTACTGGTAAAAATGGTTGGCAAGTAAAGATGGCTTGCAAGCGAGTACAATCGTAGTTTCGCTCGTTATAACATACCGTGTGGCCCTCAGTGCGATCAGGACATCGGCCTGGTCGGTCATGTTGACTGCCTTGGCGTACACATGGCTTGTCGTGTGATTATCTCGTCGTTTAGGACTAGAGTCTCTGCAATTTCGTTTCCATTCGGCATTATCTGACAACTAACGTCTCCCAGCTTCCGTCTTGTGCTGATCGCGCAAAAAAAGCATCTCTTACGGCTTTTTTCTCCTCCATGACTTTCTTGTATCCTTCATGGTTGTTGATACGAAATTCGTCATTCTTTCGTCGTCTGGCTTTCTTCTGCTGATTGTTCGGGTTGGGTACATCCTCAAATCTTTTCAACGTTGGTAGAATAAGGCAGAATTTTATTGGTATGTATCTCGCATGTCCCGCTTATCTAATGCGTTCATTACGCAAGAAATCGTCTCTGGCGAGCTTTTTCTCCTCTATGGCTTTTTTGTACTTGTTGGGGTCTGTTTTCCTGAGCTCTTGGTTCTTGCGTCTTCTGGCTCTTTTGCGCTGGTTTATAGGATTAGGGATATCCCCGAACTTATTGAGTTCTGTGTGAGAGGCCTTATCGTACTGGACACAGCCTTGACAATCGATAATCGACCTCGAACATGTGCACCCGGATTTGAGAGGGGAGGCCTGTTCCTCTGTTAGCGGACGGCCTCAGGAAGCGTCGACAAGGCAAAGGTAGGTAAGCTTACCTGGGAGGTGGTATCTTGGGCAGGCCTCGGTGGGGACGGGGCGTCAATCAGAGGGCCCCAGAGATGGGGTGGTGTACTGAGGACGGGCTTGGCCGCCACGCCGGCCTCTGGGGGCGACGGCGTGAACGCCGATAGACGAAACTTTTGCTGTTTATGCGGAGTGACGGGGATGTGCGACATCGTGTCGGCACTGCACAATCATAGCTGATTCTTCGTTCTGGTCATAACGACACTTAGCGCGTGTTGCAGTAGGAGGAAGCTCAAAAGACGAAAGAGCACATACGGACGAATGTAGATGGAGCTTTTCGGTTGTCAAATCCGGACGAAGATATTCAGAAGAATGCTGGTCGTGGTAAATACAGGAAAGGAATCGTGTTTTACGTTTGACCCTCGCGTGATTGTTGGATCTCAAACCGGCGGAGCCAAATGCAGCTAGGTCAACAGCTTATGCCTAGGTCTCTTCAAAATCCAGCTGTTTATACTCGTAGCCAATCAAAAAATTCCCGAACAGTGGGTCCCACCAAATTGGACAACCGGGCAGCGCCAAAGGCCCTGACCTAGATGACTGTACCAAGCTGGCTGAGCGTGCCACACCTACAACGCTGCGCCTTTTTGTTTTCCCCCCTTTTTTCAATCTCAGAAACGCGCAAGCTTGCACGACATAGGTATCATAAAACCAGAAGGTATTCAAGGGGAAAACATGACATGGATGGAACTGATTACGGATTATAAAAAGTCAGATTCTTGCTGCTCTTCGCGAAGTCTCTCGTCTCGAAGGATCTTCTTTTGAGCCATAGCTCGAGCGTATCGCCCTGACGACTTTTTTCTCACTTTACGTGGGTCTTGGCTCTCTCTCGACGAAACTTTTCGTCCCGTCGCGCTTTTTTTGCTACAGCCTCTCTGGCGTATCTCTCGGGAGATCTTAATCGCGTCTCTTGATTTCGACAGCGCCTCTCACGCTTCAGCTGTGTCTGATGGTTAGGAGTGACTCCATGTTTGTTCAAGTCACTGTCGCGGAAGCATACGGGGCAATCCATGATTACCGTATGGCAACAGGTTTCGAGCCATTCCAGCATATCATGAATATATTCCTTGATATTGTATGTCCACATCTCCTGCCATTAGGAGCTTCCTTAAAGTGCGGTGATCACTAGTTGTTGGCCTTGTGAGCTCTGTCTTCTCTCAGCTTCTCATCTCGCCTAGCCTTCTTAGCCACGCTCTCTAGGATAGACTCGGCTGGGTGTGCCAGCTGTCGAAATTATATAAGAGCTGGCTTTCATCCAAAGTACAAGGAGACATGGTGTAGGACGTTACGTGGTTTATAGTTTAATACAAAATTAAAATAATATATTCCTACCAGGCACAACAAGCATCGGTTCTCGGCAAGGAAAGTAGACCCATGAAGCGAGATTGGGAGATATATTTATAGATCTCACGAAATATGGGGACTATTTGGGATGTAGCGGGTATTCTTACCAAAGCTGGCCATCCACAACCATGTGTCTAACTCTTGTGAATCAGCTCCGGTGAAGATTGCGACAATCACAATGATGGTCCAATGCCGTTTGCGAACACGTCACTTTGCAGTTTCCCTATAATGTGACAGCCATTGATGAATTTTCCAGGGCTAGTATTGTTTACAACGTCATTTGCGTTCAACTTTACAATGACCTAAGCATCAGTGACAGTTGTTTACCTACACGTTATTTGTCAAGAAGTCTCTCTGAGCCACTCTCAGGTGCGTTTGGGTGATTGCTAGAGAATGGTACAATTATATGATGTATTCGGGCTGCTCATCAGCGATGGTCTGTTCCTATTCCACATGCGCTGAGTCCGAATCAGCTTGTAGATGACATAGATGTCTAAGCCGACGGTCTTCGATTCACTTCCGACTCCTTCCAAGCTAAGTAGGCAGTACGGACACATGGGAAACATCGAACGACGAACAATCTACGACCTGAGTCCAACAATCGTCCTGTCGAGACTAATCATATCAACAACATTACAAACTAAACTCGTTCAGGCACACAACGTACCGAAGGAAGTGAGTCAGAACAATGTATGTAGCATGTCACGGCGATCGATAACTGTTACGTGCACTTAGCAGCAAAGCGACTTGAGATACAAAGACCGGAGAGGCTTTTCAATTTACCAAAAATCAAATGCCGCAGTAGTAGAGGAAAAGTCGAAAGCCAATCAAGTATAAATGAAACACTCTTTTTCGAGGTTCCTACGTACCTCCGTGGATAGATACATCTACCAGATATCTTGGCCGCATCATTGGCCCATGATAGCAGGGGCAGATGGGCGCTCCAGATCCAATCACTGGAGCGGAGAGAAGCCGGATTGAGCTCTTCTACAGGGGCGACCAGGCACCAGCCAGATGACCAGGGTGTGCACACTTCGCTTATGCAACTTTATGCAAGTGCCATGATTCTAGGTGAGCATGATCTGATAGGGCGTGGTATAAGAGCCTTCTCAGGTGTGAGTATTTCTCGGCTCTGCTTGACTTTTTATTTGACTCAATCAGGTCAGCTGTGCGCTTGATTGAGATTATTTTCAACCTGGACCCAAAAGTACTCGCCAAAGATGGAACACACTCCAGAGAACAGAGAAAGATTCATTAGAGGTCTTCTGCGCGAGAAGTTTGACCGCGAGGTATAATCGCCGTCACTAAGATCTAGGACTCCTCCATCTCTGTTTACTAATTCGTGCTGCAGGTGACTGCTTTGAAGACTCTGGGCAGAGACTCGAACAATTTTGTCTATCAGATCAACCTGGCACCAACAGATGCGCACGCCACCGCAAATCCCCAGCTGAATAAGATCGCCAAGCCAGGTACCGCTTCTCTACCCGAAGACGTCTCGGCAGCTGTGATCCGCATCTCCAATCCCCATGCACTAATCAATCACGACGTGAGAGTTGAGAATGAAGTCGCGGCCATGACGCTGATGCGAGATGCACTGTCCTCATATAGCTCCAGCCTCGTACCAGAGGTCTACGACTGGAACTCGTGCACGCCTTCCATTAAAGACAGTCCCTTCGGATACGTCCTCCAAGAGCACAAGCCCGGTGTCCCGCTGGACAGCACCTTTGGCCTGAGCGCCAGCAGTGCGCAGACGACGTCGTTTGAGGATCTTCCCGAGGACAAGAAAAGAGATCTGCTGACACAAATCGCCGCGGTGTTCAAGCTCATTCAGTCTTACGAGCTTCCGCCAACCGTCAAGGGGTACGGCGGTCTGCGCTTCGATGAGGCGGGCAATATCGTCACCGGCCCCACGGCTATTCCCTGTGGAGGGCCGTTTGAGACGTACCCGGAGATGCACGCGCAGATGCTGCGATTGCAGCTAAAAGAAGCTGATCGCAGCGAGAACATTGTTCGCGGATGGCGCGGGAGTGATCTTGAGCCCAACGTCGTCAGCCTGCGGGATCGTCTGGACAAGCTTGCGTCCACAGATGGGATCGTAAAGATCGCAGCGCAGAACTCAGTCAGTCGACTGACGCTGGTGCATGGAGATTTTGGTAAGTTGTATCCCAAACCAAGGCCCATATCAGTGCTAATGGTGGGGGGTTTTAGACATTTTCAACATGCTGTTCGATGTTGAAAGCAACCGCTTGACAGCCCTGCTTGACTTTGACTTTTCCCACGTGGCGACTCCGGCAGATGAGTATTTCTACTCGATGGGAATGCTCGGGCATATTCTTCTCGGCCCGCTCGAAGAGGGACCCGAGCAGCAATGGGTCAAGTGCCTTGCTCAAGGGTGCGAAGGCAACATTCCCGCAACAGAGGAAGAGAGAGGTCATGTACCTTGGAGGACGATGGAGATCCTGAGCGAGGAGTTCGCTCGTGCCGGTGTCCTCCGCCCGCAGGACATTAAGGGTATCGGAGAGCTGGCCGGCGTGAAATGGTTTCTCGAGGCGGTGTTCCCGCCATTTTTTGCTTCGCCCCGGTGGCTCAGTAAGCGGACTCCGGAGCAGATTGCGAAGGATCAAGTCCAGCCACGAAGCGCAGATTCGAGGCTACCTCGAGAGATGGGGATACTAAAGGTCTTCTTGCTATATAAATCGTTCAATGCTATTTGTACACGATTGGGATGGAATACGAACACATCACGTTTATCAATCCATCTAGTTGATGTAGCTGCTTTATAGACATGTCTTACGCCACGACGATGTATACTGCTCGGACCTGTCCAAAAGCTCTGCCATCTCAGCGCAGACCCTCAGACTATACGGGTCTCCGTTGGTACCACGTAGGCGTGGCCTTCGCTCCAAAGCCTGCCTGGCGGTGGCGCCGTACTCGAGCGTGAGCTGGGCAGCCTGAAGATGATTTCTTTTCGCCGCGAGAGCCAGGGCTTCCGATGCATCGACTCCAGTCCTCAGCAGAATGTGGAGGCATTCTATATGATTCTTGGTCGCAGCGTCGTACACTGCAGGAGCTGGGTTCGCCCCCAGGTTGATGAGTGCCTGGAGCGAGGCCGGCTTGTCGTGGTAAGCGGCCCATCTCACAGGTTCCGCGGGTTGATCAGATGAGTTGACAGGGTATGTGCGCTCGACCGGAATCCCGCCAGTGTGATCGCGTGCATCTATGTCAAAACCGTGCTTTTCAATCAGATGCCGCATGATGGATGTAATGGTAGCGAGGTCCTGGGTTTCGTGTCGCGCAGCGAAGTGCAGCGCATTGGATCGAGTCGGTTCGGCACCCCGGGAAACCAAATAATCAAACATTTCCAGGTCGCCGATCAGTGCTGCGTGGTTGAGGAATACAGGACATCCTTTGGGCACATACGCGCAGGGTTCCACGTGTCTGAGTACGTGGTTGTTACTGTTCACAAATTCCCCGGTGGCATTGATGTCGACGCCATGATCGAGGAAGAAGTCCACCAAATCTTGCGAGTCAAAGTTGTCGCTTTGGGAGGTTAGCCAACAGTGATGTCAAGATGCCTGGAAATCGTACATGATCATTTCAGGCCCTTCTGTGTGAAAGGGGAAGTCAAACTCCGCCAGGAGCTTCAATGTCTCCAGAGATCGACACTTGGATATTTCAGGATAATGTATGCAATTGAGACGGACTCCCTGCTGCAAGAGCTGTTTTGCTTGATCCAAGGATTCGCTCACGATGGCAGCTGCCAGAAGCTTCTGTTCTTCCGTATCGGAATACAAGATTCCGGTGACCTTCTTTTCGCCCCTCTGCTGCCATTCTCCACCCCAGATCCTCTTGCCCATCTTGGAATGCTCTGGCTTGAGATCGAGTAATGAGCGAGCGCCGTATTTTGTTTCTACGTCGGAACTCGAGTGGTAGGAAGGAAGAAAAGTCTCGCCACAAGCTTCAAAAGATGAAAGTGAACATTGTAGTCGAGAGTCGTGAATGGACTGTGGGGCTTGCCGAAATGATCAAGATTCAAGTCGCTCACATTGATTGCACGTCCCACAGTATGGCAGACAGTGTAACAGACCGTGTGTCTCGCGTTTCACCCCTGCTGTCCTACTGTTTATCTACTGTGTTGTTTTTGACCATTTTCGTCTTCACCTCCGGTCCGACAAATAAAAGAAGCAACGAGTCATTCCATTACACCGCCGCAATTCCAACTGACGAACTCGACAGAGCCTGCCATTCTGCGAGTGTGGATACCCGTCGACTGTCCTCACTTCCCAGTCCTCGCTCCCGGCTGTCGTCGGCGCCCAGAAGACACCCCACGGATCTCTATCCCTCTTGATCTGTAAGAGCCTGGGGTAGTGCTCCCCAAAGAAGCTCTGCTGCCAATTCGGCTCGGCCGGGTCTGCTTCATTGATATATGCACCCGATCCGGGCGTCAATTCGCGCCAGGTGTCCATGTACCGATTGATGTCGGCCTCGCTCTCGCGCGCCTCCTGCGCCGTCTGGACGCCAGCGTAGTCCTTATAGAAGAGCATCGCATGCAGAACGGCAACGCGCCAGGCCGGGTTCACCGCGCTGTCCCGGCCCGGCCACCCGGCAATCTCCATGCTCGGCCCGTTCAGGGTGCCGTGGAACGTGTATCCGGCCTCTACTGCCACCCGAATCGCCGCCATGGACTGCTGGAACAGCTCTGGATCATCCCAGTGCGTACGGGGGAAGAGGCGCGACGTGTATCGCTTGTTGTTTGGGACTGCGCCCACGCCCGAACCTCCGAAACCATATGGAGACGAAAACGCCGGCTTCACGTTCTGCACATTCAGTCCCGCATCGCGCAGGTCGTCGTACAGAGGCTGCATGAAACGAAAGACCTCGTCCGTCGTTTTGTCGACAAACGTGGACGATCCAGTAAAACTGAAGCTGTTGTTGCCAAGAGGGTAAATGTAGCTGAAGCCAATACCGCCGGCTTCCACGGTCTTCTTGGTAAACAGATAATAGAGGCTTGTTGCTTTCCAGAAGGTCTCGAGATCTTTGGCGTAATATCCAGGTAGAGTGAAATTTCCGAAGCTACTGTTCGTAGGAGGCAGTTTGGCTTCAAAAGCGAAGTTCAGAGACGTGGATGTCGTGTTCATTCGCGGGTGCACCTTGACAGTCGCAGAGGTCACGACGCCAAAAGTGCTCCCGGCTCCACCACGAAGAGCAAAGAACAGGTCCTTGTTCGTGTACGGGTCGGCAGTCACAAATCGGCCGTCGGCGGTGACGACGTTGATGGACAAGACCTGATCGGAACCAAGCCCGATGGTGGAAGTGATGGTAGTGTGGCCTCCTCCGCTGAGCCATCCACCGCCAGCACCGACAGTCGAGCCTGCTGGAGCAACAATGGTGATATTGAGGTCGGTCATTCTGTTCCCTAGCTCCCAGGACTCGGTGCCTGCGGCGTATTGAGCAGCAGGTCTTAAATACTGCTTCATTGAGTACTCTTTAGTCCATCGGAACTCCTTGAGGTAGTGAGTCCAGACACTCAGAGCCCCGGCTCCCGTCGATCTCCCTCCAAAGTCATGACCCGTGTTTCTAGCACAGAAGATTAGAGAATTCAAGCCCTCGTTGCAGCTTGGCTTACTTGATGACCAATCTGAGGTTCCTGTTCCTGGCGAAATTGACCGCCGCCTGAACATGTTTGACCGTGGTTGCATTGACGACATAGGCCGCCAGTCCTCCTTGAGTACAGTTGCCGATTGGATCAAGCGTCGGTAAGCATGTGCTGCCAGTCGGCCATTCCGCCAAGACTGTCACTGGGTCATTGCTGTAGAAGCGCGTGAATGCTGCGGTTCCCAGAAGATATCTACATTGCTCTTCGTCGTACGCAGGGCCATCGTAGCATACGGCACCCGGTGGTAGAGGATGGAGTAGGGCACCGCCTAAGGACTCGTTGAAATGATTCCAATCCTGTAGGGAAGGCCAGTCAGGGCGGCCGGGATATTCTCTACAATGCGTTGCATCTTGGTCGTCGTTGAAATCGTCGGGAGAGCCAAAGTCGATGTCTGGGAAGTCGGCAACGTCGGCGTCGCTCAATTGATCGAGCTCAAATGGCAGCAGACCCGCCGCAGCATTGGTTGCAGCAAAGGTGATAGCCAAAATATTGTAGACATGAAGCTTCATTTTCGAGCCAGCTGATTGGAATTGGATGTGAAAATACCTACGGCGATAGTTCGTGAGTTTTGTGCCCGAGCTGCTCAATTTATTGACATGCGAGCAATTCCATGCCTTTAGAACAAATATGAGGCGTCTAAGATATAATCAAAGTTGAACGTATGATTCCCTCATAGCGACCATTTGAACTAATTTTGCAAAATATCCATCTAGATTGTTTTTTTCAGTACAATATTTGCAAAATGTAATCGGCCAATCAGATCTGTCGAGAAGATTTATTGGACATGATGCAGATGATTGGTGATATGGAAGATCAGGCTGATTTGAGATGGGTGGCCGAGTTTGCAAAAGACCGGCACTAGTATAATGCAGTCAGGGTTACAGTGCAGTGGGATATATGTATAATTTATTCAAAGGCAGATGTATATAGGCATATTTATTAAACTTATCAGTAGTCGCCATCCGCGTCTTGCCATGAGCCCTCCAAGCGTCGATTTGAACATGCGAACAATGAGTAGCGAAGGAATTCCCAACGAGTCTTCCGAGTCATCCTAGAAGGCTTCTTTCTGTACGTACCCATGTGGGCTTTGAATAGAAGCACTTCAGCCCCTTGTTGTAAACCTAAATTACATACCTTGGGTAACTAAGCCGTTATCATAACGACGGCCAAGCCCAAAACCTTGGGAGGACAGCGATCAAAGAATTTGGAGGTAGGCTCGCCTGTGATCATCGCAATCATTTCATATCTGATGCGTAGACCAAGACTACGAGACAAGTCCACATTCCGTTTTGCTGTCTCGACTCTCATCTCAGTCCTGCTACCACGGCCCCTATACCCCTTGGTCATGATTCTTTCTTTCTGTCTTGTTTATTTGATGTTTGTGCTTTATTCAGCCCTGTGTTGCGTGAGGCGCCGTGGATCGGTATTTACAGGTCTCGACGGCCGTAATAAAGAGCAATTCCCAACGGCGTAACGACATTCACAAGGTTGACATTATTTGACGCCCAGGAAAGCCCTCTCCAGGGTTCCAGGGCGCCCGTGTAATGTTTTCCCAAGAAACATGATTTCTATAAAACCAGACACTTTCTCCAATCTAATTAATATCGACTGTTTGTTAAACATGCAAACAGCACATTGCCATCCAAGTACCAATCTCACACTGAACCCAGCATCGCTGAGTAGATCCGTGTTCACAATGTCGTATTACCATAGGCAACCCAAGCCGGCTCCATCACTCCATGCCGGGCCCATACCTGCGTCCTGGTTCAGCAAAGAAGTGAAGAAGCCAGAGGCAGTGGGCCACAGCAATACAACAAATCTGGGCCCGCAGCTGCTCAACTACTTACGCATTGGTACCCTAGCTCTCAGCAACCCGAACCCCAAGCCCAACGCTGGGCCGCGCCGGGTGCCTTTGCCAGTGACTCCCGAGGCCGAATGGGATCCTCCCTCGAGCTTAAGTAAGTCTCCTTTCCTCTGACAACACCCCGGCACCGCTTCCTCGTACTCTCCATCCTGACCACGAAAACAAATCGACAGATCCCGAGGCCCCAGAGTTCATACCGCCCGGCTTCCATTCACATGAGCCTCGAGGCCGTCTTTGTAATTGTCGCTGGCCGCGCAGAATCAAAATCTGCCCGCCATAGATATATCCATATAGTTTCTCTTTTGGTGGGAGCGTCGGAGGTTCTCCATGGGCTCATGCCGTGCGGCCCGCGATGCTTGTTTGCATAGTGTGTTGTCGAGTGTAAGATTGTTTAGATATCCGGTAGACAGAAAAATGCGATTCGGCATGCCACACATTCGTCATTTCTCATCCTAATTTCTTGCGTCCAAGTCCAAAGATCTGAAGAATGACAAATCAATTATCTGTGCTGAAAATGCTCAAACTTGAGGGTATCATGTCCCTTTTCCTATGCCTGTGCGCCGTGCCATGCAAAGCCCCCTAACTCCAATGTAAAACAAAAGCCCTCAGTCTCCTAACAAGATGCAGCCCTCTGATATCTCAACCGTCACGTTGTAGTACCCATCCACCCAGCCGGCTCACGACGAGGGCGGAAAATCCGTAGCCTCGACGACGCGGCGCGCGTCCTCGCGGATCTCGGGCATGGCCTTGCCCATCTCCTCGGCGAGGACGTCGCGGAAGCCGCGGAAGGCGAGCTGCTTGCCCTTCATGAGCTGGTTGCCGCGGCGGACGAGCTCGACGAACTCGCGCGTGTAGATGTCCGGGTTGCGGCCGTTCTCGACGTACTGGATGAGCTCGGGCGGGACGTGCGGCAGGCTCTGCTCGGGCGAGGGCGTCGTCGCCGTCTTGTGGATCTGCTGCAGCGACTGCTGCAGCGACCGGATCTCGGCGGCCAGCACGTCGCGCGACGGCCGCGTCGACGACGACGACGAGGATGCGGGCGAGGACGCTGCGGCCGTGTCGTAGGCGGTCGTCTGGACTAGGATGTTGTACATGGACTGGAGGGACTCCTTGAGCTGAGCTAGAGGGCGCGCAGGAAAGTTAACATCTGTCTGTTGTTTGCTGCGGTGATATGGAAACATGACCAACCTTCGAGCTCATCGTGACTGGCGGGAGCCATGGGTGCCATCGTTGCGTGTGTTCCTGTTTATTGTTGGTCTTTGAGACGAGGTTGTCACCAGGTTCAAGATCGTTGGTGAAGGTTGTATGCTGTAGCTTCTGGAATGCTGGAAGGAAGTGGGACAATGTGTGCGCTAAAATTGCGGCTCAGTGGCTGGCAGGTACCCGGATTCTCTGTGGGGCAGGTCAATCCAGGGTCCAGTCATTGAACTGATTATATTCCAGGCATATTGCTATTGAGTAGGCTTTGTAATATCATAGCAGAAGTATTGCAATATAATTCAACTTCTGGGATTTCTTTCGTTATTCGCTATAATCCGTTTCTTTCTAAAAACCAAGCAATTTGTCACAACTGATGAAGACAATACTCGTCTTACATCACCGCTCCGAGAGTATGTCAGATGGATTCCAGCATACATATGTATTTCTCTTAAGAGCTACACAGTAACAACTCAGGTTTATCTCTAAACTCTTCAACTGAATTTTCTCTTTACGTTGGCCAAATTACATCTTTCTTCTCATTCAAAACACTCACATTTCCCGAAACGAGATACTGCCCTTCTTTCGGCGTCTGTTCTTATCTAGTAATATGGAATATGGGGATTCAGCGGACGTCTTGCGCTTGTCGTACATTGGCGCATTTGAATCCATCCGCGTGTCAACATCCAACAAGAAAGAAGGCAATAAGGGGGCCAAAAAAAGAAATTGAGAAGCCGACCGTCCCGGGAATCGAACCCGAGTCGACCTGAAGCACGCTCTCCGAAAGACATGCGCTCAGACGAGTGCTCCAACCCAGCCCAGGGGATTTTCGTCTTGTTTTCACATATAACAGTATGTGAGAAACTAGGTTCTGCCAACAATCGGGGGAATTCTTCGGTGGAAATTCAAGATCAAAAATGTCCCCAAATGTGTGCTTGGTGGAGTGAAAAGGTTGGTGGCTTGAAAATAGGGTTTGTTCTGGCTGGAGTGATAGTACGGATTTGATCTAACAGTGAGGGGTGGTAAGGGGCAGTATTCATCGCAATGGATCATATGCGCAGCGCAATAAAGTAGAGATACTTACAAATTAATACTCAAAAAGCTAGTGCTGTTGTTATTTGCCATGTTGGTCTTCCTTCATGAATGGCTTCCACAGATCTCCCTGTGCAATGTTTCTCTTGAGACCTCCTCGAGCCCTGACAACTTTCGTCCTAAGGTGCGTCTCTTCCGGACTGAAATTGCCAGAATCTTTACTCTCTCTTCGAACATGTGAGCTTGCGTATGATTGAGAGCCATTGTGCTGCTTCGTGGCTCCATCGACTGACTTATCCTGCTCTCGGCCACTGACACGCCGCATTTGTCCATGACCGGCTACAGCCATACTTCCAGTGCTCGCGCGAGTGTTGTTGACGTTAGAATATCTAGCTTTGTCGGAGCGAAGCCAGTCGTTGGCCGGTGGTGCCGATGCTTGGAAAACCTTGCTCTTGACGTACGCAGTAACGTTCGAGAACGGCGACGTGGTCCGTTGTTGTTCCTGCACCAAGGTTGGACTTGGCTTTTTCCTTGTTGCCGAGGCGTCTTGATCGCGCGGGTTCGTGTCAATGTGCTTTTGTGGTTGGGTGCTTGAGCTTCGGGATGGAATTGGATGCGGTGACACGGGTGTTGACAAAATAATGCTTTCCCGAGAAGATGGAGTGTCGGCGCCAGTATTTTTTCGACTGACACTAGACGGTCTTTGCAGAGACTCCGTGCTCACGAATGATAGGCCATGAACTTGGGGGATACCAACAGGCGAGTATCTTGCTGTGGTTGATGATCTTGGTATACCTCGTGTCTCAATGACTCTTCGTTGCGTTTGTGGCGAAAATACACGAGTAGGTGTCTGCACAGCCGTAGGACAGATGGTCTCCGCTCCTTGCATAATGGAGCTTCCAGAAGTCTCTGACGCCACATCACCGAACTGATCATCCAGTATGGACCTGACCTTTAACTTGGGATCGTTGAAGGTCCGTGGACTTCCTGGAGACCTTGTGAGCCAAGGCGGTTGCATTTGCTGGGGTATTGGTTTCGTTGGGCTTGGCTTAAAGGCCGGAAGTCCAATTGGATCTCTGATGTTGACATAAATGGTCGACTCGAGTGGGACCACGCAGGAACCAACATCACGAACAATATCGGCATTACCATCATGACCGGATTTCCTTAGCTGAAGTGCATTTGGAACATGTGTCCCTCCGGTAGCTCCCTTTGTCCAGCTATGGGAGTTTTTGAGTGGTTCCGGATCTGTTCTTTTGACAGCAGTTACTCCCCTTTCCCACCGCTGTCGACTGAGGCCAGAGTCTGTTCTGTCGACTCGTCTGACGGCTTTCTGAACAATCGTTTCTTGGCTGTCATCCTCGACTCCGACCATGCAGTTCGCACACATGGGGATTCCATCGATCTCTTTAGCTGTCGTGGTAGACCCAGGACTCTTATTATTGTTGGACTGTGCCGGGGCCTCTGCATCTTCAAACAGTTCCTTCAGAGAAGGACCATTTACAACTCGTCTGCTTCCGCAAAAGAGACATCCGTAGCAACCACGATGCCAGAAACACCAGCCGAGGCTTACGCATTCTTCGCCGCGATAGACCACCTCGCCGCATACCCAGCATATGGCAAGGTTGAGGACAGTACTGTAGCAAGATTCGCAAGCGATTCGTACGCTGCGCCCAAGGATTCGGGGAGGGCCACGAACAAGATGGAAACAAAAGGTGCATGTGAACAGCTGAGGATGTGAAGCCATTGGCGATTCGTTAGCAGTATCGATTTGGCTTCCTGTACTCTCAGAGCAACTCCGGTATAAGAAATGGGCTTCTGGTTGGAAAATGAATGTCGCTGTCCTTAAGAAAGGAAACTATTGCCGAAAAGAGTGTAAAGCTGGGCCCAAGTCAAAATAAGGAGGCTTTCTGAGAGATTTTATGTGCAGGTATTTTCTTCACCCGCTGGCTGATGACAAATTGAAGGGGAAGAAGAAAGTGATTGGATTTCGACAGATAGGAAACTCATCTTGCCAGGCAAACTCAAACAGGTGTCGCCTTCCTTGGTAAAGGGCCAAAATTACTAGGAAAGAGCGGCTTGACTTGCCCTACATCCATCATGACGGGGTGCTTTCACAGACTTCACAGACATAAAAGCGAGACATCAAAGAACGTTTTGCTGTATTATTCACAAAAACAACTGTCATTACCTAACGTTGCCCTTAAACGCCGCAGACCTTGTAACACAAATATGACCGTCCGAGACTCCTGTTTTGTTTACTCCTACAACATGCTCAAAATCAACTAGCTCGCCGCGGAGCAATACACATGTTGATATCAAATGAATAGAACGACTGCGCGAATGCAGCCAAAAAGGTGCCATTTCCAACAGCAGAACACAATCCTGGGTCATGGTATCGTAGGCAAGATGTACAACCTTCACATCGTACCACTACTTGCGGATCTTGGGCCGAGCCAGCATATTGAGACGGCTCAGGCTGATGCCCTTCTTCTGCGGGCTGGGAGTACCAGATGTGCTGGCAAGTCTTTGTTGCGGCTGGAGCATCTTCTTTGGAGACGGCGTTCCCGTAAGTCTAGGAGCAACAAGTGCCTGACCCTCTGCAACTGCTGGATTCTTGCGAAGCTTCTTAGCTCCACGCTGAGCCCCTTCATCCTGCTCGCGCTCGTCATCCGAGGCTGCTCGATTGCGCTTCTTGTTCGAGAGACCATGGGAGATGCCTGTCTTGATCTCCTCATCATCCCATACAGCTCGGTGGCGCTTCTTGTTCGACATGCCGTGGGCAATTCCGCTGATAACACCGGGATCCTTGTTCTCCTTATTAGGAGATGCGGGTTCATTGATAGCTGGGTATGCTCCAGGCATGCTGACACCCGGGCCCATGGAGGCTCGAACTTGGCGAAGACTTGACTGTCCGGCTGCACCGCCGAATCCGTTAGGCGACGTGCTATTGAAGCGGATCGTGTGATCACTGCGGAATGTGAAGGTACCAGGAACACCCTCCGGGAGCACGCTTGACTCGCTGGTTTCGGCTGGTGCCTCGGTTTCCTCGGTTCGCTCGGTTTCTTGCGACTTTTCTTGGTAAGCCGAGAGGTCGGGGTAAGTGACCTCCTCATTGCTGGCCTTGGTGCTAACTGCGGCGGACAGAGATTGGAAGTTGGGTGCTGGGATCTTCTTGAACGATCTGGATCTGGGAATAGCCGACTTGACTGGAGAGGGCGAGTTTTGGGACATGGTAGCCTGCTTGGTGTCTGGGGTGAACTCGACATGCTTTCCTAGGCCAAACTTTTGTCCGGGAGTCGTCATGGGCACAGTGGGAGCCTGCATTTGTGATCTGCCAGGTGTCGTTGGAGCCTGGATCGTGGTGCCAGAAACTTGGGGTAGCTGGCTCCTGGGTTTCGACGCACTGAATTGTCGCTTGAGGATCGATCTGACTCTATCAAAACGACCGGGTGTCTGGACATGTGCGGGAATACTCGTTGAAGCACCCAAGCTATTGGTTGTAGCAGACTTCTTGAGGTTGCCGCTCATGCCGGTCTTGCCAGGCGACTTGAGCAAGGATGACAGATCGGTGCGAGTAGGTGACCTGACGAGGCCGCCTAATCTAGATCTAGTAGAAGGTTGAGCCGATGCAGTCAGATCTGGCTTGGTGGTCGACTTGAATAGGCCAGCGGAAGGAGTCTTGGTGAGATTGCCTTTGGCAGCAGATGCCTTGGTCGGGGTTATGAGGTTTGTCATGGTCTGAGAGCGTGGGATACCACTTCGAACGGAGTCGTTGCCGCTGCTCTTAGGTCGAGGGATATTGCTGCCATCTCGCGAGACTGGACGAGCGGATGATGCATCATCCTCGATGTGCTGTCTGGCGCGCTTGGCGGGTGCGTCGGCTCTGTCCTTTGGCTTCTCGTGCGACTTGGGGGGTAGCTTTGAAGCATGGGCCTTGCGTGAAGTGGATGCTGGTTCGTCGAGGTTTGCCTTGGATTGGCTCCGCTTCATACCGGACTTTAGGGGAGTAAAATTGGGGGCTTTGGCGACGGTGAAGTTGCCAGGTTTGTTAATCGAGTCCATCTTTCTGAACTCCTTCATGTGAGCATCACTGAATCTTCCCATCTTGCCCTTTGCTGAGACGATCTTGCGGTCGTCTTGAGCTTCCTGCTCCTTCTCTAGCTTCTCCTGCTCGCGTTCGGCCATGATCCGTGCTTTATGCTTGGCTGCCTCTTCACGAAGCTCGTCCATCATGCGCCGTGCTTCGGGGCCAAGACTGGTTTCGCCGCCCATGGGACTAGCAACGCGGAAAGTGAAGTCTGATGAAGGGGCGCGAGTCTTGGATGGAGTGGTCTGAGTGATGCCCGAGGGCTGTTCGCGGGCTCGATCATCGCGGTTGATGTCAACAAATCCAAAACGGAGACCAGAAGACGGGGCTGCCATGGTCTGATGAACTTTGCTCGGATGCATCTCGGACATGGCGAGCTTCATGGGAGCTGCACTGCGGGGAGTGGTGGGCTTTGTGATGGGCGAAGACATGATGGCGTCGAGGCTCCGGGATTGCTGAGGTGTGGGCTCTTCATCGCCCTCCATTACCGAACCCAATCGCGGTTGCGCAGTAGCTCTAGGAGGCTAAAACAATGAAATCTCGATCAGCGATCTGAAGCTCCTGATTGCGATGTCTCGCAGCCGGTCGCAAGACGCGATGGGGGCGCGTCGACGGGATCGATCCCGTTTGTTTACATACCTTGGATGCGCTCGCAATACGAGCGGACCGTCGTCTGGGAGGCGACATGCTGGCGTTTGTGCTGGATGGAATCGAATCTTTTGGTGTGAAAAGATGAGGTCGAACTTGAGCCAGCCAAGCGAAGTCAGCAAGACAAGTACTAACTAGCAGGACCAGTCAATGGTCAATGCGAACGATCTCCGAAATGGAAAAGGGAAGGGTGATGTCAGGGTTGTTGGTCTTGGTCGAGCTACGCGGGGGATTTGTTTACTTGGGATCCGCTTTAGGGATCGCTTGGTTTCGAGGCCGTGCGTCGATCATTGGCGGGTGCCGAGACTGGCTGGCCTGTGCTCAAAACAGTCGAGTGGAAGTGGAGAACCCCGAAGCAAAGCACAAAGGCGCCGCGACGCCAGCTGCCAAGTGTCACAAGCTCTACATTAGGTGACGCTGTAAGAAGGCTTAGGTTTGGTTTTCCATCAGACGGAATCAATACAGCTGCATCTTGATAAGACACAATTGGAGTATAAGGTAGTCGGCAAACTCTATCTGTTGTTTACATTACCATATCTCTTTTGGAAGCTACCTTATGAGCATGAGCTCTGCACCTTAGTTCCATGCTTACCTACCAGCTACCGGCTACATGTAGGTAGAGACTAGAGAACTCAATTCTTCCATCTTCTCGACGGTACAGGTATTTAATGGTCACAGGCGGCAAGCGTTGCATTTTATGGCTGACTTGTTACAACCAATACCTGAGACTTTCAAGACATGAGGACTTATGCAACGAGGTATAATACAACATTATTCTTCGGAATAAATCTCTCATTCAGGCTTCTCAATGTCTCTGGCGTTTCCGACATCGCTTCCATGGAATAGGCCCAAAGCTAGGGCGAGGATGGGTAATGCGACCACTGTGAAGGGTCCATTCCGGGGCTGACTGTACATGGTACTTACAGGTATTTGCTTGAATCCTGCAATCCTGCAACAACGTGGCCGCATCATCCGTGGGCAAAATTCTTGGGAGTCAATCAGAGGATCGAAGTCATATATTCCCTTCTCCAAGTAATTAATCAAGGGTAGACTCAGTGGGAACTAACTGTGAAATCTACGTTCAAAGTCGGTTGGATCATATACACAAAAACATTGGTATGACCAAATAGTGCTCCAGTGCCGCTCTGCCCAGAAACCCCGCCATCGGATAAGCGATAAGAGAAATAAAATTCCCCAAACCGCCGATAGAGGGGTTCCTCTCTTCCTTTGCTGGTGACTCTGCAAAGTCGCAAATACTCATCACGAGTCGCCTCTCTTTACCTCTCCCCCTCGAGACGAAAACTCTTTGTCTTGGAAGGAAACCCTTCCTCCAAGTTCTCAGCAATGTCGCACGAGGTCTTAACTGGCTTGTCGTGCTTCACGACTGCCGAAGCGCAAAAACTCTTAGCTCGCATCAATGACCTCAGCCAGGTCAAGGTCAACGACATCAGTGGCCACTGGCTGTACTTTGTCGACTTCAAGTCCGCTGACAAGTCTGGCCGCGACCAGGTTGAACAGCTCCTCGACTTGGATTACACCAACGAGGCTGCCGCCGCCCAAGATGCCAACAACTCTCTGAACATCTACATTACACCCCGAAACACCGTTTCGCCATGGAGCTCCAAAGCTACCGCGATCGCACACGTCTGCGGCCTCAAGGACACCGTCAATCGCCTTGAAAGGGGCAAGCGCATTACCATTCAGTTCGATGCGCCCTTCAGCGGCGAACAGGCATTGACCTTCCGCGACGTCATCTACGATCGTATGACCGAGTCCCTCACTTTCGAACCCCCAAGCACCGCCGAAATGTTTAGTGCTGGCTCCCAATCCCCTCTTGTGGTCGTCGATATCTTCTCTGGCGAACAAGAGCCTCTTACTACACTCCAAGAGTACAACAAGAAGAAGGGCCTCGGTCTTGATCAAGCCGAGATGGAATATCTTGTCGGCGTGTTCCAGAAGCTCGGCCGCCCACCTCATGATGTTGAATTGTTCATGTTTGCTCAAGTGAACTCCGAGTAAGGAGCTAGTGTCTGCCCACCATGCCGTATTTCTGTGTATCTGACCATGCTTTTACAGACATTGCCGACACAAGGTGTTCAACGCAGCCTGGACTATCGATGGCCAGCGACAGGACAAGAGTCTCTTTGAGATGATCAAGAACACTCACAAGACGACTCCCGATTACACCGTCTCTGCTTACAGTGACAATGCTGCCGTTGTGCAGGGCGAAGTAGCCAACTATTGGGCCCCCGACTACAACTCCGGCTCTTGGAAGTTGACCAAGGAGGTCGTCCACATGCTCGCCAAGGTGGAAACTCACAACCATCCCACTGCCATCTCTCCTTTCCCAGGTGCTGCCACAGGTTCTGGTGGTGAGATCCGTGACGAGGCCGCTGTCGGCAAAGGCTCCACCACGAAGGGCGGCCTGGCTGGCTTCTGGGTTTCTGACCTATTGATCCCTGGACAGAAAAGATCCTGGGAATTGGATATCAACAAGCCGGCGCATTACGCCAGCAGTCTGGACATCATGCTAGAGGCTCCCATTGGAAGCGCCCGATTCAACAACGAATTCGGTCGACCTGCCCTGACTGGTACCTTCCGAACTCTCCTGGCCCCTGAGGAGCCCGAGCAGGGTGGCTACCGAGGCTACCACAAGCCGATCATGATCGCTGGAGGTCTCGGTACCGTTAGACCCCAGAACGCCCTCAAGAGCGAAGATGATGTGCATGATGGTGCCCACGTCATTGTGTTGGGAGGTCCGGCAATGCTCATTGGTCTCGGTGGCGGTGCTGCATCTAGCAACCAGTCTGTAGAAGCCAGTGCAGACTTGGACTTTGACAGTGTGCAGCGTGGAAACCCCGAAATGGAACGACGAGCTCAGATGGTGATCAACACGTGTGTTGCTCTGGGGGATCAGAGCCCCATTGCTATGATCCACGATGTTGGTGCTGGAGGTCTCTCGAACGCTCTTCCCGAGCTAGTCAAGGACGCTGGGTTCGGTGGCAAGTTCGAGCTGCGACAAGTTGAGGTATCTGGCAGCAACATGAGCCCGCTTGAAATCTGGTGCAATGAAGCCCAAGAGCGGTATGTCTTGCTCGTCAACAAGGAAGGCATCAACCGTTTCACCAAGATCTGCCAGCGCGAGCGTTGCGGTTTCTCCAACGTAGGAACCGTCATGTCCAAGGATTCCGAGGGCGGAGCAAGATTGATTCTTAGTGACCGGGAGTCAACTGAGCACCCTGTCCCGATTGACCTGCCCATGGACGCATTGTTCCCACCCGGAAGAAGACTGGAGAAGGATGTCCAGACTGTGAAGAGGCCTCTCTCCTCCTTCAATGCGGCAGACAGCCTGAAGGACAAGTTCAATGTCTCTGACCTGGCTGGATCGATCACCAAGGCTACGGAGTTGGTTTTCACCCTGCCCTCCGTCGGTTCAAAGATGTTCCTCATCACCATTGGTGACCGCGTAAGTCGCAATGATAACAAATACTCTGCTTGGTGCTTTACTAACAGATTTCGCATAGTCCGTCGGCGGCTTGACAGCACGGGACCAGCTTGTTGGCCCTTGGCAAGTTCCTGTTGCTGATGTCGCAGTCACTATGACCTCGTTCGGCATTGATGAAAAGACGCGCGGTGGTGAGGCCATGGCAATGGGCGAAAAGCCCACCTTGGCCCTGATCTCCCCAGCTGCTTCGGCCCGTATGGCCGTTGTCGAGTCTCTGATGAACTTGGGCGCTGCAAACATCAAGAACCAGCACGACGTTCGCGGCGACCTCCGAAGAGTGAAGCTTTCCGCAAACTGGATGGCTGCCGTTAACCACCCTGGAGAAGGCCCGGCCTTGTACGAGGCCGTGAAGGCAATCGGAATGGAGCTTTGCCCTCAGTTGGGTGTGTCCATTCCTGTCGGCAAAGATTCCACCTCCATGAAGGCGTCTTGGAAAGACAGGGCCACTGGTCAAACAAACAGTGTCACTGCTCCCGTGACAGTCGTCATTTCTGCTTTCTCATTGGTTGAGGATGTTCGCAGCACGTGGACCCCACAACTCCGACGCGTGGAAGATGTCGGTGACTCCGTCCTCATGTTTGTTGATCTTGCCGCAGGCCGCAAGGCGATGGGCGGCTCTGCTCTCGCACAGACTCTCGGTCAGCTCGGCAACGAAGCACCCGATGTCAGGGACACGGAGCTTATCAAGGACTACTTTGATGCGCTTTCTCAACTGCACGAGGAAGACATTGTCCTCGCTTACCACGACAGGTCAGATGGCGGTTTGCTTACAACCGTCGCTGAGATGATGTTTGCTGGTCGTTGTGGAGCTGATATTGACCTCAACGGCATCGCCAAGTCGGACTCGGTTTCTGATGTACTCGAGGCGCTCTTCAACGAAGAGCTCGGTGCCGTCTTCCAGATCAGAAAATCGGACGAGACCAAGTTTATGAAGTGTTTCGCCACTAGCGGACCTCCTCCTGGTCTCATCAGAAAGATTGGCTTCGTGAGGCAAACTGCCAAGCAGTCGCTTGTTGTTCGCCACAGATCCACCGCGCTGGTGGATTTGGATCGGGCTCAAATGCAGCAGTGGTGGTCAAGCACCTCTTACGAAATGCAGAAGCTGCGAGACAACCCCGCCTGTGCCGAGCAGGAGTTCTCCTCGCTGTCTGACTCCAAGGACCCCGGTATCTCGTACCGACTTTCATATGACCCTGCGGACATTGCTCTGCCAATGATGGCCTCGTTCAAGAACTTGATGGGATCCAGGCCTCGGGTCGCCATCCTGCGAGAGCAAGGTGTCAACGGCTACGCGGAGATGGCGTTTGCTTTCCGTGCTGCTGGTTTTGACGCTGTGGACGTGATGATGACGGATATCCTCGATGGCTTCTCCCTAGAGGGCTTCCGAGGTCTTGCTGCTTGCGGTGGCTTCTCGTATGGTGACGTTCTGGGCGCTGGCAATGGCTGGGCCAAGTCGATCCTCATGCACGACAATGCTCGCCGCACGTTTGAGGCCTTCTTCAAGAGGCCTGACACCTTCAGTTTGGGTGTCTGCAATGGTTGCCAGATGCTGACAAGACTGAAGTCCCTCATCCCCGGCGCTGACCACTGGCCAACCTTTGTGGAGAACACGAGTCAGCAGTTCGAGGCACGCTTCTCCATGGTGCAGATCCAGGAGGACAAGCCGTCCGTCTTCTTTGATGGTATGACGGGATCGTCGTTCCCCATTGTTGTTTCGCACGGAGAAGGTCGTGCCGAGTTCTCGTCCCAGAACGCACAGCAGTCCCTCAGCGGTGACGGGCTCATTCCCATCAAGTACGTAGACAACTACGGTCAAGTTACCGAGAAGTACCCCTTCAACCCCAATGGCAGCCCTCTGGGTATTGCGGGTGTGAAGAGTCGCGATGGTCGCGTGGTGGCAATGATGCCTCACCCCGAGAGAACCATCATGGCGGACGCTTACAGCTACGCCACCAAGGATCTCAAGGACTCATGGGGTCAATTCGGACCTTGGTTCAAGATGTTCTTGAACGCCAGAAAATGGGTCGGGTAGACAACCATGGTTTGGGTGGAAAAGGGTGGTTTACAGGAGTTTTATCAAAGGTTTGCTTCATTTGAATTCGGGTTCGGTCCATATCAAGGCGCATGTCAAGTAAAGTAGTGAATAGAAGATGAATTTGACAAAATCTGAAAGCACAAGAGAATTTTGTGTATGCCTACTGGGTCTTTGTCGGCCGGCACCGCCCACGCGGCCATAATATGTGTAAGTGATACTCACGATATTGCAACCATGGAGTAACCATATCCACCTAGTATCCACGGACATGCCCGTATAGAGAGAGTCATACCCGGCCAGGAAGCAGCTGCGAGCCAGCTGGCAATGCGGCCCAGTAAACGAATATTAGCAACTGACATGCTATAATAATTATTTGAGACGACTGTTCAAATTGAGAAGATTTTCAAAGCGACATAATGTCAACTAGAATCATTAATCAAGCTTTGAATAAAGACTCCCACTTAATAAGCGGTGTATAATTTGTAGCCAGCATCTTGCTACAATGACCCTGCAAAAGTCTCCGTACGGGGCCCAATTCCCACCAAAACTCACTAACTTCGCGAATTTATAACAAGTATTTATATTATGATTAAAAATTTGAAAAAATGATTCTTTTATCATTTATTATTATAAAAATAAGGTTTTTATTTTGTTTTGTTTATATTTAAGTTAATACGTATAGAAAATGCTATATAATATAAAAATATTTTAATTTTACCGATTTTGCTGCCTTTTGCGGGGAATCCTAGCTGTTTATATTTGCTTTATATTATTTCAACTTTCCTATTTTATTAAAAAATATAATATAAAGTTTAAGATAATATAAATATATTATCGGTATTTATTTAATTTAGTATATTATTTATATTAATTTAAAAGCTCGCTTTGTCTTGTTATTCTGCAGCGAAGTTGGTAAGTTTTAGTGAAAACAAGCACCCGTACGGAGACTTTTGCGGGGTCAGTTTATGTAGGAGTTCCAAGAATTTAATATTGTCTTGCTCGTTTCTAACTTGTAAGTTGTTAACAACCCCTCCTTTTCTACAGCAGCAGGACGCCATGTCAACCATTCCAGCATGTTATCATTCCGAATATGATTGTCTGTCAATATTCAGATGTGTAAGCTGGTATAAAATTCCCCCGCATTTCTCAAGTACATGGATTAGTGAGAGCCTCTAAGTCACTATAGTGTTTGCCGGGCCAATCCAAGTCCATGTGCGACATGCATCACTTCCGCATGTCAAAGGCACGCCCTTTCCAGCGCCTACGTCATACGTGCGCCCATGCAATACAAACAACGACATGTCTGGGCAACTTTGATGTGATGCCATGATGCACGCGACAATCAGAACGTCTAGACCATTGCAAGTCCATCAAACATTTCAACGTCTATAAGACAGCGACACTCGACAATCCATTTCTTCGAGCTCAAGTGCCTGTCCATCAATTGTCCCTTTACTTGACTTCGCCTAGATTGCAAGCACTCCTATCAATTGTGAATCATTGCAGGTGTGAAAATGGCAGATATCAAACCTTATACTATTTCAGTCCCCGCCTCACGGCTGGATGACCTCAAGAAGCGTCTGGCCCTCGCCAACTTCCCCGATGAGCTCGACGGGGCTGGCTGGGAGATGGGCGCTCCGCTGCAGGACGTGAAGCGCCTGACGAGCTACTGGCGGGACACATTCGACTGGAAGGCCAGCGAGGAGAAGCTCAACGCCTACCCGCACTTTGTCACCGACATCCAGTGCGACGGCTTCGAGCCGCTGGCCATCCACTTCATCCACCAGAAGAGCAGCGTCAAGAACGCCATCCCGCTGCTCTTCATCCACGGCTGGCCGGGACATTTTGAGGAGGTCCTCAAGATCCTCGGCCCACTGACGCAAGGCGACGGCGTGGGTGCGCCGGCGTTCCACGTCGTCGCGCCCTCGCTGCCCAACTTTGGGTTCTCGGAGGGCACCAGCAAGCGCGGGTTCGCGCAGGAGCAATATGCCGAGACGGTCAACAAGCTGATGCTCAAGCTCGGGTACAACGAGTACGTGACACAAGGCGGTAAGTCTCATGCAACACAGAAGAACACCCCAGTCCTACGTTCCAGAGCTGACACGCCTACAGGTGACTGGGGATGCCACATCAGCCGCAGCCTGGCGCACCTCTTCCCCGCCAACTGCCGCGCGACGCACCTGAACATGGACACGGGCAACCCGCCGGCGCTCCTGACCAACCCGGTCCTGGCGGCGCAGCACGCCGTGACGCCGTACACGAGGCGCGAGAGCGAGGGCCGCGCGCGCTCCGAGTGGTTCCAGAGGGAGGGCCGGGGCTACAACGTGGAGCAGTCGACCAAGCCGCAGACGCTCGGGTACGCGCTGGCCGACTCGCCCGTGGCGTGCCTGGCGTGGATCTACGAGAAGCTGCACGACTGGACGGACGCGTACCCCTGGACCGACGACGAGGTCTGCGAGTGGGTGAGCATCTACTGGTTCAGCGCCGCGGGCCCCGCGGCCTCGGTGCGCATCTACTACGAGACCACGCACAACGTCGACGGCCGCGAGGGCAAGCTCGACCACGATAAGCTGCGGTCGTGGTCGCCCGGCGTCAAGCTCGGGTTCAGCCACTTCCCCATGGATCTGTCGGTCCTGCCGAGCACGTGGGTCAGGACGCAGGGCGAGACCGTGTTCGAGAAGGAGCATGAGAACGGCGGTCACTTTGCTGCCTGGGAGCGGCCGGCTTGGCTGGTCGAGGATGTCCGGGAGATGTTTGGGAAGAAGGGAGGCGCGTACAATGTGGTCAAGGGGTTGACGGGGTATGATTCGTGAACAATATGTGACCGTAAACGTCATGTGGAATTTTGAGAAATAATTATGACATGCACAGATGACGTTTCAAACGCTTAATGATAATTGGAATTAGTATGCAGTCTATGCTGGCACTACTTCTGACTCGACAAGTAATGATGGACGAGGATGATATCTACCTCGGAAATACATCTACGATTCTTGACTCCTCGTTTCTATATTGTTCTAACTATTTTGACCCCGGGAAAGCCGTCCATGGGCCTCAACTTTATGTATTGCCTCACCTCCGCCACAATGTTACAAGTACTGCGAACGGTAGTGTAGATAGCTTCGAGATGCCTCGGCAAGTCATGCCGGACGGCCAATGGCGAGTCTTGCCATGTCGTTCCTTATTGATTTCAAGAACCTGGTACCCATTCTAGTTTTCTTGTGCATTCTGCTGCCTCCGACAATAACTCGGCTCCGTTCTCTTCAGGTATGCTGGCATGGGTGATGGCACCTATATTTCTGTTGACAGCACTGCAAACGATTGGAGATCGTGACAAGCAAAGGACTATCCACTAATGAATTAGGACAATCCAAACTAGATAGACAGTAGAGAATGTTCTCTGTATATCAATTTGTAGTGCCTGTCAGCTCTGTGTATACAGCTAGGAAGGCGGACTGATCCAAGAATCACTATATATTTATCATGTGGCGGAAGTAGTTATACTATGTTTGATGGAAAGAGGACTCTGCGGTTGTAGCGACTTTACAGAAATATTGAGCAGATGTAAGTCTCTTTGGCCTTTCGATTTCTGGTAAGCCGCGTCGGCGCAGAGAAATTGTGTTGGGAACGACTTGAGGTAAAGGCAAACAGAACTTCATGTCAGCTTTATGTTCAGCCATCCGATCGACTCCATTGCTAAAATTAACCAACTGTCTCGACTTTCATGACACGCCCAGGTGGGTTGTGCTGTGTTTTCCCATCTCGAGTTATCCATGGTTGAGTGACAAGTAACAAATGCATGAGAACAAATGTCAAGTTACTATCGAAACAGTCCGAGCTGAACATGTTCGACATGTGCCCAAGGTCATGGCAAAGCCTCGGGACAGTCTGACCGTTCAGTCCCGTGCCTGGACGACAATCCAGTGCCCATTGAGATGGGACTTGGTACCTGAGTACTTTGACCGCGCCCAGCTGTTCCAAGTACCTCTGTACCTGGCGGCGACGGCAGCAGAAAGCTCAGCTCTGGTTGGCCCGCAGCAAAAGCCCGCCGATTCAACGTCGTCGCCAACCTGGTCGTCGTCTGTTTGTAGAAAACTGCGCTCCACTTTTGCGGCCGGTGCACAATCAGCAGCTTCTCCTGCCAGCTCTTTATTCTGGCTATTTATTCTGCACCTGGCGCAGCTCTGAAGAATTTCTGCTCCTTCCTCAACTTTCACCACATGGTATTTTGCTCACAAGCCACCACCACATCTCCCATCGTCTCGTCTCCCACCATTGAGTGTTCCATCATTGCATCTGTCTCGTCTCATCTACAGCAACAGTATGCATTAATTACCATACGGTTGCTCCTCCATCGTCTGGGCTTTTCTTGCCCAGACCATTGTTGAGTTCACGCGGCTCTTTCATCCGCGGCCTGCCGCTTTGAGACTTGATGCATGGCATCCTCTCAGGTACGTCCCGAGCCTTGTCTTGAGCTCCCGGCTCTCACGCACAAATATTAACACAAGCTGCCGGCAGTTCATCAACATGTGACGGCTGGAGTCTGTCATGGATAGCGTTCGCCGCCATCCATGATTTGTTTCTGGGTTCCGACCCACGAGCAGATCTTGGATGGGCTTCTCTGATGCAATCAAGCAAAACCACACCCAGAATTCTGACTGTCACCACTGGTAAGTCCCCAAGTTTCTGGCGACGATGTCATCTACAAGACTCAACTAACACTCGACATCAGCCCCAGTCAAGTCTTCTTCCCGATCCTCCAGAGCGTCTTTGCTGCTCCAGAAATTCGACGAAAATTTGAGGTCCGGACGGCAGCGCGAATTCCGGACGGCAGCGATCATGACCCCTCCTTGTCCGCAGTCACATCTGCCCCTCGCCAGAGCTTGGTAGGTCGCCATCGACATTGCTGAGCTCGACCCCTCGGAGGTCGACGCCCACCCAGGTCTTGTACATCATCCTTCACCTTTCCATCCGGCCGCCGTCCGATCCCACCATGGACGGCCACAAAGCCGGCGGCTCCCCACCAGACACGGGGGCGCTGCGGGTAGCCTTGCAGCGTCATGCATGCAGCATTGTCGGCGGATGAGCATGTCTTGACTTGTGATCTCGCTGCCGCTCATGTTCCTGCTGCGGGCCGTGGTCTTGCCAGCGGTGTCGTCGCACCCGCTCTACCTGGACCTTGATCCCACCGAGACATGGCTCCTGCCCCGAGGGCAAACGACACCGCTCCCGCGCATAGTCACAGCGTGGCGGCTTTACCCAGAGCGTGGCTCTTGCTGATGTTGCTACTGCTGCACTCCGCATCCGAGCTACCCGCACCGCTGCCTCGGCTGTTCCAACAGTCCATCGCCGCAGACTCTCATCTTCTGCCTTGGTTGCCGTTGTCTACAGCATCATATCGTTTTCAAAGGTCCAAGGATCGCCAGGACATCTTATTTGCTCTAGACTGGGGCAAAAGATTTATGGAATCCGATTCGGCCATTTGCAGAATCCAGTTCTATCTTGGCCACGTCGACAATCGTGCCCAAGCACATCACTCTCCAATAGGCTAGCGAGATAGCCATGCTTCTGCTTGGGCTCCCGACGGCTTTGACGACTTCATCGCAACCATCTCGTCTTTCAAGAGTTCCTCCTTCCAATTTCAATATAGGTACTCTTCCGAGACCTAAGTTCGACGACTGATGTCTCCTGCGGGCCAGCGCAGAGACTGGCCAATACTGCGTTCGTTCGGCCTCCGCCCTGTTGGGTCAGATGGCCGGGCAGGCCGAGAACGAGAACACTGCCCGGCCTCTGCCGGCTCATTCTTCTAGTGGTCGTTCTGTTCCCGGTCTCTGATCGTATGATGGTACAAAAGGAAAAGCAATAATATTGCTCATTATTTATCTGACGGTGCGGATTAATCGCCTTCGATGACCTGGGATCCGGCCGAAACAACTTCTTCCGAGACAAACAAGATCAGTGTTACCGTATGTCCTGGCAGCGAGCGTGTCGTCTTCGCCATCTCCCACGATACTTCCGGCCTCCATCGCCCCATCGAGGGGCCTAGAGGGCCCTTCGCGGCAACGTACCGAATCCCATCAATCAGCGGAAGGCAGCAAGACGAAGACAAAATCGCGAGCTACGATTAGAGAATCCGACAGAGTACCAAGAGATCATGACGGCCAAGAAACATCATGAAAAAGAAGGCCTTGACTGGTCTGCAGTACTCCCTCACCCCGGCCCGAGGGGGGCGGGCTGCCATGCAGCCCGCCCATGCTTCTGGTGCTGTGCGCCGCAACGTCACTCACGGTGCAATGCACGACGTGATTAGCTTTCAGGGTTTGCTCTCCGGACGGTCCAAAGTGCTTGACGCTGAATGCGCTCAGTACCATGCCTGGTCATCTCATTCTGGACGGAGATGACGAGGTCGAGCCTCAATGGGTACTACAGAGTACTCTTGGGTTGGTGAGCTTGCGAGGTGTTCTATAGTGGGGGCGTGGCACGAGTATCTACGTCAGTGCGACAACCCCAGATTTGACGGCTACAACACAGTCGAGAAGATCTACATGCCGTACTCCGGAGTGAAGTGTTATAGTCAGGATGACGGTTTCGGGAGAACAAAATAGACAGTTCAATATAAATTAATCCCAACTAACCATGGTCATGTCTTTGTTGATATTTGGATACTGTGATCTATGCAATGCTTCAATGGCAATAGAAAAAAATGTAGGCTCAGGATTAGGTATTGACTTTACATATTTACTTGATGGATTGCAGGGGCAGAGAAATGATCCTACCATGAATAAGCACAATCAGGGACGTAAGACAATGGATAATTTTGTCCAAACTGCGTATATTCCATACGAATCTGATTGTTGTACATTAAAAGAGAAAACGACAGACAAACATAAACGTACTACAGGACTTAGAGTCTGGATACTGACATGGTCTATCCTGATCCTTTATTGTGTACAAGCTTGTATCCGTGATGTATTGTCCTCTGCGTCACGCTGGCCTTGTATTACGCTGTTTGGATCTCTCATTTGGATGGCCAGTCTGGAACCAAATGTTTAGTGTACCAGTCTGCTCCAGGACATGGTGACCCAAGAGACGGAAGTAATTACATTATCCAGGCTGTCACTGCGGTGTAGTCCTACACGTTGAGAAGACACAAATTCTTCGCTATCCCATGATTTAACAGTAGTAAATTCATTTCGATATATAATCAAAAGACACGAAGAATGGTTCAAATGTCCATGTGCTCGGTTTCGAGCCTATTGTAAAAGTCTTGCGTCTACCTCTTGCCATGCACGATCCTGACCCTCACGAAACCATCACCAACGTCCTCGACGGGACTTGCCTGCGGCTCGGCCTGTCGGCTGCGCTCCACGTGGTGGTACGACGGCAGGTAGTTCCAGATGCTGCTGGGCGGGCTGCGGCTCTGGCCGCTGCTGGGCGGATCCTCGGGACCACCGCCGCGGGCGCGGGCGCCCAGCATCATGCGGCGCGTCTCGGTGGACGAGGGCTCCTGGCTGTCCTGTTGGGAGAAGGGCATGGTCACGTTGCCGCCATTGTCCTGGGCGTGGTCGTGCGGGGATACGGCGCTCATGTTGCTGGCGCTGGCGCTGCCGCGGGTGCCGCCGCTGAAGAGGGTCGATAGTCCCGAGGGCAGGCGGACGGAAGAGGCGATGCGCTGGAGAGGTGTTCGGAAGTGCGTGCGGAGGGACGAGCCGCGGGGAGGGATGTCTGGTGCCGCGGTGGAATGCGATTGGAAGGAGCGGCGGGGCGGGATGAAGGGTCGAGAGGACGACATGATGATCTGCGGGCGGTTTGCCGGTGTGGTTCTGGGAATTTCTTGCAGCTGAGTCGAGTAGATTGTCTCACTCTCGTCTTCATTGACGATAGCGGTGCTGTGCAAGATGTGTTAACACTTTATTCACGAGTCTAGTGCAGAGAGATTGGTTCACACACCTCTGGCTGACAAATTGCTTGTCCTTGTCCTTGCCGCTCGCAGCAGGTCGAGTTCTCATCACACCAAGACGGGTGAAAAAGGTGCGGTACATGGCCATGGCCTCGGCGTTCTTGCCAAAGAACAGGACAATGGGAATGGCTGTTAGGATGGCGATCCAGGGCTGGTTGAGCACGGCGAACTGCAGCAGGTACGAGGGAACAAAGATGATGGCCTCCCAGGGGTACGGGTAAGGATCGTTATGGGTCTCGTTGTAGCTGTAGGGTTCGTAGTTGCGCAGCGTCGTCGTCAAGTTTGTCCCGAAGAAGACCATTTGCAGCGGGACGTACGGCACCATGATGGACAGCGCCATGCCGTACAGTCGTCGCCGTGTGCGCTGAGCCCGCTGGGCTGCCTCTGTGTTGGCGGCCAGTGCCTCCTGGGTTGTCTTGGAGATGTCACGGAAGCGTTTCCAGGTCAGGACTAGGAGTTCCAAGGTCAGCTTGTGATCGTCAGCAGGTGGAATCTGGGTAGATACACACATGCATAGGGCACAGTGGCCAGAGAGAAGAATGCCGGAGGAAAGTTGTAAATGACAATCTTGAACCAGTTCTCGCCAAAGACGCCAAAACACCCAACGACGGAGCCGACGACAAATCGGTTCGTGATGAAGGGCCAGGTGAGCGCCAGCTGGATCAAAGGGACCGGGAAAATGATGAGGGCCTGGTGGAGTGTCTGGCGGCGGCGCTCCTTGAGTGTGAGCTCGGTGGCCCTCTTGAGACGCAGGCGCTGAGCGAGGTTGCGCATGATGGCAAAGATGCAGGCAGCGTAGATGCACTGCATGGGGAGGACGAGATAGGTCTGCAGGTCGCAGTATCCGACGCCGTCCCACCAGGCCTCCATGTTGTCATCGTGCCAGATGGACGCGTTGATGAGGGTGAAGAGATTGGTCACCATGACATTGCCAACAAAGATGGTGGCCGAAACCTCGCCGAGACGCCAGAGGAGAGAGAAAGGCACGAGACTGGCAATGATGGATGCGATGACGAGAGTGACCCGAGAGACTTGGTTGGCAACCAGTGAGGGACTCATCTTGGCGGCGAGTGGTGTTTGTTCTTGTCGGGTTGTTGGATGAAGATGTGCGTTGATGCGATTGAAAAAATATTTGGAAAGAGCGTACTCAAAATGCGATGTTCAAAAGGATGGATGTGAACGGGAGAAATCCAAGCCCGCCGACGCAGCAGATGCTCGAACTGTGGTTACCACAGAAATGCAACCTGCCGTCGCGGATGTGGATGTTGTTCGGGGCTCGGAACTCTGGCAATTGATGGAGATTCCATCTGGGGCTCAAGAAGACTGGATTTGCTAGACGCGACTCGAAACAGAAGGATGCGGCCCTTGATGCTGTCTAATATTGGGCAGAGCATTATTCGACTGAATATTCCATCTGGTGTAATCCATGATTATTACCATTGATTTCCCATCCCTTATCTGGACTTCTCTCTTTGACAATTCATGATACCAGCTACCTTCCATCTGACTATAAAGAACAAGAGAAGAGATATATTGAGTCCATACAATAGCAGTGTTCCAGGTCCATGGCCACATCCAGAGGAGGAGAACACTCGACTGGCACGGGCATCACGGTTGCACAATCCAATACCGAGTTACAGGATCTGACGTATTCACCCGCGGATACATGCTCTTCCCAGCGGGATGATATCTGCACAAGGCCCTTTTCGCTTTCAAGGTAGATGCAGTGTGACGGGAAAGTGTAAATAAATGGTGGCAGATCGAGGCCTAGCTGGGACAGCAACGCCAGAGTATACAAAGATTTGTTTGCCTGTCGCAGCGCCATACTGGTGTCTCAGTCGACTTGTCTCATTTGCCCAGGTCCCACGCACGAGGCGGCGGGGTAGGTGACGGGGCCTATTGAGACAAGAGTTGAAGACATCGCGGCTGTGGCTTCTGAGCGACGTGACACCCGTTGGTCGAGTATCACTAAGGTAGGAATTGTGAAAATGAATCCTGTAATCTGGTGCCTGGGAATTCCCCCCACTGTTGCTAGCTTGGGCAACTTGAGCTAACTGATAGCTTCGCCTCGGCCAATCAAGACGAGGCAGTCCATCGCCCAATTGGCAACAGGCATCGCCGCATTGGGAGGAGCTTGGGCCAATAATGCGAAGGTGTCCACTCTTTTTTATGCATGAAAGATTGCACTTTAATAATGTGACCGGGGTTAGGTCAGTCGAACCGCGACGGGACGGGCGATGGGTGGTACGTAGAGAAACGCGCTCTGCTCTGCTCTGCTCTCTGCCGCTGCACATCGCCAAAAAACCCAAAGCTGTCTGTCTTTCTCCAAATCTCCACCCTTGCCGTCGTCGCGACCCGCCTTCTTTTCTGTCATATACCCCGGATCAGAACTGCAACGTCAATCTCGATTTCTTTCCTTCGCTTCTCTCTCTCAGCCCAACGATCACACAGACATCCACACACTCCAAAACCAACACCCCTCCACAATTCACCACCAAAATGTCTGCCTTCCTCGCCCGCCGTACTGCCCTCTCCGCGAGCCGCGCGTTCTCCACCACGGCCCCGAGGCCTCTGGCCAAGATGACCATCATCGGCAACCTGGCTGCCACCCCCGAGCTCAAGGCCACCGCCAGCGGCCGCGAGGTCGTCGAGTACGCCGTCGCCTCCAACTCGGGCCCCCGCGACAACCGCACCACCAGCTGGTTCCGCGTCGCCGCCTTTGAGGCCGAGGGTCCCCGCCGCGACTACCTGACCAGCCTGCCCAAGGGGTGAGTACATACCGATGGGATGGTGTATATTATATTCAGGAATATGGGTCGGTGTGGGAGGATGCACGCCCGCCCAGAGAAGAGGGAAAGCAATGGAGGATATCGTCCAGAGCTGTATAGGTGCAGTCCGCTGACAAGACAACCCACAGATCCACCGTCTACGTCGAGGGCAACGCCGTCATGAGCACTGTCCCCGACCAGACCAACGAGGGCAAGTCGCGGTCGTTCCTGAACATCTACCAGAGTGAGTCATCCCGACAATCCAGAGGACCCATGTTTTCGATGCTGACCAACTTCACCTAAAAGCCAACTTTGAGGTGCTCCGCCGCACCCAAGACGCCGAGGGCAGCGATTAGAGGATGACTACCATATCGGATGTTGGCGTAGTGGATTCCGGCGCAATTGATCAAAAAAAGGAAGAAGAAGTTCGGCGTTTTCCGAACTTATGGGTTGATGAAGAAACACTCCGCTCCGCGAAAAACTCTTTTCCCTATGTCTTATGTCGTTCATGTCACGTATGTATTCGTCTGGGGTTCTAGAGCTGTATTTTTAGGATCCTTGTGGGGAGAAGGGTGATACCCAGATGTATTTTATTTTTCTGTCTCCCACCTGTCACAATACCAAGAGGACATGTTGCTCGCAGACTGATTCCTGTCGCTCTTCTTTCGTGATCTTCCCTCGTCGGCGACTGTGCTGGTTGTTTCTCGCATAGTAAGCAGTCTACCGGTAGCCCTCTGATTTCATGTGTGATATTAATTGTGCAGCAGTTGCTTTTAGTCACATGTCAGGATATAGTCCTTGAACTTGAAAAGCAAGATTGTTTTCAGGGGAGTCGCCGGTTTTGTTTCGCTTCTCAAGCTGCATACAAGGCTCCAGGAGTAATGGAGAGCAAGAAAACCGTTACCATGGCCAACCTCGCTCTCGGCGTGGTCTCCTTCAAGAGCCCAGGCTATACCATTATCCAACAACCCCCCACCCAGCCACTACCTGCAATCCGGACCTACCCAGCATTCCTCTCTTCTCTCATACTTCCGTATCATTGAAGCGCGGGTACTGACAATACTCGGTTTGAAGCATGGGTATCGTGAAATACCCGCGGCGCAGCTTTCGGAATTTGTAGAACACGTGCCAGTCGCGCGCAACGTCGCCAGCCCAGTCGACGGCGGGGTCGGCGACGGCGGCGCGGAAGTGGTCGTCCTCGACCCAGAACGACGCGTTCAGGGCGCCGGCGTCCTCCTTGAAGCGGAACGTCGGCCAGCCGCTGCTCGGCGGCCAGTAGTCCCAGATCCACTGGCGCAGGCCGCCGCAATCGCAGTCCCAGGCGTTGCCCCAGATGCGGGTCTCCGGCGGTATGCGCGAGTGCTCCTTGTACCCCTCCCAGACCTTGACGTCCTCCACCGGGCCGTAGTCCATGTCCTCGGGCCGGAGGATGTCGCCGGCGCGCCGGAACTCGAACCCCATCTGCGCCGGGGTCGGCTCCTTGCGCCAGCACTCGTTCAGCAGGAACCGCCGCCACAGGTCGCTGAGCTCGTCCTCCTGCTCGGCCTTGGCCTTGGCCGCCGCCTCCTCCCCCTTGTCGACCTCGACGCCCTCGTTGCCGGATGCGGTGGTGGCAGAAGCCAGGCCGATGAACAGGAATGCCACCAGGATGATGAATCTCGGCAGCTTCATTTTGAGGATACGTGGTTAAACCACGTTTTGGAAACGTCGCGCAGAAATGTAGATGCTGTCTCGAGGCGCAGTATCTGGTTGGTACAGTCCGCGAGAAGATCCGGAAAAGAAAAAGGAGAGTATTGGTAGAAGTGAAGGAGGAAGTGACTGGGGGTGAGAAAGAGAGCCACAGACAGAATTGGCACGGCAAGCATATTACACGCCTCAAGCAATGAATTTTACTCCTGGTAGGTAGTATTGATATTGTGGCCCGGTGGCAAATTATCCAAGAACCTTCTTCCTGTTGTATTGTAGGTACTCATATGTCTTCTCTTCCTACTGGTACTTGAATGCTTCACACTCTTCGTTTGGTATAGTCGGCTCTGCTTGGTATTAGTCCACCCCCTTGACTTTCTCAAGATTTCAAGGCATGACCTTCACATATATACAAACCGGCCTTTGTATCAACCACACCCGTATTCGAACTCCGGGTGAATCTGTACCACTCCTTGTAGAATTAATAGTACTCGTCTTCATCTAGATGTAAGTCGACGCAGTGGCTTCATTGCGGAAAATGGAAATATCATCAAGGTTCTGGCAAGTGCATACATGGCGCCAAGTAGGTAGTCATGATTTGGTTCCCTTCGTGCCTAATAAGTGTCCCAAGAACTTTTATACCCGAAGCCCGCTCACTGCACAGCTCTTGGCGGGTCATAGGAAGATACAGACAAATAGATCTGCTTATATAATCTCGCTCTACGCACCACGTAAGACGCCTTCTAAATGGGTGTAGAACGTGGACTTGTGAGAGGTCCAGATACGCCCAGTCCGTCGGCAAGACTTCCGAAGAGCCCCACGCAGATCTCGATAGCCTTTGACACTATATTAAGGCAGGTTAGGCAGGTTAGTCATACTCTCTGGATTCCCCCCGTTGCGGTCATCTACATATATCCGAAACCTTCCTTGCCTGCAGCTCACCTAACCTAGGCATGTACCGAAACCTACCTCGGTGCCATATTTCGGTGCCATCTGTGCTGAAAGCCTAGAGGTCACGATAGCTTGCGTTCCCACTTGATCTTTCTCGCTCTACCTCATACGCCTCGCGGACGGTACGTTTTCGGCATGACTTCACCATGGCCATCATGAGATCGCGGGATTCCATGGCGCCCCGCGACGCTCAGAACGTCAATATCCACCAGAGGCGGGCGACGGTTCCCGTACTCCCGATGGCGGTGATGCCGCAGGCAGTAGCACTTCGCCGTCAGGGTACAGCCCCAGCTGCTGCGCATACCCGACACTGGGCAGCGGCAGCAGTCGTCGACGAGGGCCTGCAGAGGCCCCGCATGCTGCAGAGCAGCCAGCGCGCCCGCGACGTGTGGGCGCCGCGGTCTCGCCGCCGGCCCCTCGCGGTAGCAGACGCCATCGGCGCCCTCTCGGACGAGGAGGAGAGGGCACGGCGCTACCTGGCCGCCGCCGCCGCCGCCGCCGGGCAGCAGAGGGCGCGGCCCGGCGGCGCTTCGGTTCCGCTCGCCGGCTTCGAGCGCCTCTTCGCCGACGTCGGCTTCCGCGTGCTGGACCTGGACGAGCTGATCGGGGCGGCGACGCTGCGCGTCACCGACACGTCCTTCTCGCACGGCCCGTCGCACCTGAGCCCCGTCGTCATCGCGCCGAGCGAGAGCTACTTCTCGCACCTGCCCGCGCGCTACGGCCGCGCCGCCTGCCTGGACGACGCGCTGCGCTGCGTCGCCGCCAAGGTCCGGCGCGTGCTCTCCCCCGGGGCGGCCTGCGCGGGAGTAGCAGCAGCAGCAGACGCCGGCCTGTACGGCAAGGCCCTCCGGAGCCTGCAGTCGGCCATCACGAGCGACTCGTGGGCGGACCCCGATGTGCTGTGCGCTGCCGAGCTGATCAGCGTCTACGAGGTGAGCTTTCTGCCGAAGGGAAAGGGGGGTGACTCGATGCGTTTATGCTAAAAAGCAACAGCTTCTCGAAGGCCCGTCCAGGTTGACCGCGTGGTCGTCGCATCTGTCCGGCAGCGCTCGGCTGATCTGCTCCAGAGGCCCCGCGGGCTTCGAGACGGATTTCGGCAGGGCCCTCTTCATAGCCATGCTGGGCTCGGTGGTATGTTCCTCCCGATCAGAGTCACGCATATGGTGGAGGGGGTCTGACTTACACTGTTGACAGGTGTCCGAGGCGTGGCTCTCGGGCCAGCCCTGCTTCCTCAACGAGCCCCCGTGGCGAGACTTCCTCCAGGGTCTGATGCGCCCGGACTCGGGGCTCTCCCTGCGCACCCGGAACTACGTCTGGCTCGGCTACCTGGGCGCCAAGCTGACCGACGCCTGGGCGCGGCTGGACGAGCTCATGGCGGACCCGGGCGCGGTCGGGCCCTCGGACCTGCGCGACTTCGAGCGGCTCTGCCTCCCCATCAAGGCCGAGGCGGGCCTCTGGCGCCGCCAGTACGAGGACCACCTGGTCGGCGGCGGCGAGCTCCTCCTCCCGCCCGGCGCCGCCGCGCTGTCGTCCACCGCGGACGCGCACCGCCGGCCGTGGCTCGAGGTGCTCAGCGCGGGGTGCTCGCTGCAGACGGTCGCGAGCCGGCTGCTGGGCGCGGTAGCGCCGGCGCGCCGGGCGGCCGAGGAGCGCGAGGCGCTGGCGCACTCGGCGACGTCGCTCCGGATCCTGCGCAGCGCCATCTCCAGCGTGCACGACGGCCGCACGGCGGCCGCGTACATGTTCAAGAAGGGCGCCGTGAGCCAGTCCGTCTTCGCGACGACGGACCTCTGGCTCCGGGGCTGCGACGAGAGCCGGCGGCCCGCCGGCGGCCCCTGCGATGTCCTCATCGATAGGGATGTCTACCGGACGTGGCGCGAGTTCATCACTGCCGGCAGTGGTTGATACTCTTTTGCTGTTTGGGGACGAATGGATAGACTCAGAAGCTGGCACTGCTTGGCAGGGTGAGCCACTTCCGAGAACCACCTGCGTCTGGAGCCCATATTTGACGTCTCTGTTGCGTACTTTACGCCTCTGAAGAGCGGCAGTCTACAGGCAAACGCCGGTATACCAGGACGCGCCAATATATAATATCATGGCTGCGTACATATGAGGCGCGCGTCTTCTAACCCAACAGGCGACGGACGAGTCTCCAAGTCTGAGTACAGCTTTGCTTGGTGTGTGCACTTCGGATCCTCTGACGGAACTCTGAAGCTGTAGTATGGAAACTCGAGATACTACATTTGCATGCGTGGGAATACCGGCTCAGGGCTTTGCGAATAGGTGTCGACCATGACATCTGTAATGGATAGATCACTTTGTAACTGCTATCTACTCAAATTCCCACAAAGTACGCACCCGGTCCAGCTGATGATCGCCAGGACCTGCATCCCAACGTCGTCCATGATCCAGCCGCCACTGTCGGCGCTTCTTCCATGACCAGGAAGATAGAGAAGGGGTTCATTCATCGTTTTCCGTTGGCGGTCCTGTGTCCCACAGAAGGCCTCCTAACCAATGCACCTCATGAAGTCCGCCTTCCTTCCGTCCGACCTGATCCGGTCCCAGAGATTGCGCCGTATCCCTACATGCAGTCATGTCCCTTCTTAACATTACAATTAAGACGAGATGATAATAGGTTAAAGTTTCAAATCAAATAAAAAAAGATTCGTGTTCTTTTAGGGTCGCCGGTGACCATCCAAAGGCAACGCTCGCAGGTAAGAATGGGAGGGTATCAAAATAAAGCGCCACTCGTCCACGATCGGTGGATCGAGGGGAAAAAAGAAAGAAAGTAAAGTTTAAAAATGAATAAGTGGCTTTTGTTTTCTTGAAAGAATGTAGGGCGGTGATTGCTCCTGTGAGTTGACTACTTGGCAGTGCTTTGTAGTCTTCTCATGGCATCGCGGTGAGCGTCCATCATATACGGACTGCTCCTCATGCTCTCCTCGAAGACGCGATCATTGTGCTCTTTCTGCAGACGCTCCATCTGCTTTCTCTGCACCTCCTGGCCGCGCTGGTTGAGAAGCATGGCGCGGCTCTGCTCCACGTTGCGCTGAACGTCCATGGAGCTCACTGCGCCACTGCGCGGAGACGACTGCGAGGGCAGCATATCACGGCTAGACATGGGGGATAGGTGGTTGGCTGCTGCGGATGATGTTCGCATGTCTCTCTGTACCGAGTTTCGGAAACTTGCAAGCTTGGCGTCGCGGGCTTGTTGTGAGGGCAGCACAGAGTGACGCTGCGGCTGGTGAGAGTCAAAGTTGGTTGTCTGGTTGTGAGCATGGGTATAAGCGTCCTGCGTTCCCGCATTGATGATGCTACTTTGACGGATGAGATGCTTGCGTTGGCTGAGGGGAATATCGTCCGCGTCTTGGCCCAGCAAAGAGTTACGTGTAGGATAGTTGTGGATCGATCCAGTCTCGCTTGCGGCGGTCGCTAATTCCAGGTTGCTCGTGCCGAGTATGGACATCTTGTTTCGCAAGAGCATCTCCCGCTTGTCCAAAAGAGTCCTTGGAGTCGAGTGAGATGCTCCTGGAGGGCCTGTCCGCAGGGCAGGGTGTACATTTGACTCATCCAAGGCAACGGGCTCCTCGCTGATGGGCGCAGCAATGATGTCCGAGGCGCGCTGACCTGCACTCGTAGACCTGTTCATGAAGCCTCGATTCGTGTGGACCGATGGTGGTGCAATGTTCTTGGCAGCACCAGTGCGTGTGGCCGGGTCCGGGCTTGTAGATGCTGGAACAAACGACGCCCTGTCCTTGGCTACTGAGAGCCTAGAGTTGGATCGAGACACCGGACCAGAGCTTGGGGGCGAGTGCGAGGCAGACGACGGGGATCTTGTCATGGCAGGTGCAGGAGCAGCATTGACGGCCGTCTGTTGAAGCTCTTCGACGTTGACAGGAGCGGCTTCTTCCCTGCTTTCAGTCACCGTTCCTACTGGCGTATTCCGAGCAACGTGAAGCTGCTCCGGCTCTGGCAGTTCGGCCTGTTCGAGATGTTTTGCCCACTCATTCGTACGAAATGCGGAAGCCACCCGAGAAAGACCAGTGGGGAGATGATCCTTGGTCAGGATCGCCGGTGTTGAGGGCGCAGGAGTGGACACAGAGGGCGCTTTGCTGGGCGTGTCAGCCTTGGCTTCTGCTGCCTCTGCGCCATCCTCTACAGCGGATTTCCTTTTCGACTCGGTTTCAGAGACTGCATCCACGTTATCCGCGGTAGATACTCGCCGCGCATCCAAGAACCTGTCTGAAATCGGGGATTTTAGAGACTCGGTAGGTCTCGACGCCGAATCATTCAGCTCCGCCGTGATCTGTATGGGGACATCAGGCCCATTGACCTCGCGGTCCTCCCCATCCGTGCTCAGCCCGTCGAGTGTTGCCGCTATGCTTCTCACGTCTTCATCCTTGCGTGCCTCGGATACAAGATCTTCTCGGCTCTCGGTCCACTCCTTCGACAGGCTCGTGGGTGAGTTGTCGCCCGTCTTCCGCTTGGAGCGGGAAGACTTTGCTGAGCTCTTTGACAAGGATCTCAGCAGATGGCCAGATCCGATGGAAAGGCGGTTGCCGAGAGTCCCCATGGAAGCGCGTGACGCTCTCTTGCTCATCGTCACAGATCGGTGGTCATCGTCGGCAAAAGTCGCAAACGAGGAGCGGTCGTCGTCTTCGTCGTTCTCGTCGGGAATTCTGAAAGGCATTGGGGTAATCTCTGGCGTGGCAGATCTGGAATTTCTTTGAGAATTGCGCCGCGCGATGGAAGTTGACCGCCTGGCTTCGCCATCAGCCCCAACGACCCAGATTTTGTCTTCTGTTGGCGACGCGGGTTGGTCTGCCTGAGCAACATCATCGTCTTCTGCTGCGACACGAACCACTACTCTTCCATCATCTCCAGAGTTTGTCAGCTCGACATCCACAAAGTCGTTGCCGGATCCCATCGGAGGTTTTGTCGAGTTGCTAGACATTTCCGTCATCTCAATGGCATCCTCGGCGGCCCCGGATACCGGCCTCACAGTGGTGTGGCTATTGCGAGATCTCTTTTCGCTCACGTCTCCAACGCCCGAGTCTTTCGACGCAGTGTTGAAGCTTGCCCTCGGCTTGTCTCCATACGCCGCTTCCCATTGTTGTTTTTCCAAGGTCTCCTGCGTCTCCGTCTGCTGTCCGACGTTGGCCTCCTCGATCTCCCGTACTCGTTGCGCTTCATCTCGAGCCTCTGCCCGCTTTTTGCGATTCTCCTCAATGACCTTCCAGAGCTTCATCTGGGATATGATTCCGGCAAGGGTGAGCAGGACGATCAGAGCAATCTCGACGCGCATTCCCTTTGTCAGTGGATAAGTATCTGCTCCAAGAGGGAACAAGTTGTCGTTGAGTGCCCAGATATATGCCCAGAATTCCTTGTATCCGGCTCTGCTGAAGCAGTCAATTCCCAGGACGGTGACGGTCGCACCGGAGAACGAAATCGACAGAATGAGAGCATATTTCCTGGTATAGCGGCTGAAATAAAATAGAAACCCTGCCAGCGTAAAGACCGTGATGAAGATGACCACGCTCGAGTTGTTGGTCAGAACTCCGCCCTCGTGTAGTGTCAGAAGCCACATTGAGAGGCAAAAGCCACCGAGCAGACATCCTAGACTTTCGGTGATCTCTTTGAAGAAGGTCGCCACGCCGCCTAGAATTGCGCCGGCGCATACGCAGGCTACCACGTATCCGCCCTGGGTTCCATCCGAAAGCGGTGCGGTCATCACATAGACGATCAACACAGCCGTGCACAGGCTTGCCAAATATGCCGTCGAGAAGAATGTGTGCACCCAGTGGTTCTTGATTCCAATCAGTCCATAGGCGAGACCACTGATCAGCATGATGGCTCCAGCAACTCCCCAGCCTGGAGTGAGGTGCGGCTCAAGGGGCAACTCGCCCGGCTCAATGGTGGCTGTTGCTCACGGTCAGGTATAGGCATTTCTTGTAATACATGGGAAGCCCAGGACTTACAGTTGCCGAATATACTGGAGTGATTACTGACATTATTTCCATTAAGAGCCGAGGGCACGGCAGTGGTTGCCGTGCTTGAACTACTCGAGGTCACTGTGACACTTGTCGGGGCCGACGTCGTTGTCTGCGCATCGTCGGTGCCTGTCGACGCAGTGGTTGCCGTCTGCGTAGGAGCTGTGGTGTCTGTGGTTCCGGTAGCTGGTGTGTCGACTGAAGTTGTGTCGGCTCTTCGCATTGGACCCTCCAACCCGGCCCTTGCGACATCAGAGCTCAAGAGCAGGCATAGCGCCGCCTTGAGCCATGTCTTTTTCGCGAACATTGTGCCCGTTCCTCCTCTCGACTCAAATTACACCTTTCGACCCCTTGGAGAACGTAACGTATACTACCGAGAGCGGATGGACCTGCCAGTAGAGGGGCGCCTGGCAGAGCTCTGGGAGAAGACGTCGGGTTCCCCTAGTCGTGACTGCTACGCATTGAGACGGAGAGAAATGGCAAACGATTCCAGTGAGCTGTATATGTTGTTCGATGAGGCTCAATATGGTGCAATATAGATGTGGCCAGGTAAAAGCCGAACCTTATTATTGTTGCGCGGAGGCGGTAATATTATTCTAGGTTGCGATCAAGAGGCCGGGGGAAAGTGGTCGGTGGTATTCCACAGCGCCGGGGTCGGGGTATATGGGAATCAGATCGATCGTGAATTATGTTACGGTAGTATGATCGGAGGCTGCGAGGACCAAGTGGGACAGGAGGAAAGGAAGAAAAAGAAAATAGTGTGTATAGCCACAGCTGAAATTACGTAGGGGAATGGCTGTGCGGGTAATAAGGTGAGAAGATCAAACGAGCTATAGAAGAGGTATGGAGGTATCACTCCCAGGGTCTCTTTCGAAGAGGAGGACCGTTTATGCAAGACGGGACGGCATTGAGGCTTGGGTATTGAAGGACTATCAACCCGAGACTTTGACAGAGGGGTGGGAGAGAAAGGAAAGACGCAGGAAGAAGACGTTCAGCCCAGAACCCACCCTTTGATGAACGTCAAGATCGATGCTTCCTTTTCCCTCCGTGGGAGAAGTTCTTTTTTTCCGCCGAGAGCCAACGCTGATGCCGGCCTGCCCTCTCTGCATATTCTTCCTGGAGAGCTCGGGTTGTGGAACCACCGTCTTTCACAGAGAGAGGCTGGCCTGGCTCACCATTGGGCGTTGGCCTTGCCATGCCGCAAGATGTGGCAGGATGACGCAGCAACAACAGGCTCTCGGGATGGGCGCAGCTAACGCGCGCGGGAGATTAGACAGAGACGATCTGAGAGCGGCTAGAAGCAGTAGCAGAGAGCCCGATGGGCCAGCACAGCGGACTGTGACCTGTAGGCAGGACATAATCCAATGGCCTACGTAGTAGAGAAGCAAGCCGAGGGGGAGGGAAAAGAAGGCAAAACCTTCCGGGGGCTGATGCGAGATTCCCGGATCGGGTCACGAAACGACGACGACAATTGCTACGGTAGGGGAACAGGCACGAATTGGCACATGGAGTGGCCTGAATGGCTCACGGGGTGGGTCGTGCCCATTAAGGTAGCTGATCAGTTCAGTGACCTTACAGGGATCATTCGGCGCCGGCATCTGGGTCCCCTAAGGGGCCTCTAACCTGTTCCTGACGTCCCTTCTAGCCGCTTGGCTCCGTGATTGGGTGCCGCAGATTTCCATTGGCACCGCCCTCGCGTTCAGCCGGGGGGCCTGCAATGTAGCCTGTATGTCAATTTGTAGCAGTATGTTTGCTACGATTTCCTTACATCTACGGTTACCTAGGTAGCCTCTAGACGCAGCCATAGTGGATTGAATAAAAGGTGAAAAGAAGAAAAAGATTTGCTACTAGCTTATTTTTAGTGAGGTACTAGGTTGCAACTAGATCGAAAATCCCGATATCCATCTATGATCAGCCCACCAGAGCCTCATGGTGCTAATGGAGTCCGGTCGGGGGAACAAGAAGAAACAGGGCGACACGTTCCGAATGAACAGGCTATTACCAAGTATTCCGAGGGAAGCTATGAAGGTCCTCCAACAACCAGAACAGTTCTCGTTGGACGGACCCGGATTCTGCTGAAGAGAAGACGCAAGGCGGAGAGAAGACTCCTGACTGGGTGGACTGATGACCTGAATGCAACGTGGTCGAGTGCAACAGAGTCGGAGAACAGGGATGCCAGTTGACCGCAGCACCGGCTGTCGAAAGTTTGCGACGGCCACGTTTGAAAAAAGGTCAATTATCTTACGTTCGCAGTGGGGTTTGCAAAGCACCACGAGAAAAAGATGCTCGGCGATGACTATTGTATGCGCGGAATCTCGCCTGGGCTAGGTAACGAGCTGCACATGTCCTGACCGTTGAGCGCCGACGTCGTACAAGAGACAGACCGCAACTTGCGGATCGCTCTCCCAGGACCAATGGATGATTCTCGTCTCGCGGGAGGCATGATGCATCTCCAAGACCAGATCATCTCGTTTCCCTTTTCGACGTACGAACCATTGAGCGAGAAAGATCTGCGTCCAATACATACAGCAAGTCTCGTGGACGTCATGGTGCCATTGTGATTGGCCCTGCATATGTGACCTGGCTTTTCTTTCCTTTCTCTCTTTCCAATATTGCAAGAGAACCACCGACATATTGGAAATTGAGATCCACTCCAGCTAAGCCAAGCTGACATCGCGAAGCGACTGGCGGCGTGCAGCAGGATAATAGCACTAAAAGTCCGGCGGCCTTCTAAAAGTGCACACTACGTATTTCATTCGACGGGAGATCCGGTAACTTCTCGTCCATTTAGAGACATCAGCGTTGGAATTGGATGACGTTACAGGATGTGATCACACACGCGCTGTTCTTTTTTCGCGTAATGATGGAAACTGCTGTTCGTGAACGATGCCATTGCCTGGGAGATTGATACGTCGTGTTGGCTACGGCGACCTCTCGGGCTTGGTGGTACAAATAAAATGCACAACGTTGCCGTAGAGTTGCATCTCAGACCGTTTCGGAGACGCACATAGCTGGCCTGCATGATGTGCATGATGCCTAGGTACAGGCTATCGCTTACAGGCCTACCGTATTCCCGCACCTACCTGGCTATTTCCAGGAGAGAGGCATCTTTTTCAGCTCAGAGTAGGAAGAATACACACGTTGAAGGTCATGATTTGGCCTGTCTGCCTATCGCCACTCCCTTTTCTCCTTTCCGCGGTCTACTTCGAAGTTTCGCGTTCTCTATTTCTCGGCAGCTGGAGAGCATAACAATATTGATGAGCTTTGCCTTGAACCCATGTACAGAGCGACAACCGGCTAACTTTTCCCACTCATTATTCCGCGCGTACGTATATAGGCAGTCGCGAATATAAAGTTTTGCAACCGTCCCTCTCCTCGAGATCCATGCCGGGAGCTGCGGAAGATAGATTGCCTGTGATCGCCCGCCGCCAAATCTCTCGGCAGGGGTTTTCTTTCATTAGTGGCAATATACCTACCTGCACAGATTTTAGGATTTGCCTTCAAGACGGCAAGTAGTTCATAAAAAGCGCGAATCGCGTCTTTCTCTTTCGGTTGAATCAGAGTTTGGCGCGCAATTTCCAGCGAACAGATATACGTGCTAGGTAATCCCCATATGCCAGCCCTACCTTGACAACGCGTCCGAGCTCTCAGCGTAAATCTGTGGTCCGGGTCTCGTGGGAAGTGGACACATGGGGCGCGCAGATTAAATAGATCAGATTCAGATTCAGATCTTTCTTTCTTTCAGCCCACAACGCGAAAGCAATTTTTTTTTTTCAAGACTATGTACTACCAGAATCCACGTGTAATCAAGCGGAGCAGTCCCCGGATGGAGACAGGCTGACGAGCTGGAAATCGAGACATTGTGCGGATAATCATCACCATGTTCAGAAAATGCTCTGCTCCAGCCTGGCTGAATGGCTGACTGCGGGGCCCGTGTGTCGATCTTCCCGAACTTCCAGTCCAAAACTTCGGATGATGGGAAAAGAGATGGAAAGAAGCAATACGTTTGGCTGCTTTTTCAGCCTCGTGCCGCCCTGCCAAACATGTGCATGTCTCTGTGCGAAACTGCGTGGCTTGGAGCGGAAGCGTACAGCCCTCGTTTTGCTTATACAACTCAAAGACGTACTTGAGCAATCTGCGCCTCGTGGTCGAGGACGGCGTGGCTCATAAAGAACTGCACTCCGCAATCGGCAAAAGCAAGGGGCCTGATTATGATGAGACACGATCTCTGTTCATGAGTTGCAGAGATGAATATGATAAAGATAGGCTCATGTTTATTAATTAGTATTGTGTCTGGACCTTGGATTATGCCTCCTTGCCGCCTCACGATGTGGAAGCTGCCCTTTTTCTATACTGACGTGTTTCTCATGACCGCCCGCAACCTGTAGACAAGTCATGAAAACCCCGTTCCAACCAACAATCATGCCAAAGTGCCTATTTCCTGGAAACTCTCGTGGGAATACGCTCTGAGCCACCTCCACGGGAGCCAGGCATCCGGCGTCCCTTCTTCTGGGTTCTCTCGGGCGATGTCCTGCTTGCTCGTCCTAGCAATGAAGATATGGTTTTGAAAGGGAACGTCACCACAGCGATTGCTGCTTGAACGGGCAGTAGGATAATCGCCGTGGTTTGTTCGAACATCCAGCCAATAAACCCTCCCTGGTTGTTCTTCTGTCTCGCTGCAATGGCTGCAAGCGCTATGGCATCATTACTCCGCTGGTCCAGGTACTCGAGCCTAATGTCGATCTGATCGATGATGTTGCTGAGCTTCTTCTCGTATCTCCGCATGGCGCGTGTTACAGACTCGACCTCGGGCTGTACCTTGTCACGGTAGTTGCGCATCACCAATGTCTCAACACTCTTCATTGCTGTTTGTTCTTGCTCGGCATTGTTCACCGAAGTGGCCTCGCGAGCAGAGAGTCTTGACTCTAACTCTTCGATTTTGGCGTAGAGATCCTGGAACTGTTCGTCCCTCTTCTCCCGCTGCTCGTAGGGGTTCGTGGCGACGATGCGCTGCTTGTGCAGAGTACTGTTCTGCAACAATCTTATAAGATGAGAGACTGGTCTGATCTCGGCAGCTATAGTAAAGATGTGTAGGTTGTATTCGCTAACCAGGCCTTCGGAACGTCGACTAAGTTGTCCACGAATTGTGTGAAGAAGATAGGCAGCCAGCAATGGGAATAGAAAGCACCATGCTAGAGCAAACTTTTCGTGCCTGCGAAGCGCTTGGGCTGCAACATCTCGGTCTTTGCGCCACTTCTTGTAGGAAGAAGGCTCCTCTGGAGTTTGATCCCCTTCTGCAGGCTCCTTGTCGTCTCCTTCCTCGGGCACATCTTCCAGGGCGGTCGTGGCAGACGCTTGGGTGGATAGCTCCAAGTCGCTGTCACCTTCAAAGACCGGTGTAGAAATAGCCAATTCCTTGGCCACGCGGGCCTCCTGTGCAGCGTGGTACCAGTTCCACGGCTGTGTGACGGACCAGCGAAGGACTATGGCAGCCAGTCCCAGGAGGATGACGTCGGTGAAGAAGGCGCTGCCACCCTCGAAGAAGAGCCCTCCGACAGCGGGCAGCAGTGCGAGGATCAAGGGCACCGTGGCAGTCGAGATGGGCGCCGGAGGACTGGACGCCATCTTGCCCAGATTCCAAAGCCCGTCTTCGCTCTGCTTGTCTCCGGAGCCGTTCAGGTTCAAGCTGAAGTCGGAGAAGCTGGAATCCCTCCGCATTGGACCCTCAGTAAAGGAGCTCCGAGCAGAGGGCATGAACGTCGACCGACGCCGTAGATTTGCCGCCTCATCGACGGTCCTGGATCTCCTGAAGCCATGCCCTGGCGGCGCGTGTCCTGTCGCGTGAGCTTCGTCGGCGTCAGCCATGGTAGCTTAAAGTAGCTGCAGAATTCCCGTGTCCGCGGCAGTAACTGTGTCCGATGCAGACCCCAACTCTCGTTTGGGCCCGTGGAGACGCGAGGAGAAGGGGCGCGCTGTCTATGTTGACAGTGGGAATGGTGCTCCATGCATCCTCACAACTCCCAGAACATGGCAGATTTTCGAAGATGTGAAGTCTTCAAAAAGGGCACGGCTGAACTGGATCTGCTGCAAGGATCATTAGGTGTCACGGTAAGGATGTCGTGGTACCACTTGAGGCCTGAATTATTCTGGGGGTAAATTTGGGGAATGCTCACTGGCCCTAGCGCAACTCCCTCTGGGGAAGCTCTTGACTTGCTGGAACCTGTGCGGAGGCAGCGGACGTCATGGTCCTACTAGGCGCCAAATTGGCTCACTACGGCTGAGAAAGTAAATATAACGTCATGCCCAAAATTTGCGGCAAGAAAAAGCCACAAACATGCCAAGTGTAGTTGTCAACATTGCGACGGACTCGACTCCGGACCTTTCAGCTGGACTTTTGCATCCCAGCTAGCGATTGCAGTAAATCGCTAGCTGAAGCGGCTTGGCAGACAGTATACTGAAGCAGTGCAGTCGCGAATCCTTGTAGCTTATACTCGGACCCCATCTTTAATGCTACATTGTTGATCTTCCCTTTTCAAACTCACCTGACACATTGGATCGAACAAGACACAATATGTAGACGATGAGGCGTGCAAAATGTGACAACTTCGATATGCCTAGTTCGAGCGGTCTCATTCAAGAGTGCATGCACAATATGTTAAACATATCCACAGAGTATACCCTAGAATAAAGTAAGTGCCGGACGGGATGGTGGTGCAAACACCATGTCTGCAAACTTGCAGAATATGGTCATGATATTATCCTTGTATACTGATATGGCATCATCAAGGCACACAGGTTACTGAGTGGTCGGTTCCCTCAAAGGTCTATATCGATGGGCTACGTTGTTGATGTTTGATATAGTTCCATCTGTATGATCCCGCTCCTTTCTCTATGCCTGTCTTCCACCGTATGACCAGAACATTTGCCATCAAGCACCACATCGATTCAAGGTTTGTCTACGGCTCCTCATTTCTAATTTTTGAGATACGATATTATCTTTTCGCTACTCACATGTAGCACCTTGACTTTAGCTGAGCAAACATTGCCTCAAGACTCAACCTTCCCTGTAAGAGAGACAAAAGCGAAGATGTTAAATTTGAGTTGAAAACAAGGGCTTCTCAAGGCCGACATGTAAACGCAGTAGAATATCCATCTCGAAAGCTGGCTGACAGCGATTCACAAACAGGATTCTAGTAGCATTCTCATAACAGATATAGTCACAAGCAAACTATAGCTCTTATAATAACAGTCAAACAATCCCCATATCTTTTCAGGCAACCATCATATTATAGCTTCCATTGTCAACTGCGCTTGGATCTGAAATTTGGGTCGGATGAATACCCTTGAAATGAGACTCATCTGGAGAAGCTTCGACTTATGTCAAGACAACAAGCACGCAACACCATTTTATTTACTTGTGAAGCAGTGCCGCGGGCCTATGGCCCTACGCTGATGTTCAAGTCATTTGAAAAGCTCAATTTTGGTCCAAGTGACTGTGTGGCGTTGGCTTGACTAAGAGCAATTTACTGGCAATGGACGTCCAAAAGCATGAACGTCATGTATTATAGATGGCCCCTGTCTACTTGAACCGCACCTCAATTATCTTGGTCTCGACCCTCGACCAACAACCGGAACGCAAAGGCCGTTGACGTTTGACTATACTCCATTCGTTGTGCCCCTTTCGTTGTGCTTCCTTCTTAGTTTTCCTAGGCGAACCGCTAATGACGGCTAGAAGCCATGCAGCGTCCGCGGACAGCTTCCGGGATATTTTTGGACTTAGCTCACGTACTTCTTCTTTTCCTTGTGCTGCTTTTCTTTTCTAGTGTGCAATGGATATCCAAGCTCATCAAGTACGGCTGATACTAATAGGAACATTGGAACTTGGATGGGAATGTTCTAGCATGAAGCCATCACAACTGTGAATCCACTTTTCATCTTTCAGCCGCTATTTTCTTTTGGCATGTGGCTGGATTATGCATTCCTGTCGGAGTTGGATCTTACGCGTCAAATCGCACCCGTGGCGGGAGTCTTTTGCATTGATATAATATAACGCAACAAACACGTGCCACCAAACGTATCCGTGGATGCTGTACGTTGGTTGATCTTTTCTTTTCTTCTTCTGCGCGGAGATTGAAGATTGCCATGTTGGCAGCGGCTTCATCGAAGAGCCCGAATCAGCTGCCGGGGTGGGACGAGATCAGGATCCGCACAGCTGACATTTGCTTAATATTTCTGGTACTGAGGTTCATGCCGCCCGTGTGCGTTGTGCAAAAGGTAAAATAGGGCAGCACGGACATTGATGCGTCTTCTCCTCCCTGTCAATCCGTCCTGTCATTCCTTCCATCATCTGTCCATGGAAGGAAACCTGTGAGTGATGGAGTCGAAACGTTGCGTGATCTTCAGACAAGATTCCAGGTCAATGAGCCGCATGACGTCTCCGCTAGATTGTATAGGTGAGCGCGGCCAAGCAGCCCCAAATGTTTGCGCTTTGATGTGCTGCTGCTGCGTCTGCGACGGTAGCAGCTGCACCTATCCACCGAATCCGGTAGCTTCAGCTCATGTAGCGAACGAGCTGCAAGTCTCAGTACTGACCGAGTGCACAAGTCGAAAGCCAATGCTTGAATCACTTGGGCTCCGTCTGGGGAAATGCCCCATTATGCACGTTGTAAGCGGATAGTCCACGCAAGTACGGTACATATCAAGGTGGAAGAGAGGTTAAGTTAGCATGATTAATGAATCAGCATTGCGATTGATGCTTCTCCTTCTTTTCCAACAGTGAACCGCTCCATTGGGTCGTGCCAGTTGGTACCTTACAGTAAACCCCGGCCGCCAAATCGATGGACGGTGGGATAGAGCAGAGACCAGCAGGGGTCGGCCCCTGTATTTACACCAAAACGGAGGCTCTCGCTGCGCCGTGCGTGGGTCATACAACACACGCAACCCATCAAAAAGCCACTGATTTAAGCAAGCACCGAGGGTACGAGAGAGAAAAGATTGCTGGAGGGCCAGCCAGGAGTCACACAATCTGACGCTCTCCCTCGGCTGCCCCCAGGGCTGCAGGTGAAGCGACTTCATCATGATGGGCCAGCCTTGGTTCGTGCGACTCTCTCTGGCCGGCTTGAGGCTGGGAATGACGGCAGATCGGTCCACTTGGATTCTTTCCATTGCGTTCGTCCAATCTTTCTCGGTGGCAGGAGACCAAGTGTTTCGTTGCTGTTGGGCTGGACGTGTGTAGTTGGCCGTTGGGCCAAGAATATAATAATACCAACGGCCCTCGCTCGCCCGTAGGTACTCGGACCCTGGCTGGAGGAATTCGTAGTCTTATTTCTCTCGACCTTTTGCCTCGTTAAAGACTTTTGATACATACGAGGATACGAGCTTTGACTGAGTGACGTTGGACGAGCGTCGTGTCTACCGAAACATCCGTTCGCTTTCCGCTATTAAAATCAAGACGCCTGCTCCCTCTCTCTCTGCTCGTAGGCCCTGAGAAGTCCTTTATATTCGACTATACCTAGGTATACATACCACCAGAAGCACCAATTGATCGACCGCATAAGCCTGGGGAATGTTCTTGTTCATGAGGCTCTTTCAAAGCGACGACGACTTATTACACCCGAACCAAAGACGGAACGATTTTCACGAACCCTTAACCCAGAAGGACGGCACAACGGCTTCTTACTTCCAAGACCGGCCCTTTCACTACCAGACCTCCAGCACATCGACAGTTGCGCCGTTGGGCGATCAGATGTCTTAACTTCCTTCAGGTATTGCTCGAAATAAAATCCTTCACCGGCGAAGAGAGGCTTGCATTCGAGGGTTGCACCGGCGAATGCAGCTAATTTAACCAACCGCAACGAATCTACCGATCACCTGCGGTAGCATTCCCCATTGATCACTATCGGTATGCTAGAGCCGCGAGCCCTGGTTCAGATTCAGGTCCAGGTTCAAGCCCTCTGCGCTCAGCAGAATACGGCTAGTGTCATCGGGGTCGCACCCCTGAGCGTCAACTCCGCCGGCGCCCAACGCTCACGCAGCAGCAGCAGCAGCAGCAGCCTGAGCCGACCACTAACGAGAGAGAACGAAGGGGTCGACTCTCTCATCCTCCGTGCCTTGCATCGCCGCCGCAGCTGTAGTAGTGGTTGCAGCAGTAATCGTGCCTGCTCTTCTCCAATTGCGGTGTCCAGACGACGTGCGCTTTGTCGGCATCGACTGACCAAGACGTCCCGCGCCCCTGTTCAGAGGACGCGACCGCCCGGTGCAGGGCACGGTATCCACCCCAAAAGCCGCTACGGCAATCAGCAAATTTACCACCCTCTCCGTCGCTGGCTAGCCGCCTCGGCGTCTTTCCAACGGCTTCACACTCCAGCCTGCAACCCACGAGATTGTCATCAGCCGCCCTAGATGCGCTGCAGGAGACACTGCGCGTTGAATCGTTTTCGCACTCGCTCGACCACCCCGAGTCTCCCAACGCAGACGCGCCGCCAGTCAGGTTTGCTGCTGCTGCTGCTGCGGATGCTGCAGTTTCCTCACCGGTAGATCCTCGCCTAGCAGCCAGCCCGCAATCTCCCAGGCGACCACCCGCCGGCAGAAACCTCCTCGCCAGAAAAGACAGCCAAGGTTTGCTGCAATCACCATTCCGCTCGCAAGCCGCCGCGGCTTTCCCGCCATCTAGGCCTACGACCTCTCGACACTGGAATCCGGCCAATTCTATTTTCTTGCTTCAGCCGACCGTTAGGCAATCGTCGCAGCAACGACGTCCATCGACTCCGCCTCCTCCTGCTGTGCCTCTGGAGTTGCCAAAGATCGACGTTACAACACAATTAATCGGCGCAGCTGGCAAGGAAGACGACCACCAAGTTCCTCACACCGTCCCTCCCGAACAGCTGCAGCAGTATCTTTCTGCGACCGCGCGCAACAGTTTGCAAATCGAAGGCCGTGTCAGCGGTGAGCACCGCGTCAGTCTTCCAAAGTCCATTCGACACTCCTACGACAACAAGCGCCCACCAATCACGCCGCCTCTGGAAGAATCTCACTCTCCGGTCTCATCAAGACCTCACCCTGGTTCCAGATCCAGAACCAGCAGCTTCAAAGAAAGAGCACGGGCTCTGAGCTTTGGACTTGTGCGGCCAAGCGGGACGAACAGCGTGCCAGCGGTGCCACCACTGCCGTCGGGCATTGACAAAGGGAAGAGCAAAGCAGTCATGGCATCATCCGAGCAAGGAGACCACAGGAGGTCTGCCTCGAGAGATGTGGAGAGAGGGCCAGATGTGCTTCCACGGCACAGCACCACGCTTTCCATCCCGGATGGCATTGGATCCGCTATTTCCTCGAGCAACTCATCTATCATGGGCGATCCCGATCAACCTGATCTTGGCGAAGAATGGGGACCACAACATCCTTGTTTCCCTCACATCAACCCACATGTTCCCATGGACTCGGCAGACTATGCGAGCACTCGCATCATTAGAGTGCACAGAGACTGGCTTGTACAGGGTGACTTGGCTCCTACGTTCTCGAATCTCTACCCTGAGATCTTGGACCCAGCTGGCATTTCAGAGCAGGAATTTCGACGAATCATTGAGAAGCTGAACACGGAACTTGTCCTCATCTTCAGCCCACGGAACTGGAGGAACATTGTGGATGGAGTGCTCGGTCTGCTCACTGGTTGGATTTGGGACGACCTGGGGTTGACAAATACCAAGAGCCGACTGAGGAATCTGGAGGCCTGGATCGACAAGTGGAATACAGAGATGGAGAAGACAGTCGGATCCGAGGATGGGATCATTGCTCCCAAGATTATCCCCTTGAGACGGACCGGCTATATGAATGTGAGTTGACTCAAGAAGTATGATCACCAGAGTGAATGCTGACAAATACCCACAGCTGGACATTCAAATTCCAGATCCAGAAATTGCTCCTGCAATCAGCCAGCCAACGACCAGCGACGGACCAGCAGTAGAAGCAGAGCATGACACGGATCAAAAATAAGCTGGATATTGTCAACAAACAACAGTCCCAGTCTTGGCAGTTGCCGTGTCGCCTGACCATACTGGACACATTATAACATAATACCCCCCGACAGCATTTTAATGGCGCGTTCAACGCGCTGCACGATTTACGAAGATACCCCAGCACCCTTCTTCCGCCTAGTGGCCTTGGAAGATATGGATAAAACGCGAGAGAAAGTTTTTCACTTGAGCATTGCAAAGGCGTCCTTTTGGTGGTTCGATACTTGATTTACATGAAAAGCTTGGTATGACTTCTTACAGCGAGTCGAGGGAGCTTAGGTAGTCAGTCTAGAGTTCAGGATTTTATACTTAATTTCGAATCAGATAATATTTCTACTACGGAAACGCGACATGGTACATATGTCTACAGATCATGAACGATATTGGGATGCAGGTCCTGGCGATCATCAGCTGGACCGGGTGCGTACTCTGTGGAGATTTGAGTATATGGCAGTTACAAGTCATCTATCCATCACAGATGTCAAGTTGGACTTTGAAACATGCAGCAAGCGTTTGCCAACCACACTGTCTGCGGCATGATGCAGCGGCTGTCTCTTCGAAGTGTGTGGAGGACTGTATAGACACAAGATCTGTCTTTGTTGGGTTGACATGGCCACAAAAAAAAAAAAGCCATTCACACTTGAATAAAAGTCATTATTCTGATTGAAAGCATTTCTCCGGCATTTGTGGGCTGCTACTCCATATTGATTTGAATGTGATTCAGTGTTCTTTCCAAGCCATTGGCAAACGTTACTCGATTGTTTTATTATCTCTTTTGAAAACTTTCGGCCCTGGCGTTTGTTATGGTTAATACATGTAGGCAGCCACCCGCCAAAAACAAGAAGTTTGACATGTTTATTTTAGTCTTGAATGTTTTAATGTACCTTGAGCCTTAAGGCAGGCAGCAGGCCCAGTGTGGGGTTCTGGTCCCGCACATTGAACCCTGGTGGCCGAACATGGAAATGCGGCAAGGACTCATACTACACAGTAGGTATCGGAGAAAGCAGATGGCTTGCAAACAAGAGATACAAGAGACATGGGATTGTTCCTTTGGAAGAAGGTTACTGCCTAACAGCGCCACTGGGGGTTCAAAGAAGCACTGATTCAATAGACAAGAGAAAATAAAATCCAGGCGCGGACAGAGTGATTGTTCCATTTTCTATAAAGTAGTGTCCAGCTACTGCTTTTTCCATTGACTTCCCCAGAACCAACAATCACCAATCACACCATCAGCTACCTAAAACCTTCCACCAACGACCATCGAAAAGCTGACTGATCTGACACCTCGTTGCACAACGCCGAAATTTCTTGCCCACTTGCAACTGGTTCATCACTCTTCGAATCACCACCGACAATCAAGAACATCCTCAAGCTGTGATTACCTAGCTGTTATTTCTTCATTTGACGTCCGAACAATCACGTCGAGTAAGTTGCGCATTCCTCACCACTGGTCACAAGGCAAGGCGGTACAATCACACTTGCCTCCCCCAACTCTCTGTGCCGCTTGCCGCAATTCCTACTTAAGGACCCCACCAACGACCAGGCAGAGGTCCTTCCACCTACAAACCACCTTAACCTACACCTTCCGTTAGGCTGTTCCTCCCTGCATACAAAACTCTCTGACGCAGCCAAACTCCGCCGAACGGACAACCAGCGCCAATTCCTGAAGCCGCCTCTTCTCCAGAACCAGACCCAATCCTTCACCTTCACTACTACCACTACCAAACACCACAAATCGCATCGCCGTTCTGACGCGCGCGCATCCGCCAGTCCACAACGTGTACATTCATATAACAGACACTTATCTACGTTCCACCAGACAATTCTCACAATGGCTGCCCCCGAAGTGAAGGTTAAGCTCCAGTCAAACGACAACGCAACTATCGAAGTTGGTAAGTTTCGATACCCCGCGATCCCGGTGATCCCCAGCGATTGACCACCCGCGCTCGCGAACCTGTGCTGACCCGTGATCTCTTCTCTAGATCGTTCCGTTGCCGAGCGCTCGCTTCTGATCAAGAACATGCTCGAGGATCTTGGTGACAACGTTGTTTCCCAGATCATCCCCATTCCCAACGTAAGTCCCATCCTGGCAGCCGCGACGCTGCAAGAGCTCCCTCCCTCCGGAAACAGCTGACCAACATTTTCTGCCCCTAGGTCACCGAGCCCGTTCTGCGCAAGGTCATTGAGTGGTGCGAGCACCACCGCCAGGACCCTCCTCCCACCAACGACGAGGATACCGACAACCGCAAGAAGACCACGGAGATTGACGAGTGGGATCAGAAGTTCATGCAGGTTGATCAGGAGATGCTGTTCGAGATCATTCTGGTAAGTCATCACAAGACTCCGTCCCCCGCGCTGACCGCCACTGTTTACTAACGTGCTACTAGGCCTCCAACTATCTCGACATCAAGCCCCTCCTGGATGTCGGCTGCAAGACCGTGGCCAACATGATCAAGGGCAAGTCCCCTGAGGAGATCCGAAAGACATTCAACATCACCAACGACTTCACTCCCGAGGAGGAGGAGCAGATTCGTCGGGAGAACGAGTGGGCCGAGGACCGCTAAGGTGTTGATCAAGAGTTGCCAGTCTAAATCGGACTGAGAATCTGACCTGATCTCGAGAAGGAACCATGCGAGAGAGCACATCGCCTGGTAGATTGGTTAGCTTGGGAGTTGTTCTGAGTGCATGTCCTTGGCGTTATGCTTTCGGCTGAATTTTATGGAGCGTTCACATGATGCAACGAGGGCTAGGATTGATAGAAAGACATCATCATCCTTCAAGGGACAGGCAATCTGCATTGGGCTTCGGTGAACGTGGTCTTCTTCCCACGACGACTCTGCTCTCTGGCCTGTCTGTCCCCTTTGGCAATGATCTAGTTGCTACTGCAGGGTAAACCTTGTGCACAGTCAGTCATGATCATTAATAGACATGAATTTCATCACTTTTCTTGATTGATTTCCTGCTGTTCGGCTTGTGCTTGCTATCTGTGACAAAGACCAATCTACTTTCTGCCTTGATACACTAAATTTGAGAACGAAGCAAACAATGGAATATTCTCGCAACAAATATCTACAAGAAAGAACGATTTTAGGTGGCTACGGATCCTACCACATATTATTCTGTCGTTCGCCATCTCTAATTGCACTGCGGCCAATGTCGTTGAACTAGGACATGCAGTATACGCGTTTGTAATTGCGAGTCGTCTTCGTTCCAACGTATACACATCCGTTCCTCGGCTCATATGCCAAGTCCTGACATGACACGATACAATCCGGGCTCGTCTTGGAACAAGCGAGAGTATTGTTGCCAGCAAATGGGATTTCATGTAAAATGTCTTTTACCTTGGGCAACGCATAATTTTTGTAGGTGGTTTTTTCTTTCTCGATCGAAGATCACTACGATACCTAGGTAGCTATGATGTTGGTATGTCGTGCAACGGTGTCAACATGGTCAACGTTGTAGTCGTTTGAACTCGGCACAATCGTTCGAGGGATATCCGCGTGGCCATGGTATTGGGCATGTTCGGAGCATCGTGATAATATTGCACATGAGATGGTATATTCTCGTGTGCCTGTTGGGCGTGATCGATTGGGTACCTAAGCGCAGGGTTTGACGATCCTCAATCATGGGGGGGTCTTCTTTCCATCTTCTGGGTTTCGGCGCGAGTTCTGCAGATGCCAAGAACTTGTATTCTCTCTGGATTTGCTATTTGTGTGTATTGATTCCGTCGCGCGCAGGAAAATTTCCCGTTCATGTTGGTCATGGAAACAGAAGATCACGGCTTGGAGAGGCGAGTGATAAAATTATCGTGTGCTCATTGCCATGGCATGGTTCCATATTCTGGTATCGAGGGCGGAAAGGAAGAAGATAGTTGTGTCGACGAGAGATCAAGAGAGAGTAGACCAAGAGACGAGTTGAAGTGGTGGGAACTTGCATGATAATCTGGAATCCATGGATACCTTCCTGTCTAAATCCGAACAGTTTTGGCCTGCTCGCCATGACTGCTCTGCCTGTTGCTGTCCAACTTGCCCACTGGTCGTACATGTTCTGCTTGTCGAGTCTTGAACTTGGACATGACGACCAGAGTTCAGCGTGTCTATGTGGCAGGCGGTCCGATTGACCACAGGCTGTCGGAGGTATACTGATGATGTCACTTGTTCAGAGCATGTGTTTCCAGACTGACCAGACTTGATCAGATACGATAACGCATGCCGCACTTGTTTGGCTAGGAGCGCATGACGACTATGTATCCAAGCAGAGCACATCGAGCTGTCTGTCAGATGGCCCAACACCTCATCTGTCTGAGTGGTATGACTTGGTGGTAGGCATCACGAGATGGGACATGCGAAGAGACTGTCCTGGCGAGCATCATGAGCAGTAGTCTGCCGTGAGAGCAGCGCCCCTTCCAGAGCATAGACAGACCTGGTAAACGATGTGACAGGGAATCTTGAAAACGCCAGTCCACGTCCAGAGAGAGGCCGGAGCTCATGTCGTATGATCTGGGCTGTCAGTTCGGCCAATATCCAGCAGCATCTCGAGGCTCGACATTGCCGCAAGCAGCGACGCGGCGGCCTCACCTGGACGTTTGCTCTCGCCACGACTGGGAGAACGATCACATAGCACGACTTCAATGCGATAGGCCCACACGAGAGGTTTCGATATTTTGCTTTTCTTCGCAAATGAGTTCATTCCCTATGTCCGGTACCATGCAAATCTCGAAAAAAGAGCCCTGTAGAGACACCCCCGAACGAACCAATAGCAAGATGCTCCCTCCTTCCTTGGCCGGGTCGTTCCATTTTTTAATTTTCTGTCGTCGCTTCCATCGTTCCACCGTGGTGGCAAGTCGTTCCAGAATGACCGTACATCATCTACCCTTTCCATATCAACGCCGTAGTGACAAGGCCGAGAACCGGTGGTATGTCGCAGAGGGGAAACAAATAATTGCCGGAATTGCGAGACTGAACGAGGCCAGGAAGGAGAGGCAAGACGCGAGCGCCCGACATCTAGATGCCGAGACGGGTCTTGCGCCAGTGTCGGCGCTTGGCGTTGTATCTACAAGGTTGATACTGTCAGTTCTGGTGGTTCCGTACCATCCTGATACCCGACGTGATCTTGTCGAGGACGAGAGACTTTGCGTCGCCCAGCGATGGCCCGCCCTCTCGTCCCCTTCAGATGGTCGGCTCCGGGGCAAGTTCGTACCTGATGGTGTTACCAGTTCGCAGACGGATCCATTGGGGAATGGGGCGGTTCTGCTTCTGGGCCTTGGCCAGCTTGACCTTGGTGCGGAAAGACTTGTGGCTCTGTACGTGGGAGAAGAATTCAATTAGCCATTTGTTCGACTGCTTCCGCTGATTCCATCACCCGAGTCCGCCCCTGTGTGTTTTTTCGACCACCAAAATCATCCATCGCTCGTGTAGTCTCATCGTATCGGTGTGTCGGGTCTGCCGTGGACATGGAGTGATTCGGGAACAGGGTGACAACATACCGGCATTTTGACTGCTTGTGGTGCAAATGTCGAGATGTGGTTGGAGATGTCTTCTTGATGGAGGGAAGAGGGGCCTTCAGTAGGAAGTTCGAGATATTTTTGCTGTGTGGGCGAATGCGAAAACCTTTGCGCTAAGGAATTTGGGCCGGGCTTAACCCGAAACCAGAGGGCTGGTCTGTGCTTGGGATTGGAAGTTGGGTGGATTTGGAAGCCTCACTGCTGCTTGGACCTGGTGTGGGGCGCCAAGTCTCTGTTCAGGCCAGCCAGTGGGTGCCAGCTGTCCAGTTCTTTCTCTGCTTACCGCAGCGCTTTGTCAGGTTTGCTGAGCTGCCGCTTCAATGCCAGACTGCACTCAATCGCCGATAAGCCCGATAAGGCAAGCTGGGCGTCTCTCTGTGTCTCTGCCTGCTGTCTCTCTGTTCAAGCTGCTTGGCTCCCCTTTGAACCCCTGCTCATGAAAACGGTAGCAGCCGGCCAACTCGTCGAAGGCTTTTGTATGGTTGGATGGACACTGGGCTTGGTTGGACTGGACTGGACTCGCCGGACTGCCCAGACCTTCTCTGACTACTAACTACCTTACCTACGTACATTACTCACACTGCGAATAAGGAGAACAAGACCCTTGTGCATCTATTTCGTCCATCCGAAAACAACCAGGGTTCATTTCCAGAGATTCATGCAACCTTGACAACCTTATTAATATCAACGTTTTCTCCTGCATTTCTTTCGCGAAGAATCCATTACCGAACACGTATCTCTGCTGCCCTGCCTGCCTGCCTACATTACCAGCAGGACTAAACTACTACCTACCTAACTGCTTGCTCCGGCGCAGCGGTTCCATTCAGTCCAAATACTAGTAGAGGCAACCTTGGCGACTTCTCGGAACTAGTAGCTTACTCGAGCATCCCACCCAGTAGTGGACATTGATCACGAGGGCGCATCCGGTCATCCCCAAACGCTCGCTCGCCCAGGGACACACGAGGAGCACAACAACCCTTTTTACTTGCGACCCGTCGCCCCTCCATCGGTATTACACAGAGAGACAAGACATCGTCACAATCGCACAAGATGGGTCAGAGCATGTCGTGGCTGTCTGGCCTGATGTGGTCAAAGAAGGAGATCAGGATACTGATCCTCGGTCTTGTACGTGCCACCGAATAAGCCGGCCCACGAGGCTGGACTCCTCTGCATTGCGCCTTTGGCTGACATGGACGACGACAGGATAACGCTGGAAAGACGACACTGCTTTACAGACTGAAGGTGCGCAAACCCCCGGCGACCGAGTTCCACCGGCGCAACCACATCCTGCCTCGCATGCCGGCACTGTCGACGAGCACCAACCGACGGGCTCGGTGGCATGCGCCATGCTCGCTCCCGAGGTCTTGAGTGAGGCTGGATTACTAATACGCACGATAGATTGGCGAGGTAGTGACTACCATTCCCACGATCGGTTTCAACGTCGAGTCGGTGACATACAAGAACCTCAACTTCAACGTCTGGGATCTGGGCGGTCAGACCAGCATCCGGCCATACTGGCGGTGTTATTACTCTAACACGGCCGCCGTCATTTTCGTGGTCGACAGCACCGATATCGAGCGATTGCAGACCGCGGCCGAGGAGCTGGGCGCCATGCTCAACGAGGACGAGCTCAAGGACGCCGCGCTGCTGGTGTTCGCCAACAAGCAAGATCAGCCCGGTGCTAAGGGTGCTGGCGAGATCTCGGAAGCCCTTAGGCTGGGCGAGCTGAGAGATCGCAACTGGAGCATCATGGCCTGCTCAGCGGTTGATGGCAGTGGTGTTACCGAGGGAATGGACTGGTTGGTGGTAAGTTTATAACCCCGGGCACCCTTGCGGCTGTCTCTCCACGTGTCGCTGGGAGAAGGTGGTGGTTGTTAATAGCCAATGCCTTTGGATGTCTTGAATCACTTGAGACTTTTGCAAGGGCAATCCCCTTGGCATATCGACAACCCACGAGGACTGCTTGGCGAAGAGGTCAGTCTGCTAACAATCCTCCAGCAAACCGTAAACCAGGAGTAACAGTCTTCCCGATTCAATCGACAACAACAAGAGAGATACGCTCACCGGAGCAGGAACCCACGAGTGCCGATCCTTGTCCCAATTGGAGCTGATCACGCACTGTTAGAACGCGGGTATGGTCCGGGGCGCGATTTGGGACGACGTGGAGAGGGAATATTTTGAGCCCGGGCGTTCTGGAGAGTGCCTTACAGAGATGGTTCACGGTATCCGGATCGAGAGGACATGGACACCATCTCCATGCCACATTTTTTGCATCACGGACGGAGTGGGGAACGGAATACAGGCTGGGGACTGGTCGTTCCCGAGAATCTTGCATATATACGCATCTGGGCTCCTGTCTTCATACAGAACGACATGGCCTATAATATTAACGGCACGAAGAGTGATGAAATCAGATTCAACGTTGCCCATCTGAGTACGTGGTGCCGACCATTACCATAGACCCGGCGTTCCGATCGCTATAGCTGCTGCAATTGAGGCGCTCTTGTGAAATCGTGTGACATCCCGGAAGCATGATCAACAGGCATCGACATACAGGAAGCTCATCCTTATATGATTGCTAGCACTTTGTTGGCCCGTAGCTTGGAATCGAGTACTGGGATAACATTGTCCAATAGGCAAGACCAAGAACTCGATTTTAGATATGCCAAGATATCTCCGAGAACACGAGTCCACAGAGCCTTGGATCCACATCATGAGCCTCGAACATGGGCCTCAATCTGCCATATGAGGCTGAGCAAGTTGGTTTGGTCAATGTTCCAGTTCCATCGTAGATCATGCCAATCGCAAAACAAATCGATTGCAATGCATGCCAAACGAAACAGACTCCCAGGCAAGTTTGGTCCCGGCCATGAAATCTGGGCGATGTCATCTAGTTTTGCCTGTGAACTATAGCCTCACGAGAGACACGGCTGAGATTCTGGTTGTCTTGTGTATACCAAGGTACAGCTATGCCTATGCTTGACTTCCTATATGGAACCTTGTCTTCCGTCGTTGATTGTCACATGTCAAAGCCGCGTGGAATCGAGAGTTGTAGGTATGGTGGGTGTGCGAACTTTGTAAAGAAAATCGACATGTCGGCGCAGATCGAGAATTGCAAGTTGTTATTATATAGACAATATAATCATTCTGGGGCGAAGTCCGTCTCTGGTTTATTTTTCTCCTGGTCATTCGCATCAACATGTCGACTAGGAAACATATTTTTCTTTAGAATTCAAAAAGTGATTCTGGTGTTCGTGTCTCCTGGTCTTTCACTATGCCTGCGGCATATGTTGGGAAGAGATATTTCTTGAGAAAGAATTTCTCTTCTACACAGTAGTATGTCATTGGTTGTTGTTGACTTTGACAAGCATGCGCAAACCTATGGCTCTTTTAATGGTGAAGTCTGAGCAGGGCAGACCATGTTCTGTTGTATATTAGATTGTTCGAGGTCTTGTATGGAATCTTTACCACATGGCGAGGCTCGCCGAGATATCTGCGATGTTTCAGTTCGCCTGTCCAATGACGAGCTAGCAGATTTCAAGTGCTTGACCCTACGGAGATCTGGATATGATCTCAAACTTGAAAATGCATATGTGCACATGGATAAGGCGGCGGCGACTTTTGTTATGGAATCAGATGTTGTGAGTATGCATCGTTCGAAAATGCGGATGGCGAAGCCGCACCGCCATGCAAGGGCTGAGATTCGAGAACCTCAACTCAATGCCGCCGCGTGCCGCCTTCTGCTTCTTTCTCCCTTTCGGGGAGCCGGGGGGGGGGGGGGGGGGGGGGGGAGGGTCCCACCTTTTAGACTGGTGGGGCTCCGGATTGACGTCATGACTTTTTGGCAACGTCATGGGTGCGGGCATCGAAATTTGATACTCGACAATCGCTGTGCTTTCTTCGTGACATCTCTTGATGGATGCAGGCTTCCGCATCGTGGATTCTAGGGTGCAGCCGCGATGAAAAATATTCAGATCGCCATTTGTTGCTTGCAGAGGCACAGTCATGATTAAGCAGTACGCAATGATACAGAGCAGAAGCCCTACGGAATCCTGGTAAGGTGGCCTGGTCCGAAACAGCAGAGTATAGTCTGCTCGGAAGGAGATCATATTTGCCAAGAAACCTTGAGGATACCCGGTTTGCCTGGACTCAAGATCCCAGAATGGTATCGTTTCTGGGCAAAAGATTCCCATGATGAGCCGTTAGCGGAGATATATTTGACAGCAAGTCACTTCAAAGTGTGTATCTGGTTCGGATGCTGGGTCAAAGCCAACCGTCAGCCCGTCCGCCCTTCGCAATGCAAAGATTAGCAATACGTACGCATCAAGTTCCCTGTCAGGCACTTCTAGTGTATGCATAGATTGGCATGAACTTGCGTCAGTCGGTCTGCGTAGTGTGAGCCGAGAATGGCATCCGGCCTCCTGGGCAAGTCATTCATCGCGTGTGTGCGATTTGACTTTGGCGTTCCTGATTGCCACATGCCAGATGCTTTCTACCAAGAGGGTTTGAGATCCAAGTGGCAATATATTCACAGAATCAGTCACTTTGCGCCCATTACCAATACAACCAATTCGAGATTCCACAGCAGGCACCAGATCGAAGAAGAGATGACCCCATCCGAAACATTTGAATGATGAGGAATCTCGGTAGTGGGCTTGTGGATCCCGAACTTCGACCATCCAGACAGGCGAAACCTGGAATCCGTGAGCGCAATTCAGAGATGGCTGATTGGTCCCATGTCAACCACCTTACCCAACCCCACCATGACGCTAGAGCTCTCGAATTGCTGCTCGTTCTTCTATCGAAATCTACCATGTATGCATGTTTGATAGGCGAGGTACCTTGCTTCACCGTATGTGCAGGGCTGTCATATGTCAGATGTACCGTACGTACTTGCGTAGGTACCTCCCTCTGCTCTGATTCCCAATTCGATGGGTCTGACGCAGCCCGCAAACGTCAACGGAGAGATTCGCCCACGTGTGTGATGTGATGCGATCCCATAGCATCGAGGAGGGAGGAGGGGGCAGAGATCAGGAATAAAAAGGCTGCCCTTCCTGCCCATTGTCTCCGGTACTCTTGCCAAGCATTCTTTCAGTGAAAAGAGAGACAAGTAATCGTTCTCTCTTGCTATATTCCAACAACCTCTTCACATCTACAAACTTGTGATGACCCTTCAGCCCCTCCAACAACTCCTTTCCCTACCCAAGAAACTGTTGCCCACCATGGTCGCCGACGACAAGTCAGCCTCGTCCTCGACGTACAGATACGACGAGCAGCCCGTCTACACAACCTCCAACGGTGCTCCCGTCGACCACCCCTCGAAATGGCAGCGTATCGGACCGTCGGGTCCCCTTCTGCTCCAGGACTTCCACCTGATCGATCTCCTGTCACACTTTGACCGCGAGCGCATCCCAGAGCGCGTCGTCCACGCCAAGGGCGCCGGTGCATACGGAGAGTTCGAGGTGACCGACGACATCAGTGACATCACCACCGTCGACATGCTGAACGGTGTCGGCAAGAAGACCAAGTGTGTCGCCAGATTCTCGACCGTCGGTGGTGAGTCGGGCTCGGCAGACACGGCCAGAGACCCCAGAGGTACGTAACGCTCTATAGACGAGCGCTAGCAACACTAGCGCATATATCACGTATTCCCTATACTAATTCCCATTTCAGGATTCTCCGTCAAGTTCTACACAGAAGAGGGCAACTGGGACTGGGTGTACAACAACACGCCCGTCTTCTTCCTGAGGGATCCCACCAACTTCCCCCTATTCATCCATACCCAGAAGCGCAACCCCCGCCATCACGGAAAAGATGCGACGGCGTTCTGGGACTACTTCGTGACGCACCACGAGGCCATCCACCAGGTCATGACGCTGTTCTCGGACCGCGGCACGCCCTACAGCTACCGCCACATGAACGGGTACTCGGGTCACACGCACAAGTTCATCAAGCCCGACGGCTCCTTCGTCTACGTCCAGATCCACCTCAAGACGGACCAGGGCATCAAGAACTTCACCAACGAGGAGGCCACCAAGATGGCCGGCGAGAACCCCGACTGGAACACGCAGGACCTGTACGAGGCCATCGAGCGCGGCGAGCACCCGAGCTGGACGACCTACGTCCAGGTCCTGACGCCCGAGCAGGCCGAGCAGTTCAAGTGGAACATCTTCGACCTGACCAAGGTGTGGCCGCAGAGCGAGGTGCCGCTGCGGCGCTTCGGCAAGTTCACGCTCAACAAGAACGTCGAGAACTACTTTGCCGAGATCGAGCAGGTGGCCTTTTCCCCGTCGCACCTCGTCCCCGGCGTCGAGCCGTCGGCCGACCCCGTCCTGCAGAGCCGCCTGTTCAGCTACCCCGACACCCACCGCCACCGCCTCGGCGTCAACTACCAGCAGATCCCCGTCAACGCGCCCCTGCGCGCCTTCAACCCCTACCAGCGCGACGGCGCCATGGCCGTCAACGGCAACTACGGCTCCAACCCCAACTACCCGAGCAGCTACCGGCCGCTGCAGTACAAGCCCGCGCGGGCTTCCACGCCCCACGAGCAGTGGGCCGGGTCCATCGTGTCCGAGATGTTTGACGAGATCAAGCCTCACGACTACGTAAGTCACGCAGAAACACCATACCCCATATCAGAGCTGTTTACTAACCGTACCAACAGGAGCAAGCAACCGCCCTCTGGAAGGTCCTCGGCAAGCAGGAGGGCCAGCAGGCCAACTTCATCGGCAACGTCGCCGGCCACCTGGCCGCCGCCAGGGCCGAGACGAGACAGGGCACGTATGAGCTGTTCTCCAAGGTCGACGCCCAGCTGGGCGCCGCCATCAAGGAGGCGACGGAGAAGAATGCTTCTTCGTAAAGTCGGTGCCGACTCTTGTCTTGAGTGTCTGCCGATGTAGTGCGATGATGTGATTTGGGAAATACCTTGAAGCGATTATGGGAAATGACTTTTTTTTATGAAACGACAGCTTGAACCTGTATATAGTAATAACAACATTGTCGAAAGAAACATATTAGTGCACGCACCAGTAATTGTGAATAGCGTGGATACCCGTTCATGAAGTGATCTCTTACACTAGGATCATTCTCTTGACTGATTCATCCCACGACAGAGGGAAGATGTGATCTTGAAAGGACGAACAATGGGCCCATTCCACTTTCGGTCTGGGTGCTGCTCTCTTGCGTGATCTCGTGACTGGTTGCACGGCTTGATCACCCAGTATTTACATTTTGCTGGTGCTAGTCACAGTCGATGACAAAAGGTCACTCTGCGTGAAAGGAACAGAAATGTGCAAATATTCTAGATAAAAAGCAGTCTACCGACAAGTGGTCATCCCTGACCTCTTGCACACGAGCATCGCAAGTCACAAGAGTCTCAATGGATGCGCATCAAGTGTGAAAAATACCAATTTTCTATGGTCAATTCCCTGCTATACACAGGGTACAAGTAGACAATATCGGGTGATTTTATGTCACCGCTGAACGCCACCGACGCCTTTTTCCTATGCAGCCTGCTAATATTATACAACCTTATCTCACGACTCGTCCTCAGTATCGGTATTGGTATCACTCGTGTCAGCCTCCTCCTCATCTGTTCCACTCTCCTCATCATCGTCCGAGTCAGATGTCTTTCTAGGCTTTGTAGGTGCTCCATTGCCGCGCAGGACGTTCATTTGACCGGCGAGAGAATCTAATGGATATTTGTTAGTCACTGAGCGTAAAGAAGCATCTTGATGAGTGGGATAATTACCTTCTTCCGGCTCGCTAATGTCGTCCTCCTCGGCAGCCTGGGTAGCCTTTGCAGCATCGTCGACGACCAAAGTGACCTCAAGCTTCGTGTCGAATCCAACATATGCGTCGCAAATGACGTGCATCACAAATGTGTAGTGGCCAGGACCAGGAGGAGCAGCGAATTGAGCCTTGAGAGTCTGCATGTTGAAAGTGGGCTTTCCGTCTGCGTCGAAGATGGGCTTGTCAAAGGTGGTAAAGGTGAAGGGAGGGACTGCCATCTTGCCTTGCTTGCTGTCGGTCAAGAAGATGTGCCATCTGGGAGAGTGGTTGCGAGCGTAACGGGGAGCAAAGGCGAGCGGGGGAAGAACTCTGTCACCCTCCTCGTCCTTCTTGAGAGCATTGAGATCGCCCTCGACAGGATCGGGGTCCTCGAGGTCTGCCTCCTTGACGGCAGGAACGTTGGCGCTTCCGGGAGGGACGATGCGTCCCTTGACGACCAAGCTGACCAGAGAAGAGGGAATGATGTACTTTTCGCCGGTAACCTTGAAGAAAGCCTTGGCAACAGCAAAACGAGGCAGCTGAGTGGCAACGTGCACAACTTCCTTGTACTGATCTGCCGAGAGAAGTCCCTTGCCGACGGCAAGACTGCGTCGTTGTGCGTCAGGTTGGTCCATGAACTGTTGAACAGTCATGTGGGTCTTGGATGCACCCTCAACGGCCGAGACAATGTCGGGTGTGAAGTGAGGGAGCTGGAGGAGGGGGGATGCCTTGGGAGGTACTGCCTGGATGAGTCGCTGTGTCGTGGTGTAAGAGGACAAGATAGCCTTGGTGTTTCCATAAGCAAGCGCAATGGCATTGTAGGACTGGGCGAGAGCAACGGCGATTGGAGCGACCATGTACTTGGCACTCTCGAGGGCCTGGTCCTCCAAATCGACGCGGCCAAGGTAGGCCCACAGAAGAGCGAGAACCTTTCTCCTCACACCGTCGAGGCTCTCCAGCTTTTCCTGGTCCTTGGCAGAAAGCACGCCAGCAGCCTGGACCCTCGACTCTATCTTGGATAGGCCGGAATCGGCGTTGTGACCCTTCAGCTTTTCTTCAAATTCCTTGCCAGTACTCAGGGCGGGGATGAGACGGCCCTCCTCGTCGCTGTCCTCGTACTCGCGGAACAGACGACCGGCGCTGTCGATCAGGACGCCCTCCTTGGACATGCGCTGAGTACCGTACCACCAAGTGCCAACCATGTAGGGAAGAAGCACACCAAGGAGGAGACCGTAGACGAGAACCACATATTTGCCGTTGCCTTCGGAGACGATGAACTGGGGCAGGGCGATACCAATGCTGAAACCCTGCTTGCCGTCGGGGTGGCCGTACTGAATGTAGTTGTTGCGGACCTCCTCGTCGGTAAGAGCTTGGTAGGCCTTTGTCAATTCGACGTACTGGTCGTTGAGGGTCTCGAGGGTCTCGTTCTTGGCAGGGTCAGGCCTGACCTTGTCGGGGTGGAACTTGAGCGAGAGCCTCTTGTAGTGGGACTTGATCTGCTTTTCCGAGTAGGAGTCGGGTATGCCGAGGATATCGTAGGCTAAGCAGTGGGAGCCATGTTAGAAAGATGCGACTGTCAAGAGTAAAGAACGATTGGACTCACGATTCCAAATCTTGGCGACGGTAGCTTGGGTGTTGAGGACGAGGTAGAACATGAGGCCCATAAAGGCCCAGCCGAGGACGACGGCGATGGCGCGCTTGACCCTGCGCTGCTTGCGCTTCAGGGAAGCACGCTGGGCGTCGACGATGTCATGGTGCTCCGACTTGTAGTCGCTTTTTATTCTGGGCGCAAGGGCGGCGGCATCAGTGCTGGGGCGCAAGAGGCTGTAGGTGAGCGGCAGAGTGACGACGCCGGTGATTGTGAAGAGGAAGAAGGGATAGAAGGTGCCGTGCTCGTCGTAGCTGTAGTCGGACGACATGATGGGCAGAGGGCGACGGCGACGGCGCTTTCGTGAGGTTGTGAGAATGGGTTAGAAAGCTGCTGTGTGCCCCGAGAGAAAGAGTTGTCTGTCCGTCTTGTCTCGTCTTTTCAGTCCGAGTCTGCTCTCTTGGACAAACGACTGACTGTTTGCTGGGTTGGACCGACAAACTGTGAGCTGCAGCAGTCTTGGTGGCAGCTTATTTAATGTGGTATGAAATACGTTGCCGCAATTTAGAAAGAGCTACGTAGCCCCAGTTGACCATCAGTCAGAGGAGCAGCCGCCAGCGATCGATAGGTTGAATCAAGCCTTAGCGCCTACCCCCGAAAAGTCTCAATGTTGAATCGTGGCCTCCTAAAAATGCGAAAGCACGGGGGAAACGATTTTCCGGCTAAAAGCACCTGTAGCTTTCTGGCTGCAAGGATCCATTTTCCACCCAGCACTTGCCGCGAACCCGCTAAAAGTTGACCTGGGGAGCCCAGGACACGGCCGATTTAGCTGGTTGGCTGCAAGGTGGCAGCGTGGTCACTGGTGGCTGACCCCCCGGGCGCCGCCTAGCATCCCTCTAAATTCTAATCAGACTGCAGGGTCTCCAGAGTCCCACAGTTTGACCCCCTAGCACCGAAGTAACTCTAATTTTGGATACAGGGAACGTGGAAATGTTTACTTACACCTTACACAAACATTCTTTATTGGACCCTGAAAAGCATGAAACAGACTCAAGCACACGTGCATATTGAAACCCTTTCGAGTTCTCCATGTTCCAGTTCACTTCTACATTGAAGTCTTTGTCATCACATTAAGAAATCAATTAATTTGACAACATATAACACGGCTCTTGTTATATTACATGTTGATATATTCTTTTGTATTCGGGCTGTTTCTGAAGTTAATGATAATGTATCAAAAGCTACTTTTGTGAAGTCCCAAATGTAATCAAAGAAAGTGTCGAAGGCAGTGCAGACTGTAATGAGTTTCTATACCAGCATACATCGTGATTGACAACAAGTCTCAATAAGAACGGTATATCAATATGTAGAGAACGAAGTGAGAGTGTGCCTTTATCTCAATACCAAATTGACTGGATTATATTTTGGACTTGTTTGAGAAATAAGTAGACCCTATTGCGTCTACCACCAAATAAGAGATGAATGCAATTGTAATTGGGCGTGACCCAGGAACGAGTAGGTTGTCCTGAGAAAGACCTTTACAATGACCCAGAACGGTCGCCCCAACTACTCTCTCAGAAGCTGACTTTAAATAACGACAGGCCGCACTGTAGGAACTGCCTCAACATCCAGGACGGATGTATCTACAACGGTGGCAGCAGTTGCGTGAATAGGGACCCGGGCTCGGACTGTGATCGGGACGGATAGATGGACGATCAATCGTGAGATGGAACGCCCCAATGAATAATAGGTCAAACACGAAACTGCTGAGGATAGTAGATGTTCAGAAAGTCAGTCGTTGGGGAGGTGGAAATGGCTGGGTAAGAGCATCTATGGCTAGGGCCGAGGGGTTCACAGCCGAGCACGAAGAAGCCACGATGAAGCGCCTCCTTCGTCCGAAGTACTCATTATATCACACTTAATGCAGGAGCTCTTTGATATCAGTATGATTCTGTTAACAACGATGACAGAAGTAAGGCTGAGGGCGCGACTGATGAATATCATTGGGAGGTAACTGCATATCGACACAATTAGAGCAAAGCAGGTAGACCGACCAAGTGAGCATGCAACCACGATCGTCTTCAGACCTTGATCTGGTTTGCAGGACGCTTGCTCCACTACCAAGAATCAAACAACAATCAACAAGCTTTACGATCACCGTTCACGATTACTATCAGACATACCAGTGACATCTTCAGTTGTTTACTCGCTCACCATTCTTTACTCAAGATGCTCGAGCCAAACAAAAAATGCGAACGTTGCCGCGTATTGGGGAAGGACTGCAGCGGCAGATTGCCATGCCATAGTTGCGAAACCGACGAAACTCAAGATGAATGTTTTTTTACGTACTCCGAAGCACGAGATCGTTGCGATCAATGCGTTGCCTTCGAACGCGCGACTCATCTTTCCTGCAACGTCATGTTTCACCAACCGGTAAGTGTGCAACTCCAAGACTGTTCGTCGACAGTAATGATTTCCACGACAAGAGTGCATCTTCGACGGCTCGATCCTGTGTCATCACAATGGTGGCGGCGTAGCACCTCAAAGCCGTCAAGGAAATGATGTCCATCATGCAAATTTGTCAGGATATTCTACTGACAAGATCATATCATAGTGCTCGAGGTGCAGCCTCTGGTCTTTGCCATGCGTCAAACACACTGCTCCACGCGCGGCTTGGGAGAGGGATGCCTGGCAACGAAACGGAAGGGATCCGAGGCTCTCCCTTGCTGCTCCATCATATATCAATATGATTTCTGGACTTGCAAATACACCCGCTAGCCTTGAAAATGGGCTCAGTGATCCCTCATATTTCAATATGAATTCTGGACCTGCAATTACGTCGGCTGGACCTGCAAATGGGCTTGCTGCTCCCTCACACTTCAATATGAATTCTGGACCTGCAAATACGAACGCTGGGCCTGAAGTCGCAAACGCTCAAGCTCCTCAGGTTGCAAATGCTGGATCTGCAAATGGTAACGTTGGTGTTGCAATTGTGTACGCTGTTCCCTTATACCCCCCATATATGTATGGGAACTTTGGACCTTCGGTTGGAAACGCAGGTCCCTGGTATGGAGCCGGAGAATCTTTGGGAAACTTTGGACCTTCAATTGGATCTGCAGGTCCCTAGTATGGAGCTGCAGGATCTCGGGAAAACAGTCCGTTTGGCAATTGAACGCACACGATGGTAATCCGTTGGCGCTTACTTGTAACCCGTTCAAAGCCCAAATAATTCATCTGCGAGAAGAGGTTGGAGGCGGAGGATGAGGAAGTTCAGAACCAAAAGTATATACAATGGACAGCGGATCATATGCGTTGGCCGACACACCGTTCAAAACATGGACCAATGGAGGCTGGGAAATCGAAGTCGGATGTTCACTTCCCATCTCGAGAGGGGAAAATGTCCTGTCATGAGCGGTGCTTGATCATAGAAAGCGAGCCACTCAAGAAGAAACAAGTAAGCCGACAACTATGGTGGAGAGAGTCTACTGTGTATTCATAATCAATAGGAAACAGTCTTAGGGGACAGCAATGACGATAAGAATGAGACCACACCTCTGGTCAACTTTGCTCGGTCAACAGCGAACTTGATCATAATGATGACTTGATTACTGTGGCTTCGTATTTGATTGAGCGTGTGTTGTAAGAGCATCTCCAGCTACTCTTGAGTGAAGCCCATGCCCGGCACATTGGTATAGTCCAGAAGGGATTTCACAGGGCACTTGCATTCCTGGTACGAAGACTGGAGTATCGACAAACATCGCCATGAATCAAAAGAAATATACTGTCTACCGGCTGGAGCTCAAGAATGAGAAATGATTTGCGTGATTGGTATATGCATCTAGATACAGTCTCTGTAGAGATTAGGGACTGCCTTGATATATGATGAAAGCACTTGGCGAAGGAGCTTTCTTTAGCAAGACCGCCCGATTTGTTGATAACGGCAGACACCGGCCACCCACGAGATCATCACGCATTCTTGGAGAGGTAATAGGTATGCATTTGATTCCGCTGGAAATATCAAGCCGCAGCTGTCTCCTTTTTGCGCTAATCATGAAGGAGGCACTGCGGGAAATACTGCGCCAGTAATACCATCCCGCCTCGACTCGACGACATTGGAGAATTCTACAGCGGAGAGAAAAAGACAAAAGACCCTTTAGTTAACAGACCCGAACGCCGCAGACCTCTACTGGCTTGCCTTCCATATAGGCCGGCCGGCCGAAATATACATCAGCCAACTCGTGAACGAAATCGGCGTCGCCCTTGCTCCAGCGGTCCAAGCCCATGGACTTGATGTCCTCGGGGTTAATACCAATGCCTCGGTCGTAGTCTTCCCTCGACTCGTCGGGCAGCATGGCATCGTCATCCTCATTACCCGGCTCTTCTTCATCGTCACTGCTGCTTTCTACGATATCCGCCATCTTCGTTAGGAGCTGCGAAGTCAGGCGGTGGAAATAGGTTATGATGGCGAGTTCCGTCCTGGCCTCGTCGGTTGGGAACGGTCCCCCAAGACCAGCAATCGAGGACGTCCGCCTCATTGACCCGATAGATGACGACATGTGCATCGACATGTTGGGATGCGTCACGTCGGCCAGCAGAGAAGCATCATTCGAGGACTCTTCTGCTTCATCGGCTCGCGCTTGTTCTCCGGCCGAGGCCCACCACATGAAGCCGTTATAGGCGAGTGCCGCCCAAGAAAGCGGCTCGACAATCTTCTCGGCTTCATCCAGGATCGGGTCATCTTGCGTCTGTTTCTGGGGATTTGTCAAGACACTCGGAGTGGGGGAGTCTGGACTTTCTGCAGCAACATTATTGCTGCTTTGTTTCCGGAACAGGCCGTTGCGCAGAGCCTTGTATCTGCGTAGATCTCGCTGGGTTGCCTTGATGGGCACGCCCTTGGGGTATTCCACAGTGGGCCAAACCCGAGCCTGGCCGGCAGAAGCATGTGGAGGTGGCATGGTGATCAGCATATCCCAAAGGGTATCCTTCAAAGCGAGAATGCTGTCCGTGGTGCAGGCTATCCAGCCAGAGCCTAGACCCGGCTCATGGTCTGCCGTTTCATCGTCGGATCTTTTCGACTTGGCGTCCTCGACCAAGAAGGGAATGTCGTGGACACAAATATTAAAAAGAGGCCGCAGACGGTGTGACGGTCCTTCCTGGGGAAGAATCTCGTATGTGGGAAGTGGGATATTCGAGAGGATTGAAATATTATACACTGGAAGGGTTAGATGGTGATAGCTATGAGCAGTACTGACACAGAATGTGCTTACCAAAATTACAGATCTCTTGTACCGGCGCATGGCATGAAATTAGAATGCGCTTTCGTAATAACGCAGCCCGGTGGATAGGGAAGATGAGCGGTCCAAAGGTATCCAGCAACGCCGTCAGACTCCAAGCAGGGTGGAATGGCGACAACTTGTGGCCCGGTGCCAGCAGTCCCGTACCATCAGAAGCAGACCTGTTCCTAGTAGTGGGTTTCTGCTTTTTCGGTGGTTTGGGTTGGTCCTGGAATGTGACCGAGGGCGAGTCCAGCGACTCCCTGGACGCTTGAGGGTCCTGCTCTGTCGATTCGTCGCGGGCCTTGTTCTTCTCCCAGTACTGCTCCAGTATGCTGACTTCTTTGCCGCTGACGACAATCTTGGACGCCATCTCCTTCAAGCCCTCGGCGTGCCTCCATGCCCGGCCGAGCCGTCCATAGCTCAGAGGAACCAGAACACCGACCGCCAGCATGCGGGCATTCCTGGACTCGGTGTCCTGGATGGGCGCATTGACAAAGGCGCTCAGGCCGGCGTATCCTTCATGGACAAAGTAGATGAGGTCGTCGGTGACCGTGTGCGCGCCCGAGGGCAGGGACTTGTACTCGACGGTGCCCTCGAGCTCGATGCCGGGCTGGGCGGCCTTCCAGGTCAGGGTGTAGCCGGCCTTGACGTCGAACTCGATAAGGAAGACGGCCGAGACGGGCGGGAGGTCGAGCTGCTGGGTGGCGGCGAGCGAGGTGCCCGTGGTCAGGCCGGCGCCTGTGCTGGGCGATGACGGAGGCAACCGAACGTGCAGCTCCGGTTGGCCTCTTCGGGAGGCGGCCATTGCAGGTGGTGCGCGGCGCTTTGTCGTCGTCAATCGGGCAGTCGCATCATACAGCAGCAGCACACACGCACATGCAGGCAACGGACGAAGTGAGCACCAAAGTCTGTAGTCGTCGTGTCGTGTCGTGCCTGTTGTCGCGATGAACGGAGCTCGGTGGTGTGAGAAGCAAGCTGCTGTTTATGTCGGGTAAGTTCGGGGGGATGAGCTCGTAGGTGCGCCCAGCGTAGTAGCGAGGTGATAGTGTGGTGTTGATTGACTCGTTTCATCCCCCGGGGGCTTCAGTGGGTGCTGGGTGGGTTTAGAGTTGCGCGTAAGATCGGCACGTCCATTGATCTGTCCTGTCCCTCAGGGTCGCATTGTCGTATTGTAGCCTGGAGCACAACACGTGACCCTCCTTTGGCAATACAGTAATTCACAAGAACAGTCCATCTTGGAACAGATTATGCTATTTACAAAGTGAAATGGGTTGAATTTCAGCTTTGGCAAATGTTTTTACCCCAAGCAGACCCATGGCTGATCATCGTGGTGGTACAAGCCCCGGGATGCATGTATGATCATGGATGGAGCACAGGCAAGACAAGACAGGTCAGTAATTTGATTGTTGCCTTGGTATAACATGGTGACTTCTTGCTTGACACGCGATCTACTGCAAATTCCAAGTTCTCCAGGAATGGGGAGTTTCTTTCAAGAGGATCACCAGAGGTTTGATGATTTCTTGAAATTGACTTCAAGTTTCATTGGCAACCGTTGTTGACTACCATGGCAAGCTAGTGCGGCGATCGGCGGCTACTATAATAGAAATATCGAATTCAGTATAATCATTTGACAATACAGTACAGGAATGAGCAGTATAGAATTAAACCTCATATGAAAAGCATTGGCAATGGAGGAGTTGTGTCCCCTCCGCAGTCGCAATCAACTCTACTGCGGGGCTTCATGTCAAAATGACATCAGTTCGCTGTCATTCGAGATATTTCCTTCCATCTCATCCTCATATATGTACCGTATCAATCCTGGTTACTATCGTCAACATTTCCACCTGCTTGAAATCATATGAATAGCTGAACAACAAGCTTCACAGCAGCCAAATTCAAGACTATAGTAATTCCTCAAAATCAACGGAAATATGGCTTCAACAAGTCATCACCAACACAATGTGCAGGTGCCAGGCGGCCCAATTCCTGCCAAAGATCAAGTCCTCGAGACTGGAGCTGGCCTGATACAGGTACTCGACTACACCCTAACGATAAACAAGTCCATTCCCTACTAACACCACATTCCAGGAATTCCAGCCGGTCAAACAGATCTGCGCTCACCTCAACGCCTTTCACACATACGCCGACGAGCCCGGCCGGCACGTCGAGGCTAACCACTACTGCGCACACCTAACCTCGGACATGCGGCAGTGCATCCTATATGACGGGCCTGGTCCCAACGCAAAACTTATCGGCATCGAGTACATGGTGACGCCCAAGCTCTATGCCGAACTCCCCGAGGACGAGCGCAAGTACTGGCACTCGCACGTATTCGAGGTCAAGTCGGGCATGCTGATCATGCCCGGCCCGACTGCTCCAGGTTTGCAGCAGGCGTGGGAGGCGGCTGAGACGGAGGAGATGAGGGAGGTTGTTCACCTGTACGGCAAAGTGTATCACCTGTGGCAGACGGACCGAGGTGACAAGCTACCTCTAGGCGAACCAAAGTTGATGACGAGTTTCACCGGGGAAGGGCAGTTCGACTTTGAAAAGCACGTCGGGGAGCGAGATCAGCGGTTTGGCTCTGATTGGAAGAGGAAGAAGGAGCTGAGGAAGAATGTAGAGGTTCCGGATATTCATCCCGATGCCGACCAGGCGTGGAAGAGAAGGAATTCTTTCTGAGTGGTGTTCAACAAGAATGAAACAAATGCCACATGAATGTTACTTGAGCTAGAGGTTAAAAAAGAGTTTCAACAGAAAACAAGACGAGCTCCTTACCTTCCATAGCTTCACACGTCGCCAGTCATCACTTTCCAGCCAGAAATCCACACAAGTTATGAAAACGAAGTGTTAGTCTCTCCCGGCACGTCTTGATAGGACGCAATCCAGAACGCCCAAGAAGCATTGCATCCAGGCGGCTGATTTCAGCATCATCGATCCCCTTCTCAACAACCCTGTCCAAGCGCCCGTCATCAAAAGCAATGCCATGCCATAGCAGCACGCCCAAGATCTGAGCCTCTTTTACCGTGCTCAGAAGCTGTGGGTTTGCGCGTAGCTCGGGAACATGTGATAGCAGTTGCCTCCAGAACAAGCGTCGAAGTTTTCGTGCTTCAGGGAAGTAAGTGAACTCTCCATCGACTTCCTCACCCAACAGCTCCTCGAGGCCGTACAGCCCGACGCCAAAGGGAAGCCATTCAGCCTCGGCCCAATCGAGCAGTCCGACGATGCTGCCCGTCTCGGGGTCGACGAGGATGTTGGAAGGGATCAAGTCGCCATGTGTCAGTGCCCACGGCAGCTGCTCGAGTTCACGCCTTTTCAGAAGGTTGGAAGATGCAAACTTTTTGAATCGATCTGGCAAGGCAGACTCTAATAGCTTTGCTCGCCACGTCAATGAGCCGCCGATCAAGCCTCTCTGCGGGACTTCGTTCTTTCGTATTCGATTATCCCAGCTGGCCGCTTGGAGTTGTGCAAAATCCTTCACGATCTGACGACGCATTTCTCTCGCCCTTTTGGTGTTTGGCTGCCCCGAACGGCGGGTGCCTAAAAGAGACGTCCCCGGAAGCTTTCTCATAGAGTATGCATGTAAGCCGCCGCCGTCTGTCTCATCCTGTACGACCCCAAGGAACTCGGTCTCCGGGACAGTATCACCAAAGACACGACGGGCGGTTGATATAATGTCAACATCAAGCCCGTGGTCTGGTGGGCGGAACTGGACTACTTTGTCTTCGCCGACAAAGACTGTATATGAGCAGTAACCCTGCGCAGGCGCCGGCCGGATGTCTTCTCCTGGAAACTTCGCCTCGGTAAAATCGTCGCAGTCGGAACGAAATGTCTGCGAGACTTTTCGTGACGAGAAGAATGTGCTCAAGCATACGCCCGAGTCTATCGAATTTGCCGTCATATTGCCACCTAGTCTTCGAGTCTTTACTTGAAATCGAGAGAAACAGTGCCTGGATGCCCATCACGTCGACGAGCTGTAAGATGTGGGGTAAGCCACTCGGAAATATTCCAACTACCAGTCGGCTTGCCCTTTTCGGCGTCTTGCAGAACATCATCCGATGCGGCTGTGAAACATATGACCTAGCTGAACCTGACCCGATCCAAGGCTCGAGTGGACTGGTCCAGGTTGGCGTGGAGTAGCTTATCCGGAGCCATTTTCATGTTCCACCATTTATTGCCACGAAGAGATGGCATTCTCTAGGGATAGCTCTACTCAGGATAATCCAGCATCCCGTGGGAGAGACCAACTTTGTGGTTTTTCTTCTTTGCGGCCAGCTGGACCACAATAGCTGTAATGAATTTCTAGACGCCATCAATAAGATCAGAAAGTAGAATGGTGAAAATTAATCTATAAGCTGCTTATAACAAGATTGTAAACAAGACTGTAAAAGTCGAGTTCGTAAACTTTTAAGCAATTCCCCAGGCATAGCAGGGTATTTTCAGAAATAGAAAAGGAAGGACGTAATCAGAATAAATCAAAAGAAGTATGATCACGACGGCCTTTTGATCTTATCAAGGCCATTTCCTTTGATCATTGGCAAATCCAACATGCCCTCCCATCCAAGCCAAGTCAAGACCCAAGCCAGCGTCGTCAAGCCACCGCGCCAGACAACGTTTTTCACATTCTCCCTCAAAAGCTCGTCGACCACTCCTCGCGCGTAGACGTCGCTGTCGATGTGCCGGCCCTGCAGCTCCATCTGGCGCCCCTCGATCCACTCGCGCAGGGGCGCGTACAAGCTTCCCTCGGGCAGCCTCGCCCCGCCGAGCGCGTTGCCGAACAGGCCCGTCCGCACGCTGCCCGTCTTGAGCAGGACGGCGCGGACGCCGAGCGGGGCCAGCTCGCGGCGCATGGTCGTGGTCAGCGCCTCGACGGCCGCCTTGGACGCGTTGTACGCCGCGAAGAAGGGCGGGCAGAGGACCTGGTTGACGCTGCCGAGGTTGGCCACGACGGCGGAGGTAGAACGCAGGAGGAGCGGCAGGAACGCCTGCGTCGCGGCCAGGCTGCCCAGGACGTTGACCTCGAAGAGGCGCCGCGCGTCCGCCACGGGCGTGTCGGCCAGGGGCAGGATCTGGATCACCCCGGCGTTGTTGATCAGCATGTCGATGCGGCCGTCTGCGATCTTGGAGACGTGCGATGCTGCGGCGGCGACGGACGCCTCCGAGGTCACGTCCATGGTGATCGTCTCGATGCCGAGATCTCGGAGGGGTTGAAGCAGGGTGTCGTTTAGGCCGGAGGCGATCACGCGGTGGCCGCGTAGTTGGAACTCGACGGCCAGAGCATGTCCGATGCCAGCGGGGCCGCAGCCCGTGATGAATATAGTCTTTCGCGGCATATTCAAATGTCGTGAGAATAGACGTCAGTATCGACGAATGCAGCCAAGACCCTTGAGAGGTCGGTTGACTAGCACTCGTGACCTTTACTGAATGAAGGGATGAATGCGGTTGTTCTTCGAATACTTTTCAGTTGTGCGTTCAATGTGGAACAAAAAAATGTACCCCAATCCGTGTCTCATTAATTGAGGTCCAAAATCTTGATACTCCCTCTTCCGTGACCTTTTTCGATGTTCAAAATATCAGCACCTCGAGTTGTTAGCCAGTTTGTAAGAAAGCTTATTCTGTGAAGAATTCGATATCGGTAGTGATGCGCCAATTCTTTGAGAAATCTTTCAATCTAATTGACTTGGTGTACTCGATTGCAGATATTATCGTCGTGTTTTCAATTTTGGTGCTCAGCTGAAGCATAGCCAGACGAGGTTGACTCGGGAGCCGCTGCGGGGTCATTTAAATATTCTAGATACAATAATCTTACAAAAGTTTCCGTGCCTAGGTACGTTATGCCGGCGAAATTGGGCTTTCTTTCTCTTTTGACAACACGAAGATAAACTTGTTCTGAAGGAATAGCATAGAACAATATGGGATTTTCTTCTTCTGTTTCCTAGGATTTATTTGAATTGATTTTCCTAAGCGGCGAATTTGCGCCCTTCGGACAAACCAGATTTTGTAGTCCGAAATGAGACTTTTGTAAGTGTAGTATATTAATAGGTCAATACTAGAACTATCATGCAACATCCATGTTGGTCGATATAAGTCGCCTATTCATATCATGGTTATCTTTCCTGAGTACATGCACCCACAACGCGAATCATAAGATGGACACGAACAAATCGGATATAATTCTAGCACTGAGCTGATACCAGCCGAAATTCTCGGATCAATGGGTTCTGATGTGTACGTCCGTTCGAAACGGCTTCATACCTTCGAACAAGCAGAATCTGATTGGTTTGCTTTTGATCGAGAATTTTGGGTGAGCTGCAGCATTCATGCAAAGCCGGGCTGTGCCACTATTGCTTACCTTGCATCCGCAAGGCTTTTCTGGCCAAGGCAGGCGCCTACTCGGACTCGACCCCTCAGTAATGCTTCACATCATTTCCTTTCCTTGAAGTCTCAGAAGGATTGATAATCAAACCGCAAATATGAGCTTTGGATTTGGTGTCGGTGATTTCCTCGCTGTCGCAAAGCTCGCCAGCGACATCCGCAAGGACTATGTAGACGCCCCAGATCAATTTCGGCAGATCACCGCAGAGTACGTCAATTTTGACCTTTCCTGTCTCATCAAGTGCAGAAGCAACCACTGACCCACCGAGCTACGTAGAGTTAGAAACCTGGCCATCGCATTAGGAGACGTCGATGTGTCTCTCGGAGCTCATGGTGTTACCGCCGCGCAAGAGGACAATCTCCGCGAAATCCGTGAAAGCTGCCGTTCTGTGTTGAATGACACTTCCAAAGTATTGAATAGATACTCCAGTCTGGATACAAACACAAAAACCCTTCATGGTCGCTCGATAAGAGCATGGAGCCGTATGAGGTGGGAGCCCGACGATGTCCGCGATCTGAGAAGCCGCATCGCCACCAATATCACCGCTCTCAATTCATTCACGGGTTCTAATATCAGAGACACTTTGTATCAAATAGAGAAGCGACAGATCCAGCAGGAAGACCAAAAGATTCTTGACTGGCTGACCCCGATCGATATGGCGGCTCAACACTCGGATTGCATCAGCAGGCGTCAGGCGGGTACGGGCCAGTGGCTTCTAGATTCGACTCAGTACAGCATATGGAAAACGACCAAAAGTGGGATCTTGTTCTGCCACGGCATTCCAGGTGCGGGCAAGACCATGCTATCCTCCATCGTGGTCAATGACTTGCAAGATACCTTTGGTATGGACGCGGATGCCGCAATATGTTATTTTTATTGCAATTTCAACCGTCAAGATGAGCAAGGACGCGAGTCAGTCCTATTGAGCTTGCTCAAACAGCTCAGTCAAGCCGCCATCTCTATACCTGACGATCTGAAGTCGCTCTTCGTTCAGTGTCAGTCTCAACGTAGCCGGCCAAGTCATGAGGAAATCATGAAAACATTCTTCTCAGTTGCCGGCTTATTTTCAAGAACGTACATCGTGGTAGATGCACTCGATGAACTACGAACCTCTAATGGGTGCCAGGGAGACCTCGTTTCATGTCTGATACAGCTTCAGCAGACCGCTGGAGTGAATGTGCTGGCCACCGCTCGGCCCGTACCACACATCATGGAGAGATTCAATAGATTCGAATCCCTAGAGATTCGTGCCAGTACAATGGACATCAGGAGATATGCTGAGGGGAGCATACAATACCTACCAGGATTTGTCCGCCGGAACCCAGAGCTTTTGGAAGAGATCACAAATGACATTGTGAAATCTGTTGATGGAATGTACGTAAACGCAAGCCATCCTAATTACTCGCTAATATGTACAGGTTTCTGCTAGCCAAGCTTCATCTTGATTCGCTCAAGGGCAAGAGATCACCAAGAGAACTGAAGAAGGCGTTGAGCAACCTGGCGACAGGAAAAAGTGCCTATGATGGAGCATATGGCGATACTATGCAGCGTATCTATGGACAGATTTTGGATCAGAAAGAGCTTGCCATGAGTGTCCTCATGTGGATCGTGCACGCCAAGAGACCCTTGAAGACAAGCGAGCTCCAACATGCCCTCAGTGTTGAACTCGGTGAACTGGAATTCCTCGAGGACAATTTGCCAGATATCGACGACATGGTATCGGCTTGCTGTGGATTAGTCACTGTTGACGAAGAAAGCCAAATCATCCGACTAATTCACTACACAACGCAGGAATTCTTTGAAAGAAAGGATTTAATTTTCTTTCCCGACGCACAAGGTCAAATAGCAAGTGTTTGTGTCACTTATCTTTTATTCGACGTGTTCGGTAGTGGCCGTTGCAATAGTACCAGGGAGTTTGGGCAGAGACTTGCCGATTTCCCGCTCTTCGAGTATGCGAGCGCACACTGGGGTCATCATGCGACGAGCCGGGAGGATTCAGAATTGATACAAAAGCTCCTGACTCAGCAAGGCCACGTACAAGCGTGTAGCCAGGCATTGATGGCAGCGAAATTTCTAAGGCAACTCCAACTTCGAAACGATTACGAATATTACTGGTCCAACATCCCATTCAACATATCATCACTGCACTTGGCTGCCTCTTTTGGACTTACCAGCATGATGAGCTACATCATAGATGATTTTAATCCTGATCTCCAGGATAGCAGGGACCGCACACCGGTATTGTATGCTGCCGAAAATGGCCACCATGCCGCGGTCAGTCTGCTACTTGACAGTTATTGCCAACCAGACATTGCGGATGTCGGAGGACGCACCCCGTTATTTTGGGCAGCCATGAACGGGCACGAAACCGTGGTGCGGCTGTTATTGGAGAATGGGGTTCAGTACGAACAGAAGGACAAACAAGGGCGCACACCTTTGTGGATTGCTGTGGTTTACGGCCACCAATCCATAGTACACTTACTGCTTCATAAGGGGGCTAACATCGAAACTGCGGACGAGGACGGCCGGGCAATCCTATCGATGGCTATACTCACACACCATCCAGCTATAGCGCGTATGCTGTTGGATCGAGGTGCTCAGGTCGAGAGTAAGGATATGCAAGGTCGCACACCGCTAATGTATGCTGCCGATGGGGGCTCAGAAATTGCAGCCCACTGGTTATTGAGTCGTGGTGCTCAGGTCGAAAAGATGGATCAAAATGGCCGAACGCCTCTGTTTCACGCGGCCAGCAGAGGCCACGAAGGCATCGTGTCTCTTTTGATCAGACACAAAACTGGCTTGAACGTTCCCGTCAAGGAGATCTCGCTTCTGTCAATAGCCTCCGAAAGAGGCCATACTCGCACTGCCGGAGTTGCCCCAGAGCAGAACGCGATGGTCAATGCCAGATGCGTCCCTTGGGGGCTAACCCCCCTAATGTCAGCAGCCGCAAGCAACCATTTACATGTCATCAAGCTGCTTCTCGCTGCCGGAGCTGACTACAAAATGGCTGATATTTGTGCGCGGCCGGCACTCATGCATGCTGTCGGCCATTATCACCTCTCAGCTGTGGAGGTCCTCCTTGGGATAGATGATCTTGACCCTAATGTTCAAGATATCTGGGGCTCTACGGCGATATCCTTCGCAGCACGTCTCGGTTTATCGAGGGTATTCAAGAATACGACAGCTCTAGCTAACGTTGATCTACTGCTAGAAGACTCGTTCGGTCGCTCAGCTCTGTGGTGGGCTCGAAAGCAGGGACATGAAGGCATTGTGAGAGACATCATTAAGCTCAATTCGTTGGCCGGTATGGACACTTCAGATGGCTCTGAAGTACCGGCGATGGGGCAACCTCGTAAGTTCGGAAACTTGGGATGGCTCTGTGACGTTTGTTGGCTTCAGAGCCCTGATTCGTATTATCATTGCGATGACTGCGCTAATGGCGATTTCGATATCTGTCGGGAATGCTATGAACTAGGAGCTCGCTGTTTGGTACAGGCTCATACACTCTCAATCATGGGACCTTTAGTTGGGATAAGCCCTGCTAGATGATAGAGCTATACAAGCATCGCGATCTCAGTTGTTTTTTTACACTATCGATCTAACACTTTTCAATATTACATTGGGCTAATAATTCCATCCGATTATATTATTTGAGATATTATATTATTTGAGATATTATATTATTTGAGATATTATATTATTTGAGATAATATTTCGTGAGCTGCCGGCCGATTTGCACGTGGATTATAATATTAGGTCCGTTGGAGTTCGCTATGGTGGAGTTAATGATTAACTCCGTCTAAGTGACTATAATAATAAGCACGACGAAGAACGATAACATTACCATATCTATGTTCTCCCAGTGAGGCGCATACTCACTTATACTTGTTTTCTACTATACAAATCAATCAAAATGGAGTCCTCGTCAAAACCCACGAAGCCCTTGACCTGGCTCATCACCGGCTGCTCTTCCGGCTTCGGTCTCCAACTGACCCGGCACGCCCTCGCAGCCGGCCACCACGTAATCGCGACATCCCGTACGCCGTCCAAGACGCCGGATCTCGTGCGCGAGGTCGAATCGGCCGGGGGCCGGTGGCTCAGCCTCGACGTGACGTCGCCGCAGTCGGCCGACGTGATCGCGGCGCTCGAGCAGGACGGCACGCACGTCGACGTGCTGGTCAACAGCGCGGGCGTGGCGCGGGCCGGGCCCGCCGAGGCCTTCGGCGAGGACGAGATCCGCGAGCTCATGGAGATCAACTTCTTCGGGCCGTACCGGCTGATGCGGGCGGCCGTGCCGTCCATGCGGGCGAGGCGGAGCGGCGTCATCGTCAACCTGAGCAGCGGGTCCGGGCTGGGGGCCCGGGAGTCGCTGGGCGCGTACGGGGCGAGCAAGAGCGCTCTGGACAGTGAGTCAACCGTTCAAGTTCCGGTATAGCTGCAGGTGCTAATGTGAGGTTTTGTCAGACATGACCACGACGCTGGCCAAGGAGGTGGCCGGCTTCGGCGTGCGCGTCCTGCTTGTCTACCTGGGGACCTTCAACACGGCCATGGCGTCGCACACGAACCTCGTGGCGAAGCCGCTGGACCCGGACTACGACGGGACCGTGCTGCAGAAGTTCTACGACGCGTTCAAGGCGGGCAACATGCCGCTCAAGGGCGACCACGTCAAGGCCGTCAAGGCCATCTACGAGGTCGCCGTCGGCGAGGGCGTCGGCGCCGGGCACGAAAAGGAGGTCCGCATGGTCCTGGGCAAGGACTGCGCCGTGAGGGTCGGCGAGGTCCAGGATTCTATGAAGCACATGATGGATGTGTTTGGGGATATTTGTCACAATGTCGACGTCGACGAAGACGAAGCATAATGCAGTACACAGTATGTGATGACAGCATCCAATGTACCAGGCATGCCTATCGGCAGAAATGCAGAGAGATGCAACCCACGAATGATGATTACGACGGGTTACACAAGACGAGGACAACCGACACGGAACAACCGAAGACACAATTCCCAATAGAGAAATCCCAACCATTGTGGGAAATATCGATCATGGGGGGTGGGTTACCTTAGGGGGACATCATAAATGTGATGGGTAGATTAATGTGATTAATGTCGAGCCCGGATAGGTTCGCAACGAGCCGCGGGAAATTTGGGTGACCCTCAGTGCAGATTGCAGATTGCAGAATGCAGAGTTGGCGCCATGTCTGTGTGTACATTAAAAAAAAATGCACAGTGGGTAGTATTGGGCAGCTGTTTTGCGACAGGCACATTCCCAATCTTGCCGGCCGGTGGCTCTCGGGATAGAGGCGAGAGAGAAAGAGAAAAGATTGAGATCAAGTATAAGCATCTCGAGTATAGTGAATACGAGGAATAGTATAGTAAAAGTCCGAAATAGAGGCCGAGTCAGAGTGAAGAGACGCCTTGGCCACATGGCAACCGTAATCAGGGTCCAAAATGACGTCTGAAGAGTCGCGACGAGCGTTTCGAACAAGACCATCACCGTTCGGCGCGGCGGGTGGGAACTGGGGGGGGACTTGACTGAACTGGGGACTTTTGCGATGTCCCCCCAATTCCCGGCGCCATTTCACACCGGACTGTAGAGCTTAGGCAGGTACATACATGATGAAATATCCACCAGACTACATACATACTGAAAGAAGAAACAAAGTACCATACGCACGATTGTTTGCATCTCATCAGTTGGCATTTCATACCTATGTTGTAGTTTGTGTTATTGCCAGCCGAGGAGATCGCTGAGCTGATCTGCAAACATGCGGCAACAAACCCCTGTCGTGAGGTATCTACACCATGGTACTCCGTAGGCGAGGCAGAGCACTGGCACGAACTACAACGCAGCTGCAGTGGCTGTCGCGAATCCCTGAAACGACAAGCCCGATGATACTACATTATGTACATACGCAATAGATAGCAGATCTGGAGCTGATAGCTATCTGGATTAGGTAGCTTGCTTGCCTGTTTGTTTGCTTGCTTGCTTGCTGTCCTTTGTTCGGTCGTCGCTCCCTGGCATGGCAGGGCAGGGCAGAACAGGCATGGATTGCCGGTCCTCGGCCTGAAGACATACCTGACCTGCGGCACAAGGTACATCGTAGATAGCGACGGAGTATTCTCATCGTGGCCGGAACAAAAAAAAGAAGAAGCAAGCACGTCGATCTCCCGAGCTCGTGCAGTGTCTCGTTTCCCCGTTCACGCAATGCACCACGTACGACTCTCGATAGAGTTTTCCTACCCTCTCACCTGATCAAATCCTCCTTCCATTCCACCATTCCAACCTCTGCTGTCAATTCTTATTATTGTGCGACAAGAAGAAGAACACGTGAGACCACAGAAAAGACCGCCTCAACCTTCCCATCATCACAGACACTTTTTTGGCGTCTGAATATAGGTACAGTACCTACCTTCACCCCACACCCTGCTACCTAAAAAAAGAGAGCACGAAAGAGAGCCGCTTGCCCAAAGCAAAAGCTGTCAGAATAGCGGCAACGTTCGCTCCATTTTAGCCTCCTCCTGCCAATATAACTAACACTGAACAAGAGACAACTCCCGGGGCGGACGAAACGAATCAATCGACATAATACCACGACGGCGGACGCACATTCATTACCTCATTTTCTGCCTTTTCTTTTCTTTCCAGCTCTCACTGCTTCAGGTGGGACGAAGGAAACGCCCGCCCAACCTCTCGACGCCCATTACAGTAATCAAGTCTCACGACCACCCGAAGAAAAAGAAAAGAGACCTCACGCTTTCCCAGCACTCGACTTCTTTCGAACCTTCTTTGCCTCCTTCCAATCCACTACCGGAACAAAATAATCGCAAATCGGGCCTAGAGCCAAAGATCCAGCCCACCGAGCCGTCCGCTACTGCACGATATACTGGGACCTACTGCTTAGACTTGAGACTTGCGTCACTACAAGTCAGTACACAGATCTGCGATTTTTCTGCTGCATAGGGAGCCAAAAGAATCTGCCCCCTTCCGCCTACCCAAGCGGTCGGTAGTTGGGATCTGTGTATCTGTGACCCGGGAAGAGAGGAAAATAAACGAGGAAGAAGAAGAACAAAAGCAAAAAGGCTCTTTGGGCCCCTCTCGTTCGTTACTACTGCTTTTCGTACACTCTGCCGCTCTCTGTTTCTCCTGGCAGATCGTGCCGCCCCCGAGCACTACTACTAGACGCACCAACGAGCGGCAGATCTCACACGCGAGAGAAGAAAAAAAGAAAACATGTCGCACGCGGCCGACTCGCAAGAGCCGACGCCCATATCCATCACGATATGCGGTGATGGCGGGTGCGGCAAGTCGAGCATCACGCTCAGGCTCGTGCGGTCGCAGTGGACTTCCGAGTACGACCCGACGATCGAGGACAGCTACAGCATCACGAGGCGCGTCGACGGCGCCGCCTACCACCTGTCGCTGACGGACACGGCCGGCCAGGAGGAGTACCGCGGCATGTGGGCCTCGACCAACCTCAGCTCCGACGCCTTCCTGCTCGTCTACGACATCACCTCGGCCGACAGCCTCGGCGCCCTGAACTACTTCAATGACCTGATCGACATGGAGGCCGAGACGCGCCTCGACAATGCCTCGCGGGCCCATAAAGCCGGTCTGTTCCCCAGGTCCGGCGCCTACGAGGAGCCCGGCGAGTTCGGCTCCCGCGTCATTCCGCCCGTCAAGATCGTCGCCGGCAACAAGTGCGACCTGCAGGAGTCGCGGCAGATCTCGGCGTCGCAGGGCCTCGACTGGGCCCGCAAGCGTGGCTGCGGCTTCATGGAGACGAGCGCCCGCGTCGAGGTCAACATTGAGGAGACCTTTGCCCTCATCATCCGCCGCGTCGTCGAGTCGCGCAGGCGCGCCGCCGCCGGCCAAGTCGGCAACCCCGAGATGAACCAGAGGGGCGCCACCAGGCCCCTAACGCCCATCAACCGCAGCGAAAACGATGACAGCAACGAGAAGAGGGACGTCAATGATGCTAGGCGGAGCGGCAACAGGACGGGCAAAAAGCCTTTGCAATTTTTGAAGAGTTTGAAGTGTTGGTAACACTGAAAGCCTAACTGCTCATATCTGTATGCCATCATTGAAATGCTGGCGGGAAGGCAGCAGAACAACGAATATTTCGAAATCGAATTCAACAACACGAGAAGAGGAGATACCCACGACGGATATTAATGGCGATACCAAAAAGGTTGTCATGACATTGCCTATCGAGTCAGCATTTTCAGTGGGTGCGATTGTTTTAATCTGGGGAGGTGTTTCTTGTGTTTTGTGTTGGTTTTTTTGCATCATGCAGCAACGGAGCTGAAGACAGGAAAGGCAAAGGGGTTGATTTCTTGGGTTGTTTGCGCCTGTTTTCGCTTGCGTTTTTTTGCTTTCAACTACTGGGGAGCATCATATCTCGGCGTTCGGAAAGAAGGTGGGATTTGGTTTCCATGGAGCGTTTTCGAAATTGGTTGTTGAGAGTATTATTTGATATCCGAAATACGAGTTGCCCATCAGTTGGGTGGGGAGTTGTGTCATGACGATCTGATGTCTTTCTGGGTGGGCGATTCGTGTTGCTTTTGTGACCAAAAATTCGAGTATACCAAGTCCAGTATGCCTTTATGAACATTGGAGAATGTTATGATTTTGAGGAGAAATCAAAGTCCGGTCGCCCAGAAACAGATCATGATATTATGCCCCAGATTGCCAGACACTCCGAGCTATCTAAAATTTCTCTATCTAAACATGAGTTCGTGTCCCTTCCGTTCCCATACCCCAAGTCCTCCATAGTCATGAGACAATACTATTAATACCCAAATCGCCTCAAAAGTATACATAAGCATAATACTCCGGTTCCCGAAACCATTATCCCAGAAGCATAAGACACAAAATCGTTACCCAAAAACACCACCCTGAAGACGAAAAGATCAACAACGCCATTACAGCACCAACATGAAGAAGCCGACCAGACCACTCGCCACAACACCCGCGAGACCAGCCCTCGCCCTCTCCGCGCCGGCCTGGACCGGCATCAACGTCGCCGTCGCAGTCGAGACGCCGACGGCCCCGGCGCTACCCGCTGACCCGAGCGCAGCGGCAGCCGCCGCCTTGCACCCGGGACACGCCCCGTTCCACGGCGTCGAGCCATTGCTGTAATTCGCGTCGGGGACGATCTGCGCGGCGTCGTTGGGGCTCGGGGCGGACGACTCGGCCGCCGCGGTGGCGGACGTCTTGGCGGGAAGGTTATTATTGTCGGGGGATCTCACGACGGTGACGGTCTTGACGGACGTCGTCGTCGCCGTGGCCGTGGAGGTGACCTCGTCATCGACGGCCGCCGTCACGGTCCGGTACCGCGTGTACGTGGCCGTCGTGGTGCGGCCCGATGCGGCAAAGGTGGAGGTCTCGCACTCTTCGGTGACGGTCACGGCGACGACCACGGCGACGGCGTTGCCTCCGTCGGATACTGCGGGGCCAGAGGAGGAGGAGGGGGCCTGGGTTGGTGCCGGAGTGGTGGAGGTGGGTTCCTCGGAGCAGATTGTCGTCACCAGGACTTGCGTGCTGGTCGCGACCTGGCCGAGAGGGCAGTTCTGCACCGAGGGCGGGCACTCGGTGATGGTGTAGACGACGAGGTTGGTGACGGTGCTCGTGATGGTGTTGGTCCTGGTGACCTGGACCACGGGATTCTGGTCGACAGCATCATCCGTGGCCGTCGAACTGGCCGTCGGGGCCGCGGTAGTGAGATCAGAGGAGGACGCGGAGACGGAGAGCACGATCTCGCCGTCCCGACACTGCGACGCCGGGTACGCGACGACGGACACCTCGGCGCAGCCCGCGGGCGCGCCGCCCTCGCTGAAGACCACGTTGACCCGGCCGTCGGCGTCCTGGCAAAAGGCCGCCTCGCCCCCGTAAAAGGCGTCGTTGAACCAGTGCAGGACGCCGCCGACGACGGCCAGGGTCGTGTTGATGCTGCCGCCCGCGGGCGACACGCGCAGGACCATGGAGGCGACGCCGGGCTCCGTGGCCACCAGCTCGCCGCCGCTCGTGAGCTGGCCGCCGGTCAGGTTGAAGTCCGAGGCGTCGCTGCACGAGGCCGGGTTCGCCGGGCCGGCGCCGCCGATGAATCCGCCGTCGGACTGGCGCCTGTCGAGGTTAACAATGCCGGTACTCTGGAGGGATCGCTTCGCTGCTGTTCTGTTCCTGGCCGCGCCGCCGTCGGCTGGGACGCCGAATATGAAGCTGCCCTCTGGGAGGCTGGTGATCGTTGCTGCGGGAGTGCTGGTGGTCGTGCTCTCCACAGTTGTTGTGCTCTGGGTAGTGCTCTGGACAATGGCGCTCTCGATGGGGATACTTTGATCGTTTGTACTCATAGCCGCTGAGCTTTCCATGGAGGAGCTTGCGCCAGAAGAGCTAATCGTCGAGAAACTTACGCTGCTGTCTGAAGAGCTTCCCACGGAAGAGCTTACACCTGAAGAGCTCACATCTGAAGAGCTAATAGTCGAGGAGCTCATGGGCGAGGGGCTCATGGTTGAGGAGCTTATGGTGGAGGAACTCATGAGCGAAGAGCTGGCGCCTGAGAAGCTTGTAACAGAAGAGCTCATCGTTGTAGAACCGTCTACCAGAGAGCTAGTGGCTGGAGGACTGCCCGTGGCAGATTCCGCAAAGCTGACCGTGCTTGAAGAAGTGGTCAACGAAGTCTGCACCACGGACGAACTCGTACCACTGCTGATCGATGAGGTCGTATCACTGCTGATTGACGAACTCATGGCGCTGCTTATCGATGAGACCACAGTGCTGCTAACTGATGAACTCGTACTCCTGCTGATCGATGAACTTGCCGTGCTCGTGCTCACTGTACTTGAAGAAGTAGTCGTCGTAGTCTGCCCCACGGATGAAGTCGTACGGCTACTGATCGATGAACTTGTCATGGCCGTGCTCACTGAAGACCTGATAGAAGGAGTCATTGAGACAGGACCAACTGGATTCGGATCACCACTGCTGAAGAAGCCACTGGAAATCGGAGTGGCGCTGGTGCCGGTCGTGGCCGTGGTGACGGCCGGGCTGGCCACCGTCGGGGGACCGCAGTTGCCGGGGATGCGGGCGGCGGCGTCGACGCCCGCGGGCACGGCGACGATGGCGCTCTGGGAGCCGCACGTGGTGTAGTTGGCGATGTACAGGGCCGTGCTGTCCTGGTCGAAGACGGTGTAGGCGGCGCGCATGAAGGTGTCGCCCAGGATCAGGTACGTCTTGGCCGTCGGGTCCGGGCTCGCGGCCGTGTTCCACTGCACCCCGAGCAGGCACATGTCGCTGCCTTCGTAGCTGCCGGCGCCCCAGACGAACTCCGAGTACGGTACGCGGATGACCGTGTTGCTGCCGAATTTGAAGTCGAGGCTGCCCGGCTGGTCCTGCAGGGTGCAGGGGACCGTGTAAGTACCATCGTTGCCGTAGACGGCGCCGGGAAACTTGGTTGCGATCGTCTCTACGACGTCCCGAGGAAGGATGGACAAGGTAGTACCACTATCCATGATGACGATCACGGGTGTCTCCGTGATCGTCGAAGTAACATTGTCGGGCGTGCGGTGGCTTATAGACGAGAGGGTTATGCGGTAGTGGTTGTCAATGGCTTCGAGGGGAATCTTGCTCAGGTTCCCAGCATACTTGTTGGTATCGACACCACCAAAGATGATCTGGCCAGTGACGGCAATCTGTGGCTTCCCCTGAGGGCCGAGCTCGAGCCCAAAGAGTCTGCTGTTGGTATACCTCTGGTCGTAGATGTTATCGATGACCGAGTTGTATTTGAGAGACCCCTTCGTTTGGCCAACCTGTCTTCGGCCATAGCCAAGCCCCATGATACCGAACCAGATCCTCTCGGAATCAGTCGCCACACCGAATTGTTGTGTCTGAATCGAACCCGCTATCGTATGTTAGTGCTTTACTTTCCCAGTTGTCCGATTTGGATCACCACGTACACGAAATAGATATTTCATCTGTGAAATAGGAAATATTGACAGTGCCTAAGCCATATCTGATCTGCGTCGTTGCATTCAAGTTCTGGGATGTAGGTGACAACGTGGGATCATATTTCCCAAAGGTCTCGCAGAGGTCTGGTACCGAGGATTTGGTGCAGTTTGGGTTGACCCAAAGCTCATACGATCCAGTGTCGAGCAAAACCTGTATCTTTTGGCTCGGATCTCCGGTGCCCACGGTGACTGTTTATTGCCCATTAGCAAGTATACCTTGGAATCCTTTGCCAGGAGTTCAAGATTCATACTGTCTGCCAAATATGCTGCTCCGATTATATCCCTGACACCGGCTTGGAAATAACGGCCCTTCAGTCGTGAGAAAGTCTCGGGGAACAGTGACTGGTGAACCCTTGTCAGTGGTACTGATAGCACTTGGTCCCTGTTGTTGAGTATATTCGACGTTATTCCCTCCGCGGCAGGCAAGTCTTCGTCGCACCGGGCAAAGCCAGCCAGCGTCAGCGCCAGGGCAATTGCACCGATTTTCGAAAATACTGCCATCGTGAGTGTTGCGGAAAAATCGCCGAGCAGACGACTGAGAAATGCTCGGGAACCATCTTTAAGAGAATGAATGACAACACGACCCGATAAGAATGCGTCTCAGGAATTTGAATGCGACGCTCTGGAAATCAGTGTCGGCTGGCAAAGATATGCGAAAAAGACACTAGTCTGCTTGGTAGAGACATTGGGTGAGGGTGAGACAGCGAATACAGGTACCGGCTGGCAATTGTTGCTGGGTCATTCCAGAGACTGGCCATCTGGAATGTGAGAATTTCAACAGATGGCTAGAAGGATGAAGGAAACTCGGAGGTCTAGATCTCGATGAGGCGCTGGCCGTTTGTTCACTTGGGGCCCGCGATCCGCGCCATTCTGCATGAGAGCACATGGCGACGATGATTTCCGTTTGGTTTGAATCTCATGGATATCGCCCGAGTGCGATAGATTGAAATTTGCTGCAGGTTCAGCTATATCTGACAAGAATTAGGAGATAGAATGATGAAACATGTCTACCTGTATAGGAACTCCCCAAAATGCAAAGCGCCAGAAACTCCCATCCTTGATAACGCCTAGATCGGGCACCTCCAGTCAAGCCTTCTTGCTGTGCTCGTTGTACCAGTCTCGGAACTGCTTGAACTCGGTGTATTGGAGGAGCTCCTTCTTGCCCTGGTAGCGAACGACCTTGAGGTCGAGCTCGTGCCACTTGTTCTTCTTACCCACCCAGCCTGCTTTTCGGAGCAGACTCACGATGGTTTCCTCCTTGTCCCACCCTTGCTCGGGGGCGACGTCCGGAAGGTATGTGGAGCCGTACCGCCTGCCGCGGTCCGTGAAGCTGAGTCGGATTCCGTGCGTGCCCAGCTCCCAGTCCATGGCGTCGTCGCACTCTTCAAAGTCGGTGAGCAACGTGACGGCGACCTCGAGCGACGGCAGCTCCCGCTTCGAGATGGGATTGAAGCGCATGTCATGGACGGCCGATGTAATGGCATACGACGATAGGCCCTCGTCGAGCTCCTGCGCCTCAAAGGTGCCGATACACCCCCGCAGGTTCGAGTTTCCCGATCGATCGACCGTGTTCCAGGTAACGAAGAGCGGCGACTCGACGATGGCCTCCCGCTCCGTGGGCAGCGAAGAAGTGGAAGTGCCGGGTGTGTCCGGATCGAGGGACATGCTAGAGCCCGACGAGGGCAGCGACGAACTGCTGTCTGACGAGCCTTCGGCCAGTCTCTCCAGGGCGGGAATCTGTTTCTGTTTCTTGAGCCCCTCGGATGCGCCAGATGCTAGGTCGACGTCATTGCTGTCGCGGTATTTGGGATAGAGCTTCTCGATTTCCGTCAAAGAGAGCGAGCTCCGTCCCTCGAGATGAGCCGCAAGGGACTCGAAACAGTAGATGCAGTGCTCGGCAGATGCCATGATGCCGTCGTTCACAAGTGGGCTGCTGAAGTCGCCGAGTTGATCTTATAGTACGAAGTAGTGGATGTCGTGATTGTCAGTGGAATATCAGGCGTTGCAAGCGAGAGAGCGACTGAAAAGGACGATGGGGAAACGCAACAAGTCTGGTCGCGTGCCGGTCATGCAGATTTGTACGTTGAATCAACCCAGGGCAGAGGCATGCGATGAGAACAGGTGCCAGGTGCCTGGTGGCTGCATTACTCGAGAGAAGGACGTTGGGTTGGTTGAAGGTCAGGTCGTCTTGACTCTTATCCGCTGATGGCCCCGCGATTCATCACCCCGCACGCATCATTGATAGCGGGCACCGGTCCCTGCAAGTGTCATGCTAGAGCCTATACGTAAAGGAGCGCTGTGGGCAGCCTTGATTCTGGGTCTGCGAAGACGCTATTTCTAGGTGCGGACAGCCAATGAAGCGCGTCTCGTAGCGGACCTGCAGCTGAGAGGCGCCCACAAGGGGTCCGCTGCTTTTACGCCGGATCTTTCCGGGCTGTGATTTTTCTATCAAGCCTTTTTCCCTCCCCATTCAAGTCATGTCAGTCGTCGGCTTGTCACACAGTATACGAAGCGCATCGCGATCATATCAGGGCTTAGTCATTTGTTCGTCTGCTTGGACGAAATTGACGACGAGCCGTTTGTGCCCGGTTCGGTTTCACCACGTCTCTGCTGCAAGCCCATCGCGGCGTCCCAAAGGTGAGATGAGCTGAGCTGAGCTGAGCTTGACACTGGCAGGTCTACTACATGATGCGGCCTGCTTTCTGCTACCCTCGTAGCGCTCGATGCTCGCATAAAGACATGCCGTACACTTACTGATGTGCGTGGGCAGATCCGAAACATCTCAGCAGATTACTAGATCTCAAGGGTTTGAGCAGCCCTCAAGACGGCATCGGCAAAATGACATCCACGGTTCATCTTGGCCCTTTGGTCGATTTCACTCACACCAGGTATTCCGTCATGCTAGACAATGGCAAGCGTCTGGTCCTGTTCAGGCTGCCCAAAATAGAGGGCACCACGGCAACAAGGAAACCCAATGAGACCGAGGATGGCTGGACTTATTTCGCCATGGAGGCCGAGTGTCCACATGCTGGCGGGCCCATGATCGAGTCCCAGGTTGACATTGAAGACTCTTCCTATATTGCCTCCTGCCCGTGGCACGCCTATGACTTTAATGTCGAGACGGGCGAGTCCAGCTTTGGCATCAAGACGTGCACATTCCCCGTCGTCATAGAAGACGGCCACGTGTCGGTCCAGGTATCGGGATATGGCAGAGTCGCGCTCTCGCGGCTGGACCCCGTGAGCGAGAAGATCAAGTTTAAACATGGGCCCAAGAAGGAAGCATCAAGAGAGGCAGTCTCCCTCGGAGATGACGCTACTCTTTGCGACTGGTGCGTCCATATTCTGAATACGGCAGACCCCGAACAGAAAATCGAGCTCACGACACGGCTTTTTTCGCTATTCGCCACAAAAGAGAACTCATCCTCGCCAATGCAGCTGGGGGCCGGCACGGTGGAAACGCCAGATAAGCCAAGGCGTGACGATTACGGAAAACTCAACCCAGGAGCGATGCCCAGGGCTGGAAAGGGAGGAACGCTCAAGAGTCGCATCATGATGCTGCATAACTTGGCGAATATTGAACAGTGGGCCATCGACCTTGCCATTGACATCTGCGTGAGGTTTGCAACTTTCCAGACAAACTCTCCGGACAAGGCCTTGTCGCGGGAACTGCCCAGGACATTTTATTATGACTGGCTCAAGGTGGCCAACGATGAGGCCAAACATTTCAGTCTCCTGCGATCCAGGCTGGAAGAGCTGGGAAGTCGCTTCGGTGCACTGCCAGTCCATCACGGTCTGTGGGACTCGGCAATCATGACAGCGCACGACCTCAGGGCTCGCATCAGTGTCATTGCTCTGGTGCACGAAGCCCGAGGCCTCGACGTCAACCCCATGACTATTGACAGGTTTCGAAAGGCCGCGGACATGGACACGGTGGACACACTCGACATCATCCACAACGATGAGATCACCCATGTCACGACGGGTCATAGGTGGCTGACTTGGATATGTGATCAAGAAGCGACAGACCCCGTCGAAGTATTTAGGGAAAACGTCAAGAAATACTTTGCGGGAGCTATCAAGGGACCTTTCAACGAGGAAGCAAGGTTGCAAGCCGGTATGGATCCGAGATACTATGAAAACCTCGGCGGTGAGGTCGGTTCGACGGCGCATGTCATTGCTGGCGGCTGATCCTGCGTGGGAGAGGAACGCAACAAAGCACTTCCGAATTCTGCTGCCGGGATTTTCGCATTCCAGCCAACTAAGGCAGGCAGTTGGAGCATGCGGCAGTGAATACTGGGTCGGCCGAGTGGTCCACTGCAACATCTTGACCTTCTAATCAGGACCTTTCAGCGTTGATCATTTGGCGAGGGGTCATCCCCGGAAGTCGAAAAGAGTATTTCAGCAGCAGGTCCTCTTACGCCCCGACATGCCAACTTATAGCATGCATGGCATGGGATTGCAAATGCAATTCCGTCCGATGTTGGACATCATGAACGCCGTCGCATCGCCAAGCGACGCATTTAGTCAGTGGCCATCGTCCCGCCTTCGAGTAGACGCATTCCACAGCCGTGCAATTACCAACATGACGCACAACCTCTATCTAGTAGGAGACACTCAGAGACTGGGCGCAAACGTCACCTCTTGTGGATACCCGACAAAAATTAGAGTTCAAAACGAATTTGCTATTATCAGCTGAATACTACATCGCACATGAAATATCGCTTCTTGGCATGAAACTTGGCTATTCCTGCTGGTTTCCGAACGAATCTGTAACACGGAAAACTCCACAGCCGCGGACATGCCACTGGGTCATCTCGTCAGTTCCTCCATTGGCGCCCCGGCGGGGGAGGGAAGGGGGTGAAAGGGCGTCGCTGGCGGGTTGCGCTGATGGCGGTTAGAGATGCGTCTCAGACCCCCGTCGCTTAGCCAAGATCTCCAGAGCCTCAACCCCATACTAATCCCCAAAGCCCACGAGTCCAATACGGTGGAGCCCAGCCAAACAACGCTGAATGCCGACAGACAAGCTTCCAAGCCCCATGCACATGCACGGTTGACCTGTATTCGCATCCAATAGCAGATCTCGCTGTCCTGTCCACTTTGATATCATTCTGGCCTTGGGGTCTGGATTCCTTGGGGTCTGGATTCCTTACCCCCGGTCTGTATCAAGTCTTGGCATCCCCCGTTCGTCTCTTACCCGATTTGGGCGGCTCGACATAGTATTGGAGAGGCGATGCCCGTCTCAAGGGACTCGGATGCCGAAGATCAGGTTGCGCCATGCCTTGGACGCCCTGGAAGAATCCCAACGGCCTCAACGATCACTGGGCGATTTTTCGTCTCTTGTTTTGTTTGAGTCGGAGGCGTCGTATCTTTCCGAGATGGCATTGACACTGGCGTCAAGTCCCCCCCTGGGCCGCCGCCCATCATCTCAAGCATGGGACGTCAGCCATTCTACAAAAGCCCTTTCTCGCCCTCCCTCTTCCGTTCGTCTCTTGGTATCACATCATCCAGTCCCTTCCGTTCGAATTAAATAATTTAGACTCTTTTTTCTTTCACTTCGCCAAGAAAACTTTGCTTGTCGCCGGCCGACTTCGACCTTGATATCTACGACAGCATATATACCCCCCTCGTTACGAGACAAATCAAACAAACAACCATCAAAATGCAGTTCTTCGCTCTCATCACTCTTGCTCTTTCCGCCGTTGTCTCGGCCGAGCTCAGTAAGTTGCCACTTCACCTTTAGCAGTAGTTTTCCCCAGGTCTTTCGGGTTGCTAACACGTCAATCTTTCCAGCCCAGGTCGTCAGACGTCAAGTCCCCGTGTCAGAGGCTGCCATGACCGATGCCAGCGGCAACATTGTCTCGTACAATGCTGCCGGCGTCTACAAGGCTGCGACCTCCCAGGGCTTGTAAAAGGGTAGTCCTACCGCAACACACAAACGCGCCGCATACCAGCACGAATCAAGGCAGAACAAGCATGAGGGACACAGCACGCCGGCCGCCCTCGACGACGCAACAATGGGCGACTGTGCCTTCTATAGGCTATAGGGGAACGTTCTTCGGCTGAACATGGCCGGCACTATAGCTTCGTGGCTGAGGGGGGAGGGAGACGTGGGCATACACTGTTTTCATGTGACGCCAGACCGGCACATTTTTCTAGACACGACATGTCCCACACTCAAACACCGTCAACAGCACATTTCTGTGCGAGTGCGCTTCGATAACATTTAATACAAATTTTACCAGTGAATTGCTGTTTTAGACTGTCTGGTGATGCGAATGCAGAATGGGGCGGAAGGACACGAACCTGTATGACTGTTGACTTGTGTCTCCGCCAGCAGTGGTCTTTTCTCCGCTTATCTTGTGTGTCCGGTCTTTCATCTGCCGAATTCAATAATTATAGACGTAGTTGTATTCATTTTGTCTTTTCGTGTTTGGGCTACCCCCAGTTATTGATTCAATAGGTATATTTAGTCACCAAGGTTATTTGACTTAAGCTAGTGGGGAATTGAAGTATGTTTGGGTATTTACGAGCGAACTGCGTTTATTCGAGACACATGAATTTGTAAGCAATCTATTTAAATTGTATGCAAATGTTTGCATATCTCAAGGGTATGGACAGGCAGAAGTTCGTTGGCCCGACATAATCAAGTTTATTTCGCGAAGATCTTTATACTTATCACTTGGCGGACTTGGAGGTTGTAATAATTTGTGCTTCTTCATGAAAAGTGTAGATGATATTATTGGCCGCCGGAAATTTCTTGCACTGTTCGTGGTAATTGAGCGCAGTCTGACCAAGCGATCGTTTTTCCTCCCAAGAGATATATGATTCGTGCTTCTTGCCGGGCATCGCCAACCATCACGAGTCCTCAAATCAACTCAAATACTCCGGGACCCGCGCGACCACAACATCTGTCCCCTCCGCCCTCAATTCCCCCCCTCCTATTGAGGCTGCACATCCCCCGTAAAACTAACGCTCTGGCTCGCGCTGCCCTTGGACGCGGCGTCGATCCCGACGTTGGTCTTGAGCTTGGCCTGGATGTCGGCGAGCTGCGCGGCCTTGTCGGTGGCGCCCTGGGCGGTCTGGACCTGGACGAGCATCTCAAAGAGTCGCAGCTTGAGGACCTTGTTCTTGATCTTGCCGACCGCGAGGGCCGCCTCGTCGGACCCGCCCGCCGACGGCCCGATGGCCGTGTTGAACGCCGCCTCGGCGTTCTCGGACGTCTGCCGCGCCGCGACCAGGACCGCCAGGTCGTTGGAGGATACCGCGGCCGGGTCGGACATGTCGACCTGTGCGTGGTTCTTGTTAGAATTATGAGATGGAAAGTGTCTGGGGGAGGGGGGTTGTCATACCGGGAACGCTGCGTTCACCTCGGCCAGGGCGTTTCCGGCGGTGCCGTTGGAGATTTGAAAGTCGTTGTACGTGCGGAACGTGAGCACGTCGGCGCGCTTGTAGGGGGCGAAGCTGGTGGCCGGCGCGGCCAGGGAGGTGACTGCCAGAGACAGAACGACGGCGAGCTTTGATAAATACATTTTTTCCTTTCTTATTCTTGTAATTCTTCCTTTTCCTAATCTGATTGAAGTCCGAGCAGTTTTGATAATTAAGCGTATTGTATAGTTGATGAGAAAAAGAACGTCGGCCAGCGGGATAAAGAATGTAAAACTAGAATAAGAAGTTTGAAAGTAAGTTGATCTTGCGATTGAGGTGACAAGAGTGAAGAAGAGAAAAATAGCAAAGTTTGGATGATCAAGGGCCGATCGCGAAGATCTTATGTATACGGCGGCTCTCTCTCACGATGGTGGTTCGGGGGTATTTTGGTGTTGCAGACAGGCAGGGGGCTGCTTCGTCGCATGTGAGACGCCCCCTTCAAACCTGGGAGTGGGCTGACGAGTCCACGGCGTCAAACAATTCTATAGGATGTCGAGATCAGATATTTGTCTGTATCCAAGAGTGCATAGAAAACATCTCGATATCCTCATATTTAAAGTTGTGTTTATTGTCGAATTGAATTGGTTCGTGGCCGCGCATTATACTGTATCCAGGTATACATCTCTGCCCACTATTATTAGCATCCCTACAGCGAAGGAAGAGCGACACTAGAAGGAGTGGCGAGACTATCCAATCTCATCAGGAATACACACTCTTACTTGCTCAACTGACCCATCACGTCCTTATTTAGTGGCTCCAGTCTGATGTTCTCAAGACTCACCGTGACATTCACCGACCACTGACTGCTGTCAAAAGACCATCTTTATCCATTGCCAAGCAATCAGACCGTCTCAGCACCCCAGGAGTGGGGTCGGGGATCTCCAAGCTGTAACTATACTGGCTCGTGCACTACGGAAAAACGGCCAAGTCAAAAGGGCGCTGGGCAGATCTTTTGGTGGTCAAGGCTGCCTTATAAGTATCGGTGCCATCTCGTTCGTGTATACGAGTTTGAATCTGGACTGTTGTCAGGATTTAATCTATCTCATACCACTAACAGCCTTATCGAGATGTCATGGCACTTGATTACACAGAAGGAAGGGCACCGAAGGCAAGGAAGGCAGCGCACCTCTCTGCTCTCCACAAGTTGATCATTACGTCACAGCTGCCGTAAGCAAACTTGGAGACCAAAGCATAATGTAATGAAAGCATGTTTCTCTTCCAAGGAATTTGACATTTTTGTGTAAACAACTTTCTTGCAATAATCATCAACTAAGTCATACAACACCTGACCTTACAGTCCCATCTCAGCCCACCTGACCACAGATCTCCTCACATACACAATGGCCGACAACAACACCAGCTCAACGCAGTAAGTCGCAGCACCTTCAACCAAAACAGACATCTCGTCATTGACGTCACCCTCCCCAGAAACGTCCTGGACCAGGTCAAGTCCAACTTTGGCACCACGGCCCAGGCCGACGTCGGCGTTGCCGCCGAGCTCCACGGCGACGCCATCAAGGACAAGATCGACGACGCCGTGCCCAAGGGCCCCAAGAAGGCCGACCAGTCCACCGGCGGCCGCGTCCAGGTCGCCGAGACGGGCGACCTGCACGACCTCGCCGCCAGGAGGCAGCCCTAGGGTGTTCGTCCCGGGTTCCATTGCTTCATTGGGGAAAAAGTGTTGCGGCAAGTCTTCAGCCGTTGAGGATGGCTTTTTTGTCCCTTTTGATTTCTCTGGCCTCGCCGCTGGGCTGTCGCATACGGTGCGGCTTGGGCGTTTAGCAGGATGGGTATACGAGTCTATGGATTTCTGGGTGTCATGGCCATGACCATGACCGGGACGGGGGGGGGGGGGGGGGGGGGGGGGGGGGGGAACAAGCTGGAAATTCTACGAGCTCACGAGAAATTGTCGTCTCCTTTTACAAAGGCTGAATTGTTGTATCTTTTATGTCAGGTCTATTTCTTTCCTACCAGTGATTTGTCCAAGCATACCGAAACTGAAATGTCTTTTGGGCGGTTGTCACTCCACCGGATCCATCAGACAGCGACTGGAACACAGTATGTTTAAATGATAGTACCTTGGCAGGTGAGATGTACACATCTTGGCCGCATGCCTTTATTCGTTAACAAACCTACCTACCTAGATCTTGAAGGGTGTAGTCGGCCAAGTTGCAAATAATTCAATCTTATTTCTTCTTCTTCCCACCAGTTTGATATCACCTCATGTATCTCTTCAGAGAGATTCCAGTGGCAGTAATATTCTTCTCCTCCGTCATCCGCCTGTACTCCAATAACAACAACAAAATCTGTAGGGCTGTGGAGATCGAGTGAGATAGCCTTTGGTGTATTCAGTCTGCGAAACGTCCAAGAGTGTGTCGATATCTCTTACCAGGATTCGTAAATACCTTGTGTGGGATGACAAGAAATTCGAAAGTTCTGGGTAATATCCCTGGCTGTCAAACCAATATCTTGGCCATTTCCCCCTTTCTCCGTATGAGAAGAGACAAGAGCCACCGAAGCCAAAGGCTCCAGTTTCTACTCGGTGATTGCTCTGAAGAATCGTGTCTGAAAATGTCGTATTGCCACCCATTAAGCTCGAACCATCTTGCCATTGGGCGAAGAAGTTTCCGTCGAGTCCAAGGTAACACCTATCGAGGTCCTGAAGCCCATCGTCTTTTTGGAGCTCTTCTGCGAGATACGGGTGACTTCTGTGGACGTTTCCATTCGTGGCTAAATACATTAGTTACATATTTGTTCAAGTGTGGAGGGGGTCCGTCATCTTACACCAGACAACTTCTGAATCAGTACAAGCAAAGCGACAAATACTGCTGTGGTCTCCAGCGCTCATAAATAGTAGGTCATCAGGAGAGTCGTCGGGAGGAAAGTTGCTGCAAACGCATTAGCATCTCAGCTTGCTTGCTACAACAATCTCACAGAAGTCTCCGCACCAACGTTTTGTCGTCGAGATTGTGCCTTTTCTCTCTTGACAAGAACAAAATAAACTTATTTAAAAGAAATAGCACAAGATTATCTCGAAATTCTCTTTCTATTTCCAAGAATTTATCTGAAATGATTTTTGGGGCGGCAAATTTGCGCCCTTGGACAAAACACATTCTGCAATCCGTACGGAGACTTTTGTATGTGTAGTGTAGTGAACGGTTTGACTTACAAGATCGACGAGGCTGGGCCCCGCAGGAAGTGGTATCGTTGATAATCTATTGATAAACAGTATCGCAACGGAACTGGAACCGTAGATTGTTGTTCATCGTCGGAGCTCGTCGTTGAGGCCTGTTCCTCTTGTATTGAAAGCCCTAGAATCTTCTCCTGCAGGTCAACATTTTGCTCCTTGAGATTTGCTTGTTGTTTTGTGTTGTCTGATCCTTTGTTGATGCGAGGTTTCCAGCTGTTCCATTTCTGCCTTTAGCCTAGCCACGTCCTCTTTGCAACGATCGAGGCGATCCTCCAGGATAGATTGCATTGCTTGGTGGTGCTCTTCGGCCCTCTTGACCTTTATCGAGCTCCGTTCGCGCTCTCTTCGTAGCGCCTCCTCGGCATCCCGGTCACTCTTTCGAAGAGCTTCTACCATCTCTTCCCTGAGCTCCCGGCGTTCGCGCTCCCACTTTTGCTGTTCCCTGGCGAGCTCTTGCTGCCATTGGCCTGAAGACGTTTCTCCCAGCTTCAGCTTCGAGTCGGCAAAGTTCCTCTCCCAATTATCGGCGACTTTCCCCGCCAACAAGTCAACAATCTCGCGCCTGGATGCAAAGGTACGATCGACTCGGTAGTAGGAACCTCCATTTTCGAGGAGACAGCTCCAAGTCTCGGACTTTTCCGTCATCGTGTTGTCAGAGTGGCTGCTGTCCAAGGGCCCGCACCATGTTTTTGGGTCAAGTAATGATTGATGCGGTCATTGGCCTGTCTCTGCTGACAATCTTGCCTCAGCCGCTGGTGAGAAGAAAATAGCTGAGACCCTAGACAAGGACTTTTTCCTGGGATATCAACAGATTTAAACTGCTAAATTTCTCAACACCCAGAGAATCATCTTATTAGCATCGTTAATTTCAGGCTTTCTACCAGGTATATGGCGCAGACTGGTGGCAAACCGAGTGAGTACAAGTGTACAGCCAATGAGGAAGCAGTTCGTAGAATGTTTGCTTGAAGAAATCATCTGTATCAGCGGGATCGGCTGGGCACATGCGTTCATTTCGGGTACGTTGCGACTTCCGCGTGAGCAACCGAGAAGATGAACTATCTCAAGCCCGAATTGTGTCGCGCTCAACACAGAGAGGCAGGGACCCGTTGGGTAAGTCCATGGTCATATCATTCTGGCCTGGTATCGGTGGTGGTTTCCTTTTTTGTGAGGTTTCATGGCGTGACCTTCCCGGATGAAATCTAACCTTGTTGCTTCAGATGCCTGGTACAAAGTGTGGCTTGGATAGCTGGCCCGATCACGACATGGCCTACTGCACAACCATACAGTATGTTCAAACACGGCACGACCTCCCCGTGAATACCGTTGTCTTGGCCATAGCGGCCTCCCGTGTACCCAGGTACGACGAATGAAAACAACATGTTGTAGATCGGCGGCTGCATCAGTCCGGTCCAGTGGAGCAAACGCTCGTGTGCGCGCAAGTTGTCAATGAATGGTGTCACTTGTAATCAACATAGCAACAAGGGTGAAAGAGTCCAGCCCAGCAACTTGAATCAAATGGCAAGACTTGACACTTCTCTTGATCCTTTGACAGACAGCATACACTAATGTCAAGTCAATGGCGCCATTGAGCTTGTATGCAGGACTACATAGCAGTTGCACCACCAAGTGTGCTCCACTGCGGCTGAAGTGTAAAAAGCATAACTTTAACGAACATCCATTCTATGGAGCGATAGGCATTCCATGAGTTCTTGCTGGAAGACTCAGCTTGCAGTCAAATTTGGCGTGTTGTTTTTGATGATCAGACATTATCTTTTCGAGTCCTGTGATCTCTGGTCTTTGCTACAAGCCCGACTAGGGGAATCGACAATACTTCATCCAATATCTGTGCGACATGGGAACCTTGGCCTCGCATGTCTATAGATAGCAGCATCTTGGAGAGATTTTCCAGATTTCCCGATCTTCAGCTAAGAATTAGGTACAAGTTTGGGCGGAACTGACGCGGACATGGAAGGACAGGCACTAACAAGGCCAGGACATGACTGTCTGTCTAGGCTGGCGACAAGGTCGAGGGCTTGTCCAAAACATCGCGGGCTTTTGACCGCCAACTACGGATACAAGACTTGGAAAAGTTGCGACAGAAACAAAGTCGCAAAGGCTCGGCCGATATCCTAGTCGTCAGAATAACCCCCCTCGCCCCCTAAACTTTTCCCTTTCTCCTTCGTCCATTCAAGGATCGGGTATAAAAATACCGGAATGGGAAGGGATCACCAAAAAGACCCTTTCTGCTTGGAAAGTGGGCTGGGATTCTGAAAAATTAGAGAAATCCTTCGCTCTTTCCCCACGCCCCACTCTAATTTTCATGTGAAGTCGCTCAACAACTCAACGTCTTGTTGTCTCTTGCTTACCAACCTGTGATCTTCTCGAGGGCGCGAGCATTCCGAAACACCGAGACGTCTTTTCTGTCCATGGCCATGACTTCAAGTACATCATCCCAGCCAGAATGACATCTAATCGATCCAAATTGGCAGCAGAGGGTTGGCGCACGCGACGACTTCCCCGCGTTTCGGGATCGTCTTTTCGCCACGATATCTTTGCTATGTACTATCTGCCAATGATTCAAAGAAAGCTTAATTTCCAACAATAGTTCGCCCATCATGCGCAAACCAAACAGAGCGTCTCTCTCAGTCGATCAACAAACCAGAGTTCAAGCCGCAACATATCGGAACCGAACCAAGCTGTCCAACTGGGCTTAGGTCTGACTTGACACCCTGTAGTCCTATCCTCCAGTGGTCCTACTACTGAGAGAATGTCAGCACTGCCCCTCTAGCCAGCGCAGCATAGGCCAGGTCAGCCAAAGCTTAGCCAAGCCAGCCCTACTATTTTAAGCACAGCTAGGCCTGCCAAGCCTGCCCAAAGGGCCCTAAACTCTCGCTGATATGGCCCGCGCCCAGGTGTCGGAGCGCGGCCTCACACCCGATCACCACCATCGCGTCTTTTCCTTTGTCTATGGTTCGACGAAACAAGTGACAGAGTCATCCCGCCGCTGCGGCCGCCTGGAGTACCAGTCGCTCGGTTCGATTCCTTCGTCTAGATGACGGAAAACTAACTGGGAATCGCTGCTCCCTTCGACCTTGCCCAGAGACCCTCTCTGCAACGGCGGTCACAGGTTCATACTTTCTAGGGACCAGCGAGCCTCGAATGACCAGGCAAGATCCAGTAGGATTCAAGGTGGCCAGATCACAACAGCGACGATATCTCCTTGATCAGGAAGAGCTCGAAGAAGCACCTAGCCGAGTCCTTGATTAAGCTTATTACCTTTTTCGCAGCTGAAGAGCAAGAGGCAATGCCAATCTTATATTAGTCCCTTGGCCTGTCTGTCAATATGCAAGAAGCTGCCAGCTCCCCTGGTAGTAAGCACGTCGAAACAACATTATTCCAGAACTCCAAGTGGCTCGACATCGTTTCTCGGACAAGGGTCCTGGTCATCGAAAAGAACCAATCCTGGTGGGTACATATCGGCTTCCATCCTTCACAGAGCCGCAAGGTCGCATCTAAAGATATCTTGGATACTCAGCCTGTCCGCATTTACCACCAGAATCTCATTGGTTCCTGCTTTCATCTCTTTCTTGAAGCCTCTCTGTGAATGTGGAAGCGATAGGTCGGAAGTCCTGTTCCATCTTGATTTGCATGTCTGGGGGGGAAGCTGTGAATGCGCTGTCCGTGCTCCACGCCCCGTTCAAACTAGCCATTCAGCTGCGAACCGCTCCTCATAGGAATCATGCCAGAAGCAGCAAAGCCCACTTGCTGGTCGGGCAGGGGGGAAGCTTGTGCAGAGCTCTACCTTAGTGGGTAGTATGGATGATCTCTCTCCAGATCGTACGCGTACCAGCTCCCCGTGCTTCTTCTTTCCATACACTGAAAGGAAGCAAAGAGAGGGCTGAGCAGCCCGAGCTCAGCGTCTCCGCAGCCTAAGCTACTATGACCATGGTGGAGGCGAACAACCTACCCTGGCCGGGACTCTATGATCGGGCGGGACGTCGTGGCTGACTGGTCCATCTGATTCGACCCGAGTAGTCGTAGTGGTCCACGGATCGTTGTTCACCGCCGCTATTGGGTACCTCTTACGCGACCAGGAGTATGCGGCCAGTTGACGTGTTCTGGTGTTTATATAATGTGGCAGCGCCCTCTTGCGTGGCCTTGTCTATTGCCTGCTTGAGCCTCCATATCATTAAACAATAAGAACTGCCCCCAACAAGAAGGATCATACCATTTTCTTTTCCTTACTTTGCCCATTCTCATGACTCATCCAAGCGAATCATTCTGTTTCATGGCCACGTGAGTTGAAGGAAAACAAAAAAGCAAAATCATCACATCTGGTCTCAGCACTTGGAGAGGACCAGCTGGATTTGTACCGGAGGAGAAGGAGAAGCAAAAGAGATATCAAAGACACATTGGCCCATTGGCCAACTACCATCCACAGCCATGATTGGAACGCATAGGGACCAAGCACATTTCGACCGTGCCAGGTGGAGGAAGAGAGTGTTGTTGCCGTGCTGGATCATTCAAGTACCCATACTAGTCGCCCTCATCGGTCTCTTCTCATACCGACTCTCCAACACGGTACGGGATCTCGAAGAGAACGAACTGAAGGGAGATGTGCCCATGGTGGAGTTTGTGTAAGTCCCGATATACTGGCCTCGTATATGATCTCCGAACCCTGGGCTGACATGACAAAAGTTGGGAATGTGTAAACATTGCCTTCTCGGCAGCCTCCCTCGTTATCAACCTCGTCCAGATCGCCAAGTTCATCGCCGAAGCCTTGACCCCATTTGCCATGGTCTTTGGCAATGCCATCAGCCTGACTCTGTCAATGGCCATTCTGGCGCTCGATGTCACGGTCTATGTCCAACATGATGACAGAAACTACTCTGCTGCTGGCATCGGCCTGGACTGCGCCCTCCTGTAAGCTCAACCACTTTTCATTTGTCTTCCTGCTCTTTCCTTGACCGCTGCTTGCGAGAAATACAAGTCGCTAACAAATTCATGACAGCTTCTTCACGATCGTGCCCATCGTCTATGGCACCATCGTCTTCCGCCGCCTCGTGAAGCTGGACGAGTACCACCTCCAGCACAACGCCAAGGCCTTTGGCTTCAACTCGGAGTACGACACGTCGTACGACCCCAAGCGCGGAAGCCTAAACGATACCGAGGCCCTGTACGACCCGGCCCAACCCGGCGGGACGACGCCGCGCAGGCAGTCCTTTACTCTCAAGAACCCGCTATCGAGCAGCAAGGCGGGAGCCACGACCGAGCCCGCCCAGACGAGCCCCAGGCCGGGCGCCCTCGCCGAGCGCAGGGAGAGCTACAAACACGAGCGCGACACCGCGTTCGACGAGTATGTCGCGCAGCGCCGGGCGAGCGGCGGCTCCGCTCAGGGCAGGCCGGACCTCGGTCTGGGTGCAGAGTTCGGCGGCACGCGGTCGAGGGGCAACTCGCTGGGCTCGGAACTCGGCGGAACGCGGTCCAGGGGCAACTCCCTGACGCGGCCGACGAGCTGGGACCCGACGGTGGCATCGCTCGGCATGGTGGACCTGGCGACGCAGAACATGCCGGCCCGGGGCCACAGCCTCAACAGCGTGCCCGAGCTGCTGGAGGAGGAGGACCTCGGGGCGCCGTCGTCGAGCGGCGCCCGGGGCCACCACATCCGCACGCCCAGCGAGCAGATGTGGATACGGGGCGGCGACTCGGGCGCCATCGAGAGGAACACGTCGGTCAACAGCGGCGTGAGCTCGGTGACGGACGCGACGGCGGTGACGGCGGTGACCGGCGTCAGCTCCGTGAGCTCGGCGAACCGGAACAGCCGCGAGCAGATGGAGGAGATTGAGCTGAGGCATGCATGATACCCCCTTTTCGATCCGTCTACCCACATGTCGAGGATAATGTGGAAAAGGGAAAAGAAAAAAAGAACAAAAGAAATGACAGAACAAAACATGGAGACGACTTTGGATTCTGGATTGGGATATTTTGAACATTAGCGTATGGCGTCGAGTCCTTTTTGGCATTCTGCCTATTTTTAGCATCAACGACAACTTTATGATATATCATGTCCTCTTGAACCATCAATCTCAGTATCACAGTGGCCTTTTCGGGCGATCTTTTTCATGCTAAGTTCCCATCGTTGGTGCTTACAGAGTATGTTGTTTGTGTGGACGATGCATGGCTTGGGTCAGCGGGAGGGATTCACCAAACTTGCCACCGGTACTGGAAACAGCAACACGGTACGTACAACAAGAACATGTAGATTCTCATGGCCACTCCCGTGTCTTGGATAAGGAAGTTCTCATTGGAAATCAATTCATTACAGTCATTTATCTGTACAATGTCGTGATCTGACATGAGATCTTATAGTGAAAAGTTAATCCCGGGGCTTGGGAAACCCGCCAAGATTAAGTTGCTTCTTACTCATTCCACCACACCCACTCGGGCATATATAGCTATGTTTCCCCCAACATCACTCCGCAGCTTCAGTATTACGGCAGAAATGGCAGGTCCGGGGCTCAGCGAGAAAAAAAGGAAATGGTGCTTCAAGGCCATGGAAAACGAAAAGACCTATAGCATATATTCGTAACCTTGGGCGTCTGCCATCTCTCCCTGAACCAGTTCAGTTTACACATGTCCACGGCCGGATGGCCCGGCGTACATGCCACTTCCACAGTTTGGGGAAAAGCGGCATCGGGAGAATTGTTGTACACGCGTCTCTCCTGTCGTTCATACTCTGAGATGTGTGATTATGATTAAGTTTCCGGTGGAGTTTGCTGACCACGCAAGGGAAGGAGAGATCGGTTCATCTGGCTCCTCAAGGCCCGATGTTCGAGGTTGATCTACCCGTGGGGATCGACTTGGTAATAAAGATGTTTTGGTTGTCAATACGATTAGATGGTTCAAGCTCGAAGGGGGATTGGAATCGCTGGATGCAAGACTACTGGAAGATATGGGAAAGAGAGGGTGTATATGAAAAGAAGCGTTGGCATGAAGGGATTTTGTGCTGGTAGGGGGTCAGTTGAGAGATGTGGTGTTGGGTTCTTGAAATGTACGACGGATACGGGCAAGACTTTGAAGAGGGTTCGCGGTGATAGGCGCCGTGGCAAATGTTCCCGAGGCTCAAGCACACAAATCATATCAGACGAGAGATGCCAAGGTCATTATTAATACATCAGGTAAATACCAAGTGAAATGAACAAATAATAACAATACAATGAGAGAGCACCATGAGAGAGCACAATGAGAGACCGATGCAGTAAGAGAAGATTGGTATATCTGGAAGGAAGGGAAAAAAAAAGAAATGAAAAGTTTTATTTCCGTTGTTTGGATCGTAAACGGCAAGGGGGTATCTCTACATAAAAAGTTTGTGTGTCTGACTTCTTTTGTGTCCAGACATTACTACTACTAATAACAGGTTTTTTTTTCCTCCCTTCCAAAAAGCGACAACGTTCTTCCTCTCTCTTGATTGGTTTGGTTAGATAGGATCTTTCATAAAAGAAAACGTGATGAAATGTGTGTTGTTGGACCCTACTGTGATGATGATGATTTGGAGAAGAAAGTACGTGGTAGGAAAAAGGTGAGAGAGAGTGTGTTGTCGGGCTGGGTCGGGTTGGGTTTACACAATCCTCTCGATGCCGCAAAAGTACTTTCTCGCGCCGTCAAACATGTGCTTCTCGTCGGCGCGGTCGGCAGTCCTCGAGACGGAGCGGCCGTCGTGCGAGTGGACAAACTTGGGCCACGTGTTGGTCAGGACGAGGTACTTGACCTCCTTCTCGGCGTCGTTGAAGACGTCCGTGTTGAACGAGGGCGGGATGGACAGGTCGAGCATGCCGTCGGGCGTCAGGTCCGTCATCTGCGACACGGCCTGGAGGTTGGCCTTGCCGAGCGTCTCCTGTAGGTCGCCGCCGTTGTGGCCCGACGAGGGGAGCTGCGTCAGGTCGGCCGTCGAGCAGTCCGAGGGCGAGTCGCCGAACGGCGTCGCCGACGACTGCGAGTGCCGGCGGCTGTTGAGCTGCTGGGCGGCCTTGGCGAACATGTGGTGCAGCTCCTTGCCGCTGCGGGACGAGATATTGACGGGGAACTGCGAGTACTCGAGAGAGATAAAGTGCGAGTAGATGCGGACGGCGCGGACAAAGGTGTCGTAGCGCTCCGTGGGGCCGACCTTGAGCAGGCCGCTGTTGCGCTTCCAGTCGGCGACGTGGGACAGGAAGCTGACGTTCTCGCCCGAGAAATCCTTGAGGGCGGCGAACTCGAGCAGCGGCTGCGGGTTGTTCTTGAGCACGTTCTCGAGGGCGGCCATGGTCAGGGTCGAGTCGCGCGAGTCGGTGGTGCGGTCCGAGGCCTTGGAGCGGGCGCTCTTGCCGGCGACGGACGAGGCGGCGAGCGTCGAGCTGGCGAGGCCTGAGCTCTTCTGCGAGATGGCGTCGGTGTTGACGGCGGTGCCCTGGTTGCGGCGCTCCCAGGCGGCAATGGCATCGAGAGTCTCCTGCTTGAGGTTGTGCGTCTTGATGACCTGCACGCAGGGAATGCCGATGACGGCGACCTCGATGAAGAAGATGGAGAGAGAGAACCTAGATCATGCCAGGGTTAGCCCGACGGACATTGCAAAGAATGGCAGCAATAATAATTCCGAGACATACCATTGAGGCGGAATCCAGACAGCGTTGAGCGGCGCCATGCCGGGAGCGTAGAGACCAGCCAGCCACAACGGCGTGGCAGGAAGCCTGTTTATACTTTGTTAGTAAACGTACATGATATAATACCACGAGGAGAGGATGAGATGATTGACATACCCAGCAATGCAGCAGCAGATGGTGGTGATGCGCCAGCCGTGCGTGTCCTCAACGTTGCGCGTCTTCCACAGCATGTACGGGGCATAGAACCATGCCCAAAAGAATTGCCAAGCAATCGACAGCCACCTGAACTCAAAAAGTCAATATAACCGTTGAGATAGAATCAAGGGGGGAAGTCCGGGCCATACCACTCCCATCCCTGGAAACAGACTGCTGCGCGCACCTGCTCGGTTCCAGGGACCTTGACGTTGAACAGGCCGTAGCCAGGGTGGAAGATCTCACTACCAAAGTAGACCAAGAGTGTGAGAAGCAGCTATAGGTTATTGAAAAATCTTTGTGTCAGTAAATGGTCATCTCATTTCGTTTCATGAGTATTCATGAGAACAAAAGTGTAATGAAAACTCACCTCGACGACCATGCCGATTCCAATGTAGACGAGAATTCTGGTCACCTTGTCCATCCTGCGGACCTTCTCATAGGTCCGCTTCCACCAGCTCCACGACGGGTCGACGGGCTTGCTCTTCTCCGAGAGCTCGAGGTCCTCGAGGTTGTTGAACTGGGCAAACTTCTTCTGCTGGCTGGCGATGTAGAGGAACTGGCTGTTGGCGGCCTGGAGCATGGCCATGCCAAAGGGCAGGTAGATGCTCATGATCCAGAACTGGGCGTCGCAGGGCACCACCTGGCCGACGGTGAGGCCCAGCGTGCAGACGAAGCCGTAGACGTGAAGATTGATGACACCCGTGAAGACCAGGGGAAGTCTTCGGATCTGTAGGAACGGCAGCCGCCTGTGTCGCCACAGAAAGGCCAGGCCGGCCACGAGGACCATCGTCCAGATGATGTCGAGTACGATGTAGACCCATCCCAGGGTCGTGAAGACGATAGCCTTCGCCATTTTCGGTTGGGATTATTGGCTCTGAGCCAGTTCTTTCGTTGTAAGCGAGGAAAACGATTTGCTGGATTGTGGAGTTTGTTGTAGTAAGTAGTTCAGGGTTGTTGTTGGGTGAGCAATGATTTGGGAATCTCTTCACAAAGCACCACTGGCAGCAGCAGCAGAAACAGCAACGGCGGAATAAAGTTATCCTTTCTTTCACACGTGGGAGTCTCGTCGTCTTTATGACTGACCCATGCCGGTGGGAATAAGCGAGAGGGAGAGGTAGAGAGGGCACAGACGATGGGAACACCGTGTGTCAAGGGCAAGGTAGGAAGTCTCGTCAGGAGACTAGCGAAAGTCTATTGGACCGGTTTGTCTGTCGATCCAGGCGTTTCCACCGTGGGGAAGGAGAGAGAAGAGCCAGTGTATCACCCCGTCTCGAGATGGTTGACCTATAGCAGTGCAACGGCCAAGGTTGCATGAAAAAAGAAAGACCCATCTAAAACCTTTTTGCAGTGTGAGCATCATATGGGTTGCTTATTCCAACCATGGGAAAACCCAGTCGACGATCCACCACACATAGTCAAAGCTATGTACGTATGTAGCCCATCTGCCATGAAGCCAGCCATTGGAGTAGTACGTGGTAGCGGCAACGCGGCTTCCAGAGAGACGGGTAGCAAGGATGGATGCTGGTCGAGCTGGTGTAGTACGAGCTTTGTCCTGAGAGTATACATGGCACGATACCCGAAAGCACGATAGCACCGTTTCCTGTACAGTAAAGAGAGAGGGATAGAAAAAAGCTAAATCTCCGCCCAGGTCGTCGGTGGTTAACCTTTAGGTCTAATTTGCCGTCGAGCAATGCCAGCCCCTCATTCCATAGTCTTTGGGGCCTCTCATGAAAGACTGCGGACCAGGGAGTGTGAAGCTAGTTGGAAAAGCTAGATCATGGACGGGTAATGATTTCGTGATGGGCCAAGCCCAAAGGTCGTGCGTGTCAAAGTGTTATGCGTGTGCCTCTTGTTTTCCCTGCTAACTGCTGTAGGCATCCGACTAATGAAGAGCTTCGCATCTACCATAACTACCACGACCGCTAGTCAAGGTACGCGCTCCATTGTCCGCGATGCTATACCAGTCTCGCCGGTAGCGTCATCCACATCCGGTGGGGATATGATCGAGGATCCTCCGTACGGGTACCCAGCGAGCAACCCAGCATTCGGGTATCGCAGATCGCAATCCCGCCCGTCAGGCACAAGACAAGGACAGGACTCTCGAGGACTGGTCTGGCACTCGCCCAGGTTGCCAGGCGAGCCAGGTCCCCCAGTCGTCTCAGCTTCCATTCTGCCATCTGCTATCCATCCCAGCCAGCCAGCAGCAGCAGTCCAGTGCTTTTGAGCATGGGGTCAGCCAGCTACTACCTATCTACATATCTATCAAGCGGCCCTGTGCCTCCCGATCGGTACACTTGACCCCCTGTCCCTTGCCCCCCTGTCGCGCATCCGAGATCTCATCCCCCTCCCCATTCCCACCTTGCGGCTGAGAGCGAGGAGCATATGCGAAAAAAAAAAAAAAAAAAAAAAAAAAGGCTACCGTGTAAATGAGAAGTGGTAAGATACCTTGGATGCCTACCGGCGGCTGTATCAGGATCAGGTTGGGTGTTGCGAGGGAGGCGTTCAGGTGCAAGCTCAAGCGTTGCGAGATATGCCGAGGGTCGAGAGCGGCCCCCCGACTGAGTAAGGCCCGAGGGTGGTTGGCTAATAGGTTGGACGTAACGGGCAGAGCAAAAAGACAGAGACACAAGATTTTTCTTTTTCTCCTTGTCATGTCTCAGGCGGCATGGTGTCCGTCTGGGATTGATGAGCTGGCAAATCCCGGACGATTGCTCGCTGAGTCAGTATATAGTTTACGAATACTAATGAGCGTTTACTGCGCGTCACTCTACATTTCTCATTACACTACAGACTGCACTATCATGTACATGAATTCTCAAAGCAGTACGACGCCAACCAGAGGCATGTAAAGGAATATGCAGGTCGAAATTAACAGAGAGGGAACAGTACTTTGGTGATCTTCACCTGCAACTGCCGCTTGTAGTGGCACCGGTGCCCGTCCCAATCCAGACGATGCCAGCTCTAGTGCTATAGTAGTCCCAGTCCACTGGGCTTCGGGATCTTTTCTCGTCGTCCTTTCTCGCGCTCGACTTCCACTAGAAGATGGACGGATCTAATCTAATTGCGCGTATGACGTTCGGCAAGCAGACTCCCGGAGCAATAGACGGACGGTGCTAGGTTAGGCGGGTTGCTCGTCCCAAAGGGCGATCTTGAGAACGCTGCCTAACCCGCGGAAAGAAAAAAGCCACGAAGCCAAGCCCCGGGAAAGGAGCCTGTCTCTTCTAGATAATTCCCGTCTTGGAACGAGAGTTGAGAAAGACGCGGCGCCAGACTTGCGGGAGGACGGAAACGTTTGGGCGACCTGCCAAACGCTCACTATTGTTCAACGGTCGTCGATAAAACAGGGTCTACAACTTTTATGTAATGTCTTTTTGCCTTCTCGAAGCTGCCAATAGTGTATGAAGTACGAAAGGACCTTTATCGGCGTGGCGATGTCCGATCAAAGCCTGCGGACGATCTGATGTTACTGCCTTCTGCTGTGACAACATGCCCCAGCCAGCACCAGGTACGATTTGCATGTCCGTCTGGCATGCCATTTCAGCTGTCCTCGAGAATATTCCCAAGACTCCCATTATTGGACCCCTTCTCCGCAAGGGCGCGGGGCCCCCTGGCTTAGATCCGATGGCTCCTGCATGACTATTGAGTCTTCCTGGGCCCGTGGGAGATTGCTTTTTTTCCCTCTCTATTTTTTTCTTCCTCTTTTCGTCCTGTGTTTTGACGTACTTTGAATGACTGATGCGACACATCTCACATGTCCTCCATCTCATGCAGTATCCAGTTATCCCCATTATTCCGCTCGGAGCTTTGATCCGATCTCGATTGGCGAAACCCGACCATCTTCCTGGCCTCACCCATGTTTTGACAGTCCGCCACCATTGCGGAAAGAAAAAAAGGGCTCGTTCGTAAGTAGTCGGCAGTCAGTAGTCAGTAGCAGCATTGTAGTAGTCTCAGGATGCGTCCACCCGGACTTCATGATTCGTTGTCTCGACAGTTCGCTCTCCCGCAAGAAGCAAAGATCCGCATGCTGCAAGTCTGTCGCAAGGTGCAGCGAAACCGCACCACTGCCAGGGCGCCGCCTCTTGTCTGTGCGACGGTGTGGGACGCATCTGATCTCAGGTGCCCTTGCGCTCCTGGCGTCCGTCAAAACTCATGACATTTTATGGGACCCAGGAAAAAACTCCAACCTGCCGATGTCGTCCTGTCGTCCAGTTTCCAAAAGAGAAAAAGCAAAGAAAAAGATCTTCTCGTTTGAAAGAGACGGGAGAAGCCGAGAGGCGATACTTGCTTGACTCACGAGTTCCTCTCCACTGGCCCACGTGTGCAAGCAACTCTTTGCTCGCCCTGCCCTGTGCAGATAATCCAACCCGTCGTGCATCAACACTGTTTTTTTTTTTGTTTTGTTTTTTCGCTCTGCCGTTGCATGTGCACCTCGGCTGTTTCGCTGGCCAACGCTGGCGCCATCTTTTCTGCTCCCCTCCACTGAATTTCCCGCGTTTCCAGTCGAGACCGCAAGCCACCACGGCTGGGTTGGCTGGGCCAGGCAGAGGCAGCAAAGTTTAAACACGAACGTAGAGTGCAAAAAAAGAAAATCCTGGCGCTCCCCGGCATCACGCTCCCAGCCAAAAGAATGAATGCTCTGCTCCGCGAACTATTCGTTGCAATGCTCCGGCCGCGTCACATGGGAGCCATATGTTTGGGAAAGGCGAGGCAATTCCATACATCATTTGCCCTCTGTAGATGGATAGATACAGATCGTCTGCGCCTCGTGTCTGTCGACTTTCGTGATTTGCGTGTGGGCTGCCATGGATCAATCAATTTCTGTCTATGTCCCGCTTGTACAACCGCTACCCGTTCATCACGAGAGCACAGATCTGTGCACCCAGCAGCTGGATGTGTATCGGTATCTTGATGGTCCAGTCCGTGGGATATCCGGACCGTGTCAACAGCTCGTGACATGTCTGCTACACGTCATCCTTCCGGTGCATAATCTGCTGTACTCTATGTGACGATGCCGCGATGCTGTTCATCAGGTGCGCGCCAGAGAAGCTCTCTTTGGCATGCCGCCACGCTCATCTATGCCAATATCGGCAATATCGATAGCCAGGCCGGAAAGATCAACTTGATTAGACACCAAAGAAACTATCGATTGAACGGTCCACTTCTATCGACCTGCCTCTAGGGGAAAGAGAGAGGCATTCATTTGACCTCACCCCAAAGAAAAGCCAGAGAGGGCCATTCATTCCATCACTCGACCTTTGAAATTGCACTGCCGTCATGATATAATCAATCCTGCTGCTTATAAATAAACTTCTACGGCAGATGGTCGGGTGGCGTTCTCGAAATCGTGGTAAATCGCATGGCAACTAGGAGCAGGGTGGGCGCTCATTCATTCATTCATGTCACAAACTTCAAGTCATGGAAGATACGGAAATGGTGCAATGGGTTTTTACATTGTGCTCTATCTGCTGTTACCTTCCTGTGCAGGATTCTACCCTGTCACAAGGATGTCCTCGGCCGATGAGATGCTGCCAACTGTCCCCCGAAATCAAATCAACTTATCGCATGAACTATGGCCTGTAGCCGGTATGAACGTGTTGCCAAAAGAACACTTGAAGGTTTCAAAGTAGCGAAGAGCGGGAATTCCCAGACTGGAGAGTCAAGATGTTGCTCTAGACTTGGTGACGACGAATCTTCAAATTTTGAAGAGAGAAAGACCAAGTACAACACCCGCAAGGGCAAAGTACAACCGTGGGCCAGGTAGCTTGAACCGAAAGGGGAACCGAGATGGGATCGAGAGATGTGGGTGACCTTGGGGGACAAGGACAAGGGCAAGGACTTAGATGTACCACATGGTGGTGTTGATCCTTTGGACAAGTGCTCTATCAACACCCTCAAAGTCCATGTCAAGAAGCTTGGGCGCCTGTGTCGGCTGGAGGGATGAAGTTCCAGAGACCTTCGTAGAGGTCTGGGTCTGGGGGCCGCGAACACGCAGCGGGAAACCAGCCTTTCCAGTCTCCACTTCTTGATCCTTGTAGGCAGTGTTCTCGTGAGATACTGCACGCAGTGATGCCAAGTGTGAGTAGTATACAGCAGGGTGTAGAGAGACTGGAGTGGTGGACCGGATGTACTGGTAGCATTGATGATAAATCATCTGCTGCAGCTTGTCGGCGTTGCAACCGGCCTCGTCCATGATGACACTGTAATGAACGGGACGTGCAGTGCCCTGGATGGCGACATGCGAGGAAAGATAGAAGTCCCAGTGGAACGGATGGGTAGCATCTCGCTCCACGACGGTACCAGGCAGTGGGTTGTCGTTCCTGTCAGCACTGGTTTGGTCACCAGGCTTGGGGAAGAAGCGAATGTGGTGACGCTTGGTGGCGACAATCACTGTGAAGCGGGGAATCTGCATTCCTTCGTCGCGGAACATACGCTTCATCTCCTTGATCTCGATCTCAAGGACGTGGGAGAACTGACCCTCCGAAACACCGTCGCGGAGATAGTAGACATGGCTAGGAGCGCATCCATTCGTGCGTCTCCAGTAGCGCACCATCTTTCCGAACAGGTACTGCATCGTCTGAGGCTGCACAATCTCGACACGGTAGCCATTTGTCTGTACCGCAGAGCAGTACTTGGTGGCGTTCTTGTCAACAGACATGGTCATGGCAGCCTTGGAAGGCTGATTTAGTCCTGGTGAAGAGTGAGACACATCCATGCCAACAAACATGGTGGGAACAGGATAGTAGCAGAAGGCCTGGGACTTTGTGTTCAGAGGCATGGCCCGGCAAGTCGCGCCTCCAAGCTTCGCATTGACCTTCATGGCCACATTGCTGTGATACTGCGCATTGTTCTTGCGCACATGGTCAGCCAGCATGACCTGGCTGACGAGACAGATGCGGCAGTCCATGTTCTTCTTCAAACGTTCGTACACGAGCGAGTTGCGCGTACTGACAACCAAGAACAGGATCTGAGGTTGAGCATTGCAGAACCTGCCGGTCTGCTGGTATCCGGTCGAGCAAATCTCGGGGTAGTCCATACTGTACGGGTAGACCTCAACGAAAGGGTCCTTCTTGATCACACCGCCATGGCCTCGGTAGATACGAACGAAGTTCTGGGCAAAGGCTTTGAGGGCCTCCTTCTCGATGGCATGTCCATCATTCATACCACAGCCAATGAAGCCCCAAGACACCAGTGGAGCAGTGTTGGGCTCGATGAATTTCTTGCCGCGTAGGTCCCAACGGCCTTGGGTCTTGGGATCAATCTTGCCGCCAGCACCGAAGTGAACCTCTGGGTTGGCAATCAATCGGGCGCTGGAAACGACCATGTTCTTCTGAACCTGAACACCATACTCCTTGAAGTAGGGGTCCTGGTCCCACTTGAGATGCTCCACGCCCTGCATGATCTCGGCTCTGCGAGCCTTGGGACGATTGACCGCGATCTTGATCATCTGGGAAGTCTGATCAGGGTCCAACTTGTACGAGTAACGCTGGAAGGGTGCCATCTTGCAAACTTCCATGGGGAAGATTCCATCCCTGCTGGTCTCGATCAAGGGCAGGTCGGGATATGCGAGGCGTCCATACTTTTGCTTCCAGTGCGCGTCGATGGAGATGTTCTGCTCCTCCTTGCCCGTCTTCTTGTCTTTGCGGGTGAAGGTGACGCTGAAAGCATCGGCGCCCTTCTTGCCGTATCTTTCCTCAAAGATGACGCGTTGGACCTTGTAGACGCGAGGATTGTTCTGCTTGCCCACGTGGGTCACAAAGAAGGACAGACGAAGGAGCTTGCGAAGCTTCTTGAAGTCATCTGACTGACGGAATCGCTTACTGCCCTTCTGGTCCTTGAACTCGACGGGGCGAAGGAGATCGGCCAATCTGCCCATTGGCATGGCCTGGTCCAGACGACGCGTGGCGGGGGGAGCGCAGAGATACTGAGCCAACTTGGCAAAGGTTTGGTCACCCAGCCAGAATGCGGTGTTTGCGACGTCCACATTCAAAGAGAGGCCAACGGAAGGCTTGCCGGGATCGCACTGGTGTATCAGGTTAGCGTCTGAGATGACACATCATCAATGAAAGAAGAGGTCTCACCTGACCCAGTCGGAAAGCAGAGTAGATGCCCTTGCGAACAACGATCATGTCATCAATGCGGGATTGATCTGCATCTCTGGGGTAGAAGTTGCGCTTGATGAGCTCCATGCGCTCGCTCGGCCACTGGCGCATGACATGGTCAAGGAAGTCTATCAAAAAAAAAAGGTCAGCAACACGTAGGGCAACAATGGATTGTGGGCTGACGAACTCATGCACTCAAGGACATGTGTGTCCCACTCGGCCTTCTGCTGCAAGTATGCCTTGAGCATCTGCATGCGGATGATGGTTGTGGCCTTGATCTGGAAATAGTGGACACTATTTCTTCCTTCCTTGCCGGCCTCCTTGTCGAGATCGACAGTGATGCGGTGCTCTCCACGAGGGAGTGACTTGGTGCTCCTGTAAATATGGTTAGTCATGAATGGAAACTGTTATGCTTTGATAGTCAAGTCACTTACCAAGCCAGCTTGTGGCCATCGTAGAGCCACTTGCCACGGGTGGATGCCACCCAAGCTTGAACCGCCTGAGAATTCCAAACCTTCTTGACCAAGGCACGGCTGTCCTTGGGGTTGGGAGAGACGACAACCTGTATGTTGAGTCAGCAAAATGATGATTCGCCTATGGGAGACTGGAGTAACCTACATCGTACTGGTGAATATCGCCAGTGGGAAGACTGGTGACAGGGAAAAGGTTCAGCTGGATATTGATGGGACGTCCGATGGTGTTGAAGCCAGGGCGCTTCACAAAAGGGTGGGCGACCTCAGTCTAGACAGCCGAAGTTAGCAATCGAAGAAAATGTCGAAACTACTCTGGATGGGCCATGGGTACTTACCGAGCTGAATGCCTCGGCAGGCAGATCGACGCGCTTGCCAATCAGCTCAGTGTCCGTCATCTGGACACGAGAAGTTCTGGGGTCGTTGGGGTCGAAAGCGGGATCGACTCCGGTGCCCTTGTGGAAAGGACCAGTGTTGCCACCGGGCTGTGCACTGCCAGCGTTGCTACCAGCTCGAGAACGAGCAGGGCTGGAAGGGCCACTGCCATGCTCCGAGCTGCCAGCTGAGCCCTGCTGGTCGGGAGGAGCCATTGCTGCTGAGTTCTGTCAAACGAGTCGTGCCAGTCGTTGATTCTAGACGAGCAAGAGGCAAGAAGTCTGGCAGTGAAAACACTTGAGTTTGGTGATACAGATGGACGAAAAAGACTTTCGCGTGATGAAATGGTAAATGCTAGGGTGAAGATGTTCTCACTTGCTATGCAGATTTGATGATTGGGAAGGAACGAGGGGAATGTGGGATACAGGTTTTTGAAGAAGTTGTCGTGATAGTGTCTCGATGCCAATTTGGCGGGGAACGAGTTGGTAGGGTGGTGCTGAAGACTTACCAAGTATCAGAATTGACGCTTGAGGCTCAGGGCGAATTTCTCTTGGTGTGCTAATCAGAAGTCAAGTCAGTCACCATGAAATAGTGAGTTGGGTTTGGTTGAAGTCTGCTTGGTGAGATTGTGCAAGGCAGGTACTCTTGCCAAGTCAGAGAAGCGGGTGGGTGAAATGGATCTGGGGTGGAGGAGGTAAGGTTGAGTTGAGATGCAAAGTGTTGTGGTGGGTGAGTTGGATCGCAATGGGGAAAGTAGTTGAGGAAGGAAAGAGTGTAATCCGATCAGCTGAAACGCTGAGACCAAAGTCTGGTCTGCTCGCAGTGAAAGGGCGAGACTGCAAGGCTTACTTACAGGTTGGGTCTGGAGAGAGGGAAATGGGTGAGGATATTGAAGAAAAAGGCGAGGTTGGAATTTGATTGAGGGAAGAAGAGGGAGAGGCAGAGTTGTTTCCCTTGCTCTCGTAGTTGGCAAGTTGAAACCAGCTGCCAGTTGGTCTGAGCGATGTGCCTCAACTTGGAATGGGGAATGTTGAAAAAAAGAAATGTCTGGGAGAGGAGAGTTGGAAGTGGAATGGGAAAGAGTGAAGAAAGATGTGGTGTGAGGTCGAGAGAGGTAAGAAGAGCAGAGTTGGGAAAGAATTGAGGTTCAGGGTTGGAAAGAGGGGGCGGGCCAGAGCTGCCTAGGTTTTGCAACTTACCAGGTGGTTGACGAGTGGTTGTTGGAAGGAACTGTCTGGGAGTCAGATTGGAAACTATGAGAATTGGTTAGTATTCCCGCTGGTTGAATGTGATGTCGAACTGGAGGAAGGCGAGAAGGAGGAATGGTTTGGGCAATGCAGCGCACCTGAGCAGTTACCCAGTTAGTGATTTGCGATCAGTGGGAGGCAGCGATTGTGTTGAGAGATGGGAATCAAGTCTCGCTTCTGACAAGAATCAAAGACTTGAGTGTGAGAAGGAGGAGGTTGTGTGGGTTGGGTGAAGAACTCCAGACGTTGAGAGGTTGAAGCTGAAGGTGGGAGGGAATGGGAGTGGGAGTGAGTGGGTCCTGGAATAACGCAAAAGTGCAAGAAGGGACGCGCCGCACCTGCCGTCAAGCAGTGAATATGCCTGGTCTCGGGTGATCTAGAATCAGGTACCAGGACTTGGTAGATGGCAATGGGAAGTGGCGATCTTGAGATGGCGTGATGGAGAGGCAGGTGTTGAAGTTTGGGAGTGATGGCAACTCTTACCTTGATGCTGACGAGAGAAAGTTGGGGAAGTTGTGTCGGTGGGAAGTTGGAGAGTTTGGGGAATATCTTGAAGGCAAGAGGGAAATAGATTCAGTGATAACGCGGGAACAAGTACCTTGGTCGGCGCCAAATGTCTTGCGGTTGATGCGTGGCACTGAAGGTGTTTGGGATGGAGTTGGGAACTTGTTTGGTTGGAGGGAAAGGAAGGGTGTCTTGGAGCGAGGTAAGTGTGGGGACAAGTAGGCCTGACGTACCTGATCTGAGACGACGGTTAGAAACTCGTGCTTGGTCAAGAATCCAGACCTCGGCGTTCTTGGTTTCGGTGGAAGGAGGAAGGATGCCGGATAGCAAGAAGGTGGTGGGACTCAAGTGGACCAAGCTCCAGATGATGGCAAGAGCCTGAGGTTTCGCTCTTTGACAGGTCTGCCTTGAGGTCTGCCTCTCTGGGATTGATGCTACTCGAGGAAGGAGTTGGAGAAATGCTGGCAAGGTAGTGGAGGTGGAATGTCTTGATGAGGGCTGGGGGTTTTTTATCGGCGACAAGGACAGGTCTGAGTCACGAGGACGTGATGGCTCACGGAGGTGCTTGGTTGATGTCTCTTAGACAGGCATGAGGAAGCTTACCTTTTGACAAGATGTGCTCTCAAAGAGAGAGTTGTTGTTTTGTGATGTTTGGGCTTGGTTTGGGGTTGTGCTTGATGTTGGAAAAAGATTTGAGTCGTAGAGGCAAGCAGCGTTGTGGCTGCGGGAATGGACACACTGGCAACAGAAGAACTGGAACTTACCTTTGTGGTGATTGTGAGGATTTGTGTTGACAAAAGTGTAGACTTGCAATCGCAAATCCAGTGAATGTTGTTGTAGATTTGGTTGTTGCACTGTTTTTGTGGTCGGCGGACCGTCAACAGATAGCCTGGGCGGATACAAGCAGATAGGTCAATTTCCTTCAAGGCCGGCAGAACAATGGAACGGCCACATCTGAATCTGCATCTGCGGACACTGTTTCGTGGCCGGGATGCACGCGGTTGTGGTCAATCTCTCCGTTTGCAGCCGGAGTCATGGGCCAGTCAGAGAGCAGCATCATTTTTGAACGTGCCGCACCCGCGGCAGTTCGTTTCACGTGCAAATAATACTTGCTCAAAATTAGACATGGTTCTATTATTAATCTGTATCTTGCAGTGCACGTCATGTCAGCCTGGTATTTGTTAACAAATTGTCTGCCACAGATGAATGAATCCATATTTGTATCTCGAGTTGGCACTCGATTTCACAGTATAGACAGATAACTCATAGTAGAGTGTTGATTTCCAAGAAGACAGTACGTAGCAAGCAAAGGCGTCTAAAAAAGAATACTGTCGGTTCTAGTTAGGGTCTGTGTCTTCTAGCACAACTAAAACTTGCCCAGACTTGGATAACTTTCCCTTGCGTTGGACAAGTCCATGCTTTATATCAGGAGACATCTTGACCATGATGCAGGCTAGATGTTGTCTGCAAGCTAGCAAGATGGTTGCAAAGATCTAAAAAGTAAACAGAAAAGCAAACAGTGGCCACGTTTGAATATATTAATGCAGTACTTCCATAAGTAACCATTCAACATCAGTTAAAATAAGCAAGGTGGTACTGTAGCCTCTGAACATCTAGCCATCGGAGGAGAAAAGCCAGAATCTCGGTGGAAAAATAGTTACCTCACATAACGCCAGAGCACAAGCTTGACATCAGATATGCAGTGCTATTAAACATGTGACTTCACATAGTTGCATAGCTTTATACCAATGCCACTTCCACAACTAATCACAACTCGTCGATCAATCTATCTTGCAGAGTTCACACATGATTCTGGCACAGAGGATGAATCTAGAACCCTGGCAATGCGTCTGTGAAGATGAACCCAGACGCCGAAACTGTCACATCTCCCAGCCGAACTCAGTAGTCATCAATCCAACACCACTAATATTCAAGCAGACAAACTTACAAAATCTCTCCAGTCCTGCAGTCGGCGTTCACAATGACCATTAACAAGTGGCGTACCTAGTTCAACTCAGAGCCTCGAGATGATGCGGTGTGAGGGAGCTTCGATCACTCCATACTTACCTAATCAGATATAGTCTCATGTTCTTCAGCAAATACCGCGTGTAAGTCACATGACGATCAAAAGGTATCCAAGTTTTGCCGGGGCGGCCAAGTGCTGTGCAGCTGTAACACGCAAGACAGGAAAAACTTACAGTGGAAAGAGGTTGACTGATCGTGAATCTTGACAACTCTGAAGAGTTGGCTCCAAGGTCGAAGAGCTTGAACATGTTCGTCGAGCATGGGTGTCTCAAGGCTGATTATAAATGGTAAACCACCGGATTCAGTCTGTGCTTGGTGATACTTGAGATGGCCAGAACTTTTACAAGTCGAATACTTCAAATATTGTGCAGCATAGTCCAAGTACCAGGATACCTTATCACGAGAACGCAGAGACAATTTGGTCGTCACGAATTTTCATTAACTATACAGGGCTTCATCATTGACGCTGCCACGATATGTACAAATACACAGCTCTCCGAGGAGGCAGCTGCACTTCCGTAGGCTGGCAATGCCAATATCCATCGTCACATTGCCATATGCATCCCTCATTGATCGACCTGGATCAATGTCAATTTACCAATTCTGCAAACAGACAAAGTCTGTCATTTGCAGTGTATTATCTGCTCGATACTATGCAAAGCAGCGTGCTGATCCCGAGACAAGCGAGATCGAGTGTAGTCAGTTTCAGATCAATGGGATGAGCTGTGACCTTATCCGATGGAGTTTACCAAAGATTCGATGTCAGCCCCCAAAATGTCCTCGCTTTTGCCATGGCAGTGGCGTTGTGATATGCTAATTTGTTGATGCAAGACCAGGTGCTTCGCCTTGGCTGGGAACGGACATGGCACACTAGTATTCGAATGGATGAGCTCCGCTCACGGCTTTCTTCTAAACCCGGCTAGAAAGTCCGAAACAGACAATCAGCCTTGCCTAAAGGGTGGATATTGGGGCATTCCCGGCTGTTGTCCCATATTGTAGGGGAAACCACCGGGAAAGAAGTTGGCAGGATTCGAGCTCTGACCACCAAGCACAGCGGCATTGGCATCAAAGCCAGGAGTCGCATCACCCTGAGGCGGTGGGACTCCAGCCCCTCCTCTGAGATACGGACTGTTACGACCACCAGCTGGCATTGCGTACGGGGGGAACTCGGTCGATACCTGGCGGTTGTGCCGGGCACTCTGGTTTGTGGATTTCCAGTCATTGAAGTCCGGTACAGCTGTTTCTCTGAGGACCCGCACAATGCCATCGGGCCTGTATCGAGGGGCCGCATATTGATGTACGGGAGGGATGAGTCCAAGAAGGAAAGTGATGTCGCGCGAGATGGAAGCCGGAGTGCTGTGAGCCGGGACGCCTTGACCTTGAGCGGCTCTACGTTGCTGGTCGAGTCGGCGTCCTGCTGCGCCTTTCAACGGCGAAACACCTCGGGCAACCTTTCTTGGAGGATTGAGCTCATCATTGTCGTCAGCCTGGAAAGGGCGCTTGGGCGAGTTGACAGCTGGTAAGAATTGCGGTCTCGGGCTACGATCTGCGAGGGCTGAGGGGTGGGGGCTACCGCGTATCGAGGCCGGGACATGCTCTACAGACTGCATAATGTGCTTGGGCCGCATCTGGGCCGAGGGCGAAATAATAACGCGTGCGGCAATTGGGTTGAAACCCTCGGAGGAGAAGCGTGCCGCGAAGTGAGTGAGACTTGGATCTTCGGGGAAAGACTCCGCCATCTGCCTCTCCAAATCCTTGATTTGCGCCAACTCGCCGAACTTGGCTTCGTAACTGTGGAAATAGGCGTAGAGAGGCTTGAGCTTTTGGCTCAACTCAGGCTTCTCCTTGAACTTCTTGACGGTCTGAGAAAAGACGACACGAGCATCTGTTGAAATGTTAGTTCTGAGACGGACTGGAAAGACAACGAATGGGTAACGACTTACTTGTTGTGTCATGACGAGAATGCAAATGCTTGAGATAAGCAACAATAAAGTTCTCGTCTTCCGGGAAGAGCTTGGCTCCACGCTCGAAAATCTTTGTGGCGACTGGGTCTTGGTAAATATCCCACTCGATATGGGCAATTGCAACATAGACGTCGCTGGTGAGCTGCCCCCTTTGGCGAGCCTCGGTGAAAATTTGACGCACACCAGTGGTAGGTGCTTCGCGAGAGACGGCCTTGCCTTGGCCTTGGATGCGGCGGAAAGCGCGAGCCAACGCTATCCACAGGTATGAGATCTGTTGTCGGTGCATTTGGATCTGCACGGAAAATCCATGCTTGACTGCCTTGATCCTGTCTTTCTTGGCGTCTTCCTTGAACGACTTGACTGACGACACCTCACCCTCGTCGTCATCCTCTACGTCGTTCGTGCCGAAGCTCGCATCGCTCTCGATAGCCTTCACGGCCGCGGCTTCTCTCTCTCTAAGATCCTTCACCATGGGGTATAGGGTGCCAAGGGCCTGTTCAAAAGGCGCGCGTACAGCTTGACTCAGAGCAAGCTTCCCAGCATCGCCCTCTCCAGCTGGGTGTGTCGACTCGATATGGTCAGCGTACTTGAGCGCCAAAAGCGAGCTCTCGGGGTTTGCGGCAACACCTTCTGTTAGAAACAGGAGGCCTTGGTCTTTGCCATCCTTGGTCTGAATCTTGTGTTCGAAACACCACTCTGCAGCCTCGACCCAAAGCTCTGGCCAGAAGCGGAGGGCCATCAGAGCCTGCTTGTAGACGTATATCACTCGAGACTTGAACACCTCAGGCTCGTCGTCCCTCAGCACCAAAGGGTCATCCTTCTCCCAAGCCAGCCACTTCTTCCAGATTTCGACTTGTTCGTTGAACTCTACGTCACCTTCGAAGCCAGGAGCCGGTGGCAGTCGCGGAATGGTGGATCGGCGTAGTCCCCGTGCGATGGTGTCCAACTGAGTGTTTGCGCTTCGAGCTGACATGTATGAGGGCGACCTCTCTTGAAGGAACTTACGGCCCTGAAATAGAGTTAGTGATTGCTGTGCCTCCAGGTTGGGGGCGTTTCTGTAAACATACCGCTACTTTGTTGATGCCGAGTTCAAACTGGTCATACTCCTTCCACAAGACATTCAGGTTGGAAATGGGAATGCAGATGGCGCGCTGGTAGGCCTTTCTCAAGCCATCGACCTTTTGCATATCCTGCCAGCCACTTCCACCGACCTGTCCTGGGCCACTCTTCAAGAATTGGACGTAGTCTTGCCAGATCCTGCCGGCTTCGCGATCTTGGCCGACATTATCGAGTACAAAGTCGTAAGCAGCATTCACAGTCTGGCGTGCGACTCCAGAGGTGTCATTCAGGTCATTTCGCCTGCGCACATAGTCCAGGTATGCGGTCCAGAGCTGCACGTCAACAATAGTGGTGAGTGTACGTTGGAAAATGTTCTCTGCCTCGGCGAAATTGTCAAGACTGAGTTCCATCTCTAGGTACTGAACCCATATCTCAGCCTGCGGGGACATGTCAGTAACTAAACCATTACGATTGTCGGGACTCTTACCGATTGCGGGAACGTCTGCAGGAATCTTTCATAGACTGATCGAGAGCTCTGAACTACGTTGTGCCTTCTCGTCTCTTCGATCAAGGCCAGCCAGGCGTCCATGTCTCCTCGAGGATCATTCTTGACGCGTTCCTCCAGAATGCCGATGATGTTTGCCGGCATATGTTGGTTACTGGCTTGTCCGTTGCTCACTTGAGTTGGGATCTCGGCCGTGTGGGATGCAGTGGGATGATCTTGGGGCGAGTGCGTAAAGGGTTGCGCAGGAGCGTCAGCGGCAGCAGCATTTACAGCCTGCGGCTGCAGAGTAACTGACATCTGAGGGGCGGGGGTATCATCCTCGTCATCCGAGGATCCAACTATGAATCCACCGGCCTTCTTGGGCTTCTTGGTCGGACGTGGAGAGGAGGTTGACGCGGTCGGCGGAGGGACTGCTGCGGGAGCAGCAGGAACTGGTGTAGCTGTAGTGCTTATGACAACAGACTCTGGATCGTATTCACCAGAGTCGGCATCGTCTTCAGGAGATTCACCAGGAGCAATGTGAGAAACAGCAGAAGAAGTACTAGGTTCTTGTGTTTGTTGTTGTTCATGGCTATACTGCTCAAGATTCTCCGCAGCTTCGATTCCACCATCCTCCCCCCAAGCATTCGCGTCATTGGAGTCGCCGGATGACATGGTCGGCAAGTTGGAGTGAACCAAGAGATCGCGCCTCGAATGGCAGTTGATGATGAGTCCTCGGGAACTCTGTAAGCGGGTTTCGAAGGGCCCCGCGTCTTGCAGCTCGACTGGCAAAGGCCGGGTCGCGAGGAATCGTCGTCGCCGAGTGTTGATCGGCACGAGATCGGTCGGGTAGGATGCGGAGGAAAATAGTCGGGCAATGCGCAGTATCGTGAAAGAAATGTCGTTTTCGGCGCCCGATGCGAGCCGATGCGACAGAAACCAAAAGAAAAAAAGGCAGGCAAACAAAATTGATGCAGAGGAGTTGTGACAAGTCGGCGGGCGACGTGGAGATGCAAAGGGCTGAGGCTCAAGCTTTGCAAGCTTGCGCAAAGAATGCGACGGGTCTCAGCCTCTGGGTGTTTGCAGAAAATGGGGACAAGGGTCAGTGTGGCTCGGGACGGCCCCACATCTCTCAAGCGCCAGGGCCCAGGTCTGGTACGTATGTAGCTCCAAAGGTGCACAACTCGGTGAATAGTGAATATGAGAACTTGGGGCTGAGGGAACTCTCCAGATCACGGAAGAGTTGCCAGCCAAAGATACTTGAATCAATAACTTCATAGTACAACATTGGTGACGTCTTTACTGCAAGCATTCACTGTTGGCAAAATGTATTCAGTACATAGATACTCACTAGCCACATTTCCCGTGCTAGATAATATGTGGCTGGTGTCGACAGGCGCTGTGGCCTCGAGCTCGCCGGCAAATGCACTAGCGCATTTTCCACGGTTAGCGGGGTCCAGGCGCGCCAGGCTGGGGAGCGCATCACCTATTCCCTGCAACCACTCAACGCGAGTCGCGCTTTCTTGTTGCATGCGCGTCGTTAGCTCTCCTTCAACTGGTCTCCAGACAAACGGACAAGGCCCCGCTGCCAGGTCACTGTCAATAACGAGCCCGGCGCAAAACAAATAGAAACCGGTCAGGTCTCGCGTTGGTTGAGCTTCATTCTCTTTCGTCACCTTCAATCTTTCTTTTGGGACTTGCACACTCCCTGTTCTTTCTTGTTTTGCACAGCACTACGAAAACCGCACACAAGCAGGCTACAATTGCGTAGATTTTTCTGCTTTCCGGTTCCCATCTCCCAGACCATTGATACCCTTTGCGAATTCCTTGCACGCAGCAATACTCACCAAACCACACGCCAAGATGTCGGTTGTCTCGCTTCTCGGTGTCAACATCCTGAACAATCCCGCAAAGTTCACGGATAAGTACGACCTTGAGATCACCTTTGAGTGTCTTGAGTCTCTGGAGAAGGGTACGATCATGTCATGGTTCTTTCTAGGACAACCCCGCCCAATCCCACGAGCGCGCGCGCTAACCTTCACGTCGCCCAGATCTTGAGTGGAAGCTCACCTACGTCGGCTCTGCTACCTCCGATCAGTACGACCAGGAGCTTGACTCCCTTCTTGTCGGACCCATTCCCGTCGGCGTCAACAAGTTCATCTTTGAGGCTGATGCCCCCGACACCAAGCGCATCCCCGACGCCGATGTTCTGGGCGTTACTGTCGTCTTGCTCACCTGCGCCTACGATGGTCGCGAGTTCATCCGTGTTGGCTACTATGTCAACAATGAATATGAGTCTGATGAGCTCAACGCCGATCCCCCTGCCAAGCCCATCATCGAGAAGATCCGCCGCAACGTCCTAGCTGACAAGCCCCGCGTCACTCGATTCGCCATCAAGTGGGATTCAGAGGCTTCCGCACCCGCCGAGTTCCCGCCCGAGCAGCCCGAGGCTGACATCCAGGCCGACGAAGAGGAGTACGGAGCCGACGAGCTGGCCGAGGAGGACGGTGATGACGGTGATGACGCCGCTGCCCACGCTGGCACCAATGGCCAGTCATCTGCCACCGCCGGTGGTGACGCCGAGATGGGTGGTGTTGAGGAGGCTGCTGAGCCTGCCGAGGAGGACGAGATGTCTGAGGATGGAAGTGTCGACTTGGAGAACGAGAGCGAGGACGACCTGGAGGAGGAAGAGGGCGAGGGCGATGTTGCAGATGACGGCGACGACGCTATGGAGGTGGACGACAAGCCCGCCGGTGGTTCCAACGCCCAGATCATGGCTCACTAGAAGAGAGTGATGCTCCACGATCAATAGAAGGGAATGGAATGTAGGTCCTGACCTACTCCCATGTCCCTTCTCCTCCACCTGTCAAGAGCTTTCCGAGCTCCACTGGCAGGCTCTGTGTTTCAGCGACAGGCATATTGGTTCACTTGCGAGTGTTGATTGTTTGAACGGCCCAGTTGGATGAGACACATGACGTGGAAGGTGTCTACGAACAGGTTAATGCGTTTTGGCACCGATGAATGGCATGATAGATGATGTGCCCCGAGATACTTTAGACCAGGTCACTCAAAGAGCATAAAAGATTCCCCCCATAACCCATGACGCGAAACCTTGGACAAGAACTCGGGAGTTGAAGACCGCACCAAGGTAAAGAATATTTTGACACACCACCGACCATGTTGGCTTGGCTCTGGCGGTTCTGCCGTATGCCTCCAGATGCTGGGTCTTTAAGATTCGTCGAGGACTGACTAGAACTATTCTGTCATTCTCCATGGTCACATGTATCATAAGAGGCCAAATGCCACCAGGAAGATGTACTGAAGATATCAGACATGAAGTGTTTAAATAGATGTTCACGGCTTGCAAGGATACACAGCTCAAGCTCGAGTGATGCCAGAGTCCAGTACATAAAGAACACGAACATCTCTATATAAGCGTATGGCATCTCCTGCTGGCTTGTCTATTAAAATTTGATATTGATAATAACATGTCCATTACTGACTCTTGCCTAGACTGGACAGGGTCAATAATTTCGACAGGACATCAAGACTCCGGAGCGCCTTGTCGTATACACAGTAAGAACACCGCCCAAATTTGCATTCTGGGATTCCACAACTCACGGAAAGGTAGCAAAGTCACCAAAGAGTCTATCATCAATAGTTGGGAAGAGAAAAAGACAAGAAAATCAGACTATAGAAAACGTTTGCTGATAGGTCTGGATGGCCAATGTTACGAATAATGCTACCATTCCCAAGGTCATGATTGATGTCGTGATTGAATCCATATCTGAGGCGAACAAGCGAAGAAACGAAAGGTTTTCCTGTAGTCGAGGCACATGTAGCAGCAAGTCATGTAAGCAGAGCAGGCGAGTCATGAATGGAAATCTTGTTGGACCTTGTCTGGCAACTGAGTTGGCGGTCAACTACCGGGCAAATGGATCTTGGGGAGTCGGCCAAGGAAGGTGCTATTCCCAACTGATGGCTTGCCATTCTCGCAATCCAAAGAAGGCAACTTGGTTATCATTATACAAGCATCATACTTGTTGTACTGGAGATCTTTGTTCTTCAGTTCAATTCTGCAAGTTTGACTAATCAGAGACAAGAACTGCAGCAGCGCATCCCGGGGATTGTAGTCTGCAAATCAGAGGGAGGCAATAAAGCTTAAAGCCGACGACGAATCAGGGCCAGTTGCGTACCACTTGCCTGCCTAACAAGCCCGAGACGCAAGACAACCTTGGGGGACCGAGGACAATTGAGGCGCCAGCGCCAGTTGGCAAGTGAATTGGCCCAGGTGAAGCCAAGGTACGGCTGACGCCCGCACTTTTGCCTTATCAGTCAGCAGCCTTGGGGACCCATTCAACCCATTCTGCAACTGGTAGAAGCACTTAGAAGCTTCGACTCGACCAAAAGACCACTTGGCCACAGCTGCGGTGGTGGCGGGACAGCTCCAAGGCGGACCCGCAATTGAGCGCTAGCACCTCATTGACCCGTTGCCCACCAACCCAAGGCGGCGGCTGGCCTAAGCTTCCCGACTGGGGCTGCTACCAAAGTCAGTGATTCACTGCATCATCTGTGGATTGCCTAAACGTAGCTCTCCCAGGCACTACCTACGTGCCCGCCGTCCTCTAACATCATCTCTCACCTTCCCCAATCCCAAACACCTTCCATCCATCAATCCTCGAGAAGCCATTCTGCGATTTTCTGCTGGATCGGAGAAGGCTCTACATTTCCAATCTTCTTTTTTTCACCAGGCCAGACAAAATATCCGCAACCCCGGATATTCCAGGCCCCGTTGCAATCTACAAACACTCGCATACTCCACGTACCTTCCCGACAAACACCCATCCATCGGTACTGTCACAAACAACCACCCAACAAGTAATCAATCACCATGGCACCCGCCGAGGATAAGAAGAAGGCCAACTTGGCGTGAGTATTTCTCCTCGATCGCAACGTTGAGGCTCCTGCTCGGTATGTACTGACTGCTCCACAGCGACGTCTCCGGCGCCGAGGTCAAGGAGGTAGGTCTACAGCATCACCGGTACCAAAAGCCTTTTCTAGAAACTAACACAGCTAATAGGAGAACGATGTCTCCACCGCCATCCTCAAGAAGAAGAAGAAGCCCAACCAGCTGATGTGAGTACTCCCAATCTAACGTCGTCCGCTTGCTGCGAATGCGCCGCTGACACCTGCTTGCTTGTCAGGGTGACCGACGCTACGAACGATGACAACTCGATCATTGCCTTGTCCAACAACACCATGGAGCAGCTGCAGCTGTTCCGCGGTGACACAGTCCTCGTGCGCGGCAAGAAGAGGAAGGACACAGTTCTGATTGTCTTGGCCGACGACGACCTTGATGATGGCAGCGCTCGCATCAACCGAGTTGTCCGTCACAACCTGCGCGTCAAGCACGGTGATGTGATCACCATCCACGCTTGCCCCGATATCAAATACGTAAGTCATTCCCAAGACAGCCAGTGTCCAAAGTTTGTGGCAGGCACACATTTGACGTTGATTGCTGACTTCCAAACAGGCCAAGAGAATTGCCGTTTTGCCCATCGCTGACACAGTCGAGGGTATCACTGGCTCGCTCTTCGATGTTTTCCTCGCACCCTACTTCAGAGAAGCATACCGACCTGTCCGACAAGGCGATCTGTTTATCGTCCGTGGTGGCATGCGCCAGGTCGAGTTCAAGGTTGTTGAGGTAGATCCTCCGGAGTACGGTATCGTCGCACAGGACACAGTCATCCACTGCGAGGGAGAGCCTATTCAGCGCGAGGATGAGGAGAACAACCTCAACGAGGTTGGCTACGATGACATTGGTGGCTGCCGGAAACAGATGGCTCAAATCCGCGAGATGGTTGAGCTTCCTCTGCGTCACCCTCAACTCTTCAAGTCTATCGGTATCAAGCCCCCGCGTGGTGTCCTGCTTTACGGTCCTCCCGGAACCGGTAAGACGCTCATGGCTCGAGCCGTCGCCAATGAGACCGGTGCTTTCTTCTTCCTGATCAACGGTCCCGAGATCATGTCCAAGATGGCCGGTGAGTCGGAGTCCAACTTGCGAAAGGCTTTCGAGGAGGCCGAGAAGAACTCGCCCGCCATCATCTTCATTGATGAGATCGACTCGATCGCCCCCAAGCGTGACAAGACCAACGGTGAGGTCGAGCGCCGTGTCGTCTCGCAGCTGCTCACTTTGATGGACGGCATGAAGGCTCGATCCAACGTTGTTGTCATGGCTGCCACCAACCGTCCCAACTCCATCGACCCTGCCCTCCGACGCTTCGGTCGTTTCGACCGCGAGGTCGACATTGGTGTTCCGGACCCGACCGGCCGTCTCGAGATTCTCCAGATCCACACCAAGAACATGAAGCTTGGTGATGACGTCGATCTGGAGCAGATTGCTGCCGAGACCCATGGTTACGTCGGTTCTGATGTCGCTGCTCTGTGTTCCGAGGCTGCCATGCAGCAGATTAGAGAGAAGATGGACCTCATTGACCTCGACGAGGACACCATTGATGCTGAGGTTCTCGACTCTCTTGGTGTCACCATGGAGAACTTCCGTTTCGCCCTTGGCACCTCCAACCCCTCGGCTCTCCGCGAGGTTGCTGTTGTCGAAGTTCCCAACGTTCGCTGGGAGGATATTGGTGGTCTCGATCAGGTCAAGCAAGAGCTTCGCGAGCAAGTCCAGTACCCTGTCGACCACCCCGAGAAGTTCCTCAAGTTCGGTCTCTCGCCCTCGCGAGGTGTTCTGTTCTACGGTCCTCCTGGTACCGGTAAGACGATGTTGGCTAAGGCTGTCGCCAATGAGTGCGCTGCCAACTTCATCTCTGTCAAGGGTCCCGAGTTGCTCAGCATGTGGTTTGGTGAGTCGGAAAGCAACATCCGAGACATCTTTGACAAGGCTCGTGCCGCAGCTCCTTGCATCGTCTTCTTGGATGAGTTGGACTCCATCGCCAAGGCTCGTGGTGGCTCTGTTGGTGATGCTGGTGGCGCATCTGACCGTGTCGTCAACCAACTTCTGACTGGTAAGCTTTTCCCCATTGACCGTATGCTCAAATGTGTGACTAATCATAACTACAGAGATGGACGGCATGACCTCCAAGAAGAACGTCTTTGTCATTGGCGCAACCAACAGACCCGAGCAGCTCGACCCTGCTCTGTGCAGACCCGGTCGTCTGGACTCTTTGATCTACGTTCCTCTTCCCGATGAGGAGGGTCGTCTCGGAATCCTCAGCGCTCAGCTCCGGAAGACCCCCGTTGCCAGCGATGTGGATCTCAGATTCATTGCCTCCAAGACGCACGGTTTCTCTGGTGCCGACTTGGGCTTCATCACCCAGCGCGCCGCCAAGATTGCCATCAAGGAGTCTATCGCTTTGGACATCACGCGTACCAAGGAGCGTGAGGCTGCTGGTGACGACATGGATGTCGATGACGATGCTGAGGACCCCGTTCCCGAGCTGACCAAGCGTCACTTTGAGGAGGCTATGCAAATGGCCCGCAAGTCCGTCGGTGATGTCGAGATCCGCCGGTACGAGGCATTTGCCCAGCAAATGAAGAATGCCGGCCCCGGTGCCTTCTTCAAGTTCCCGTCGAGTGGTGGCGAGGGTGATGCCGCTTCGGGCGGCAATAACTTCGGCAACGCCGGTGAGGATGATGGTCTCTACGACTAAACTGTCGATGAGTCAATCACCTCAGCCTAAACTGTACTCTAGTATTTCTTCCGATCAGAGCCACTCGTGGTAACATGGTAGACTGGGTAGGCTTGGAGCCATCGTAGAGGCGAGGACACGTGGTAATGAGATATGCCTTGAATGGGCGAGCACGCAAAGAGGGCCGATTTTGCTTTTGCGTCGAGGAGATGTCTCCTTGCATTAGGTTCATGTTCACAGTTCACGAGAATAGTTTATGATAGATTCGACAAGAAAGTCTCATAAATCTGTACATCCAATGGTGCGTGCCGTGTCACCCAAGTATAATGGATGTATTGTTTGCCTCACGAATTTGTAGTCAATTATTTTGAGGTGTATCCAAGACACTTGATGATAATGGGAACGACTTCGTTCAGGAAACCCGACGACAAGCAGTATAATCAAGTCAAATGATCATAATACTGTGTGGATTTCTCATGCACAGCCGGTCCATGATTGCTATCATTTCAATTCTTACGATTTTGATTGATGTTGTCACGGAGGCTACGCGCAACACGACAAGAGAATGGATTTAAATCATATTATTACGGCTGACATGGTGATTCCAAATGTCCGCCTTAAACCCAGCCCTTTTATGGGTTTCTATCGAACTCGAACGATTGCCCTCCCGCCCTCTGCTACGGGCGCTCGCTGGTTAAATGCTATACACAGTTGCAGAATTCGGGGTCGACGTGGTCGGCCCCTCTCGTATACACGAAGGAGCTGTGTTGGACCTTTTGCCGCCAATTCTATGCATGGGGTTCGAGGGCGTGAATAATTGTGCAAAGGGTTGGGGGTCCCAAGCATATGATCGGGGTCGCCTCGATCAACCCTTGGTCCTTTTCTCTGTGGATGTTGACATGTGGCCGCCCGGCTCATGTTGACTTGGTGGTGTCTCAAGTCATGGCATGGTACAATGAGTCAAGATCATGCTGCGATGATAAGCAGCTCTCGGGGAGTTTTCGACCACGTCAGTTGTCTTGTGCTTGGGGGATTTGGCCGAATGCCGGCGCCCTCAACTCCCACCTCTTCCTCAGTATCGTCGTTTCTTCTCGTGGTCTCATACGTCGTGGTCTGCTCGGTCAGGTTCGACCTTCTTTCGCCAAGGGCCTTTATACCGTACCGTAAGGTCTTGGCGCGGGTAGGTATGTCGAGGTATTTATGCTCCGTCGTCGCTGTCGTCGGTCTCCATGACCTCCTTAAGTAGCTCCTTAGTGTACTTGACGAGGTCCTGGATCACGTCGGCGGGCAGCGCGAGGCTGTTATCGCCCGCAGTTCCGTTGGCCGCCTTGGCCTTGCCGTTTGTCGTCGCGCCGTTGACCTCGCCGTTCTTGGCGATGCCCTTGGCCTGCGTGTCGTGTCGTACCTCCTCGAGCACCTTTCGGATCAGGACGGGGAACGTGGTGGCCTCGCCGCTGCGGAGGAGCTCGACGCCGCGCTGCTCGAGGGCCGTCGGCCAATTCGACGGGTCGGAATGGAGTCTGTGTAGTAACCTCTCTTGGATCCTGTGCCGCGGAGAGGCGTGGTCAGCTCTTGTACACAAAAAGCCGAGTGCACATTATTACAGAGGTTCGGATCAAGGGCTGGCCTTACTTCTCAATATAGCCGTCGTGAATCAAGATCTTGTAAACCTCGTTGCGCGCTTCGGAGTCGAGCGTGGCCGAGGAGTACTGGTCTGCCGCGGCGGGGACCTTGGCTTTCGTCGGAGGAGGCGGCGACATGGTGGGCTGATGTGGCAGGTCCGGCACTCTCAGCTGTGTGCCCCAGATCAGACAGTTCGGATGCGCCGCGAGGACAGCTCGGAAGCAGGCGCGAAGCTGCAAAGATGATTCGCAGCACCGAGTCGTCCTCTGTTTGTCCGTCCCTAGGTCGGTCGGTGGGTGATGCTTCCCTCCCTCGTGCGTAAGGTGCTAGGCGCCGGGGGTGATCGAAGCAGGATCTTGTAGGGAGATTATCCAGCCCGGAAGAGCCCCAGGTCCTTGGCGTCTTTGATGTCAAAGATGGTCTTGCAATTGACTGCCCGGAGAACGTGAATGAACTGCTGGGGAACAATGACGACGGGAACAAGAGGAAAGATCGCAAGGCTATGGCTGCGGGAGACTTTGGAAGGCGAGGCTGGATTTAAAGTGGGCTGCTTTCCGTTGTGGGGCGTCAATTTTTAGCAAGGGGCCGGGTAGCTGTTAGGCTTTAGCAGCTTAGGCTTCTCTTGCTCGTAGCCAATCAAAATTGAGCGAATCTTGGAACCTAGCATATTTTTCGGTTTCTGTCTTTGTTGTATTTTTATTTGTTTGGTATATGATATAATGCGTAGAGATCCATATGAGAAATTTATAATACTCACTACGACTATGTCGACATGCTAAGTCTCCAGCTCAATGATTCCAGTGTTAGCATGCCAGGTCGATATAATTCTGTCCGCCGGTCTTTGACTTTCTAAAAAATAAATACAGCCCGTCAAGTACATACATTTTGGGAGAAATACTGGGATAATAACTCAAACTCTGTGTGTTTTCGCTTGCGCATAGTCTTCATAATCATGAGCAACATGCCATCGTTGTAGACAGCCAGGCAATATAAAGGCTTGCTCTCAACCAAACGCAGCAAAATGTATTATGGATAAAAGATGTCATACAAACAATGCCTAGCTGCAGAAAACTTAACTTGGCCTCTAGGCACTCTCGTAAACCAATATTGGCATTTGGTGGTTCTATCATATTGCTGCCTTCAAAGAGTTTCAAGTCAAGATACTTTTTGTCAAGTCAAGGAAACCAGTGGCAACTATGAAGCGATGAGGAAAGCAACAAGCTTTCAAAAAGGTCAACCTACAGCACGTCCTAGGACCGTTAGAACTGCATCTTTGGACAAGAACACTGCTGAATATGCCTATGCCATAAATTGAGACAGTCCAGCACAATATATGTTTTGTTTAACATTAAAGTTATTGTGCATATAAATTTGCGTGTCAGAGTTCCCTGGGTCCTGTGATCTCGATAAAGCACATAATCTTTTCAGTTGTAGTGGCCCGAAAGAATCCATCCAGGTATCGCTTAATTTGTGTTATAATAATTTGATTTCACTTATAAAATCACCACAGTAACATGTGCAGCCATGTATGTGCACTTTCTTCGCGTTGACTCGAGACGTGTCTGAACACTTTCCTGGCATTTCAATAAATATTTCATAGATCACGCACATAAGGCACTTTCTTCTACTCTGACGCCACCAGTCAATGCAATATCTTGTGGGTTTTGTGTATATCTGCCTTGAGAAATATCCACGCCACACAGCAAGAATAGTCGAACCCAGTAACACAACAACTTGACCATTTCTTATAGATATCAGTCGTGTAGCATCGATATTACCACAATACTGAGTGACGTCGGGTAGCGGCATATAAGCACCGGCAATCTGGCTGTCATCAGATCATGACCCATCCTTGGTATCTTGGCTCTTGGAGCACCAAACAAGAAGACGGCCCAATGATCAAGAAGCTTGGCCTTTATTTCAAGGGTTTGTTCTAGAAGAACCAAGCGATTCCCGATCCCTGGGTAGAACCGACAGGCCTTGGTGTGGTTACGAGCCAGTACATTGTCTGACATTTGTATGACTGTCTGACAATAGAACAAAACGTGTCTGCCGATCCGATCCATCAGGATCTTTAGCCTTGTACTACATGTCTTACACTTTTATACAGGACCACACTGCGCTGTGATTACTACAGCGTGCAACGCTCAGCCCTTCAGTCCTCTGGTTTCACAGTCCTGGGTAAAGGTTGTTTCTCCATCGGCGCCTGAAATCGATCTCATGGCTAAATTCGCTCTTGGGCATCGGGAGCTGCGGAAAGGAGATGTGAAGATCTCTAGACTGCCAAGTGTCAAAAAAATCACGAGCGACAAGCTTTGCCAAGGGGCGGGCAGCGCCAAGATGGGAGTCGCCATGGCGGCAGTGCAAGATAAGCATACTCTTGGCGGGAAGCGCACGCTTTTGCCGGGTCCAACGGTCGCTGTGCTTTTTTATCTTATTTTATCTTGCTTGTCAAGCTTGTCAAGACTCAATACAGCAATGACAAAAAGTGTGGGGTTCCAAGACAGCACCAAAGAGAAGTAAAGTAAATCTTGATGTTCTTGACCAATGTTGACTCGAAAGAGGATAAATCGACATTTGTGCAACCCCATAATCATTCTCGGCCGACCATCTCCAGCAATCCCACACATACATATCTACACAGTGCTCGTTCTGATATTCTCCACCTATCGTCTGCATGGACCTTTTCTACTCTGTACATCACGGTCTCTGTCTTGACGGCCTTGATCCCTCCGCACAAACAACGAGTGCCCCATTAAAGATACTGTTTCTCCCCTTGAGTTATGGAGAAGAGCTGGAGAGGCTGGACCGCCTGCAGAACCCAGGCTCGCCAGACAACTGACAACCAAACAGAACTGGAGAGAGAAGTGGAAGCTCCAGGGGCCCCCATTCTCCACATGAAATGGGATGGATCTCCCAATCTCTTGCTAACTTTTCTCACACTTTCCCGCATTCATCAGAATCCCCGTGGGAGAAGCGAACCTTCATTGGCAAGGGTGCCAATATGGTGCCTCCACCAGCCGGCCTGTTTGTACATCCCCGGCTCCGATGAGGGATCGATTCCGAGATCCCACCACAGCGCCAATCTTCTCTTTGGTGATAGCGCCCCGGCGGGTTGTCCCCTCGGCAAGTTTCCATCGCGGCTCTCGTTCATCCTCGAAGCGCACGGCTTTCATCCGGTAGATCTCGAGCTGAATATGTTTCACTTTGCGACGGCCAGTAGCAGCGACACTGGAGAGGCCGAGAGAACGTTGCGAATTCGTCCCAATGCGCTTCTGTTTCACTGCCATCGATTGCCGCTTGGGCTGACTTCATTACATACACGTTGCGCACAGGACGATCTAGATGCGAGCGGAGACGCGCCAACAGCAAGTCTATCTGTCTGTTCATATGTCCATTGTAGTGTCGCATTTTGTTCCCTTTGCGCCGTCGATATTTTCAGCTGTGCTACCCTCACAACTCTTCTTCCCCCGCTCGGCGTTCGTTCGGATGTCTTAAGACCTACACATAATCTGGCGACTTGCCGCATGTGCTATTTAACTTTCCTGAATACAGTCACATACACAGTATGATCAACTCGGCCACTTATATTGCCTCGCTTGTATTGGAGCGGCGTCAACATCCCAACTTGGACGAACACTGCCCACCCTGCGTGCTGCATCGTTCCCGTGTCGAGGGCCATAGGAGGCCATCAAGACGACTGCAGGGCGGGCGGACTGCAGGATGCAGGCTCGCTGCCAGACAGATACTGTAGCTGCATAGATCCCCTCTTGTTATGACCCAACTTTACCACCTTGCCTGCTTGCCTACTACTACATGAATCCACCGTCTACAAGATTGCGATCCTGTTCTTCCCGCTTCATACAGATATACTGGGGCCACGCACATGCTACAATCTAGGTACAGACAGCAGACAGAGAGAAGGACACGGTCATACGATGGGCCTGCCATTCCCCCTACATAGCAGGATTGCTCGCACATTTGTTAGCCCGTCTTTTCCCGTGTTGCAGTTGCATTCCCCCCCCTCGCTACATACATACGTACAGGGAAGCCATCATCACCGTCGACTAATCAGCTGCTTTACCCTGCTGGGCAGGTCGTGCCTCAGCCAGTATAAGTGGACTGTCACAACGCCTCCCGCGATGACTGCATTAAGCTTAATTGCAGAGGCAGGACTTGTGACTAGTAGATGGCAGCGTAGATGTGCCGACAGATCCGAAGTTTTATAGATCCTGGGGACGGATGTGGCATCTTACCTTTATAGTGTACGCTCCAGACCGAAGGGCTCGAGACACTTGTCTATAATTCTGTTAATTGCTGAAGCCATACAGAGGACTTACCCGGGGATCAGGCAGGGTGTGGATGGGCAGGGCAGGGGGAAATTGTTGTGTGTATTGCCCGACGGGAAATGACACGCCGCAATGCGACTCGCCCAGCAGGTCAAAAGGTTGCGCATGATACCCGGGGACATAGCGACAGGATGCTGCTTTACACATCCCACGACGAGCAGATACTATTACATACCTACTATGCGACGCTGGCATCTTGCATCTTTGCACACGAGCAAGCACGGCGATTTTGAACTGAACAACAACATGCATGCGTATATCGGGCACAGTGCCGCCATCGTGAATGCACGTTGTTGTACGGTACATACAGGATGCGCCGGGGCTTTGATTCGACAACGGTGGCAGCAGCAGCAGCAGCAGCAGCGAATTCCATGACCTCGATGGTACAATCGGGCAGTTCCCCACCTGGTCGGTCATTGCCTTGATGACTCCGCAGCCCGGCAATTCAAAACGCATTCGAGACGTGCGGACTCGAGGCCAGCGACCAAAGAGAACAGCATGGCGGTACGACGCGCGTGGAATGTCAACAAGAAGAAACAATTGCGCATCTTCCGTGTCAATTCGCAAAAACTACAAACGATGGGTTCCGTTGGAAGGAATCGGAGCCCAATCAAGGAACCTAGAAGCACACGAGAGACGGGCCTGGCAGGCAGATGCATCTTGCGCCGGGGAGCGTCGAATAAAAAAAAGACGAATCTTTTCTGAATGGCCCAGAAGGGGTTCCGGCCGACGTGATCCTTTTAGGTGGCCAGCATTTTCCACACCACTAAACCTTAAGGTCAGATGCCTCTTCCCATTACAGGCTAGCTCACCACGTTCACTGCCACTTTACCACATCAACAGGGGCTCTCCTTGGCTCCCCTACCTGCTCTGCAGTGCGCTATGTACCCTGCGCCAGACCAGCAGAGTCGCACCGGACCTACCTAACTTTCCCAGCACCCACCCAGTTTACCTAGGGTCGAGGTACCTGCTGGGGCGTCTCCCGCCTAACATGTACTTACGCGACCTCCCTCAAGCACCGTTTTCCCCCGTTGCAAGCACCTGGCTTGAGTTCGGCCCAGCCCACTGCATCCAGGCGCCTCTCTCCATGTCTCCCCCCCCAATCCAGCCAGCGCTTTTGCTTTGCTTTCCCCCCCATATCTGTCTGTCTCTCCCGTCCGCTCCAAGAATCTCTGGGCGCCCAGACTTCCAACTCTCCATACTTCGAGAGATTCCATCCCCGCCGTACAACTTGGTCTTCAGCACTCGACTTCGCCGACGCCACACGCCCGTAGTATCGCGACGACAAGACGCATCGGTCTGGCATACGAGAATTACGAATACTACAGGATTTATACCAATCGCCGAACCAGACTCGCGGTGCCGTGCGCCTTTTTGCAAACAGTGGAGAAGCGCGCGTGAGATTACGAAACCTTGAACACGCCCACTTCTCGACCTCAGACTTTCGATTCTCCCGACCTTCAACCTTTAGGATTTCGCTGTCAAACGCCCTGAGAGAGGGCCCGGGGCCGTCCCATGGCGTTCGCGCCCAGATAGTGTAGCCCACCGCCTCAACATCGTCGTTGTCCAGCGGCTGGCACCGCTCAAGTCTTTCCCAAAAAGATGGAGGAGGCGTGGCACCCGTCGAGCGAGGCCGCGGTACATCTACCAAGGTCCGACTTGTCGAGTAGCTGTTCCCCTATCGATCTGCCCGCGGATGGAGTCTTGACTCTCAGCAATGGAGAAACAATTACCTTGGCTGCGGCTGCAGTCTTCCAGCCGTCGTGTACCACCCACGCCCTCACGGTGAGGCCGGCCATCGTCGGAAACAATGCCATCAACATTGACGAAACAACCTCGACGACCGGGTCTTCCACCGACCCCAAATTTTCGGATTTTCGTGACCCATTCTACGCCTCAACATTCCCGCAATGCTATGCCCTGGCCGCGACGACAATCATCTCTTACACATTAGTAATCATGTTGTTTATCGCGCCTCGGTCATTTTTGGATGGAGGAAATGTCGTGTTGGGCCGACGAGGATTCACGAATGGGCCTTCGAATGGACTCAGCATAGGAGGACGGCCGCTACTACAAAAGGTTGCGGCCTTGACCGTCGCCATCTCCTTGACCATTGCTACGGCTGATACGTTCCGGGTCGCCGAGGAACAGTACGCCTCGGGAATCCAGAATGCGCAAGTGCTCCAGGATGAAGTTCTAGACGGAACTCAACTCAAGGTCATTCGCCTGATTTCGGACACTTTTCTCTGGCTCGCACAAGCCCAGACCTTGATTCGCCTCTTTCCGCGCCAGCGCGAAAAGGTTATCATCAAATGGGCGGCCTTCTCGCTCATCACGTTGGATCTGATATTTGGCGCCCTCAACAGTTTCCTGTACAATGGCCCTGGAAACGTGAGGCCCAGCAATTTTACCGACGCTGTGCCGGCACTGAGTTATCTGTTTCAACTTTCACTCGGACTTCTCTATGCCGCATGGGTCATTTATTACAGCTTCATGAAGAAGCGCTACGCATATTATCATCCTCTGATGAGAAACATAAGCCTAGTGGCTGTGCTCTCGGTGATATCCATCCTTGTCCCCGTAGTCTTCTTCATCCTGGATATTTCCAAACCGGACTTTACTGGATGGGGCGACTATGTGCGATGGGTTGGTGCAGCAGCAGCCAGCGTTATTGTGTGGGAGTGGGTCGAGCGCATCGAAGCTTTGGAGAGGGAGGAGAAGAAGGATGGCATCTTGGGACGGGAGGTGTTTGATGGAGACGACATGCTGGCCGGAGCTGGCTCTGACTTCTCGTGGCCGCGACGGAGGAAAACGAAGAAGGGGGATGACGACGACAGCGGCGAGAGCGGTCTGGATAGAAGCGCAAGGACTACCTCATCAGGACGAAGCAACATGTGGCCGGCCATGTCTTCCATTGCTGCGGGAGTGGGTCGCTACAAGGCCCGATCCGGAGGCAATCCAAGCGACAAGGAGGCGAGTGCTGACAACACAGCTCAAGCTTCAGGAAGAGCACCGAATCGATTACTCCAGCCGCCACTATGGATTTCACGCCCGCCGGTGGCAGTGACACCGCCCAGCCGGACGGATACAGCCAGCGCTGACAGCACAGTGTACGCCGTGCGCTATCAGGTTGGGACGGAGACGGCCTCACGGACAACAGATGACAGACAGGAGCGGCCTCTTTCAAGGACAAACAGCCGAGTCTCCTCAAACCCTCGAAACACGCCGGGAAGCCCACCGGTAGCCAATATGGCTGCCTCGGATCCTCCGGCAGATGAGGCAACACCGAGAACCGATGGATGGCGGTCCCGCTTTGGCCTGCGCGCTGGTGCAAACGCACCGCCTGCTGAAGTTCTAGCGCACACGCAGAAATCTCAACCTGCCCAACGGGAATATGAGAGCCGGGGGTGGTGGGATATCAGGGACCGCCTCGAAGACTTTGCTGCGACACAGGCAGAGAGGTTACGAGAAAGGTTACGGCCGACGCCAGATACGGAGAGCCTCGAAGTAACTGTGATTCCTCCTCCGCCTCGACGCGGTGCCGCGCTCGCCCGGGTTTTGGAAGAGGAAGAACGAGAAGCTGCCAACTCGCAACCGTCTGGGGTGCCTCTTGCGCCGCTGAACATCCGGAGCAACAGCAATGTCTCCAACCAAACGAGGCCAATGTTGAGTCCGGTATCAAGAACAGACGGGATTCAGCCCAGTAGCTGGAGGCAAGACAGTGTCGACTCGCCAGTCTCACCGACATCCCCTCGAATGCGGGGAGAACACTCGCTTGGCGGGACTCCCGTCTCCCCATTGTCTCCTTCGGCCCCGAGACGACCTATAGATGACATCTTCAACGATGACCATCACGTGTCTTGAGAGCCGGAATCTGAGAGGTTCCGGGGTCATCTTCCCCTACATCAACATTATCATTATTTAGCGCGGCGCCGGTCACCATGGTTCAAAAGCGGTCCTGTTTGCATGCTTCATGACATTTAGAAGTCGGGTTTACGGAAAATGGATGTGTATATATAAGTATTTGGGAAGGTTTTGCGCATGACGGTCATTTCGGTCTGAAGAACCGCAGCCGCGCACCTCGGCTTTTGACGCCGAGGAGTGTGTATATATAGCGACAACCTTGTGGGAGAGCGGATTGCGTATTGGGAGTTGTGCCAACGCGAGCAACCTCGTGTCTAGGAACGGCTCATTCCGTGGCATCCAACGTTCTGACTACCTGATAGTCCTCACTGAGAACCACCTCGAGCAGAAGAATCAAATCAGTAAAATCAAAAAGAAACGCAGTCTACATCATGTGACGATATACTCGTAGGGCTGGCTGCCTTGTTGTCTCTGCCAAGTCTTGACAAGACATGTCAAGATGTACTGTGAGATGCTAGACCCCTATTTCTTCCCAGCGCGACGCGACCACGGCAAGGAGATCAGCGAAAGGGTGGACCCACGACGGTCCCATCTTGGCACACTCAAGCGTGGACGCCCCTGCCTTGAAGTAGAAGACGCCAGAAGCTTTCTAAAGGTGTTATTTGAACATGGCGTCACCGCCAAAAAGGCCATGCGAAATTAACGTTTGTTCTGGAAAACAACAAGTGCACGTGTAGGTGTTCGAGTACGTAGGCAGGCAAAGAGTATATCTTGATTGTTTGATCCAAAAAGGTGAGTCGCATATGCACAGTCTATTATTATACGTGTTACATGACCGTGGGCATGCACCAAGGGTTCAATGTTCTGGACGTGAGAGTTACGTTATTAGAGACCGCTATAATCCTAGAGTGAAACAAGACTACTTACTCGGACTTTGAAGAATCAGTACAGCCGGATCGACTACTCTACAATAATAAAAACAAGAAAGAAATCAATTCAAAATAAAAACAATGGATTCCACGACTCGTGTCTCCGGGGCGCACATGAAAACCTAGAGTGCAGAGCCGCGGCGCCCGAGCAATCCGATCAAATGGTCGGCTCAGGAAATTGAGATTGGACCTATTTACCGACTGGCCGATTGGCGGCAACCCGCGGGCAGCGTATTTTCAGCAGTGTCAGCAATTAAGGCCAGCAGCCAGCAGTGAGCTGATGGCGCCCGGTAACGTAACAGGCGTGTTAGCAGGGGTTCACATGCGGACGGCCCCTCCAGCCTGCCTACCCTCGCTACCTTACAGGCAAGCAGGGTCCATGCTAGGTGCTGCTAGGTACGCTCTAAAACCGAAAAAGGTGCCAAGGACGACGTGCTCCTCTCTCTCCTTGTGACTTGCATTGAACCTAACAGAGGAAAAAAAAAATATACCCAGCTATCCCTATTTACTTTCCATGTCTGCCGCCGAGACGCCTTTTTTCTCTCAAGGCACCTAATTGCTCAACCCGGATTTCTTCCTTTTACGCAAGCTTCGCTCTCCCTCTCCTGGATTGCTTCACTCCTTCAGCACCTGGGTACGTTAGAAAAAGGATCACTCCCTCCCTCTGCAGAGGAACGACGTAATCTGACCGGAGATTTCTTCTAGACTGCGCCTCGATCGTCCCGCCCCTACCACGTCGTCAACCGGGCGCTCGGTAACAGTTTTGATCTGATCCGGGACCAAAGTTTATTGAGCGACAACAATCTCTCTCTCTACACTAGTCCTCCCCAACCCTCCTCCCCAGCGTCTACCGAGAGACCCGATCTTGTTTCGATCGATCCCCAGAGAAGAAGCAACCAACCATGGCCGACTCGGAACCCTTTCCCGTCCTCAACACGTCGGCCGACCAATTCCCGGCTGCCGACGCCGCTGGCCCCCGTCGCCGTAGAAAGTCGAGCGCTCTGGGCCAGGAGATCCGTGCCGGCGATACGGGTGCCCCGAGCCTGGGGACCGGCGGCCTGGTCAGTGTCCACGACAACTCGCCGCCCTCGTCCTCCCACTCGTCGGCGTCCCTGAGCGGCGACGTGCGCCAGCTCTCCGGCGAGAAGGATGGCGCCAAGAAGCACTCGAAGCGCAGGAAGGCCCGGAGCGTCGCCAGCCGCGCCCTGCGCTTCGCGGGAAAACACACCTGGGTTCTGCCCCTGGTGGCGCTGGCCGTCTTCGGCGCCCTCTACGCCGTCAACCCGACCGAGTCCAACCCGCTCCACCACTTCATCTTCCTCTCGTACAAGCTGCCGCTCGAGGCCGGCGCCGACCCGGACACGCCGCACCAGTACGGCAAGGGCCTCTGGGATATCGCCTTTGTGTCCTTCTACACCATTGTCCTGTCCTTCACGCGTGAGTTCATCATGCAGGAGCTGCTCCGACCCCTGGCCCGCCACTACGGCATCCGCTCTCGCAGCAAGCAGTCCCGTTTCCTCGAGCAGGCCTACACGGCCATCTACTTTGCCGTCCTGGGACCGGCCGGCATGTTCGTCATGAGCCGCACGCCCGTCTGGTACTTCAACACCACGGGCATGTACGAGGGCTTCCCCCACAAGACGCACGAGGCCTACTTCAAGTTCTACTACCTCTTCCAGGCCGCCTACTGGGCCCAGCAGGCCATTGTCTTGGTGCTCGGCCAGGAGGCCCGCCGCAAGGACTTCAAGGAGCTGGTCGGCCACCACATTGTCAGTCTGATGCTCATTGCGCTGAGCTACAGATTTCACTTTACATATATGGGACTTGCTGTTTACATCACGCACGATATCAGTGATTTCTTCTTGGCTGTAAGTTTTGACCCCCTTTCTATTCCCATACTGTACTGCTCTGCGTGTGGTGACCAGGAAAGCTGACCATTTTTTGAATTATTATAGACCTCCAAGGTGCTCAACTACCTCGACAGCTCCATCATGGGACCGTACTTTGCTCTCTTCGTCTGCTCATGGGTTTACCTGCGCCACTTTTTGAACCTCAAGATCATCTACTCCATCCTCACAGAGTTCACCACGGTCGGACCCTTTGAGATCAACTGGGAGACGCAGCAGTACAAGTGCCGCCTCAGCCAGGTCATCACCTTTAGTCTGCTGGCGGCTCTGCAGGGCCTGAACCTGTTCTGGCTCTTCTTCATCATTCGCATCGCGTACCGCTTCGTCGTGAGCAACGTGGCCGAGGACGACCGCTCCGAGGCCGAGGAGAGCGAGCTCGAGATCCAGCGTGAGGAGCTCGAGCGCAAGAAGGATGAGATGAAGGTCCTGACGGAGAAGGCCGAGGCGACGCCGCTGCTGGTCAAGGAGGGTGCCAACGGGCACGCGGCGACCAACGGGGCTGTCAAGGTCAACGGCAGCGCGAGGTAATAACACCAGCAGACATGCTGGCTGGCCTCTAATGAAAGAAATGAGCTTCTTCGTCTTGCATAGTGCAGCTCGAAAGCAGAAAAAGTATCTGGGAGAATGATGGGGAACACAAGAAGAAGACAAAAGTCATGAGATCTACTTGTTCTTATACTTTGACTTTTTTTCTTGACGACACTCGCTTTCAGATTACAAGTATTCGGCTCAGATGAAGATGAAGATGAAGAATTAATGGGGAACGTATATATGAAATTAGCATGCATCATATCTAATGACACGTTATATGTGCATGTCTTTTCTTATATACATGTCCATGGTGAAGGGGGGAAAGGTGAAGAGTATGCCAATCTGTCATGCTACAGGATTGGATTAAGACCCCGAGAACATCATGACTCAACGCATATGGTATTATAGTTGGAAGACCTAAGTCCAGCCGGGAGGCCAATTCCTGTATATTAAGCAACCGAGCGAGCGAGGGACTCTCGTTGATGTGATGATGTATACCGAGCGTCAGCAACTTATGGTTTCGTATTGTACATGACAACACGCTCAAATTGGCTGGGGAAAATGGACGGCATGGGGAAAACATAGTAAAAATGAAAAAGAATGCATTATACGATATACAAAAGCGCAGAATCTCTGTCTTCTTCCCTTTCTGCTCATCTTTTCTCTCTCTCTATCCTTATTTCTGACGATCCTCTAGATTGTTCCTTTATGCAATTGTAGACACGACAGACGTCTTGGAAAAGCCAGTCTACACTTGGGCTGACTGAGACGGAGACTCGAATTTAATATCAAGATACTGAACTGATATATACTCTTAAAGGAAAGCGGGGAAAAAGTCAAACGCTACCATGATATCACAATTCAAGACATGCCCACCAAAAAAAATATCGACCCAGGCACGCGATCCACCTTGCAACGCTCCTAAACCTCAAGGTCGCGCCGACGATCCGGAGACGTCTTGTGGCATGTTCTCGGGATTCCGGTCACCACGACTCGACGATCCTCCACCAGCTCCCAGAACCGACATGGTCGCCAATCAATCGCAGAGACGTCGCATCATCGTTCAAACCACGAGGCTTTCGGACTCCAGTTTTGCATACCTAAAAGTAATACCATCAGTAGATGATTGGCGTAGAAGATATTGATCTCCGCGATCGTGACAGGCCAACTACTCAAATTTGCCAGCAATGCAAGTCCTGTGACTTGAACGTAGTGTATAACCACTGCGGACGGCACAGTGATAACAACAGAAAGGCTCCATGCGAATATATCAGATATACAAAACGCAAGAAATGAAAGAGAAATCTGAAAAGAAGAAAGGGATTACTTACAAGTTCAAGTTGTCCCACGCGCCATTGGCAAAAGGGATATTCGAAGTACGGAATAGGGAAGTAGCTTTCAGCCTCGAATTGCAATCTGGACTGGGCGCCACATATGACATATTTATAGTCTTGGCCTTCTCTGTCGTACAAGATTTTGAATGCACTCATTTTGCCCGCGCCGGATATGAACAACCCAACCATCAGTCTTCCGACACGAATCACGATGCCGCGATCGTCCTTGGCCGTGGACTCGGCAAGAATCTCGTCCCAAAGTGGGAACGGGCCGACATCGCGGTGAACGCCCCTTGGGTTCAATACGGCCACGAACCCTCCCATTTTCTGGGCTGAGGTTAAGAGCGTCTCATCTTCGAGCGAGAAATCCCCTGTCCAGTTCTTTACACGCAGATGAGTACTGCCCTTCACGGCGACCTGGTATTTGCTGCTGCAGGGCATTTCGTATAACTTCTGGACACACCATTTGCTGTGAGCCTGGAATTCGACGAGACCCGTGCGCATGTACTCTTGTGGAATCGGCTTGTCCGGAGACCTGAATCCGGCAAATCCCCAAATGGTACAGGGCTGTTCAGATGTCTCGGGTGTGCAGGGCTGCTTCCAGAGCTTTGACAGGATTCTGTCGAGTTTGGGAGGGTAACTGGAAACGTCGCGCTCTGGAAATCGTAGATCTATGAAAAAGCCTTTCGGTGAGACGGCCCTCGTAAACGACCCGGTCCATGTAGCCTGCTCCCCCGTACGAAAGTTCTTGGTCTGTGTGGAAATGACAAATATCAGCATCAAGGTAAACGCAGGTCTCGGGGCACCTGCTGGGCCAGAGTGAGAGGGCAAGGAAAATACAAGAGCAGGGCACGAGAGCGAGATGGATACAACAGACACGACTAAAAGAAAGGGGCGCGTACCTCGATTGGCCTGACTCTCGAACGAAGCCATCCCAGGCTCGTCGCCGAGAGGGGATAGTACCACTCGCAAGCATTCTTCCGCATTTCTTTCTGAGACTCCGTGTCTTCTTCTCCGGGCTCGAGTCTGATCGGATATGTCTGCTGAGTCTCATCGTCTGCCGCTTGCTCCAAGCTTTGGCCCTCAGGCCATTCCGGCTCGGGGAAATGCATCTCGTCAGTCGCTCGAATCGTGTCTGGACAGGGTTGTCTGTTGGGTGGTGAGTGGACAAGTGTCATATTCCCAGCAAGCAGCCTGGCGGGTGGCTAAGATGTAATTCCCAAAATGGAGAAAGTTTAGCATATAATGCTGTTGAGAGAGTGTGGTAAAAATTTGTTCCCAGATTTGGTGGTGTCGTGGTGATGGCGCAAAGGAGAAATTCTCTTATCTCTCGGAGATGGACCAGTTGCCATGGGGAAGGAACGATCCCAATTCTGAATCTGTGCCAGGCAAGAGCGGGTGGTTCTCCAGGTTAGGAAACCATCAAGCACTTGAGTCAGCCTTGTATTCAAATATCTTGCATCACTTACACTACAAAAAGACAATCTCCCGGCTCGAGATGTCCTCTTGCTGGTGAATCGTGTCTGAAGAGGTGCAACAGAGGAAGATGAACTGTATCAGCTGAGGCGAATCCACATATATCACAGATATTCTCGAGTACCGTCATATTCACACAATGGTCGAGCGTTGAGTCGTTCTTTTCTTTCGTGTCTGTTCCAATAGCATTTCGGTTGTCATTTGTGATGTTCGTGTCTGCCCACCATTCGTGGCTGTGCTTCTATCATGCCAAACATACACTTCATCACTCTATATGCCCCCTTCATCTCTCATTATGATGCACCTTATACCGTGTTCCACCACCAAACGCATTAAATCGCATTTCCAGCGACCACGGGCCTTGATGATGAAATGCAAATGCCACCCCTGAATAAATCATGGCAGAAAGACGTCCAGAACTGAAGCCACAAGGCGACAGAGGCAAAGCAGGTAGAAAAGGGGGCCCGCTTCAAGGTAGGACAAGAGCAGCAAGGCGCTGCCAAAGTCCGTCCCTTTCCAAAGACACCACCTTCCACCGAACGTGGGCACGACAAACCAGTCGAGCCTCGTTTCTTTTCGGCCATTCCTCGCGCGAAAACAAACGTGTAAAGAAAGTCTTCTGAAGCATGATTGGAGGACCTCCGTGGTATCGTGCGCGCACCTTCAATAAATATGTAATGCAACAACCGTCATTCATCCGGAACCAAATGAACCCTCCTCCTTGGATTTCCGTTTTGTATATGCCAGCCTCGAAAACGCCACACTGATGCTGATGACATGAAAGACGTCTATTGGGACGTACGGAGCCTGATCTGCGAGGCCCCAAACCGGAAAATCAATATATATGTAACAATGATGTCTGTGAAGTCGTCGAAGTGATTTTTTTGTTGTTGTGTGGTCGAGTATGACAATTACGATTAGAGACTTCGTACGACGGTGTGTTAAGTATTGTTGAGAGTGGTTGTGTTTTTTTGTCTGCAGCGACGTGGAGCGGTATTTGACTCATCCTTCATGTCCACGCTGGCTGTTATTGTTGCGTGTGGACTCATCGGACGAGCTGCTCGAGTCGTCATCCTGCCCGTTATCGTTGAGCGAGGCTTTGCGCAGGTACTTTTCGGCCCTGTTCTGAGCCGCAAAGGCATCCTGGGCAGCCTTTTGGGCCTTGGCTTGCTTACTCCACATCTTGGCGTAAACATTGCCCTGCTCCAGTAGATGTTCGTGGGTGCCACTTTCGATAATGGCGCCATTCTTCAGAACCAAGATCTGGTCTGCATGGGTAATGGTGGAGAGGCGATGGCTGCCGGCAGAATGTTAGTACATACATCATTCCCAAGGTAGAGCAACGGCCTGCACAAGTGTCGACAAGAAGAGTGTCATGGGAATGTACTTACGCAATGATCAGGAGCGTACGGCCCTGGCCAATCTTAGCAAGCCGGGACTGGATCTCCTGTTCCGTCTGGGTGTCGAGTGCCGAAGTCGCCTCATCCAGCATGATGATCTTGGGGTTCTTGAGTAACGTTCGGGCGATTGCTACCCGCTGTTTTTCACCGCCGCTTAGCCGCAGGCCGCGCTCGCCGACTTTCGTGTAGTAGCCATCGGGGAACGACATGATTCGCTCGTGTATGCTCGCAGCCTGGCAAGCGGCAATGATGTCCTCCTCCGAAGCGCTCTGATTGGCGTAGCGCAGGTTATACATCAGAGTGTCGTTGAACAAAACGGTATCCTGTGGCACCACACCTATGTGGCGTCGAACAGAATCGATTGTGACATCCTTGATATCCTGGCCATCAATTCTGATGACACCGCCCGTGCTGTTGAAGTAGCGGTATAGAAGTCGGAAAAGCGTCGACTTGCCGCCGCCCGACTCTCCCACCAGAGCTGTCGTGGTACCCGGCTGGCACTTGAAGCTCAAATCTCGCAGCGCCGGTCGTCGAGGATCGTAAGCGAATTGTACTTTAGAGAATTCGATGAGTCCGTCGCACGAAGTGACAGGTCGCGCACCGGGACGGTCCACAACCGTGGGTCGCTGCTTGAACAGCTCCAAGAGTCGTTCGCCAGAAATCATGGCCTGCTGCACAGTCCTGTAAAAAGTACCAAAGAAGTTGAGAGGTCCCTGCAACTGGTTGAGGTAGGTCATCAACGCCACAAATTCGCCGACTTTTCTCTGGCCTGTGCTGACTTGGTAAGCTCCGAGCATCATGGTGATCAGCATGCCGGTCATGAACACCAATGATTGGCACATGTTCATGGAGGAGATGCTCCAGGTGACTCGGGCCTCCGCCGCCTGGAAATTTTGGATGGCCTGCCTGTAGCGCTTGAACTCGAACTCCTCGGCGTTGAAGTATTTGACGGTTTCGTACGAGATAATCGAGTCGTTCTTGACCGCTTCCTCCTCGCGATCGGCGTTGGACATGAGCCTTCTCTGATCCGCCGTGCTTTGGGCCATTCTGATGGTCAGGAACAGATAGTAAAACGTAATGATGCAGACAAAGACTGCGTAGACAGCATCGAACTTGCAGAAAACATAGACGATGGCGAGGAAGAGATCGACGAGCATCGGAAAGACCTGGAAGGTCACTTGTTCCAGGAATGAATTCACTGATGAGCCCTTGTTCAAAGCCGACAAGACCTCGCCGGTCCTCTTTCCCAGGTGAAAGTCCAAGCTGAGAGAATGGACGTGCTCAAAGGCAGACGTGGTGAGTGCCTGGTACGAGTGTTGTGATACTGGGATCCAGATGAGCGACCTGACAGAGCCGAGCAGACCAGAGGGACCTTGGAGCAGCTTGTACAGGATCAAGAGCCCCAAGGACACCCAAGGCATTTGCATCTGTTCTCCAGGAGCTAGATCGTCGCCAGAAAGCTCGTTGGTGACTTCAGCGATTTGGACCGGTACCATGACGTTGACAATTCGCTGGAGTATGAGAAGGATGAAGCAGATGACCACGATTGCCTGGAGTCGGAATTGCTTCGAGGGCCACATGTAAGGGAAGAAGACGGAATAGCCCCTGAGGTACTCATACCAAGTTGTATGTGGTAACTTTTCGGGTCGGTAGAAGGTGGCCTCCTCGTCGACTGTCGGGGCAGACGTTGCCTCAGCAGTGCCATTAACACCCTGATTGGCTCCCACCCTGGCATGTCCATTCGCGTGATAGCCGTTTGTATTTCCATTGATGAGAGGCGTGGTCTCGTCGACGTTGTACAGCTCGGCCAGTCTCGCGCGCTCGGCTTGCTTTCGCATCCAAGCTATGGCGAAGTAGACAACGAGCATGCCGGCCACCAGGCCAAGACGAAGCCCAGCGAGGCTCAAGTCGATTTCATCCCATCCATTGGTGCCGCTGATGATGACATACTTGCTATGCTTCAGGTTCACCATGACATTGTGAGGCCTGGTGAGGACTACGACATCGGAGACCAGGATCATCAGGTCGCCGACGAATGCAATGCACCAAAAGATCATGTGCACGAGGAACGGGCTCGCTACCCAGTCGAAGAGAGTGACGGTCACATAGAGGTATAGAAATGCGGAGCCTAGAACAAAGACCTGCAGAAGAGTGAGAAAAAGCAAAACATGTTGGCCAATGGTTGGCTTGTCTTAATTGCTCTGGGGGGTTTCTTTTCCTCTTCTCATGGCGTATCGAGAGAGACAACGCCTAGAATAGGACATGCCGGGATTGTAATGGATGGGTGGGTGGATGGACGTATAGATAGGCAAAGGTGTAGGTAGGTAGGTAGTATTGACTTACTGTCTTGGGCTCCCCGCACCACCACCCATGTCCCCCGGACGCGGTGCGGTTGTACAAGGCTCGGGCTGCGATGACAACGCCGGCGCAGAAAAAGGTGAAGGTTGCCAACATCATGCAGCACCGAAAGAAGGACTTGGTGGCTGGGCTGTAGCGTTCCTCTGGCTCGTCGTCGTCCTGGCTCTCTCGCTTGCGCTTCGTGGCGGGCAGAGGCTTCCCCCCGGGCCCTGTAATTGTGGGAACCACGACATCGTCCTTGCGAACGGCGGCGATGATGCTGTCGGTCGCGCCAACAACGATGAAGGCAGAGAGGAGGGCGGCTGGATACGCATACTGCAAGACATCGCGCAGTGTTTCTACTGGCTCCTGCTCCGGATTCACCACGACAATGGGAGGTTCCATGGCGTTGTGCTAAGCTAGGCTGGGGGTCAGAAACATGATGGATTATTTGGTTATGGGCTGGGCTGGACGAGAAGTGCCAGCCAGATCAATGGACAGATCAAAGACAAGACAAACGAATAGACAGACAGACAGACCAGACCAGGGAATTGCTACAGGTCATAATAAACAAGCGCAGGCTGGCAGGGAAAGGGAGGGGGGACTTTTGGGAGCTCTTGGGGAGCTTGACAAAACAACTGACCTGTTATATGATGCTGTCCGCGTGCCTGCACATTTCCATCGCAGGGTCACCGGGGAGACTGGAAAACCTCTGTTCCTGCAGCGGCCAGCCCTCTTTTCTCTGTCTGCGCGTTCAGGCTTCTCCTCTCCTTCTTCTTGTTGCAGCAGTAGCTCGCAGCGGCAGCAATCTTCTGTGGTTCTTTTCAAAACTCACAGCAGATCTGATCTCTGCCACACACAGCTACCCTCCACAGCAGAAGATTGTCCCAGATCAGATCTCGGGGACTCGACAATCTACTAAAACAAAACAGATCAGAAAAGTGAACTCTGCTATTCTCGGCTCAGGACCAGAAGAAATCCCGGCAAGGAGGGTCTGGTGGGGCGGGTCACCAGACGGTGTTAGTGGCGAAAGCCACAGCGCTGGGGACGAACTGACTCGGGTCTAAACAAAGGGCAGTGCCTCACTTACCCAGCAGGGATTATCGAGCGTCACGGCGACGGACGGACTCTGGCGTAGGTGAGACGGCCGGTGACCCAAGCAGGTCGGAGGTGCGAAAGCGCGTCAGGAGCAGGCCGGCACCTGTGTCATGCGGTGGACACACAAATCCTAGCGTCTTGCACAAGGGGATTGTGTGTGTTATGTGGTAGGCAGGCGTGGGAGGGAGTGGAAAAAAAAAAGGGAGATGGACGGATGAATGAACTGGGAGAAGGGGGGTATGGTAGGTAGAGGTAGCAGCCAACAATGGGCTGTATGTATGTATGCTTCAACGTCGGTACGTAGTTGTCGAGAAGTAATGATAAACAGCCGCCCAATGAACAAAACAATAGTAACAATAGTAGTAGGAAAATAGCTGGGCGTTGCCGACCTCCTGGTCACAGTCGTCTCTCCAAGGTGATTGGGAAAAAGGCGGAGGTCCTAATGTTCCTTTATGGTAAGGTAGAGTTCGATGCTCTGCTGAGCTGGGCCTGCTTGGGCTTGCTGGGGGGTTCGCGACAAGTGCCCCCCGGACTGACCAACCAGAAAGAGTAACCCGTCCTCACAGGCTGATGGGCGGGCGACCAATGCTGTTCCAGAGATGATCCCAACGATGGGTTTCTCTGGCGTAGCACAGGAGATGGCGGATCGTGAGTGGCAGGCTATTGGGAGGGGAGCGCGGGACAATCGACGTGCAGCCGCGTCTTTTTGAGACCAGCGTCTTGCGGGTGATGTGATGCAGTAGGTATGTACAAGCAAGCTAGATCGCTATTGTCTTGGGCTTGGAGGTCTAGTCGTCCTTTTTTTTTGGCGCTTCCGGTAGAAGGTAGGTGCTAATAAAGTTGATGACGGGGAGTAATCCAGCTGGGCAGCCGATTGTTCTTCTGCCTCGAATGGCTTGTCGATATACCGAATTGCTGTCGTCGATGTTGGATGCTTCTCTGTGTTCTTGAAGAAACTGCGCGTTCACCGATGCTGGACTGATATGCACCGGGGTGGGTAATTATGTGAGTGATGTGTTTTGGAGAAGAAGTTATGTATGGGATTTTTTGTTTTTAATTCTTGAATCACGAACGTTGGTGTGACCTGGGATGATCTCAAACACAAGAGATGTCGGGCTTGTGGTTGGGGGTCCTATTTTTTTTCTTGGTGGTTGCTGGGTCCTTGGGACCTGTGTCCTGTCCTCGAGCAAGAGATCGGCGAGGCCTGGATCTTTCGATGTGCACAACGGCGGGTTGGGGAGCAGAGGCACTTGACTGACTTATTGTATGTTTGTGCGTGTGCACCTTGGCCGGAAAACGATCACGCGGGGTCCCTCTTCTACGATGAATGCTTTTCTTCCAACCTGTCAGTCAGCTATGTATGTACTCGATAGAAGATACCGCACAGTAAGGAAAGTGTCTGCGCAGCAAGATGATGCTTTTTCTTGCGTGCGGTATGCTTGCTGATTCATGCCTCTGCGCTGGATCGGGACAGAGACATGAACACAGACCGCACATAAGCGTGCAGGGGGGGTATATTTCGCTCTATGGAGTACGAGTTGGGTATGCAGTAGGTAACGGGGACGTAGCGCGGTGCAGTGTAATATATGTACCCTTGGAGATAGGCAGGACAATGACACAAAATGACACAGATGACATAAATGATACAAACGCTCCGAGTATAGGATATCAGGGTGACGAAGGTGGAAGATGGGAACAGCAGAAGAAGAAGAAGAAGAAAGCAGAGCATCAAGTGACGGCGGGTTTGTTGCAACTTGCATACCGCAAAAGAGCAGTCGTAACAGAGGTGTGTAGCCCATACACGGTCTTGTGTACAGGTTATACCTACATAGAGGCGCGGAAAGGGAAAGGGCTCCTTCCAGACAGACAGACACACAGACAGAGAGCTTCTGCCGCGTTGTTTTGGCGGTCGAATAGCAGCTTGTGGTTTGTCAGAGGCTCAAGTTCTCAACATGTCGCTTACCTAGGTCGGGCGCGCAGCAGCCAAACGGCTTCATGCCTGTTCACCGCCATGCCGCCGACCCAGGCGAGCCAGGTGTTTTATGGCTGAAGTGGGTATAATCTGGTGTGGTGGTTGCAGCCACCTGCAGCACAGCGGCTGCATAAGTTTCCAGCGTGCAGCGGGAGTATCGTTGCTTGCGGTCGCGTTGCGTTGCGCTGCGCTGAGCTGCGTTGCAGTTGCACTTGCACTTGCAGTCGCGGGTGTGTATCGTGGGACCAAGTAAGGTAAGAAACTGTACATATACAGAGTATTGCCCTGCGCAGCGCGGCGTCTGCAGCACTGATGAGTGAGTGCACTGCAACTGCAGTCTACACTAGTGTCGTGCAGTTGCACTCTTTTATCTTCTTTCTGCTTTCTTCTTCCGCTTTGTCATGGCGCGCACATACATATATCGAATAGATAACCAAGAACGGAAACGGGCCAGGGCAAATAGAATCAGAAAAGCAAGGAAAATGGACACTCTGTCTCACATACCCTTACATGCACGTATAGTGACTATACAACGAGTACTCTGTATAGCTAGCTGGCAGTCCTGATGTCGTCTGCTGGTAATAGGTAAGGAATGGGATCGGCCTCGAGTCCCTAAAAGTGGTCGCTCACAGGGGTTCAGTGTTCCTTCGCCGGCTCGACCAGGGTCTGTCGGTACATGAATACCGGCCAGCACTGGGTGGCTTCTAGCGGGGTGGGGGTGGACTCTCAGGGCCCCGAGTTGAGCGTCTTTTGGTATGTGGGAGGGGGGAAATCAGATGGATCGGACTTGGGCAAAAAAAAATAATACAATGGACCGGGCACCGCTCTTTTGATGATTGTGGGCCACTTCCAACGAGTCCAACAGACGGACGGAGGAGGTTGAGAGGCTTGGCTGTAGTCGAATAATAACCAGACCTCATAAAATCTCGTTTGATCGTTGTTCGAGAGAGAATAAAATTTTACCGCCTGAGACCTGAGAAATAAATATGGCGGTGCGACTTTGTGATATAAATATTCGTATTTCAGGTGAGGAAAGGGCACGGCTGACGCCGCTTATGTTGCAGTGGTCGGAATAATAAGTATATGGACCGACCTGGGCCATCTGAATACCGCTCGAGTATACTTCTGCACGAATTCGAGATAGCTCTGCAGTTGCCATTAATATTGTCTTTCCAGATAATATCCAATGACTGTAGACAGCTTGGCACCGCCAGTGATGTAGCAGTGGTATTTGGTACTTGAGCAAATGAATACTCATTGGCTCGCCTCTCAAGTACCTTGTATCTGAGATATACTTTGCACCCTGCTTGGTAACTATAAAATCTGTCGACGTCTTTCGGAAACCAACCCAATTTCTGGAATGGAACCTAACACGCACATACAGTAGTGGTCAATAGCGTACGTGTCGACAAGCATGGTGCCCCTACGTATACACACAAATCCGATCTCTGATGTGTAGTCACTTGGTAAATTCTGACATACATACATCATGGTGTACCGGCCGGCCGCTTCTGGGATCTGTCCCGTCCAATCTGATCCGCTCAACTGGCGAAGCCGCTGCCGCGTTGTACCGGCATGGAAATCTGCTGTGCGACCAATGCACTCCATGAATGACCATAGAGTCGTCGAGGACTGTCTGGGACAGCTGGTTCGCTTCTAGACTCTTCGTCAGAATCGAAGTGATAGCCTGCAGCATTGCTATTTTTCCACCGACGAGGAAGAAAGCACTACGATTGGAACTGGCAGCCTCAGTTCGTTTTCTCCATATCACACGCACGGGATGGACAACGCATAATAGTCAATGCTCCCATGCAACGAGGCCACGCAGTCACACACATAAAGAATACAGCATAATAATAAGTTGCTACGGCAGACATGTGCCAGTTCTCTATTTGTGTTTTATTACTATAGTAAAAAAAAAAAAAAAACAATCAAGGAGAGAAAGGCAAGAAAGAAAGAAAAGATACCACTCGGCCCAAGTCACCCATGTTCCTTGCATACCTGCCAAGATCAGCCTATATGGCGGACACGCCTTCCCACATCCCAACCATTGGACCCTACCTTGGGGTTACATGGCAAGTTGCAACTGCATCCTTCCAGGCCCTCTGAGAGAAAGGCTCTTCTCTCATACCTACCACCATGCCATCCATCCTGACGGTCAAATCAATGCTGCATGGCCTGCAACAAACGTGACCGTGGCCACAGCTCTCGGATCATCGTCCTCGCCAGCACCTCGAACAACCCCTGCCCCTCCCTCCTCAGCCCCAGAGAGCAAATCAACGGCCCGGTTTTGAGAGACTCTAGACTCGTCTACGGGTGGCTATGAATGGGGGCGCTACTGGGCCCGGCTGGAGACCGGGGGCTCCATTTTCCACTATTCACCAAGAGAAATTCAGCCGGGCTCGGCCTCGTTGTAAACAAGCTTGACAAGTCAACGACGGCCCCTTTGCTCCATAGTAGGGCCCTCCAGAAATACGGAGAGACTGAGCTCGTGTTGGGTCAGGCTGACATGACCTGCCGCGTAATTACTTCGCAACAAAGACATTGACAAAGAGACATCTGGACGAACAGAACCGATGACACCTCCAACAAGGACTGCTTCTCTCGCTGTCTCCCTCTCGGGCGGGCCGCTGCTGCAGCGGGCATCCATGACCATCACCTAAGAATTCCACTCATCGGTTGCTTTTTCGTCCGTCAACGTCAACCACTCACTACCTGCTCGTTGTTGGTGCCGACGACCTACAGGCGAGCTGAGCGCCCACAAGGATTCTCGTCATTCGTTCTCCTTCCCGCAACGCCGCCGGGGCCACGTCCGTCCCGAACCAGCATGCTCATCCATCCTCTCACCCTCTCCCATACCTACATATCTGATCCGTCCCTGAAGCCACAAGACGGATGGCATATTGCCGAACCTCGCCTACCTACAGCCAGCTTCCAAATGGGTCGGGCATAACAGCTTGGATATGTAGGTAGCAGCGCTCAGACAATCAACTCCGGGGTAGACGACATGTACATCTCCCGACCGTGTCTACCTCTGGTGTGTGTACGCCTGTTCGTCCCGAATGCCGCCAGCCTATTTGTACGGAGCAGCATATCGTACGCTCTGGAACTCTAGGTCCCCTGTATAACAGCAACTGTACCATGTACATGCCTACCTACCTGCTCACCTCCCTAGGTTCCACGCTTCCTGCTTACGACGGTCCTGCCTCTGGTCATAACGTTCCTCACGTGCGGGATGGTGTTGGACTCTTGGCTGCCACTTCGCTAGGTCGCCGGACATGGTTCCACCTCGACTCTGCATGCGAAGTACATATCGCGATAAGCCTCTCGATAATGCCAGAAAAGGACGCCAACCGGTCTAGATAGGATCAACGGTCTCTCGCATGGATTGCAGGCGATTCGCTGCCAATTACCTGGTTCTTTGGTAAAAGGGACGAAACGGCATCATCTCCACTCGCCTGCCCGCCGCTTTCAATCAATCCCATCCATCCCCGCGCCCGCGCCAGTGCATATCCTCTTGAACAACGTGGCATACCGGGCACACCGCACCATGGGTGATGCATACTACAGGGGTTCCCATTGGGAAGTAGTACCGGGATTCTTCAACAACTCAAAGGGAAAAAAAGTACTTGCAATCTTTGACCGACTTTGAGAGAAAAAATTCAGCACGACTTGAGACGACTCCGAGGTCATGGCGTTGGGTATTGATGCAGGGTGAATATGACATTTTGTGCGAATAGTCGTCGCTTATGCAACTCCGAATAACATCACCAAAAGACCTGCCAATCACCTTTGGAGCTGCCATCCCTCCGGCTGACGAGGGATCACTGGCACGATCCGTCAAAGCATTATTATTCCATTACACAAGCTGCCAGTCACACTTTGGGCGACAGCCGTCACCCTGAACGCGGAACGACAGGCTGCTGCTACATACCACCTCGTTAAGCACACGGCACGCAGTCAAGTGACAGGGGAAACGCATCCCCATGGGCCGGCTCACAAACCCGCAACGTACGCCAGCAGGAAGAAGAAATGTCTCACAAGGCTGAATGTCATATATGACGCACATGCATGACAAGTGAGTGATCTGGACATGCGGAATAGAAATCTTGCTCCTAGGCTTGCAAAGACCTTGGGCGACGGTAGATGCCACCGTTGACAAGCGAAGGAACCGTGCCGCAAATACGCTTGGTCCCCTCCAACGGCTGTTGTGTCAGAGCAGCTATAGACATCATCTGCGAAGCAGCTCAAAAACACCATTATGGCTCGAAGCCCTACCGCTCAACCAGGAAAGCAAATGAATTGGCCTTGGCGTATGGCAAGTAGGGTATCGGTGAGAAGCTCATTGCTGACCGACGCATTTTAGTGTTACCTCATCTCGAGGAGGACTGGTAATACTTGTCGATTCAGGCTTTCGCCGCCGACGTGTCCAATTTGATGGATGCATGGTGAGCATGCTTGTCCTCTCAGCGTCAGTGAGGCAAGGCACTTATGACTCTGGCCAGCCAACTGTCTACGGGTCGGAGGTTGCCATTTGATACATCAAATATCGTGCATAGTCGAGCAAGGATTGATGGGCGATTTAGGAGTTTTTGCCGCCTCCACGTACGGAATACCAAGATCACGAAGAACCTTTTTCTTCTTCTACCGTATGCATTTCTGTCAAAAAAGCACCGACTCGTCTCTGTGTGCTGGGTCAATATCATGCCTGGTAAGGTTTCCGTGGCGTATCTCATGACCTGGCCCACGACAGCGATTGGCGTTTATACTCGCAAGCCAGCGCGAACAGGAAGGAGATACCGAACAAAGTTGAATCAGACTGGCACTTCGAGTCATGCTTTTTGGCATGTGCAGTGCCTCGTGGTAGACGTTTGATGCAAGATATTGCTTTTCATTGTTCTGAAAACATCCTGCTGCAGAAGGCTGGACAGCGCATAACACATGGCTGCCCGCTGTCACAGTTTCCGCGCGGAATTTCCCAACCGCCTCACAAGCAGAGACAAGGAAGAACAGGAAAGAAAACAACTGCTCGGCCCTGGAAACTGGTTGGGAAAGTGGTTGCATTCGCCACGGGTTTGCAACCCGACCCGCACTCACGTCTGTAGGTATACGAGATTTGGAGATATGCAGGCGATAAGCTCCAACCCCAGACTGTGGCTAACCATCTTACCTAGGTGCGGCATCTCCATCGCGCATACACCATATGTGAGTTTTATGACTCCGCGGCGGCCTGAGTAGGCTGAAAACGAGTCCAAAGACGAGCACAAAACCAATGTCACGAGTCTCTTGGCGATGAGGGCTAGGGAGTACTTACCAAATCAAAACGACACACAAAACATGCGTGCTTATCTCGTCAAGGCGTCTGCATATCCATCTACCACCGTATCTTCGCGAGCAATGTGACGGATCGTAAGTTGACGATCCTTGTGTGCCTGGATGATTTACTCGCAGTGAATCCGGGCACGTCGAGTTCTGTAGTCGCTCTTGGGCACACACGTGGATTAGGAGATGACCAGACTCAGCTTCGAACAGCTCTGAGCTAATTCACTTGTCCCAAGTGGTTAGGTAGGCGACAGAGCCGGCCTGGCTCTGACATTCCTTTCCAAAGTACTGCACATGGAAACCATTTCTGTTCAGTCGTGTCAAAAAGCTTGCTGGAACATACAAACACCCATTCGAGCAAGCTCTTTGTACCTCGTTTCTTGTCCTTGGTACAGCCGTTTGCTCCAAGCTGGGTAAGGAAAAATAATATTGTTTCTGATTTGATCGTCCTGGAGATGCCATTGTCGGCGTGAGTCTGCTCGCCTTTTGGTCGTGTTTGTAGATGGCGGGCAGAACATTGACGACTACCAATATACCCAGCATTAACTGAGAGCTTTCGACACTCTCAAAGTCCATGCGGAGGAGTTGTTGTCATCACCCCCACCGAATCTCCCTTGTTGATGACCTTAGAAAAGGGGATAACAAGATGTTTGTAAGTGTCTGCACTTGAAGCAGCCATTGGCTCAAGCTCCCATGTGGCTGTGGTATATGATACAGGCGCAAGACCCACACTACGCTATACACATTATGGGTTGATCTCAACTTATATACTCTTCAGAGTCAGTCGCCCCTCGTGATATTTGCCGAAGTGGACAGTTTTCTTCTCGGCCACGGATCTTACTTCTCTGCGCTGCAGAACGCGATACTAATGGCTGAATGCATACTTGAGATACATGAAGCATTCATGCAGTAGGACAAAGTCTTGGCAAGAAACGCCTCCTTCAGTTTGGACCTGCATTACCCGGTCATCATATGACCGTCACACACAACTGTTCAACATCGCCTTTCTACACTACAGAAGCAACGGTCATATGGGAAGTCTCGCTCCCAGACATATTCACTAACATGATCCTCGTGTAGTAATTCTCTGCGTTGTTATCATAGAGACATATGCACACGCTCTGCAACAGCGAGAGCAAAGGACAGCAGCTCTATCAAAAGTGGCCTCATTCTGCAAGAGCCCCAATGATCTGAGATCGACAATTTCCTGATTGAGCCGAATGCAGATGCAGGTCGTTGGATCTGGCTCTGGACGAAATGGGATCCCATCTGCCGGGGAAAGACACCACCTACCAGACCACCTACCTTGCCTCCACCGTCCCAGTGCCATGGGTTGCACTCTCCTCCCATGGCCGCCAGACCTCCTCGGATCGACCTGAACCTTTCCACCCCTGCGTCAGGGACTAGAGCATCGCCATCTGAACCGCGGTCTGGAACAATGTCCTCTCTCTGCATGATGTTCTGCAGCGTCCGTCTGCGACCCTTACGATGGTCTTCAGATGCGATCTTGGAAACCATCCCGCGTTCCCGTCCACACCGAAAACGTCATTTGAGGCAAGCCTTCGGCAACGCTGCTGACCCAGAAAGTCAAGCTTGCTAGGTTAGTAGACGCTTCCCCTTGCAGGCCTGCTCGCCCGTGTCCCGCGATTTCTCCATTGGATCAGATCTCATGTTGAGAAGCAACATTTTCGTGAGAGACGGACATGATCTTTTTGCATTTATACCTCAATATTCGAGTCCCATACCTCGTTGCGAGGGTCACCCGATAGATGAAGCCAATGCTTTCCCCGGCTCTTCATAAAGTACGGACTCTATTCGAGAACCCCTACACCCAGTTCCCGAAGAGGGGCGACAAGAGGACAAGGGAGTCGAAAATCGAAAGCATGGAACTTTTGTCATGCTGGCAACCGGCTATCCGCGCGGTGCCTGCGCGGCAGCAACGCGGCCGTTCACATCTCCTGCATACTTTCTTCGCAACTCATCCCCATGCTGTGGCCATCCGCCCTTCGCCTATCGATCTTGTGACTCCCAAGTGATCGAGGCGCTTCAGTCGGTCTACCGAGCACCATTGACCCCGGATTCAAATTCTGCCCAAGGCTGCGACGCGTAGGTACCCGACCGATTGAAGAGGTCGCTCGCCACCTGTGGCCGTCATATTTCACACTTCTGGACTTTCGACTTGCAGCACGACACGACACTTGGTTTCGTCAGCATTTGATGTTCTTGGTTTTTCCAGTGCGAATACGGCGACCTCATCCATATGGCTTCCGGGGCCATGATTCGCCGATTGCGCTGTTGCTGATTCCTCCAAGCAGAAACCGAATCGGCGTTATTCCCGTTTCCCGTTGGAGAATTGACACTGGTGACACTGCCTAAACGCTGCGCGACGCGAGAAATCAATATTTCCTGTCAAATGCGTCAGCGCACGTGTCCAATATATGGCAGCTCACAGGCAGACCCGAGATCCTCCGCAGTCCTGGAGTGAACCATCTTAGGTACCCTTGGGTGAGGTCTGCCAAAGGACCCAACGGCAACCGAGCTGTGGTATATCAGGCATCAAGGAGAAAACCGTTCCAAGCTAGAAAGCTGAAGTCGGCCGCCCAGTTCCAGGCTCAAGTGCTCCTCCTCTCCCTTTCCTTCTCATCATCATTATCTCGCAACTCGTTTCCCAATTCCATTGTGATCTTGGGCTTGGACACGACGTTGGGCCCAAGCCTTTTTCGGGTGACACAAGGAACAGACGAGCCCAGGCCCCCTCGCCTCGCCTCCGTTCCTCCATCCCGCTCGGAGGTCCTGTGGAGGGAAGCCAAGCGATACTGCAGGTAACCGCGAGGATTCTTCCGGCCGATTGCCAATGAGATGTCTGCTCGGCGCAAGGCCGTACACATGGAGATAAAGGCGGCAATGGGGCTCTCTCAACAGGCTTTCGGCGACATGGCTGGAGGGTGGCAAGGCAGGGCGGACAAAGTCACTATCCGATGATCCCGCACCGTGTCATCCGGATGGATGCTCGTGACGTGACGGGAATATTTGCCACCTACATTCTCTGCCTCTCTCTTTTTCCCTACGAAATCTAGGCCGGTCACATGCTCGGTCTGGACAGCGGATGCCGCCGTCGCGGTGATTGTTGACCGGCTTGCGAGCTGCAGACGGCGTCAGCAAGCAGCAGGCGGCGTGTGGTCGATTCTCTCTGCTTTGACAACTCACGGATGCAGCAGCAGCAGCAACATTACCATGGGCATTGGCTCAAGATTTGGTGTGATCGGTGTGACTCATGGAATATGGTCAAGCCAGCGTACGAATGCGATGCCTAGGTATGCAGCTTGCAGCATTGGCTGAGGAAGTATACTGACGCGGCAGGCCTCCCCAAACGGACGCAATCCATGGTCACGATTTACAAACGCCAGCCTGACGATTCTTCGCTGGTGGGGACACAGGCGTTGCTGCGCTGATCTATCACGGCTGTCGAATCACATCGGTGAGGCGACCTCTACGGTTTCGCCACATGATCTCATGATAATGCTGGGCAGAATACCAAAGTCACAGTCCTGTCTAGAGATGGCCTTGCCGACTGTAGATGTATCACAGTTTCTACCCCGGCAGGCATCTCTCAGCGACTACATATAACTGTGAGTCTGGGTATTAGTCTGAACGGCCAATGATTCGCTGCCATGGTATTTTGCCCAATATTCATTTACGCGTATGCAACAGATACCACTTCACGTACTGTCTTCTTCTTGATAGGGGCAAGCAGGTGAGAAGAAAGTGAGATTCCGCCTTTACTAAGTAAGATACGTTGCCAACACTATACCTGTGAGCACGAACGTCTTGATTGCGCTGTAAAACTTACATGTTCTTATTCTCGGTTGAATTCTACTGCTTGTTAAATAAATTTCATCCCAATACAAATCATAGCGATCGGATGCTGGACTTTAGTAAAGTATAAGTAGGCACCTGTCCTTATTTTCACTTTATTTTGCACCCGCCTAAGGGGCAAGCAAAGAGATCAACTATTGGTCCTTATTTTCCGCCTAATGAGATGATTAATAAGGTGCTGGCTTTGACACAGGCATTGGGATCGGATGACGTATGCATATTGATCTCAAGGGAAGATATCCACAAGATCGTAGAAAGCCAAGAGATCCAAGTATTGATGGATCTTGGTGTTTCCACATAAAAGATGTAGTTGACTGAAGAAGACGGATCGACAGGGGTTTTTATTCTGGGGGTCCCCATATGATCTTCAAACCGACAGACGACGAGACGAGAAGCTGAAAGAAAATGTCCTATCAACTCACAGCTGCGGGAGCTAACTTACGAAACAACCCAGGCGTGTGGTTTTAGTTCATGTGCTAAGGGTAGACGGTCTCATTCTTAGCTTCGCCGGATGACAATGAAATAGTACGGCCAGCTTGCTTCAGCCCCAGACTACCTATCTAACCTAGGGTAGCTCTCCCATGAAACCTTGACGTAGTTTGATGCCTTTATTTCTAGGTTGCCGGTTGCCTCTGTTATATGTTGAGTTGTTGCTGCCTTGCATGATCTCCAACTGGTGTGTCTCTGGCCAAAGCGATACGGCTAATAAAGGAAACCTGGATATATAAATCGACAAACACATACACTCAAATCATCTCAATCTTTATTCCATCTACAAGATTCAGTCTACATAGAGAAGCGCTTGCATAACTCCACAATATTCATCAAATACATTACAATCGCCGAAACGAGTGTGGTTTATAGTTGCCAGGATCCAAGGAACTACCCGGCCCAAAACTCAACAACACTGTCGATTTGAATTTGAAAAGACAATAAATTGACAACCCGCCTCGTCAAAATGGTCCTCGTCGCAGGCACACCACCCGCCCAGCAGGTCGACATCCTGGCCAACGAGAGTGGTTCCTCCCCGTCGCCGCTCCGGCGCCTGACCGTGGACCTGCCGCTCGACTACGACGCGTGCAGCTCCGCCGGCCGGTCGGGCACCATCCGGGTGAACCAGGGCGGGGCCGAGGGCGTGCTGACGCTCACCCTCCACCGGACCGTCCGCGTCCCCGACAACCGCGACGTCAGCGGCCTGCCGCCCAGCCTCGGCCAGTTCCCCCTGTTCCGCGTGCAGGACCACGCCGCCCGCCTGCCCGAGGCGATGGCCGCCAAGGGCGGGCTGTTCTTCCCCATGTACCAGCGCGAGGCCATGTGGATCAGCTTCTCGGCCGCGCGGCCGTTTGCCGTCAAGGTGCACGTCGGCGGGGTCAACGCCGTGTCGGGGCTGCCGCGGGAGGACGGTAAGGACACGGAGAAGACGCGGGAGAAGCGCGCGCGGATGGCCAGGGAGGGCAAGTCCGTCCAGGACTACATGGTCGTCCCCGGGCAGCCGTGGCTGGACGGCATCGCCAGCGAGGACGGCCGGATCCGCCAGTTCGTGGCCAAGCCCCAGGGCGGTGGGTTCAGCGTCGAGGCCCAGGTCACGGGCCAGGAGAAGACGGGCGGCATCCAGATCGAGGTGATCCCCGCCCGGTCCGGCGTGCCCCGGGAGATCGACGTGCGGTACGAGGACAAGCAGAGCCGCGTCGTCGAGCGCGCCCTGGCGCTCGCCGAGAAGGGTATAAGTGAGGAGAGCTCCGTGGGGGATCTCCGGCGGCTCCTGGCCGAGGAGTTTGGCGTGCCCCTCGAGGACCAGAGCGTCGACGTCAGTCCGTACGACTATGGCCTGTCGTCTAGCCTCAACCCCGACGAGGACGATTCCGTTTCGACGAAGCTCGGAAATCTGTACTTTGGGCCAAATGTCTCTCTCGTCTTGTCGCACCGCATGCCTCCCCCGACTATCGACTTGAGATACTCGCGTGCCGCTCCTCCTCCTCCTCCTCCGGGCGGCGGTCCTAGTATTGTCCCAGGTACGCTTCTCCTTCCTAGTAATATTTATGACTCCTTTGCAGCTAATCAAAACTCCGCTACAGAAGTCTTGTGCGCGAGCATAACCCCAGACATGAGCTCCGCCGCGCCGGCAGCCGCCCCCTACTCGGACCCGGAATCTGTCGACAACGCCCCCGCGCCCTCCGTCATGCCACGGGTCTTTGCCAAGAGGGCCCGCACGGTGAGGTCGGCGGCCCCGCCCAGCAAGGTCAAGGAGATGGGCATCGCGGCCGGCGGCCTGATCCGGCAGACGATCGAGCCGGACGGGCACCCGGCCGACACGTGGGACGTGGGCGCGGCCATTCTCTTGAACCTGCAGATCCTGAACTCGGAGTCCTTCTCCGAGGCGACGGGCCTGCCGCTGCCGACGACGCCCGTCGATGCCGCCACGTACGCCAGCCACGGGTACCCGTTCTTTGAGATCTGGGGCGAGGAGCGGACGGGCGTGGCGGGCGAGTTCGGCGAGGTCAAGAGCGTCGCGCAGATCGAGGCCGAGAGGGCCCGCGAGAGGGGCGAGCAGGCGCCCGAGGAGGAGGAGAGCGTGCCGCAGCGGATTCATGTTATCGGGCAGTACCGCAGCACGTTCCGGCCCGTGGCGCTGCTGAAGAAGGAGTTGGAGGGTGTCAAGATTGAAGACTGAGGGACGAAAGAGATGTTGTTTGGGTACAGAAAGGAGGGGGGAGTGGAAAACAAAAATAACAAGGCATTGGCTTAATGAGGATTGGAAATTAGAAAATTGATACCAGGAGAGATGAACATTGGTGCCCGGCAACTGGTTGCCTGGTGACTAGCACGATCGCCGAATTTGAGAGAAGACAACAGGTTTTGCCGACTAGTCGATGCAGAGCTACTTATTTAGCTAATTGAAGAAGCCATCATAGGTCCCAGCTAAGGATCATAACCTGAATGAAACAAACTGGATGCTGCTTAGACCAGAGGTAGCGGTCCGCGCAATAATCAACTGCTCTGGACGTAGTTCAACCCCCCTTAGTGTCGTGTTTTCTTTTGGTTCTTTTCAAGCTTCTTTTGGATATTGATTTGCCTTCGTCCTGCTTCGTATCTTGCCCAGGGTGGCCCTGAGCATCATCGATCATATGTGCCTTTGGTACGTACTTCACTGTTCTCTCCAACAACAAAATGTTTCGTATACGCTGGTAAGAAGCTGTCACTCCTGCGAACTCGTCTCTTGGGCTGAGCGTTTGAAACTAGTACCCGTAATCTCGCCGAACTGACGAAGGACAAAAGCCATGATTTCCGAGTGAGTACGGCACCCCGCTGGGTGATCACGATATCAGAAATATGAGATCACGTCGATTGATTTCGGGTATAACTTGTAGTCGTGTTCTAAACTAGTCAAACATGATAGCAACATTCTCTCGGGCTTCTACTATATTTCAACCACTAGAGTGGGATATTTATATCAGGACGATTCGAGCTGGTTTATGACTCGGCTAGTTTTTATTCTCGATGTCATAATCTGAGAGTATTTTCCTCATAAAGGATCCCGACCCAGCAATTTATTAGAGCTACCGAAACCTTATATTGAACGAAACATCATAGTATACCCGAGAAAGAAAGAAGAAGAGAATGAATCCTAGTCCTACTTTAGAAAACACTCCCTCTAGCCGGACTAGTAACTCAATTCTTGCCCTCTCCCTCTTGCGCCCGCTCCTTCTCCTGCACCTCCTTCTTGTACGCGGCCCAGTCGTCGCTCCGCGGATACGGCGCATCGGGGACCGGCAGGCCCAGGAACTCGCACAGCGGAGCCCAGCCGCTGCCGGTCTGATACTCGAGAAAATTGTCCCCCTTTCGCCTCGCCGCATCCCGTACCAGCGCGTTCTGTCTGCGGTACGCTTCCCGGCCGTGCTTGGCAAAGTCGTCGTTCCACTATAACCGTGAGTATGAAAATGAACCAGTCCCTCGCATCTCTTAACGGGGCCAGAAAGAGGAAAAAAGAAACGTACGCAGTACCGGTGATACCTGCTCGACACGGGCGCCATGGGGCTGGGGTTCGGGTCCGGCGCCGCGAGGTGCGCGTGGACCAGCGTCGCCGCCATGCTGTCGTGCCACCGGTCCTCGTCACGGACCGTGAGGATGACGCGGGCGTCCGGGTACGCCGCCATCAGCTCCCCGGGGAATATGGCGGCCGGGTAGTCCGCCAGAGCCTATTATTTTTCCGACATGGTTTCAGTCTCGTCTGGTCTTGCACGTGCCCTGACTTTGCCCGGCGTGGCCGCCTCCAACGAGGCCGAAAACAGAATCCCCCCGTGGTCCGTGTGGGACGGGAAAGGGGTCGTCGATATTTACCTCGAAATCCCCGAGTATATTGTCAAACTGCTCGCGGCCGTAGGGCTCGCCCTTGCCCTCGAACTTGGCGTCCATGGCCTCTGCCCAAGCCGCCTGGTGCTTGTTCTTGCCCACCTCGCGCATGTGGTACACGGGTGATATACCCAGCTGGGCCAGCGCCTCTGCTATTGCTGTTACGAAAGTTGTTTGTTCAGCCTTTCTATCATGTCCCTTGGTATTGCGGCAAAGTCGCACTCACATTGTGTCCCTGTGCGGGGCATTCCGAGGACGAGGACTTTCATGACTGCCGACTCAAAAGAGTCTGCTTGCACTAAAATGAATTTGTTGAAATATTTGATATTTTTGGTCTTTCAAGTCCCGTTATGCTATATATAGTGTGTTATAGTCTGCTTTATACTAGACTCTTGGTGTGAGGTATTATAAAACAAGAGTCACGGGTTGTGATCGATGCCCGGTTCTGCCCGACTCGATCCTTCGTTTCTCGCTTAAATACCACAGAAGGCGTAAGCAACGCTCGAGTATAACTCGGCCGTGGGCGAGCAAATCGAAATCCAGATACACATTTTGTACAAGTCTAGGCGGATTGACATCAGATGGATGAGGTGATTTCCAAGAGACGGGTTCTGCCTTTGCTGCTGATTGGGTCGGTCTCTCCTCCTGTAGTGGGCAGTCAATCGCTCTCAACCTAGCAGTGTCTCAACCTAGCAGTGCTAAAGCGCCAGGAACGAGTACTTTGCCCAGAGTCCAACGTCGCCGGCCTTGTTGTACGTTGAAGTAATACATATTGGTACAGCAGTGGCCACCATTCATCGAATAGTCGCGGAAACCGCTCAAGACCTACGGAAGAGCATACCGGGGCTCTCATCCTCTTCCTTGATCTTCAATATTCTGTCCATGGCCTTGCCATGGTCCAGGACAAAGCCCTGAGAGATGTCCAGCTTGAGTCTCTGGCCATTGACCTCGATGGGCGCAAAGCCCTCTCCCGTCAGACCCCTACGGATGCTGTGGAAAAAGCCCGAGAACGCCCAGCTGACGCTGCGGAAGCCTGCGGTGCCGGGGTTCTGCTCGTCGTATGCCGCCCTGGCCTTGTTCTTCTCGGCCCACTCCTGGGCCATGACGGACTCGGGCGCCGCGCCAAACGGCCTGGGGTTGTACATCTTTGCGCTGAGGACCACGTCGTGTGGAGCGGCCACCGTCCTCTTGAGGGGGATACCGGGCAGTGGGCTCAGCTTGCGCGAGAGTATCTCGATTTGAATCTTTTGGGGCGCAGAGTAGCCGGTCCTTGTCGCCGCAGCAGCCGCCGCCGGCTCGTTGGGAAGGACCCTGATCCTGCGCACGATATTGGCCGGCTTGAGCATAAAGTTCATACCCAGAGTGGCGAGCATGATGCCCACGGAACCGAAAGCGTAGGCCGTCCATGCGGGCACGCCCGGCGGCGGGTTATAGACGTTGAAGATGATGTTGAATGTCGCTCCTCCTATGCAGGCGAGCCCGGCCATGTAACTCGACACGATGAACAGCTTCTGACCGGCGCCCTCGTACAGAATCGCTCCGCCGGGCCGCTGTGCCAGGCCCTGGGCGTACGAGGTGGACGCGACGGGAGTTTTCGAGACGGACGCGGCCCTCGTCTTTGCGAGCTGGGCCTTGGTGCGGCTTTCTTGGCAGCGGGCGCTCGAAGTGAAGAACCTCGTCGACCGCCGGGAAGCGGCCAGTCGAAGGAGACATGGCGACTGAGCAGAGGCGCTGCTGCTGCTGCTGCCCTGCCGGGCAGTCGACGTCAGAGAACTCCTGATGAGAAGGAGGACGGGGTGCGTAAAGCCGCGACAATTGGTCGCTGCGGTCGCCATTGTAGTTGAATTGAGTTTCCCAGCAGCAATTACGCTCGTTATATCCCAGTCGGCAGTGAGGCAATGGCTGCGCAAATAGTGGGCGTGTGATTCGTCAAGTCGCAGGGACCAAGATCAGATCAGATCCGAGAATTATTATCGCGACAAGCTTCTCATCCAATGACTGAAGTCCCCTGGTTGATGGCAAAGCTGGTCCTGGGACCCAGACGAGCCAGAGAGCTTCCAGATTAGTGGAATTTTTCGGGGGACCTGGTTGGTGCTTTCAGAAAGCTTCGGCGAAATGTTGTCTGTGAGAGAGAGCGCTAAGAATAAAACAAGCCCGTCTCTGCAGGGGGCCCCCACGACCTCTCTTGTAATGTAGGTCCGATTTGAAGCCCGGGAAAGGCCGGTGCGCCCCAACCAAAGATTTTGGGAAGGTTGAGCGAGTTGAGAAGTTGCGAAAAGCCAAAGTAATATTTAGGTAACGTCCAGGTGGAAGCTGTTTTCATTCGCAGATAAGATTATTCAATACAGTAAATAGCAGTACTATGTACGTAGAAACCCCCCGATGTCTAGTAAAACGACTCTCTATTCCGTAACTTGCTTACCTCGAACCCGTTACCTAGCTCGATCGGACATCCCAACTATCTAGTAGCACCTATCTCAACAGCCCCGGAAAAAAAGCTCAATTGAGCTTCGCATTCCAATTCCCCCCAAAACTCTTCCACCTTCCCACTCTTCCACCTCTGGGCATACAAATGGCTTCCTTTGCGACAGCGTGTCGCCTGTCGGCCCGGCTGACAAGCCGCAGAGTCGCCCAAGATGCTTCCGTCAGAGGTACGTCTTCTACTCGGTCCTGGGAACGCCATGGAACGCCGGGGTTGGGATAAGCAGGACGAGCATTGACTTTCTCACTCCAGGTCTCCGGACGACGGCCGCGTCGCGAGCCGCCCAGAACTTCACCATGCCCGCCCTGTCGCCGACCATGACCGAGGGCAACATCGCGTCGTGGAAGGTCAAGGAGGGCGACGAGTTCGTGGCCGGCGACGTGCTCCTCGAGATCGAGACGGACAAGGCCTCCATGGACGTCGAGGCCCAGGACGACGGCATCATGATGAAGATCTTCCAGGGCGACGGCAGCAAGAGCGTCCAGGTCGGCACCCGCATCGGCGTCCTCGCCGAGCCCGGCGACGACATCAGCTCCCTCGAGCTCCCCGCCGACGAGTCCACCAAGTCCTCCTCCGCCCAGCCGCCCAAGGACGACGCCAAGGACACCACCTCCGGCCAGCCCAGCGAGGCCGCCCCCCAGAAGAAGGCCGCCGACCCCAGCCAGAGGAAGAAGTCGTCGGGCGGAAAGGCGCCGCCCCAGAAGTACCCCCTGTACCCCTCGGTCGAGCACCTGGTCAAGGAGCACAAGCTGGACGAGGCCGCCGTCAGCGAGATCACCCCGACCGGGCCCCAGGGCCGCCTCCTCAAGGGCGACGTGCTCGCCTACCTGGGCATGGCCACCGAGTCCCGGCCGGCCGACATCAAGAAGCGCTTCGACCACAACTCCCACCTGGACCTGAGCAACATCAAGGTCGCCGCGCCCGCCGCCCCGGCCAACAGGCCCGCAAAGGCCGCGGCAGCCGCCAAGGCCCCCGTCCCCGAGGATCTTGTCATCGCCGTCCCCATCTCCATGGAGGCCGTCATCGAGACCCAGCAGAAGATCGAGGCCACGCTCGGCACGTTCCTGCCCCTGTCCACCTTTGTCTCGCGCGCCGCCGAGCTGGCCAACGACGAGCTGCCCCTGCCCGCCAACTACAAGCCCTCGGCCGACGAGCTCTTCAACCAGGTCCTCGGCCTGGACAAGGTCCCCGCCAAGGCGTCCCGCGGCTTCTACATCCCCCAGATCGCCGCCCTGCCCACGCCCTCCTTTACCGGCGTCGCCCCCAAGCCCAAGGCCGCCGCCAAGGTCGACATCATCGACATCCTGGCCCCCAAGCCCAAGAGGAGCGCCAAGCCCGCCGTCTCGCTCGGCCAGCCCGGCATCTCGACCGGCGCCAACACCTTCAGCCTCAAGGTGCCCAAGACCGAGGAGCAGAGGGCCAACGCCTTCCTGGCAAGGATGAAGCTGGTCCTCGAGAAGGACCCCGGCAGACTCGTCTTGTAAATCATGACTGAAGAAGAATTTTATAAAAAGAGAGGCAAAATCAAACGTCAATGTACCATACAGGAGGGGACTATACCAGCGGAGCCCAGGCAAATAGACTATGTTTGTTTCATATCAAGCAACTTAATTTTTCCATGGTTATGTTGTACCGACATCTTCAACATGGCAGATTTATTGCAGAGCAGCGACTCTTACGATTATATTCAGAACACGAAAAAAAGACAGAAGACTGACTGAATTTGCCTGGTGACCTGCGGCAGACAAATCCACACAACAAGACTTGACCTAGACTACTCGTTGATGCCAAACACAAGATGAGAGGCCGGCTCGTCTCAATGTTGGTTATGCCATTGCCAGCGAGAGAGTCTCCTAACAGGAAGAACGCCCAGAAATCACAAAAGCTATAGAGAGACAGAAGAAAGAAAACAAGAACCTATTCCCATGGTATCATGCCCAGTCCTTTTCTCTTTACCTTTCCTAGTGCTGTTGACCTTGTTGCCATACGCCATTAAACCTCAGAGGATTGCACCCCTACAAACACAGTAGAGCTGTCGCTTTGTCGCCCAACGTTTACATGTTGGGCTGCCGTGACGTCCATAATTATATACAACACGAGTGTGAAGAGAATTATCCCAATAAAAGAAAATAAGAAACAAACGGAAAAGTTGAAAAGAGCAATACCACAAGCAGAACATCATCTATTGGTACTCGCTCGTCGGATAGAACGACACTGTGGTGTTATTAGGCGCCAGAGTACCAGGCCCTGAAGACGGCGGGCCCAGGGTGTACTGATTGTAAGCTTCTCCTGGCTGGACATGCTGTCCCATCTGCATGATACCCGTCGGGGGGTGCCAAGTCGGTGGCCACAAATCGTCGAGATTGAAGGCAATATCTTGGCTCGGGATGCTGTCGCTGGCGGACATGGTGACAGCTCCCACGGGAGAGGCGTCAGCGGCATCCTCTGGGCTTGGCTGCTGGTGAATTGACGATGGCGTTGGATTCTGGTAGCTTGCCGAAATGCTTGAACGCTCGTGCTTGATAGTCGGAGCCATTGTCGGCAGTTGCTGTACCTCTGGACTGTATTTCGTGTGCCTAAAGAAATGAGCCATTGGATCGTGCTGCGGGTTGCTGGAAGCTGGCGTAATAACCGGTATTCTGCGATTTGGGAAGGAGACAACAGGCACCGCCGTTGAAGCTCGGCTCAGAATCACCTCCTTGAAGGTTTGGAGGATATACAGGACTCGCTGGGCTTGGGGGTCGTTCTCTGCGCAATACTGAATGATGGCCAAGCAGCTTGCTACAGCCACGTTGGCGTCTGGGTTGTTGTATAGGGATGCAAACTCGTTACTCAGAATGATGAGTCCTGCAGCGAAGACGAAATAACTGCGCGCCAAAGGAGTCAGTTGCTCAAAAGATTTTGTCCTACGTCAGTGATACAATCTGGAGTAGTTTAACTTACATGACGAAGGGGTTGCGATGTGGCAAGTAGCCACCGTCCATTGCAACTTGTGCAATGACCAAACTGTGTTGCGCGGCCTCGACGCATGTCTGAGCAAAGCTTTCCATCCTCTGACTCAGTTTTGATGGCTTGTGTGTTACACCTGCCTTGATAATATACAGGAAGAAGGGCCGGGCTAGTAGAATGATCGAGTGGCATTGCAAAAGATTGATATGCAAAATGGCGACACCCCGGCTCGGGGACACCGCGTTGACTGTCGCCTGCTGCCAATGAAGAGCGACGTGCAAAGCTCCGTTCCAGTCCTGGAGCTTCTCCGCAATATCCTGTGCCACGGCGCATGATATCTTTCGCTTGGAATAGACTTCTTTGACGGTTTCTCCAATGACGCGACAACTCCTCACGGCGGCATCCAATGCTGCTGAGTTGATCCTTTCATCTTCGCTCTCGAATGTCGTTCTGGGGGCCTCGAGGGCATGCTCGGAGCAGTCTTCATCAGAAATGGCCGTCGGTCGACCCAATGCAGCCGACAAGAATCGATCTATAACATAAAGTGTTCGCCACAAGTTTCGACGCACCTTGCATTGCGTCGGGTTGAAGATGAAGGAATCCTCTTCACGATGTAATCCGAGCGCAAAAGCCGACCGCACCGCCATACCTAAATACTTTCGGTCAGTGCATTTGTTCGTCACAAAATGGTCTCAGTTCGCACCATAATAGGCGTATGCAGCATTTCTCTTAGAAACTGACAGCATGTAAATCGCCATGAGGCACAGCGCCTGTACCGACCAAAAATCTGCATCTTCAAAGCCTGACACGGGATCAGCGAGGCCTTTGGCGTTTCTGAAAAACACCTCGGCCCGGTTGATCTCCTTGTTTTCATTCAGCTTCTTTATTATTGCTTCTTCCTCTGTTCCTGTGGCAGGCCTTGCTAGGACGAGGCCGATGGCGAAGACCAGGTTGAGCAAGCACAGGACAGCTGGATCAACCGTGAGCGGATCTTGGAAACATTGGCTGAGCTGGTCGTGGAATGTCCTTCGATCGAAAATTTCGACAAACCCGATGGTCTGTCACCGTTAGTCGTCATGGTAAGGAGTTGTGAAGGACCAAACCTACATTGGTAAAATATGACTCGACGAGGACCTTGGCTGTCTTGATATCCGGCAACACCCCAGCCGGAATGTTGGCAGGCGTAGGATCGCTTTTGGCCTCCAATATCATGTGTCTCTTCGGATCCATTGTGAATCTAGACTTACCAGCGACACTTTCGACAAGCATCCTGATGAGCTGCAAATATGATAGTGTAGCCGAATCTCCAACATACACTTTGTTCCTCGAGATTAGCCACATGAGTCTTTGCCAGCAAATTACAGTACAGGCTAGGAGAGAAGAGTTTCGGCATCAATTGATTCCATTGGATATCCTGGGCTTTTCCTTTGCGCGGGAGAGAATCTTTAATACTCACATAGTCTGCCGGTAGAGTCCTGGAGCATCCTTTGCAGGGAATACGCCTCTGCCTCATCGGCTGGCCCACTGGTCGAACTCATTCTCGAGTAGGAATTCGGTTCCAGCAGATCGCCATGAACAGTGCTTTGTGTTGGTGCCGAATTCACTCTACCACCGGAATGGTGAACAAGATCCGGTTGACCAAGGTTCATAGCAGGAATATCCGATGAATCCCAACCGGTCGAACCCGGCACTTGCATCGAGGCCTGCCGCGGACGAGCTCTGGAGCTGTCCAACTTGAATCTCTCGGGCGATGAGTCCACATGACGCCTCTTGACTGGGGATGTGACCGGACTTGGGCTTGGTTCCGGATTAACGGGTGTTGGTGTGTATTCGCAATGGAGATGGCGCTTGATACATGTATTACATGGGTTTTGTCCGTTGCACTAAACAATATTTCGTCAACATCAGATGGAATATATAGCCGAAGCCAGCGTCGACACAGAAATTTTGTTGTCGGGATGGTATAGGATCGACACATGGCAGAAGAGAAGCATCACTAGAAGCTTTAAGACGTGCTGGGGGGGGGGGGGCTTATGGCTACACAGTTCCTTGGTGTAAGACAGCGTGAGCCTTCCGAAACGAGTCTATCCGCTGAGCAGATCTTTATCCGACCACACATGGGTCAAAGGCAATTAATTCTTTCCCCCCTAGAGCTTCGTGGGGATTATGTGAGATCATGCTCATATTATGTAGTGTATATTCCGAGTTGCTGTAACAAATGGGGAGCGAGCCTTGGGAATAATTGAACTTGTGAGGAAAAGCACGTGCTTTGGAAAGAGTTGTACGTAATCCCGGAGAGTATGTGAGTATAATGATGAGAGAGAAAAGACATAGAGGTATTCACCTTTTGCTTCCTGCGCTTACAGCTATCGCAGGCACAAGCAGTCCGTTGCCTCTTGTCAGGATCAACCTTTGGTCGGGTCATGATGCTTCGGAGCCAACTGGATGTTCAGGTGACATCCGCCATCCGATGGTTCGAGCCACAGGGTGACAAGCAACCCTCGTCTGGTGAGAGCGAAGTGGGACGGGCGCCGGCTCGCTGGGAATAATCTCACAAGTCGGTCTCGGGTATGGATGAGATGAGCATATTAAGCACCATCGGAAAGCAGACGCGGACGAACTTTGTGGACGGTTGGCCCAACGTGGATGATCCGGAGTCTACTTACCCAGGCAGTAGGCAGATATCGTCTTGCAGGATGATGGTAATGGTGGGGGCAGAAGCTGAAGGTCGCGGGAGTGAGTTTCTGGTAACCGGGACGCCGCAGGGCATCGATGAGCTGTTGGCTGGCGTCCTTGTGTCAGTCGGAGCCGAGGTTGACACTGGACAGACAGACTTTTGCCTGTGTAAACCTTGAAGGGAGCTACGATAGGAAGCAACGGAGCTAGCTGGCAGACGACTGTGCTGCTCGCGCGCGGGAAAGAAGGAATGGAAATCGAAGAGAAAGAACGAAAGGGAAAAGATTTAGACGCCGGCCGAAGAAGTGTTGGATGGGCGGCTGCCTTTAGAGATATGTGCAGACAAGCAACTTCAGGCTCGAAACGTCGAAATGGTCGAAATATGCAATAGGGTAACTCGAGCATATCTGAGTTGCTTAAGGTAAGGACAAGCAAGTCAATTCATGAAAGGCAATATGACAGGTAGGGTAGCCAGAAGATGCTGGGTGGTCGGATCAATGGACTTGGAGGGTGGGAGGCAGGCAGGCAAGAGAGACAAACCGCACCAGACTTTTTGATAATGTATCAACTGTACCGAATGATGCATTTGCCTAGGTCCCAGGTGAAGGGGGCAAGGTTTTCGAACGCAAGGGCGTGCTCGGCATCATTCCATGCCGTCTCGTTTCGAAACCCAAGAAAAGAAGACGCCCGTCGTCTTTGGGGGGGTGTTGTCGAATCTAGATGCCATTGGGGCAGCAAGTATTTCATGCCAGTCTGGACTGGAGAGACACAAAACATTGTCCTCGAGGCGATTGGCCAGTTGGTTTTACGAAGCAATCAAGACGCTCCTGGGGTCGGTACAGGTCCGGGACTGGCTGGACTGGCTGGATTGCGCATGGTTGGCGTATTTTTGGCAGCCTGCAGATGGATGGTCCCATGTCTGGGCCCTCAAAAGTGTCGTGGTAATCAGGATGGATGTGAGGTGGAAGAAAAAAGGTACAAGTTGTCCAGGTAATGTATGCAGGGTCGCTTGGTATTGATTTTTGCTTGGCCTTACTTGAGAATTAATGTGGTGGAAGCCTCAATGGCAAGGGCCGGGCGCCAGTATCGATCGCTCTAGGCAGAGAAAAAAGGAAAGGAAGGAACTCCCCGCCAAAGGAGAGCTGATCAGAGATTTGAGAGTCCGCCGTACCTTCCTTCCTCTGGGATGTCATCCAGACTGCAGCTCTGTGCAGGTTTGCTCGAGCTCCGGTGGAATTCAGGTCGCTCTTCATTGGAAGTTGGCGTTCACCGGTGACCAAGGGCGCATCCAGAGCTCGCCTTCTTGGGCGGATTACTGACAGCCTTGTCAGGTCCAAGGTTTGGTTGACAAGGGATGCGTGCAGCTGTGTACGTATAGTAGGGGATACTAATGTCTTGTATACCTTACCTATTTACCTTACCTTACAGCTTCCCATAATACTAACCTTGAGGTCATTCCTGGGTTAGGTACGAATACGTACGCAGCAGTGGGTGAAGGGGCGGGACGAGGGACAGGGGATGGCACACACTCTTGTTCTTCCTTGCCTGCGGTAGGTGAATGTTATTCACTGCTTCTGAGGCAAGAGAAGGAAGGGAGAAGACCATGAAGACGTTGCCCGTTCTGGCCATACATGATTCAATGATTCACCCGTCCAGAATGCGGGGAAATCCCCTAGAATAGGCTCGGATAGTGCACCTATCGTAGCTGAAAGCCCTATGGAGTAGCGGGGCTAGCGGAGACTTGACGCACACTGGATCTAGGTAAGATCTGAGATCATAAACCTTATCCCTCTCCTTCAATCATGTTGACCTGGTTCCAGCTTTGACAGCCGCATACATCTTCGGCCCTATGAATATCTCAGATCCATGAAGCACCCTGATGGAGACTCTATTCATCGGCCTCTGAGCTCACGAGCAGCTCTGATTCTCTGGCCTGTCAATATCTACCACCACGACCTCGACTACCGACGCCATTTCTTACCAGGTTGCCTCGCCTTCCCATCGGATAGTGCACCACACGTTGATGCAGGCTGGCCTCCGCGATCCGACCCTCCTTGTGCCAGGACAATGCTGATGGCTGATCTTCACGACCGTGGTACCGCATGCGTCATCCACGTCGTGTCTTTTGACTCGACGTGGAACTGTCACATTCATGTCACTCTGCTAGACACATGCAGACCAGAGCAGCACCGCATCCCAAGAGTTGGGCACTATAGCCATCTGTGTAAGTCACCAGCCCGCCTTGCGCCACCGCCGCCCCGGCTCTGATATCTGCCTGTGTCTCGTCTATCTGGGGTTTCAGCTATGAAGAAAAAAAGAAAACGGACATGGCAACTTTTTGTTCTGTCTTCAAAAGCGCCGACTACCCAGCCAGCCCAGCTGCTCGAGGAGTGGAGTCTTAAGACAAAATGTTATAGTGGACGGCTTGCTACAGGAGAATGTCACCTTCAATCCTGCAGGCGCTGCGTTTATTCTTGCATCAGCCTCGTCTAGAGGTCTCATTCGCCTCTCACTGCCAAGGGCCAGAACCGCATCGTGTACGATTGAACTTAATCGGCACATGCGTCTGACTGAAACGGGGCCCTCGCCATCACATGAGGTGCAGAGATGGCTCAATCTCGCCGCCATAGAAGCACAAACGACATCGGATGAGCGACCCCGAGATCATACATGCTGCTGCGAGCGAAGGATTCTCCAACCGTCTCAAGTACCCCCCGGCCGTGAGCCTGGTCTGTCCCCTTGCCTGCCGCGGCAGTGGCTGTCCGTCGACCACGCAATGGATCAGCATACCAGGTTCGGTCGGACTCCAGAATTACGTCGGCTGTGATACTCGGTAATCCTCCGGTCGTCAAGCCATGATGAACGGCAAGTAGTTCTTGCCGGAGTTTCGTGAGAGATTCGTGAATCACGCGCCATCAGTCGCTTTTCCTATAAAAGCGCTGTCTGGGCTCTCTCCAATCGCGAAATTCCGGTTTGCTTACCAATATGTTCTAACTTCCAAATCCTCACAATCTACAATCTAGCAATCTGCTGGCTTCCAAGCTGGCGCTCATCTATTCTACAGTCGTAGATAACCGCTTTGGCGAGCAGCGGCTCGCTACCATTGGCCATCAACATGGCCATCGAACCAGATACAAGAACTTCACAGCCTGTGACCCCCAAGAACTATTCCGTCCTGGCAGGGGCCCGCGTAGCACTTGAGGCTCTGGCTGCGGCATGCCACTCGGAACTTCCCGTCGCTTTCAAGCGTCATGTCGACCAGGTCGCCTTTACTGCCTCCACTGCAGGTACAGATGAAGTCTGTTTTCCTTGCCCGCTCAAGGAGCAAGATCTAGGTGCTGCTTTGAAGGCTCTTGAAGGTTGCGTGGCAGCCATGATTGCCGACGTGCGACACGGTAGTCAAGACAGGCCCATCAGTGTGGACATGGGAAAGGCTACTGCGTTCTTGATGTCTGCATACTTGACAACCTTGGACGGCATGGGAAAGGGTCACCCTAAGATGAAGTACCGACTTCCTGGTCCGTTGCCCTATTATTATGCTTTTCGAGTTGAACTAATTCTATTACAAAGATACCGACCTCAATCAAGCCCAGTCCATTCTCTACAGACGTCTGTCTGCCAATCTCTACGAGACTCGCATTCCAGGAGAGTACTACCATATTCATGGATCACTGGAGGCGAGCACTACCCTTGCCATGCTGGGCTTGCCTCCTTTCATGCCTGGCTTGACCGATTACCATGAATGCGTGAAATTCATCGAGACTGCCGTCAAGAAATTTACCATCGCTGAGCTCGAACAACTCAACCAATTCTACAAGCAGGCAGGGGTGCCTGTATTGACCAAAGAACAGTTCCTCGAAACGCCGCATGGACAGGCTTTGGCCAGCATTCCGCCATTCACCGTCCGCCCACTAGGTGAATCCACTCCGCCTCAGCCATTTCCCCAGCCGGAGACTGCAGATGGCTTTGAGCAATGCCTCAAGGGTGTGCGAGTCCTCGAGCTGTGTCGTATCATAGCTGGGCCGGTGATTGGCCGCTCACTGGCAGCCCATGGTGCTTCTGTTCTCAAAGTCACATCAGCCAGTCTTCCTGATGTGCCCTTTTTCCAGTTGGATGTCAACACAGGCAAGCACACGACCTCACTTCACCTCAAGAACGGGAGCGACCGTGCCAAGTTCGAGGATCTCCTGGCTTCAGCAGATGTCATCATCGACGGATACCGCCCTGGAGTGCTTGCCTCTCTGGGTTATAGCCCGGAAAGCCTTGCCGCCAAAGCAGCTGCTCGCGGACGCGGAATCGTCTACGTTGCGGAAGACTGCTTTGGGGGCACGGGAGTCGACAGAGCCGAGTGGGCCTCTCGAGCCGGGTGGCAGCAGATTGCAGACTGCGTCACCGGCGTTGCCTGGGAGCAAGGCTGGTTCATGGGACTTGATGAACCCGTGGTTCCGCCTTTTCCGATATCTGACTATGGCTGCGGAATCCTTGGCACAGTCGCGGCCATGTCGGGTCTTTACCGTCGCGCCACCGAGGGAGGTTCATGGATCTGTCGCTCCAGCATATCGCAGTATGACTTATTCCTATTGTCCTTGGGCACTCATTCTCTCGAGACACAGCAGCAGTTGTGGGAGGGCCATGACCGTGCCATCTTTGACTTGAGACACAGTGACAGCGTGGATGAGATCAGTGGCCGGGCTCTCAGGAGCATGAAGAGGCTGCACCCGGCTCTGTTCTCCGGTGAGATGATGCAGAGCGCACTCAGCCCTGGGTTTGCCGGACGCGTCAGATGGCCTCGGGAGCCGCTGAGCGTGGGTGGTCTTAAGATCGCTCATACCAGACCTGCACGACCCAATGGTTATGATACTCCTACCTGGGAAGGTTGGGAGCAAAACGAGATCGGAGCCGATGCATGAGAATTGCACGTGGCTCACTAACCCTCGGTCTTGGGCTCAAGTCTGTTGTTGATTTCATTGGCTCTTTTGTCTGACGAAGTAGGTTCCTATGCGATGTTTGCGATTGCTTTATGACTCTTTTGCCACTCTTTCATTCCTTTTCACTTTCTTTGACTTCAAGCTCAATCCTCTCCAATTATGACCTGAAACGATAATCCCCCCTTACTTTTTCCTCATTATATATGCTTGTTTTCTTTTTCCCCTTTCATGATAATCCGCCTGCACACACATCTGAGACAATCAAGGTAACTAGCTCGAGTCAAGCACCAAGGTTTGTGCACCGGATGATGAAACATACCAACAGCGGAAATGCTTCCGAGGTAATCCAATTGATGAGTCGGCCTTTCTCTACATAGGTAGTCTAGCGTGCAATCTTCACTTCGACCATGAACAGTAAAAGTTCATGAAATATTCTTCAGATAGCAGTTTTAGTCTAGGCTAGCAAAAACAATGCCAATATTAGCTATCGACAAAATTGACACGGTGTTATACTGCGTCTTATTCGCAAGATTTTACACAGAGACTGATAAAAGCTTGAATTGAATATTTCAATAATCCATTCAGAAGAGCATATAAATTCAACGAGTGTTACAAGTAGTATCTTGACGTCTCTCAACAGCTTATCCCAAAAACAATCAGTTAGATAGAATATCGTCTTGGCCACTCCCATGGTCTCTCCTCCTAATATCCCTTGTCGGTATTCTTGCAGTTCACCAGCACGTTGCTGCGCGGGGCGGGAGGTTAGTCAACAAAGCCTGAAGAGAAGCTGGAGAATAATGATTGAGATGCAGTTTGTGTGTAGTTGACTTACGGTTTCACGGTCTTGTAGTGATCCTTGCATGACTTGGTAGGGCCATAGTCGCAGCACTATTGCATTTTAGAAAGTGGTATCAGTCGTGATTCTGCCCAAGGAATAATCTTTTTGTATTTGGTAATCATCTTGTGGGCGCATTGTATAATAATTATGGGAAAGCTGTGCTTGGGAAGTTTCTTCACTCACGCTTTTAGAGCCACTCTTTCCGTTGATCCTATATTTGTGCCACGGTCAGTTTCCAGGTCTTCAAGCTGTCCGGGGGGAAAGGAGTAGGAAGAAAAAATGAAGGTTGAGAGAGATCTCGTAAGAGACGAGTGAAGCAGGATGAGCAACGTACTGGTACATGTTCTCGGGATCGTACTTGGGGCCGAGCACCTGCTTGCAGAAACCGCAATACTTGCCGGCCTTGATCCCCGAGTACGTCGCGCTGGTGCAGCCGTTGTAGTCGCAGTCGCGGGCGAAGAGCACGTTGCCGCCGGAGGACTCGTCGCCGCGCGGCGACACGTCCCCGGCGTCGAGGTTCAGGTCCAGGGGCTCCGGCTCGGCGTTGGGCAGCGCGTGGGCGGCGGCGGCGAGGGCCACGAGGATGAAGTGCTTGAGAGCCATTTTAGTTGTTGGTTGTTTTTAAATCGTTACTTGGTAGTGGAGTTGGCAGTGAGACGTGAAGTAACTCTGAAGGAAGTCTGAAGTCTGGAGAAAGTCGACCAATATTTATAGACGGCTCTCCAATATGATCTATGTTCGCCACACACTATTCTTTCCACTCCAAGAACTTGCTTCTAGACAAAATCTGTGTTTTTCATGGCTGACGACAGACCAGTGAGCACTGTATGATCCGATGCTCAGTCTCTCTTCCACTTTTAGGTAATCGGCGTCACACAGTTCAGCCTGCCAAGAAGCCTTCCTACCATATAGCTATACTCAGCTTCCAACGCCTCGCGGCCAGCCTATCCAGTCAGCAACTCACGATTCCAGACACAAGCGATAGTCCCTCCGCCTTCCCCCGCATTCCTGTCAACACGGCACGGCACGATGGCCTCCCTTTGGCTTCTTTTGAAAGGAGCCAAGAATCTCAGCCGCACCTACATTGTGCGCACAAGACCCTCATCTTGATGTTTTATGATTTGTGCCAAGATGTCCTTGTGCCTTCTTCGCCGATGAAGGTATTTGCTTTCGGGTACCGCAGCCAGAAGCTGATACTTAGGAGTTTGTTTTCCTGTTCGAAAACGCCCAGAGTGCAGGTAGCGATGAATCCTTTCACGACGTGAGTCTGGAGTCTAGACAACTTGGCATTGAGGCCAACGACTCCTCAGTTACCACAAGCCTCTAACATCACGGATCTTGAGACATCGAGCCATTGATTTCCAAGTTTTCTCAAGTGCCTCATGACACAGACTATAGTCTTGTCATACTCACCGCTTTGCCCGACCGAGCGTGGCGCCTGCGGAGGACTTCAGTCACGATTTCCTGTAGACTAGAACCTATTCCATACTTACATAAAGACGTTTCAAGAGGGAGAGAACACAAGACCACATTGACTAAATTGTTCTTGGGTGTCCATTTGTTTTGTACGATTGGATACCCTCAAACGTCTTCCTTACCACCAGTGACTGCCCAATTATTGCTTCTCGACATGTTAGTGACATGAGAGAGACCTCTCACAGAGCTTTAATATCTTGCAGGCCAGGTTTTTAATTCTGCTCCTGGCATCTTTCAATTATTCATTAATGCTCACATCACAGATCAAGGAAGACTCAGCGGAAACGCGCTCGTGAGAGAGAAAAGCTCCGCATTACAACCTAGTTCGTGGTAGGGGACGATTGCTTCAACAAATGGGTCCGATGGTGTAGTTGGTTATCACGTCAGTCTAACACACTGAAGGTCGGCGGATCGAGCCCGCCTCGGATCATTCTTTTGTCTCATTGCAGACCACATTTTTTTTTAATCCCGATTTCTTTTCCTTCGTCTGTTTTCTCCCTTCTCACGTTTTCATTTTTGCCTTTTCACTGTAACGATGTCTTCTGCGCCTGCTTTGACGAGACGACAAGGGGTGCTTCGCACGACATCGTGAGAGCCAAATGAACACACATGTGCGTTGGCCTGTTCACGATGCACCTCAGCGCCCAAAGGTGGATTGCCCCCAATGGCCCGGACCATGAGGGGATCGTGACCCAGAGCGAGCCAATACTGGGCATCTCCATTTCGGGTCGCGTACGGAGTACACGGAGTACTCCACATAAAACTTTCTTTTTTTTTCTCTGCTCCCCCACCAAAATTAAACTATTAGATTAGATCCTTGAGGATCACCGCAGCCGGAGAGGAGAACAGACAATATCACACAGACGGCGCTCGCGATGCCAACAAACTACAGTAATCCATTGAGAAAGCGGACACAAGCTTACATGTGGACCGGACGGCTAGCGATGAATTACGTGCTTTCTGCGGTGAGGCCTGTCTGTCGATTCTAGGACTCTGTGCGCAATGCATGGCAAGCACAGTTCTGCGCTTATTCTGTCGCGAAACCCGGGTTTTCCACGCTCCGTATGCTCGTGGCACCATGCCGAGATACATGAAATAAAATAAACATGGCGTGCCGACAGGGTACTCTGTCGCCGGCGGGTTCGTGATTTGACGTCGACAAGGTGTATAAGCAGGTTCACAGAATCATACCGTTTTTGGAATGGAATAGATGCTGTCAGGCCGAGCGAAGGATTTCGATTGGTAATCTCCATACTTTTGACATGCATATGGAGAACCCGAATTCGAGCGAGGCAAATAAGAGAAGCGAAGAAAAGAAAGAAAAAAGCATGAAAAATCACGTGTGATTTCCAGGTTTCGGTATTGGTGGAGTTTGGAGCCCTATGGAAGAACCCAAGGGCCCCCCTTCCCCCCAGGTAGCCCACTCGGACCCGGAATACCGAGAGAAAATTCAATAACAATACGAGCTGAGGCTTGAAGTAGTTTACTACTACAACAAATTGCCTGTCAAGAAAACGAGAAACGTCGTGCTGAAGCAAGCGGTCAGAATTTATTTTCGGTTTTCGGTCGCCTCCGTTGTTTAGGCCCCCATCCCAGTTGCGTCAAGGATCTTTGGGTCCTCTGAACGTGTCGATCTCACCTACGTGTATAGTCATACAGGAACAGAGGATGACAGAAACTTGCAGGAACAACCCGTTGCACTAACTGCGAGAGGTCCAACAGCATAAGACGCGTTATTCTCGAGAGAGAGGCTTATTTGTGGTCTGACCGTTTGTGCCGTGCAGCCAGTCGGAGCTCTGTTCGAGAAACGTTTTTCGCTCAGCCACTACTGTTGGTACCTGCATGTCACGTCTAGCCCCAAACAGTAGAGTTTTCTTAGAATCGGCGATGCTCAGGAAAGGGGCGACTATTGTGTGTTGAACGGCAGACGGCGAGAATATTCTGGCTCTAGCAAGCTCGGAAGAAAGAATAGCGCAGGTGTATCGTATAATAGCGGGAGACGACGGGCCGATGGATGACAATTGCTGCCGAGCATGATGTCAAGACAGTCACCTGACGGCACCCATTCTTGACTCGCAAAGAACAAAAGCAGAGCGACGTTTGAGGACATAGTCTGGCCCGTACGGCACTTGAGCCGAGGAACGTTACAGAAGACTCGTTCACTGGATGTGGTTTGTCCGACCATGAATCGTGGTGGCAGATCAGACCATCACGGCGTCGGCGACTAGGATATAGTCCGACCAGAACTCGAGGGGGAGGCTTTTGCGCTCCCGATTGGTCCTCTCGGAACATCCATCCTCGCCCTCCGCCGCCGCCATCGCGTAGGTGACTAGAATCTTGGACTCGGAAGCTAGAGGTTAGTGGTATGCCGAGAGCGCCTCAACCGTGACTAATGCACCGAGTGACGAGGCTCTTCGCGTACGTCACTGGGTTCGGAAAACTGTTACTGCTCTTGTGCGCACATATTTGTGTAATTGTGCAACCGGTGAAGAATATGAATAGACTTCATGATGCCATTGACTCTCCAATAGTAAACTTGCAGATCGATACGAGAGAGAAATGCCAATAGTTCGTGTTTGCAAATATACTAAATGCCCAACGGGTGCCACTATTTTTCCGTAATTAGTGCAGTTGGATACGAAGGGGAGGAGAACAACAGATGACAAGGGATCAACGATGCAGCAGATGCAGATGTCTGAAAGCTGTCGTACAGCGAAGATGCCAGCAAAGGCAGAGGATAGGAGTGTATATCGTGCAATCATAGCACATGGTGACGTGTATTTCCTTAGAACCTCTTGGAAGTGGTCGCTGCGCTGAAAGAGTCTGGCGCATACGAGAAAAAAAAAGATTTTGTGTAAAAATTCCGCGAATCCGCACCAGGTTTCGGGCTGTGGGGTTTCAGAGTGACGGTTGATCCGGATCGAGGCGAGCGAAGCTGAATGTTGCCTGGTGACAACTTACGGCACCTGCAGTAGCAATTTCTTTAGTTTTTGGGTAGCGCAGGGCAGATGTTCGGTCGATTCCGAGCCCAAATAGTGTATGTAGGTGGTGAATGTTGCATTTCCGTTCGTGGTTGTTGTACCTGCACACAGACACTCGCATACATACGAGGGATGAGGCAAAGTTGAGGCCGCCGCACGCCATCTCCTCTTCTAGGCACATAGGACTCGGGACGACGAGTTTTCCCTCTCTTTCCCCCGATCGGTTCCAAGTTTCGGGGAGTTGTACGCGAATGCCGATTGGAGGGAAATGGGGTCGACTGCACGTGGTGCTAAGTATAGGTGTCTTGGTTTCACGAGTCAAGGGGGGTAAATTAGCGGAGGAGATGCGGGTGAAATTCTCTTCAAGGCACAAATAAGCAAGGCACACTGGCAGCGACACTGTTGTACTCGACGTCAAACTGACAGAATGCAAGTGCGATCGTAACATCGTGCCTTCTTCCATCCCAGTGCCTACATACATATTGCACAAAAAGGGATTCCGCGATACCCGAAATGCCAAGAGAAGAACCGGAACAATTGAGTAATGCGATCTCAGAGCCAATCTCCATTGGGAGCTCGGGCTCTCTGCTGGGCTAGGTAACCACGAGAAAGTAGGTACAGCATGTAGTAGTACTATGTATGCATCAAGCAGCAAGATCAAATCAGATCAGATCAGGTCGATATTAATTAGTTAGTGAGGCAGCCGGGCAGGCACTTTTTTGTTTTCTCATCATTCGCAACGGCGACCGCGTCCGGCCATTTTTAGAGTTTTTGCGTTTAGGTCAACCCCTTTCGTCTGAAGTTATGAACGGGCAACAAGAACATGAGATGACACCTATAGCCTTTTAGTCACCGAAATAGAGGTACTGACGTCTGCATACGATGACCGTTAATTAGTTCATCAAAACAAGCATTCGTGCTGGCATGGTGATGCATGCATCCTATTGTTCTGGAGCTGAGCTCGCTTACTATAATGCGCCCCTCAAGGATGCCTGTTTCAGTAGAGAAGGGGGGTGTGATATTACTTACATACAGGCAAAATATACTGTACATTTATTTTCAGACATCGTAAAGTGCATGTATATTCGTGTGTGTAAGAGAAAAAAAAATAAGAGCAGGAGCGACCGACCGCTAGGTCGCTACTAATCATTCTTAGTTCAGACCAAGCTCGACACGCCAACTTCAACTCGAGTGAAGCCAGTCGAGAATCCAGTCCTCGCCAGTGAAGCCGCAGCCCGCTGCGGTCCGGATCTGCGGTTTCGTTCCTGTGATCTCTCGCAAGGGTCGCCCCCGATCGATGTGATTTGCTGTGGCTCCCCGCAAGCCTCGAGCGAGAACCTCTCGTTCACGCATGGCGCCATCTCCCATCACCACCATTCGGAATTTCCATCGTCCACGTCTGCTCACTATGCTGCGCCGCAGCTGGGATTGGCTGGGTGGATGGGAAAAATCGGGGGCCGTCGTGTTTTCCTCTCCCTCTCTCTGCCTTCTCCTCCTCGTGTGTTCCCCGTGTGTTCCCCGTGCGTCCCCAAGCTCCCTCTATTGACCCCCTTTGCCCGGGTTCGTCTGAAAGTTCACGAACCGGGTTTCCATGGCCCTACGGTCGGGAGCTCGCAACACCGTCGTAGCGCGTTCCTGGCAGCAAGGCAAAGCAAAGAGAAGAAGAAAAAATCCAGTACCACGGACCCCATGCCGAATATGCGGCTCTATACTAGGGCCAAGGTGGACCACGTCACGGTTCGATGGATCTTCTGCCAAGGTCTCTATACTGCTTACGGCCAAGACCGCTCAGTCCGCGGCTGCGGGTACCTGTTTTGCTGGCGTAACGGGGTGGCTGACACAAGTACCGGTAGATGAAAAGGGTCCGTCTCTTCTCTTCCCACACGACCCCTGCACAGCGTAGGGTGGATTCAGGTTGGTTGTCGGCTCGCTGACCTGAGGCACGTACGGAATTTGGTACCACGGCGTACCACTCACCATGTCACTCCAGATCCCAGGCGCACCATAGCCGCTACAGGCATCTATACGTAAGAATCTGCGTAAGAGTGGCTCTGGCCAGGTCCTGTTTCTTATGGTCATGAACCGCGCTGGCGCCTTTCGTCGTTTCTCTGACAAATGGCGTGAAAATTGGCTATATCCGAGCTCTATGATCCTGCCCGACGCTTCTACGAGCATCATAACGAGGACCCAGTCTGGCTGTTTGGCCCATCTGGGCTCATCTTGCTCCTTGCAAGCTGGAAAGCTTATTGTTTCTCGCCCACCAGGTCGGAGTCATGGTCCATCGAGAGAGAGTTATGTTGTATACATCTAGCTGACGGGCCTCCTCAGATGCGACCCTCGTCTCCCTTTTTTCTCTCCTTCGTTTCTTGTTCTTGGTAACTCTGATACCTCTTTACCCCCAGTAGTCATCGACTGCAGTCATTCGCTTAAAAAAGAATCAAATGTCTATAATTTGTTAATTACCCCATAATAACCCGAAGCCTCTAATTCCTGTTGGAATACATCGTCGACTCATATAGTCGACCATCATCAATCGTTTCGGTCGAGAGAAAGAAGACAACACATACACATTCGTTTATTAATCAACAATCATGGGGCTCCAAAGACAGGAGTCCGTCAAGGTGGCGAACGTCCTCGTTCCCCAACGCCTTCTATCCACGAGAAATCAGAACAAGGAATGGAGACCACAGATCGTTCAGAAGACGGAGGACCAGGATATCGAGGCACAGTTGAGCCAGGCCAGGAGTGTCCGGGACCGTCCTCGACCAGCCAGTGCCACATACGACGCAGCATTTCCCGCTCCCAAGCCCGTACACTTCAGCAGGCCCAGGAAATTTAGTGATCCTACTTCGACCAGATCGTCAGTCGTCGGAGCTCATGATGATCCCTTCAGGTCCGACTCGTCACGACAACCGTCGGGCTCGCATGCCTCTTCCATCCACGACTCCTTCTCCAACTTTGAGTGGGATGGCAAGCAGGCGCGCGTAACCTCGAGCACCAGAACGAGTTCTTACACGGACTACTCCGATGAGCCAAAGCATCAACAACAACAAGATCAGCAACAGCAACAGCAACAGCAGGTCCCGCAACGATCCAACACGGTCAAGACCATCGCCAAGGCTGTTCTTCCCGATGCTGTCATTGACCGAGCTCGCAGTGTGGCGCACAGGGCGCGCCGGGGTAGTATGGTCGAGATGTATGAAAAGGCCAAGGTCCGTGGTAAGCAGCTCGAGCGCAAGAAGTGGGTACAGGTTCTCTTCGAGTACACCATCTACCTGCTCCTGCTCTGTTTCGTATACTTTGTTCTCATCGGTCTTCCATTGTGGAAGGGAGCTGTATACTGGCTATACTGGGTCGTATCAACCAAGTTCGTCATCACTGGTGGGTGGTCCATTACCATTGGTATTGCCATCATGTAAGTTCACGATCGCCAACCGCTTTCATGGTCCCTCTTGCTGATCATCACAAAAGCTACGCCTTTTCTCCCCTTCTCATTCTCTTCGAGAAGGAGCCGCCCATGGTTGAGAGGCCCGATGACTTCGACCTCAAGACTCTGCCCGGAGTTCACAACACTGCCCTGCTCATCCCGTGCTACAAGTCGGAGAACATCATTGGACCGACCCTGGAGGCAGCACTCAAGGTCTTCCCGGCCTCGCACATTATTGTTATTGCTAACGGCAACTCGGACACCCCTCTCGACAACACTGCGGACGTCTGCCGCAAATATGGTGTCAAGCACGTCTGGTCCAGCGTCGGTTCCAAGATTGTTGCTCAGTACGTCGGCTGCTACAAGGCAAAGCGCTTCCAGAATGTGCTCCTCATCGACGACGACTGTGCGCTGCCCCCGAACTTCCCCGTTGTGAGTGACAGACTCGTCGGCAAGGTCAAGAGCGTCGGTTACACGATCAAGAGTGTCGGCCCCGAGTCCTCCAAGGGTACTTGGTGCCAGCAGGCCCAGGATCTCGAGTACAAGCTGTCGGGTCTCCAGCGTGCCTTTGCCGGCAAGGTCGGCAGTGCTACGTTCCCTCACGGCGCCATCTCTCTCTGGGACCGCGAGTTCCTCGTCAAGACCTTCAACGACCACCCTGGCTACTCTGTCTCGGAGGATTGGTTCTTTGGTGACAGTTGCCGTCGTCTCGGTGGCCGCATCACCATGTGCTCGTCCGTCTTTGTTGAGACCGAGACTCCCAGCGCCATCTTCTTCAGCAGCGGTGGCAGCCGTGGTGGTTTCGGAGAGATGACCATCTTCAAGCAACGCTTCATGCGCTGGAACTTCTTCTTCGTCAACGGCATGTACTACAACATGAAGTACATCATCAAGAGCTGGAACCTCGGCTGGTGGGAGATTGGTGCCAAGATCTTTGTCTTCCAGGAGGTGTACGAGACCCTGCTCTACCTGTTCACGCCCTTCATCCTGCCCATCTCCTTCATCGTGCGCGCCGACTTCTGTGGATACTTGCTGGCCGCCACCATTGTCCTGTACGCAATCAACGTCATCATCTTCAACGAGGTTCACCTGCGCCTGAGAAACGAGAGGATCAGCTGGACGGTCTTGATCCTCTACTACATGCCCTACAAGCTGATCCTCACCCTGGTCAACGTCGCGAGTTGCTACTGGTCTCTCTACAAGTACGCCAAGTACTTTGCCAAGCGTCACCCCAAGATCATCGAAGACGAGAAGGCCGTCGAGGTCGCTATGCGCGCCGACGCCGAGGACGATGTTGTCGACGAGAAGAAGAAGACAGTGTCGTACAGCAGCAGCTCTTCGTCCTCCAGCCGCACGAGCCTGACCAGCGACTACAACGAGCACGGCCTCCCCCACATGACGGAAACGACCTACAGCAGCGTCGTGCCCAAGAACAACAGATTGAGCTTTGTTGCCGGCGCCGAAGATTACATCCCGCCTTCCCCGCGGTCTGCCAGCGGCATGACCCTGCCCGGTGTCCAGGTCAACGACTTTGGTGCCAGGAGCGAAGACCCGCCGGTCAACCCGTTCTTCCACCCGGAAGATAACCAGGTTGGACGGACAAAGGACTCTTCGGCTCACAGCTGGGTATAACTCAGTTTACTCTCACTTTTCTTTTTCAATCATCAAAAATTGCATTTATCGGCGTTTGGGGGGCATCAAAAAGAACCAAAACTAAAAGGGGCTTGGGAAAATCATCATCATACATGGTAGACATGCATTCATTCAGTCTACCCGGAGACGACGTTAATGTCTATAGACTTGACCTGCTAGCGATGCACACATGGTACGGGTTACATGGATATACCTCTTTTATGCTTTCTTTTCTACTTCTATTGTACATAGTTTACCCAAAAGCAAGTATGCAAGCCAATGCAAGCAACTATTGACATCAACTCTATTTTTTCCCACTTGGACCTGATGAATACTACAGTACTATATTGAAACATATGGAACAGCTGCGGCCGAGTATCGGTTCGGAGCGATGCCACGTTCTTTTCCAGGGTGCATGTTTCAAGAATAGTAGCCTCCGCCCGGCCTCTCCCTGCCCTGCCCTGCCGCGCGTTCGACTCGGGGCGGGGAGAGAGTCGTCATCCAGGGGCAGCAAGGTTTTTTTTTCCCCTTCTAGAACCCAGCTCCTCGGAGCTATGGACTGCGGACCACGGCCTTGGGTCCTTGCGGCTGAGGGCTGTGTAAGTGGTATGTAGTAGTAGAAGTGCACGGTGGTAATATGAGCACCATGTCGATCGATCCGCACCCTCTTTTTTTTTTCGAGTACCGAGATGGAGATGGAGATGGAGATGGTAAATAGTTTGGGACTGGAACCCAACGTGTAAATAGTGTACCAAGGTACCTGAAGCTATAGGCTATAGCAATGGGGGGTTTTTAGGTAATCCCGTATCCGCTGTACTTTGGCATTTCACGAACAATATGTTTATGGTAAAATGACGCACGGAGAAGGCATGTGCCGAGAGTAGCTGTGGCTATTGTGTCTGTATATTGTTTGTGTCTGATTTACTACTCTGTACGAGTTTTGAAGTTTTTGGACTGACGGTCTCGCAAGCTGAAAGGCAAGGAAGAGAGGATCGCAAGCAAGCAGGCCCCCTATCCGAAAACATTCTAGCACGCGGATCCGCCCGAGACCCGGTACTTGTGGTTAGCGCTAGCGAGGCTTTCTTCGCTACGGGGAACTGTAGAGGGATCACCAGCGCAGTTTTCCGTGGGCCTGGACTCTTTCTCTGAATGGGGTCATATTTTAGAGATCTTCTTGATGCCCATTTTCAAGGGAGGGCTTTTGTTATTGGGTTACGTGTGCGACAAGGAACAGGCGTAGTTGGGGGTCAAGTGGGGGATCTGGGATTTACAGAGGAGTATACTCTGTAATGACCTTTTGAAACGAATACGCAATGGCTTAGTAGGGTGTGATTTGGGGAGGATAGGTTCGACCTGAGAAGTGGATGGTTCTGGTATGTTGGAGATATATGGCTGCTTCTTTTTGATATTGAGTGAATAATTGGTGGTACGAGGTCATGGTAGGTGCGAGTTGTACGGCGGAATGTGCACTTCTTGCGCCGCAACAAGAAGTCCCCGTTGTACCGAGCCTGGTCCGACAACCGAGCTATGTATACAACAAGCTGGAAATGGGATATTGCACCAGCTAGGTTGCTACTTCGCAGCTGTCTGTGCAGTCGTACAAATGCCTTCCTTCTTACTCTCGTTTACTCCTTGGATTTTCAGCTTCTGTCGCCCGATGATGTCTAAATAGGCAGGTGTTAGTAGACTCTGCTGCGTGATCCTTTGCAACTTACAAGCGACCTCCCCCGGCAGTTTGCGATACCAAGTCCGATTCTGTACGTCCCTTCAGCTATTGCCTATAGCACTGCCTATTTCTCTTCCATGCTGCTGCAGTTGTCAGACGTGGTGCGGCTGAAAGGTGACTGCAGCTCGGCCCGCAGCAACTTTATTGCTTTGTGCATTTGTCCTTCTCGTATTCTCGGAAGTCAGCCATTTGACAGTCTTTATCGACATGTATGTTGTTGTTGTTAATCAATTCAAACTCGTTCTAAATAATTGGGGTGGTATCATGCGTGGAAAACAGTCTTTATATACCTATCATGATGAGAATCCGTTCAGTCGTCCACAGCATGAGTGTTGCTGTATCCTCCCGAGGCCAAAAGTTCCAATACTCAAATACAGGCCAAGGTTCCTTGCTGCTGCAGCTCACCACATGCAGGAACATGGTCGTTGAGCATGGGTGGTCCTTTGGAAAATGTAACCATGTCCTCAATCGATACCATGCAGTCCGTTTTGGGACGAACTGAGCAAGTCGATTATTGTTTCGCATTGCCAGAACGGGACTGCTCTCTGTTGCAACATCTTGGCACTTGATCCGTCTGCCTAGTCTGTCGGCGCGAGAGAGGTCATCGCCAAATTACACGCGCCGGATCAGGAGTTGTATTATAACAAGAGTCATTCAAAGACGAATGCTGGAAGACATTATCTTGAATAGTTACATGTACATCAAACTCTCGGTGTCGTTTGAAAATGTCTTCTCTTAAAAATAATACCGCCGCAAGCAGAACCAGAGCTGGAATCGTCTTGCATCTATTGATACGCCCACAATACTACTCAGATGTCAATTATTGCTTTCTCGACGAGTCCAATTTTTTCCAGCGCCACGCTGCAGAGAACCCCAAATCATCACCAGCTCGACTGTTTGCGCTCCTTGGCAGATACAGGCAGGGGAGTTCTTCGTGCGATATGTCAAGTCAGCCTGTTGTCGCCCGGCGCAAAGGAGGACTTGAACTGATCGTACTGCCAAGTCAAAGAACGTCTATATAATGGTCTTGCGGCAGCACTTTTGTCTCGACGGCATCATCTGAGTTGGGCCGTGGCATTCCAAAATACATTTGAATCCAGTCCACTGCGATCCGCAGTGCCTCCCTCTTTTTCAGCAAATATACACCTCAAAAATCCCCCACGAGACGGGTTTCCCCTTCTCATCATGGCAAACTTCCGGCACATCGTCGTATTGGTCGCCTTGAGCTGCCTCCCCCAGGGTCTCGCCTGGTACCGCGAGCTGCCGTCCTGCCTCGACGAGTTTCAGCCCTTTGTCCAGGTCGGCTGCTTCGACAATGGCGAGCCCGGGGGGCAGGAGGCCCTGTCCATGAAGACGGAGCTGTCCGTGACCGGCATGACGGTCGAGACGTGTGTGGCCGAGTGTAAAGGTCCGTCCTCTGCTTCTCCTGATCCATCCTACAAAAGTCTCTCTTTGAACTAAGACGGCGGCGTCCATATAGGAAACGGCTTCCGATACGCCGGCCTCGCCTGGTACGGCAACTGCTACTGCGGCCAGACGGTCGACACGGCCATGCTGGACGCGGGCCAGTGCTCGCTGCCGTGCGACGGCAACAAGACCGAGGTCTGCGGCGGCGACGCCGCCGTCAACGTCTACCAGGACCCGACGTTCCTGCCCGTCGCCGACGCCACCGTCGACGAGTACGTCGCCCTCGGCTGCTACACGGACGGCTCGGGCCTCGACAAGGCGCTGTTCTACCAGCAGGCCATGGCCGACGCGTCCGCCGTGACCACCGAGGCCTGCCTGACGAGGTGCCTGGCCGGCGGGTTCCCGTTCGCCGGCACCGAGTACGCGCGCGAGTGCTACTGCGGCGTGGTCCTGGGCAACGACACGGCGGCGGTCGACCCGGCCGAGTGCGCCATGCCCTGCACGGGCAACTCGAGCCAGGTCTGCGGAGGTCCGGACCGTCTCAGCCTATACGTCGCCAGGGATCTGCAGTCGCTGGAGCCCTGCGGCTACGAGGACGTCCCGGGCGGGAATTCTTCGATCACGTTCAGTAGCGTGTACGTGACCGCGTCCAGCTCCAGCGCTCAGGTTTCTTCGTTGTCGTCGGTGCAGACGTCCACGCCCGCGTCCGTGACCACGACGTCGTACCCTTCCAGCTACAGCGCCAGCCCATCAAGCAGCACTGTGCCCATCCCCCCAGCAAGCACCACGTCCTCTCCCCCCTTGACATACAGCGCCACGCTCACCACCAGCGTGACCAGGAGCAGCAGCACCACCACCACCACCAGCACGACCTCCTCGGCCGCGCTTTGCACGGCGACCACCATCACCCCACCGACCTGCGAATACACCTGCGGCAAGTGGTGCTCCTCGCCGCTGCCCGACTGGTCCGACGGCGCGGGCTGCCTGACGGCGTGGTCGTCGTGCGCCATCCAGACGGCCGCCTGCTTCGCGGGCGCCGGCTGGCCCGACGCTATGGACTGCTTCGGCTTCCTGGACTGGTGCGGCGGCGTCCAGGCGTACTGCGGCAGCACCTGCAAGGGGAGTACGTGCGGCAAGTCGGACTGCTTAGCCAAGAACCCGCCCAGCGGCGGCCCGAAGCCGTCGTCGACGTCGACGTCGGCGTACCCGTGCCCTACCACCGCCGTCTCGAGCACCACGCCCAAAGCCTCGAGCAGCACGTCGGCGCCGGCGTCGAGCTACCCGGTCCCCACGCCGACGGGGGCGTGCAAGCAGCCGTCCAACGCGTGGTACGACTACGCGCCGGGCGCGCCGGTCGGCGGGATCGCGCTGCCGGCCATGACGTGCAACAACCTGGCGGCGCAGCACGCGGCGGGCGCCGTGCTCAAGCTGTACGCGGACTCGGACAGCCGCAGGTGCGCGTCGTACCCGCGGTCCGGGTGCGGCGCGGCCTGCGCCGACGCCTGCCGGGCCCAGTACGACCAGTGCCAGGGGACGTACGCGGCAGGGTGCCTGGTGGGCGGGCGGGCGGGCGGCAAGAGCTACGGCGGGGGTGGTGACCGGTTCGGGCTGGAGAGTTATGATAGCGCCTCGACGAGGTGTATGCAGCAGTACCTGGACTGTCTGAGTGTGAACTTGGGGATCAGCGCGCAGGGAAAGTGTGTCAAGTTCGGTGATGGTTGGTGATTGGATGTTTGGCGGTATTGCTTTCCTCGAGTTGTGGATGCGGACACGTGTGCCTGTTTTATCAGTAATTATACGGCTTTGAGTCTTCAGAAGTCCCGAAACTTGACTAAGCCAGCTGGCGGACATTTATGATGAAAGTTCACTTGAGACTGACTGACAACCACGGCTCGGAAACGGGAGATGGAGAAAGACTCAAGGACATGGATGTCTCATCACTCTTTGATACTGGCTGACACCATTTGGTGGTTATACAAACATGATTCATAAACCATAACTCACTGGCACTCCACTTCGGTCTGCCATAATGGCACATTGTAGAAACCACAACCAACTCACAACATTCGAGCGCTTTTGCTACTATCCCCGGGAAGTCTTCGATACACAACTCATGGACAGACGAGCCCTAGTCGCTGTCCAAGGTGAGATCAATGACCTCGGTAGCCTTGCGCTTGACACCGGCCGATGGACGTGCAGCTGACGGGGCCTTATATGACGATGAGGACTGGGAGCCACCTTTTGAGACCATTTTCTGCAGACGCGCCAGCTTTTCATCCGAATTCTCTGATCTTTGAGCCAATGGCTCTCGGACCCGCCTCGAGGACGACTGCTGCGTAAAGACAGAGTACAACTTCGGTCCTTGGGCTTCTGTTCGCTTCGGGTTGGTGCTCATGAAATGATTCCTAATGTCGTTCCGGGGCAACTCGTCGGTCGCTCGAGCCGGAGAGAAAGTCGGCGCAGGGCTGGCGGGGACAACAGAGCTGGTGGGAACAACAGCAGGGCTCCCACGAGGACTGGATATGCCGCCGCGGAAAGAAGACGGATCATCGAGATACCCAAGAGACCGAGAGTACACGCTGCCGTAGTCTGCACGTTGCTGACGTCTTCCGACCTGTGCAAGCATCCTCATGGTGGTGATGTCCACGTACCAATTCTGAAGAAGCCCCTGGAGCTTCTCCTGGTCAAATGCCGAGATGTTGTTCTCTGCCGTAAGCCGGCGTTCCGTCCACTGTTCCGTGAGCTTGTCCACCTTGGTTATAATCAGAGTGAATGGAGTGTTTGTGCGGTCGACGTGGCTTGTGAAATCGAGCTTGTTGAGCTCCAGTTGTTGTAGTAGATGCCGCCGGCGGTATTCGGCTACGCGGAAATTACCGACCTCCCGGGTACCGTCCTTTAGGAATCCATTCATCGGTGTGCAATCACGACATTGACAGCCTTTCAAAGTGGAACGCGCCCACTTGTTGGCCAGCGGCTCCGTGCCAACGTATGACTGGATATAACACCACAGAAGGTTCTGGAACACGGCTTGGTGGGCGGGTTGCAGCAATGGGGCCTTGTGCTTTTCGATGGACGAGAGCAGTCCCTGCAGCAACGGGATATACAACGGATTGTACTCTGATGCAGGTATGGCGTTTTTGTCTCTGATCAGCAGCTCGAATAACTGTGTCGGCAGTTCCTCAAACTTGTACTCGTACAAGCTGTCGATGAAAGCACCAAACGTCTCCGGCTTGACACGTTCCGTGCGTTTCTTCGATGGAGGTGGCTTTTGGGCGCTTCCGCTTGGTAGATTTGACGTGGGTGATGGCGGGCGAGCAGTCATGATGGATCCGTCCATGCTTTCGATCGTCCAGCCCGCCAGAGTCTTGTAGGTTTTCAAGGCCGCGTCCCGTGGCGCTTCGTGGCGGTTCATACTCCGGCGTAGCATTCGCATGAACCCCAGCATGAAGGCTGTGCGGTTTGTATATGCTTTGAGGAGGGTCACAAACCTGTTTGCGGTTAGCAAAACATTCTGCTCTGCTGGTGTTTCAATGACTTACTCGGTCTTGATGTATTTAAAGCCCTTGAACTGCAATGCCACTTGGTAGAAGATTTCCCCGGACCGTTCGCTGACGTCGTCAATGTGTTCAAGGGAATTGAGAGACGAGAGAAGATCGTCGACCGCACCAGCAATGCAAGCCTCTAGGTCGTCGCTCGTGTCCACGAGCGTGTCTAGTTCTTCCAAGATCTCGTAGTGCTGCGGAAGAGTCCGCATGCCTTTGAACGAAGTGCGCATCCTGATAGCAATGTGAGCAAAAATTCAATTTGTCGTTTTTCCCTCGAGATGACTGACCGTTCCTGTAGCTTGGACCACGGCATCTCCTTCGGGTCAACATGTGTTGCGAGCCAGGTAAAGAAGCCGAGGGGGAGGGGGTCATTGTTGTTCTTGAGAATGCAGTCTAGAGTATCATCCTGGCGGTGGAGTAGAGCGACTTGGACCATCTTGGCCAACAGATTATCGCGCGACCAATACTCGTCAATAGGATTCCCGCGACTTGGCCGTACCATGGATCTGCACAGCTTATCGAACGCAGCAAGATACGATGGCCTTGTGGCACGTGAAAGACAAATATTCGTATACCATGGCAAGAGTTCAGACGGTGAAGTCGACGACAGAAATTTCAACGTTGCCTGTTCTGGGACTATGACTAGAGCCTGGATACAGGAGAAATATTAGTATGGCGAGTCCACGCTGCCCTTTCTCATGAAGACGAGGTGTCACCTTGGTGGAAATGGGAAGGACGCATAAGTCTACTTACAGGACGCCGATGATAATACGTGATCGGCTGGGAACAGTATGCCATGTCTTCGTCTTCTTTTTCGTCGGGTTCTTCCTCAAAGTAGTCATCGAGGTCTTGAAGGATTTGGTCCTCGTCCAGATACTTGGATTCCCCGAGGCTTTTGCCAGAGACGAGGTCGTAAACCCTCCTCAAATGATAGTGGACTTCTTGGATCTCGCCCATCTCGGGACTTGGCGGCATCTCCGGTTCCGTATCATAGTCCTCGCCATCTTCATCTTCCTCTTCATCGTCATCGTAATATTCACGGCGCCTGAAGTGGTACTCGTCCGCGTAGTCGTCGGAGCGCTCGCCTATGGTCTCCTTCTCCAGGATGGCCAAGAAGAGGTCGAATCCCGGAACTCTCACGCCTAGGTCCATGACCCGTTTGGTGACAGCTTCTGCCCGCCCCTCGAGCTTGCCCAGGGACAGAGGCCCTTCCATTTCCTCCTCTGCCAAGGAATAGATAAAGGCATGTCGTGCCTCGGAGTCGTCCTTCTCGCTCAGCGAGAGCCAGGCCTTCAAAATCTTGACAAGTTCGGCATTCTCTTCTTCCTCGTCGAAGCAATCGCCACGACAGATGCGATCGAGGATCTCGAAAAGTGCCGGTTTCAAGTCTTCGTACTCGGAGATAGGCTCAGAATCCGAGGTTTGTGGGCTGCTCATGCCGCCCAAAAAAGCCATGGCCGCGCTATGGCTCAGCGACTGAGTGCTGCTGGGGCGCGGTCCTTTGCGCCTTCCTTGGATCTATGATCGCGGCCAAAACGCCACAAATCCCGTTTATGTACCAGAATGTATCATTGAATTCGAATTGACAAATGGTTTATGAATCTAGCGCCTTGTGTTAGTATAGACGGCAGTAGAAAGGTAGTGGGCGCGATGCGGGACGCGACTGACAGCAAAAACGCGTCGACAATTTACCCATGCAAGTGTGGTGGGTCCCCAAGAAAAGAAAGTATAATCACATCTGCCGATCACTTACAGAGTATCTTTTTCAATGTAATTATTCAGAACCTATCAGATGCTGTTGATTTGATTCTTGGGCAATGACGTTTTCTATTCCAATTGATGTCTTGTACACATTCAGATGTCCTTTGATAATGTATGCATTGAATAGTCCGAATGATGATATCAAACCAAGTGAGATGGCTGCCGAAGCATTGGGATTATAGTTCTTAGGTATGTACGACTTCTACGTAGTAACAAGTATGGATGAGTGATGCGCAGACTTGCCTCTAGCTTGCGAACGGAAATTTTATAACCTTGAATAACCAATAGACAGGCGACCTCTAATCGCCGTCCGAGGTAAGATCAACAAACTCGGTAGCCCTACGCTTGGCGCCAGCCGCTTGAGGCATGTTATACTGCGCGACCGTCGCATTTTTATCCCCGAACGCGAGCGCAGCTGCTTTCCTCTTCTTGGACGGGGGCGTGATACCACCGGCGATGGCGATCTCATCCTGCAGACGCGCCACCTTCTCCCACTCGTCTACGTTTCCTGAAACTTCTGCCAGCGGTGCTCGGCGTGGCGGGGCCAACAGTGGCTGAGGAGGCCGGGTTGCTGTCTCGGTGTAGACGGGATATAGGTTCGGCGCTGGGGGGGCCGTCGGCCTCATCGGAGGTTTGGGCGCTGTCGTCACCGGAGACCCGATGTTTCCGCGGGACGATGGGCCCAAGGGAACAGCAGGAGGGGGGCCCGAATATGACATAACAGGGTTTGCGACGACAGAGGGGCTGTGCTGGGTGTATATGAGAGCACGAGAGTACGCACTATTACCACCATAAGAGACGCTCGTAGCGCGATAGCTGGCACCAGCGGGTGTCTTGCCGTAGTCCGGTGCATATTTGGGAGGCCCTGCCGCGCGGTAGCCCTCGTGACTACTGGACAGCTTGCTCATGGTGGTGATATCGTCATAAAAAGCTCCGAGGAGAAGCCTCAGATGCCCTTGGTCGAAAGTCGCAATAGTCTTCTCGGCCACGGCTCGGTTCTCGGCCCAGGTGGCCATGTTCGCTTCTTGGTTCTTGAGCTTTTTGGTGACTTGCAAGGTGTTCGCTGGATAGTTGGTGCGCAACTCGGTCGTTTCGCAGTCGCTCTTGTCATGGCTCAGCCGGACGCTGAGGTGTTTTCGAAGTTCCTTGTTGACCATGAACTTTCCGACTTCTACAAACGGATCTTGCAGAAATCTGTTCATCTCGTCGCATGCATCGCAGACGCATGCCGTCCGGGGACGTATCCAGTTGTCTCTCTTCGGCTCTCCGCCGACGAATGTCCAGATGTACGCGTTAAGTATCCTCCAGAAGAGTGTCGGGAGTCCGTACCGCAGCAATGGGATGTTGCGCTTCTCGAATAGCTTGACCAGGCCCTGCAGGAGGGGTATGTACAATGTGTTGTACTCACGGACTGGGATATCTCCATGAGCATTGGCGAGCCTGAGTGAAAAGGCCTCTAGGACCTCGTCGAAACCAAACTCGAGCAAGCTGTCGACAAAGTCAACAAGTGCCTCGGGCGACACGATCCTTGCTTCAGGGATTCGCGATGGTCTCCACATGTAAGATGGAAGATCCGGCTCGGGCTCGGAGTACGGTCCGGCAGTCATGGTGAGATCCATGTTGATGATCGATCGGGCCAGAGTGCGAAAGGCTGTCAGCGCGTCTGCGCGCGGGATCTCGTCCCGATCGATGGCCTGGCGTAGCACTCTGGAGAATTCCACCTGGAACGGCGTCGATGCGCGCGCTAGAGCTGGCACGACCCTAAATTGATCAGCAAGATTCACTGTTTTGCCAGAGCTTCAATGATCTACCTGGTGTTGATATAGTCGAACCCCCTATAACAAAGTGCCATTTCAAAGAGGGCGCTTGCGTCTTCTGTCCGTGCTTCATCATTTGTAATGCCATATTCATAGCCCGTTCTTTGACGTGGCACCGCCGTCAGTGACTCGTCGACGATAGAGAAAGTGACACTCTTGAGTTCGTTATTCATTGGAACCGCAGGCGTGAATAGTTTGTTCATCATATCGTATTTTTCGCGAAGCCTGATTGTACAACCACGACGCTCGACATGGTAGAGGATGCGACATATTCTGGCACCATGTTAGTCTATACTTCTTCCTGCATTGTCAGGTCTGTTGAGAAAAGAGAGTGAAGGAAAACTGACGAGGCCTTGAGCTTGAGCCATGGTATGTCGTCCGGGCGGATATTTTCCTTGACCCATGTGATGAACTCTGCGGTCAAATCTTCCTTCATGTTCTTCAGAATCCAGTCCAGCGACTCGTGCTTTTTGCAAATCAGTGCGAGTTTAAGCGATTCCATCATTTCGTCGCTCGTCGGTTTCATCCGCTTGACGGGCCCATGAGTTACCGTGACATTTGTTGTTGGAGCACGAAGCTTGCGTTTGTCCGCCAATTTATCGCAAAGCGCGTTGAATGCCTCGACATAGGTCGGCCTTGCATGGCGTAAACACATGGTCTTGTACCATCTCAGCAGACCACGAGTTGGGTCCCACTGCTGGAGGTCCATAAACTGAAAGCGATCGCCCCCATGCGTGAAGCCGGAACTGGACGACAGGAACTTGAACGTCTCCTGGGACGGGACCATGACGAGGACCTGAGGGCGGGGCAAGTCAGCACGAATAGTCTACATCGCTCAAGTAAAAGGAGAGCGAACTCACAGTCCGCCAATGGTAGAACTCCGCCGACATCTTAGTCCACGCATCAGGCGCAAACTCATCTTATCCTTCTTCTTCTTCGTCGCCTTGATACTCCCAGCGTTTCTCGTCGGGCTCTTCCTGGAAGTGCCTCTCCCCAAACGACGCATCAACGGACTGGACCAGATCCGACTCCTGGGCTGCTATATCCGTCGCGGGATGTCCCCCAGACATATCGAAAACAGTCTTGAGCGACCACTTGACCTCCGCAACCTCGCCCGTGTCGAGGTGTCCTTCCGGCCCCGCTTGCCCGTCGACTTGTTCGTCGGTTATATCTTCGTCTTCTTCATGATATTTCTTGAGCCACCTTCTGCAGTCCTCTCGCGAAAAATTACCCGGGGGGCTCACGGTCTTCTTCTCGAGAGTGGCGAGGAAGACGTCAAAACTCCTGACCCGTCTCACAGATGCCCGCGACTCTCTCGGCGACGGCGCGCGCCCGGCCCCGGAGTTTCTCTGGTGAGAGCCGCCCTTCGGAGGACTCGTTGGAGAGCAGGTAAAAACGGGGAGACTTGTTGCCCTCGCCATTCTGGTATGATTTATGCCACGACTTCAGAATATTGGTGATCCGTTCGTCCACTCCGGGGGAGCTGGCATCACAAGCACCGTCAGCGCCCTGGTCCGGGCTATTCGCGGCAGCTGCGGGCTGGACAGCGTCCAGGGCCTCCAAGAGCGACATGGAAAGTCTAGACTCCGGAGCGCCGCCGGCCTCGGGTCCGTTCTCAACAACCGCCGGGGGCGAAGCGGCGTCATTTTGGGCAGTAGTAGCGTCCATATCGTGCTATTCGAACCTGGCAAGAGACCGACCGCGTTCGATGCTGTTTCGCGGCGGTCCACCAAGTCAACAGACCCCAGTCCTTCACAAACTGGGACTGATCATGAGGTTTTCATCGATATGCGTACCGTCGCACTTAGTCGCCTCCAATAGGCAATTCTGCACCTTCAAGACTAAACGGAGTCATGAAAGGTGATTATAGTCAGGAGAGCTTGGCTATCCTAGATGTGGGACGCGACTGACAATAATAGAGCGCGTCGACTAGAGCAGGGTGGGTCCACAAAACTGAAATGAATATATTTCGGCACTTGTACAATACACATGAGTTCAGGCTCATAATGTCAAGTTCCATGACATGGTTATAATTGTTTATTCTCCATCTTGCCTAAATTACCCGGGCCAATGCCTTGACATAGAAGAAGTCACTACAACTCATAAACAACATACTGCTCCATGTCAAAGCTTCACCTCACAACGCAGCACATGGAAGGATCTTGGCACATTTGTCGTTGTCGAAACTCAGATTATGCTATGCGACGTTCTCGTTGTCTCGTAGTCGCGAAAACTTATGCTACTAACTACGGCGGACTTTTAAGAATACAGAACCGGAATAACCAGGAACCCCAAACTCCGCATCTATGGCCAATGTCATGTCTGGCTCTACTGCTTGTCACGCAAGTGACGGGGCACCCACTTGCCAGGAGCGCCCGAGGCCTTGAGGGGCTCGGCCGGGGGAGCGTCAGCTCGCTCAGCACGCTCGGGTCGCTCACTGCGCTCGCTTCGCTCCGGGGGAGGTCCGCGACCGGAGGCGGCGCGAGGCGGCGGGGCACCACCGGACGCACCCCTGGCGGCCTCGCGATCTCTCCAAGAAGAGCCGCCAGACTTGCCGACCAGGTTCAGGCGAGGCGGGCCACCAGCGGAGCGCTCGTTGGAATCCGTTCGCTCGATGGGTGCCGATCGCTCGGATCGCTCGGATCGCTCGAAGGGTGCCGCACGCTCAGCAGGAGCTGCGCGAGGGGCAGGCTCAGGGGCACCAGACTCGCGAGCAGCTGCCTCGCGCTCTCTCCACTTGCCAGCACCCGGGAGGTTGAGACGGGGGCGTCCGTCGCTCGAGTCTGTTCGCGAAATAGGAGCAGCCTCCCGACGGGGAGGACCAGAAACGGCAGCAGCCTTCTCTGCGGCCCTTCTTGCCATAGCCTCCTCTTCTCTGCGAGCCTGCATGGCGGCCTTCTCCAATCCTTCCTGTCTCTCCTTCTCACGCTGCTCCTTGATCTTGGCCAGCTCAGCCCTCTTGTGCTCGGCCAGTCTCTCTCTCTCGGCCTTCTCCTTCTCAGCACGCTCCTCGGCCTCGCGGAGGGCACGCTCTTGCTCCTCACGCTCACGCTTCTCACGCAGCTTGCGCTCACGGTACTCCTTCTTGCGGGCCGAGACCTGGCGCTCGAACTCCTTCTGTGCGTCACGCTGGCGGGCTTCGAACTCATCACGGCGACGCTCCTTGAGGGACTTGGTGAACGTCTCGTAGTGGGGCACGAGGCGCTCAAGTCTGTGCTTCAGCTCAACGTTGGCCGCGTGCTGAGCCTTGGATTCGGCAAGAGTCTCGGACTTGGTCTTCTCGTAAGCTGCAAGGTCGAGCTCGCGCTGCTTCTCGTAGTCTTGAGGCAGCTTCTTGGCCTCTTCCTTACGGAGGGCTCGCTCAAGGTGGTCAATACGCTTGCCAGTGATACGGAGCTTCTCGTTGACATCGTTCTTCTCGCGTTCGAGCTGTTGCAGCTTAAGAGCACGGAGACGGTTTGAGTCGAAATCGTCGAGGTTCTCCACATCGATGTCGATGGCGTTGGGACCAATCTTGAGATCAGCAATCTGCTTCTTAAGCTCCTCCTTGCGGACACGGTCCCTCTCGTCCTTGAGACGCTTCTCCTCACGCTCCTTTTGTTCCTGGGCCAGTCGCTTTTCCTCGGCTTCGGCCAACAGCGCATCAGCACGACGCTTCTGCAGAGCTCTCTCCTTCTCCCTCTTGGCGTTAAGCTCCGAGGCCTCATCCTTGCGCTTCTGAATAATATCCTTGCGAGCCAGGATGGCGCGGTTCTCCTCCTCGGCTCCAGCCTTGGCCCTTGCAAGGGCAGCCTGGTGCGCCTTGATGCGGGCCTCGTTGTAGGTAGGGTCGATGAAGTAGCAAGTGGTGTGCAGGGTCTTGGCAAGGCGTGTCAGCTGGCTGCGGACAATCTCGGAGGGAGTGCTCTGAAGACGCTGGACGGCACCAGTCTCGCTCTCGGCAGATCCAGCAGCGGATCCGGCGTGGACAGCCTTGGAGGAGGCGAAAACGTCAGAGTCGAAGCTCAGCACACCGGTAGCGTGGTCCATACGAATCGACAGGTCACCCTTCTTGTTACCGTTCATGATGAACTTCTCAATGGTGCCGCGAGTGATCTGGTAAGGCTCAGGGAACTGTGCCAGGCCTTCGACGAACTTGAGGTCGACAGTCTCGTACACCTGGGACAGCTGCTGGAAGAGACGGGTAAGAATGACTTGCTGCAGAGGAGCAATGTACTTCTCCATCTCAGGGTCGGCACCGATCTTGGTGAGGATAGGCGAGATCTTCTGGCAGATGGACAGAGGGTGGAAGTCGACCTCGAGAATGTTGAAGAGATCGCGGATCTCAGGGCGAGCGCGCTGGAGCAGCGACTTGGAGAGGGCATCCTTGAACAGGACAGCTCGGGTCGGGGCGCTGTTCATACCAAGCAGGTGAGTCAGGCGCGAGTTCTTGTTCTTCCTGGCCTCGTCAAAGTCGACCATGGCACCACGAGAGCGGGAGGTGCTGATGACAGGGATGGCCAAGGCAGAGAGCAGCACAAACGAAGCGGCCTTCTGGAGGTCTGCATCGCTGGCAGCAGGGTTGTCGGACTTCTTGCCCTGACCGGCGGCCACGATGGCGGCAGACTGGCGGAGCAGGTTGTAGTATCTCGACCAGGCGGCAGCGTGGAAGAGGTAGTTCTCACCGACGAGGAAGATTCGGGTAAGCTTCTCGTAGTAGTTGGCCATCATGATGTTCTTGGGGGGGCGCTTGCTGAGGTTCAAGAGCGTGTGGATATCCTCGACACTGCGGAAAGCCTCCTGCCAGAGCTCGAGCTCAACGGCGACATTGAGCTGCTGGAAACGGGTCTCCAAGTGACGCTGCAGAGTGTCGGGGTCGTTCAGGTTGATGGCGTGCACTTGCGATGAGTACTTGGCAGCAGTCTGGACGTGGTTGCGGAGAAGCTCGCAGAGTCTGCGGAACTCGGTCTTGCGAGCATGCTTGAGACAGAAGTCGAAGGCCTGGGTGGCAGTGCTCTGATACAGGATCTCGAGGCGCGCATTGTTGCGCAGGATGTCAAGAACGGTACGGTAAGCCTCCCACAGGAACTTGAGCCAAGGGGTAATGACGGCACGGTCGGTGCGGTCCTTGGACTGCTCGCTGGAGACGGTGGCCAGCAGGATAGACTCGGGCGTCTCGCTAGCCTCCAGATCCTCGACGCTGGCGGAAGTTGTGGTAGCCTCGAGGGAGGACTGAATCTCGTCGGCCTTGGTCTGGGCGACAGCGACCTTCTCGGCGGCCAACTCGATGAACTTCTTCAGCACAAGCTCGATAGTACCGACGTTGGTGTTCTGGGCGATGTTCTTGTACGAGTAGAGAGCATCCTTGGCGAGCTTTCCCTTCTTGTGCTCGACGGAGAGCTCAACAAGCAGGAGCACGACGGGCTCCAGGGAGGCGATCGGGACATTGCGGGATCGCTTGGATGTGACGTGTTCATGAAGCAGGTTCAGGGCAGTGGGCGCCTGGCCAACGCCGATGAGCTCCTGGGCGCGCTTCAAGACATTTTCGGGCTTTTGATGAGGAGGCGGCGGCTAAGCAATATTGTTAGTAGAGGGACTTGACTTGTTGGTCTGGGCTGAGGCTGGGTTCGCGACGAGGACGCGTAGATGAGGTGGTGAGATGCAGATAGGCATGTGAGGGGCAAGGCGGCCGGTGCCCCCCAAAAGAAGTTTTTGGGAAAAGATTCTTGTTCTAGGCAGTGACGTACCATGATGGGCGACTCCTACTGCTCGAGAGCAGATTTGGGTGCGGTTTGGAAAGAGTTGTTTGACGGGCAGTCAGCCACGATAACGTTGATGCTGGCTGGTGAACGTGACTTGAGCCCCGCGGGTGATGTAAATTTCGTTGTTGCCAACGGACCCGGGCGATGAGGATAAGGGCAAGGCGCTGGGAAAGAGATTTTGCGATTTCGAGAACGTGTGGGTTACACTTGGCTGGTGCTGGGGGGAGGCCAAAGCCGCGAGGGGCTAACCCGAGCTTATTCCGGTCACCTGACCACACTCTCAACAGCTGCTCAGTTTCAGCACCAAGCAACCGATGGTAGGCAGCTCCAGTTCATGATTGTTAGCTGGCATCCACTGTAAAACACCAATTGCAGCGTGCATCAAGAACAGTGAACGGTCAGACGGGTCATGCATGAAGCCGCAATGGATTTATGGATATGAACATGATGGTTTTGTTTTACTTTTCCCCGTCGGCAGCTATTCGCAAGTTACATGTGCTTTCACATTGACAACAAGAAATCCAGCAAGAACGACAGTTTTATGCTCCTTGAAGGTTGTAGTGTACATGAGAAAACACATGTGCAGGCTTTTGACAATGAAGTGGATTGTAGCCACTGAAAATACCTACGCGGTCAGACATAAAAGCCATTCCGCCGAGTCACCGCTGCACCTACGACGTTCGTGCATTGTGATCGGTGAGGTAGTTCAGTACCGTGCATTAGATCCAACGACTCTGCAAGGCCAACTTGGAAGCAATCACCCATCCTTATAGGGGCGGGCATTGATGGAGCGTGGGAAGCCATAGTGATTGGCGTTTTGTCATGATTATGGCGTTGCGACGTTGTTTATGCGGGAGCGCCCATCATGATGACAATTGATTCCTCTCAGGCTTACCTAGTATCCCTCGGAGTCGCTTCCGCATCACCCGAGAAACCAGGTAGCGGAGCCGGCAAAGAATGGCAATCTTACTATCGAGATCCCCGATTGCTTAGGCAGTTCTCGGCGTCAGGGCCAGTCGATGATTCTTCAGTAGGGGGCAAAGGAGACGGTTGAGAAGAATGGTACAAGGCTTTCAGATCCCCCTAATAACAGACATCGAGGGTGTGTCACAGTCAGCCCAAGGCTTCTTTGTGTCACGTACGACACCAACGGGGTGCGACATGGCGCAAGAGATTGGTCGACTTGTCCTGCTGGAAGGCGTCGCGATGAGGGATACTTATATGAGCTATAATTGCCCCGCTATAATCTTCTGGCAACCCCGGTCCGTGCTTCAGGTTGTTCCCCTCCCCTCCCCTTACGAGGCCGGGTCTGACAGGGAGTCTCGATGTTTCGCTTGGTATCTTGAATGCTGCGCTGTCTCTGGGCTTTTTGGGTCAACGGTTGACAGGCTTGTTTCTCATTTCGTGTTGCGTTCGTTCAATGCCTGCGGGAGCAGCCAATGGTGGGGCCGAGACGGACGAGCGCCGCCGTATGTACGTATTGTATGTGGGATACCAAGCACAGTATTTTGGATGCGCGTGACTGACGCTGGGAATTGCTACCACCAACAAAGGTGGCCGGCCGACAAGTCACGGTAATTGCTCGTCTTCTGTCTTGTTGGCACCGAGAAAACATTAGACCAGAGAAGCCGCGGATATTTGAGATTTGGCCGTCTCCCAACTGGCTTATTATATTACTAGTATTATTAGCTGCGCCTAGAATCAGGACTTGTTCAGTCCAAAGTCGAGATGAAATGCAAGGGCCCCCACCCGTGTTTGCAGCAGAAAAACTAGAGCACAAAGATAGAAACTATTGCGCGAGAGGATAAATTACCAGTCGGAGACAGTGCGGACGGCTAATGAAGAAGCAATTAGCGACTTGCCCGTGATCCCCGCCGTCCCCAGCACTGGCAGGCATAGACAGGGAGGCTAGCCAGGAGCCAGTTACAAAGGCTTTCCCAGATCGTCTGCGCGGCCAAAACCTAAGAGGGGCCTCGAAAGCTAATTTCCCATTCTCCCACCTTAGGCAGCCCGCACTGGGCACTCGCTGCCAGTTTTTGCACCTCTTCCCTCGTCTCCCTCCCCCAAGTCGAGCTGCTTGCCGGGGGGGCGCTATCCACTGGGAGACTGGAGTGGGCTAGAGCCTTTTCAAGCGAAAAAAGAGCGTGACTGTGAATGGCAGGGCCCCGAGATTTCGCTGCTATGCTCCCTCTCATGTCCCGTACCCCGTCCCCCCCAAAGCCAAAGAGAGCCAAGCAGCGCAAAAAACCTGGGCCTGCCTCTGGGTACCCACCCCCTGACCCTGACCTCCTGCCGGCCACTCAGATCGGGTCAACTCTTTCCAACCTGTGCTACTAAACCGTCAGTCTCTCTTTCAACCTTTCCCCCGTCCACTCCTCTCTGGCGCTTTCGATTGATGCTGTTTTCTTGATATCGACGACGTTCCCTTGCGATTCACGAACAACCATCCGCATATTCGTCCATCCGACCGTCGCAGTTCTCACTGTCGCCTGCAACCCGCCCTGACAAGCCCTTGTCTCGTTTGGTGAGTAATTCGTCCGCTTGCACGATTGCTTTCCTCCCGCTGCCATGCCATTCACGACTGCTACGACACGCCTCTCAAACCAAAAAAAAAATCCAATCCAAACCAACCGCCCACCACCCCCTTCCCTGTCCATCACAGCAAGAGACGGGCCGCCCAGTGAACGAATTGATTTGGTTCAACCGGCCAATTTGTGCTTCCAGGCACGAACGACTCCTGATTTGCTTCGCTTGGTATGGCTGTTTTCTGGACCGATGGGTGTCTTGTCGCACACGGAACCGAAGGGGGGAATGGGGGGCAAATAGGATCAGCGACATTCCCGACAGTCTGGCCCATACCAGTCTCACGACCACGATGATGCCTACGACAACACACTTGACTCGCATTATCATTATCATTAGTAGTATTTTACTGACCGGATCATGTCTTCAGTACAGGAACAGACTGCAAGGAGCAACCTGCCATCAGTAGTGCCAGCTGGTCCGAGCTCCCTGATCGCGTCGGCAGCTCATCCGTTCTCCAACGACACCCCTATTACAGCAGACCAGAGCAACCCGGTCTCGTCCAGCAATTCTGTCAAGATGCCTCAGTACACTTCGCGCGATGTCGGCGACCCGTCGCAGATCAAGAAGAACAAGCAGTCCATGGCTGACCTCAAGCTCCGCCGTCTCACGGAGTTGAACAACCGCCTGCGCGAGGATTTGGAGAGAGAGAGAATTCCCGTCTCCCAAGCTTCCAAGAGGTAAGCCGTGTCTGCGGCAACAAAAGCCGTGCTTTTTCTGGTTGCGCGAGTTGCTAACATGCCTCTTACAGCATCATCGCATACTGCAACAGCACAAGGGACTACATGGTTCCCTCAGTATGGGGTGCCGTGCCGAGAGGCGAGGACCCCTATGCGCCTCAACAGAGCGGAGGCTGCTGTCTGGTCATGTAGTAGCATGATGCCCGCGCAGTAAACCCAACACAGTTGGAGTCGGATGAAAGGAGTAGAGACATGTTAATAATTGGATTCGCGTCGCCTGGAGGACAGGCAGGCCATCTATTTGGTTTTGATGGCAGGCTTGGTCGACCTATATCCCCCTCCCTGCATCAAAACGATCACCCTCGTTCAGGCGCAAACAAAAGGACTACGGATTGTTAAAAGATCTTTCGAAAGGAAAGCAAGGAATACCCCCCAAGCGCGAGAAGAGGAACGGTGCACGAGGAGTTGGCACATTTTTACGATAATCGACGGTTACATCTCACCAGATTTCCGGTATGCAAACGACAAGGGAATCTGGAGGGCTGGTGGAAAGGCCAGCAAAACAACACTTATCACACTGCCAGAAAAGCGACAGGCAGAAGAGGGTGAGGGTGTTGGAGAGATGTGTTCTTGTCGGCATGTAATAATTCTTTACGAATGTATTTCTTTTTGTTTTGTTCTCTTTTTTTTGTTCTTCCTATAGCATTACATGATGACATTGCGACCAAGGAACAGAGATTATGTCTTTCTGCATTCACTTTTGCCTTCACAACAAGATGCGAGTGAGAGCCATGACGAGCAATTCTGGACAGCCGCGATATCAAGACATTCAACAGCCTTCCCCATGCTGACATGCATTCAAGGATGACTCGGCGCAAAGGTGTCTGTCTACCGGCTACGTAGAGGCAGGTGAGATAGATAAGAGCATCTTTCGGCATCTCTGCTTCACTACTGGAAGCCGTTAGCTTTGTCGGCCGGCTCTCGACATTTAGCAACCCACCTGCGCACTTCTTGTGCATCAACCCATGCGCAGATCTGCATCTCCAACCGTGCGAGGATGCGGTGAAAGTGTGCCTCTATTCCCTTTTCTATCATTTCACCTTTCAAATGCAACACATGGGACTGGGTGTATAGGTTTTCTTTTTCTTCATCTTATTAATGCCTGCTCTCTCGCGAAATTAGAGCCGCACCTACAACCCTCTAGAAGCACAATGAAAAGGGAAAAGTAGTTAGAATTCTGGCTACATACTTTCTGTGTGTATACACTATCAAGATGCTAATCAACCGCCGGGCTGTCAAAGACGAGTCAGTTATTACCGGTAGTAGTTCACCATTCGCGGCCCTAAAAAAGGAGTGCAGACTCCGTAGAAATAAAAGCCAAACACCAGAGCCAACCAGCCAGAAACTTCTCCCTCTCTTCCGCGCGCCTGTCATGTAGAATAAGCCATCGAGGCACCAAGGTTCAGCCCCCTTTTGAAGCCAAGGCGAGTAAAAAAAAAAAAAAAAATAGCCTTACGGGCTGGGCAAGAAAGGAAGAGAGGATGGATTCCGAATACGGCCCGCCGGACTGAAAAGAGACTGCCGAAAGCACACACACACGTATCGGGCGAAGAGAAAGATAGTAAGCCGAGAGGGAACGGGAGCTTGGGCATCTTCTCTCTCCCTGCATCGATCTGCGAATGCAGACATGCGGTTTGTCGTTTGTTGCTTTGGGCGGCTATTTGCTGGCCCCCTACCTACCTTGCTACCTTGCCTTGGGGATACAACGTATGGACTACTACTCTGTACGTACAATCTTAAATTCTTAGTACGGACACTTTGGGATCTAGGACGATTCCTTTTCGGATGACCGCGAGTCGTGCGCATGCCTTTTTTTCGGCCCCTCGGGACACGGATGGATCGTCTGGAGACTTCGCGGCGCGAAAACGACACAGACACCGTTGAGAAATCAACATCAAAAGAAAAGAATTGCCCGTCGGCAGCCCGGATGCTGTGTTGGATGATGATCCTCCCAGGCTTTTTGGGACAGCGGCACTCGGTAGGATGCCAGCGCCCAGCCCTAGGTAGCTCCTTTCACAAGGCGGATGGATGCGCGTACGATGTATATAAGGAGAGTGGACGCCTGTAATCAGTGAGGCACATTGCTGATCGACACCGGGGTTTTGTCGTGTCCCGGCCAGCCCCTAGCGAACGCGATGCGAGTTGTGAGCTGTGACTTTTACACTAGTTGTGTATGACATGTCAAATCAAGTGTCGGTCTTCGGGTCAGCTCGTAGACAGTGGGCATTTTGATGATTCTCTAAAAGTTTGTATAGCCTCTATCCAGATGTCCTTCATATACGTATATGCATTCATGTTTTTTTTTTTGTGGGAATGGGAAACATGATGATAAAATATGGGGAAGATATGCACAGTGCAAGCAAACTTCAAGCAACAACGGGGAATCAGGTTTAGGGATTTAGATAGATACAATGAATGTAGCCTGGCAAAGATTCGAGTTCACAACAGGACGACCAAAAAGCAGGTCTCGGCTCGCCCAGGATTGTATCCCCAATCGGTGGTCTTGGACGAAGCGACCTGCTAAGAATGGCAATGTACGTAGCGAAAAGACGTCAGCGGGGCAGTGTGTCTCGCCTTTCTCAATGGCACAAAAACAACTCCACCGGATTTGCATTACACACGGCCAGCCTTGTCAAGTGCCTATCTAGCACAGCCTTTTTTTCTACCTTGGATCCGAGTCCGAGACATACGATATACTATACGATTACCCCAAAAGTCCGAGTGTGACGAGAGAAACAGGTGATAAGATAACAACATAAACGAAGAGACGAACTCATACATACATAGCGAGACTTGTCCGTCTTCATGGCCGAGACCGCGCCTCTGCATCAACCGCAGGAGGTCGCCTCCGCCATCGTCGCGACCGGCACCGAGGACCCCGCGTTTCCCTTTCCGCTGCCGCGCGTGACTATACGCTTTTGCACGCAGTGTAAGTGGATGCTGAGGGCTGCATATGTAAGTTGGTTATCATATTCGTCATGCTTTATTCCACCACTCCTGTTATCTTGTCATTATCATAATCCTTCGAACCAGTATTCCCTGTTTCTGTATATACATAAATACTCCCGATATCCACATCGGACCGCCGGCATCATTATTTCTTCATAGTACTTCCCATTTATCCATCCAATATCCCTCTCACAACCACGGCACTCCAAGTTGTGCGCCACACACACAAACACACATATACTAAGATCGCAACCAGTTCGCCCAAGAGCTCCTCTCGACCTTCTCCACCTCCCTGGGCGAGGTGGCCCTGCAGCCGTCGACGGGCGGGACCTTTGTCGTGACCATCCAGCACAGCGCCGCGCCGTCCCCGGCCGACGCGACCCCGTCGCTCCAGACCCGCGTGCTCTGGGACCGCAAGGCGGACGGCGGGTTCCCCGAGACCAAGGAGCTCAAGCGCCGCGTGCGCGACGTCATCGAGCCCGGCCGCAACCTCGGCCACGTCGACCGCGACCACCAGCGGCCCGGAGGCGAGGCGGCCCAGGCGGCAGTCATGTCGGAGCAGCAGCAGCAGCAGCAGCAGGCGGGTGGCCCTCCTCCCGGCCCTCGCTGGCCGACTTTAGGTTCGGAACAGCAAGCCGAGGCCGGCAGCAGCAACCCGGACCCCATCCGCAAAGGTCACTCACAGCCCATGATCCCGGCGGGCGACAATGACAGCAGCAGCAACCCGGACCCCATCCGCAAAGGCCACTCACAGCCCATGATCCCGGCGGGCGGCGAGCGTCCACAGGCACACGGGGGCGACGAGTACCACCCCAAGATGGCCCGTGGCGGCGTCAAGCCGGTCGTCAAGCCCCCGGGGGAGGCGAGGAACGCCGAGGTCCGGGCCAGGCTGGAGGAGAGCCAGGGCCAAGGAAAGGAGGACTGCGAGGACTGTCAGTAGTAGCAGCCGGACATGTATTTCGCGGGAGCTGTTGGGGATTGCCATCGGGAGCACATTGGCGACCTTATGTACTTGTAGGGGCAAGCGCACACATGAACATACCGCATCTCATACTTACGTAAGATTTATTATATCCCACATACGATCAACTCGGACAACAGCATGAGCACGCCTTGGTTGAAACCTGAGCAGATCTAGCTCGGGTCGATGGATAGTCTTGGCTCGTTGCAGAAAGCCGCCGAGTGGAAATGTCTCTTCCAGTCTGAAGACGATCTGGTATGACCCGGTTTTGGGAGAGTCCGATCCGGTACGTAGACCTTCCTTCCGCTCTTCGATTTGATAGCAAATCTGCAAATTAATTTTTGGCCGTTTGATATTATCATCATATGCCGATATATAGTCCGATCAAGATCTCTAGAGACCTGCCTTTGACCACTCCGGGTTGCAACTCGTTACAACATACTGCGGAGTAACGCAAATGATTGAGCTCCCCATACTGCGTTTATCAGAACACGGAAATGGTTAGCCACGACTGCTGGACCATGACGACCAGCAGCTTCAAGAATTCGACCGGGACTGTTGGCTGTGAGCCTCGTGCAGGCAAATCAAAATTAACTGTCTACGCCTCCCTAATGGTCCCTACTCGTCTGCAAGCCACACGAGCTCAGAACCATTCCAAATATGAAAAAACTGATTTTATTTCTTTCCGCGTAAGAACAACATTTCCATCGTCAGTCGACCGTAAAACTTCGTTCATAGGGGCGTCGTTCGGCGGAGTGGGAGGGGAGAGGGAAGGTTGTCGTCGGAGATTGACTCGTTCTCGGGATCGTGGGTAAGAGGAGCTTCCATAGTTTGAGAACTACAAGGTCGCCAATGCTGAACGATGGACCCAAAATCGAGTGGTGCTTATCGACGGCCGAACCTAAATTAAGACGTGTAAAGCTCGTAAAAAGTTCTTACTTCAGGGTTTGGATTGCTTTCTGGGGGTAGAGCCCTTTACTGCAGGACCGCCACGAACGTACTTTTGTTTCTTCTCAGCTGGCTTGAGGATCTGGGGGAGGCATGCGAGTTAGTATGTACTCTCAAAAGACCAGATCACGGTTACGCATGGCGGTGGTGACAAACCTGGAAGGAACAGAGCAAGCTCTCGTCGACACTCATCATGGCACCGGCATTGTCGAATTCACCACAGTAGTTGGGGGCACTGAACAGGGTGACCAGCTGTCGCTTGGAAAAGAACTCGTATCCATCCTCGACTACCTGGTGCGCACGGCAGATCAGGTCCATGTCGTGCTTCTGGAGGAACCGCGAGACGACATCGGGTCCGAAAGTGAACGATACACCGCGGTCGTTCTCTGACCAACCGGTGATATCCTTGTCAGGATCGGACCACAGAAGATCACACAGCAGACCGCAGTCGGGAATCTAAATGAATCTTGTCAGCAATCGGTTGCAATGCCTTGCGAGTTTCCAGTATTTCGCAAGTGGTGATAAACAAGCAAGAGGAAGAGGGAGAACCAAGAGGGAGGTATGGTGATTGCTTACATCAGTGGGACGCATCACGCGGCGGATCTGCTCCATGGAGTTCAGATCAGGGCTTAGACCACCGTGCATGGTGAAGATCTTCTCGTCAATGATGGCTGCGATGGGCAGGCAGTTGAAGCAGTCGGTGAAAGTCTTCCACAGCTTGATGTTGTAGCGGCGCTTGCACTCATCGTAGAAACCGTAGATACGGTTGATGGAGGCACACTCGTGGTTGCCGCGCAGAACGAAGAAGTTCTCGGGGTACTTGATCTTGTAGGCTAATAGCAGGCAGATGGTCTCCAGAGACTGCTTGCCACGGTCGACGTAGTCACCAAGGAAGAGGTAGTTGGCCTCGGGCGGGAAACCGCCATACTCAAATAGTCGCAGAAGATCGTAGTACTGGCCGTGAATATCACCACAGATCTGGATATGCAGGTTAGTTTTTGAGTTTGCCGGAATCGTACCAGAACTTTTGGCACCGAGAACCAGAGTTTCCACATACCTTGATAGGGGCCTCCAGCTCGAGCAGAATGGGCTGGCTGATGAAGATCTCTCTGGCCTTTGTGCACAAGTATCTGATTTCCGTCTCTAGCAGCTGGACCTGCTTACCGGGGCGGCTGCCACGGACCTCCAAAAGACGGTCGATGATGGAGTCCAGATCAACATCGTGTTGGTCTGCCATCTTTTATTCCGCACCTGCCTGTGAGACGGCCTTCGAAATTTGGTGTTGAGAGAGACCGAGCAGGAGGAGGGGGGACGGGGGGTAGGTCGCCTCGTGGAATCTACGTGAGAGCCCAATCAAGGATACGATACACTCCGGGGGACTATTGGGGGATGAAAAAGTCAGCAGTCTGGATAAAAAGTGTGTTTGTTACGCTGCAAGCATTGGATGACTGAGGGGAGAGCGTGGGCAATCCATTCAAGCTGCTCCAAAGGGCTTCGGTCGCCCACTACAATGATCAATGTCGAGTTGATTCATGCGGGAGCAGGCAGTGAAGGACCACAATGGCAGTGGAGGCGCTTTTTCAGCACCAGCCATGGAGAATCCGCCGCGACCAGAACAGAAAAAAAAAAGACTCCAGATTGAAAAGAGGCAGGATGCAAGATGTGCAAACTCACAATGAAGTGATCTCAGCAGTGGTGAGGCTTCTGAGAGAAGCGTACGCGTGACTCTGTGGTCTTGCGCAGTATCGGGCGACGACAGGCAGGCGGAGAAATGAATGTAATCACGCCTGGACGAAGCCAAAAAGTGAAAATCTCGTCTCCTCTGATATTGGGGCGACGGATGAGAGGTCGAGCCAAAAGAATGGTCGATGTCGCCGGGGGAGAGAATGGGGGGACTCTCTCGAGTGTCGAGTAAACACCAAAAAGGCGATCGGGAGACGCGGGGGGAGAGAAGGGATTGGAGTGTTGATGATTTTTCTTGGAGCAGCGACAGTAGGGACTAGTCGCGCGGTCGTCGAAGGATGACAAAAAATGGTACCGATGAAAAAGATCGAGCTCCTGGACTCGATGATCGCCTAAAAGTAGCAAAAAGCTGTTTTCGCGTGGTGGTTGCCGTCGATATGGATGCAGCAAGGCAAAATGATTGCTGAGGCGACGGATGGTCTTTTTTCGGTGCCAGGAATTTTCGAGAGGAAGATTGCCCGGGTCTGTTCTCCAGGGTGCGCAGTTCGGGGGGGTGTGCGGGAAGCAGAGGCAGAATGTAATGGTACAGAGTAGTAGGTGCGGGTGGGTGGTTCTGCCCAGGTCTGCCAATCCAGGCTTATTATTCGCAGCTCAGAGCGCCCAGAGCAGAAGAGAGAGCACTCTTTTTACTGCGGTGTCCGGGTCGGGTCAGTGCAGTTGCAGCGCAATCAATCAGCGCGGTGGGCAGCGAGCAGCGAGCACGAGCGGGCGGCGCTGATGTTTTGGTACCCAGACCGTAGTAACGTGCACTAGGTGGTAGCTATTATCTCCCGCTCGCCCTCTTCGTTCTACCTTAGCTCCCGGGCTGGTTTTTTTTTTTTTCCTTCCCTCCCTCTTTTAGGTAGGCTTGGGCTTTGGCTTTCGAGCCGCGTCCCAGGTTTCAAAAGGCAAGGGGCAGTTCGCTCAAGTCACAGGAACACAATGGATGAGGGGGATTGCAGTCGCCCGGGTCGTCGATCTGAGTCAAATCTCACTGTTGGGACATGGGGAATTCCCGTTTTCCCGCAGACCTGGCAAAGGACAAGAAAAATAATTATGGGTTTCTTGTCACGTCGATTGGATCGTCGCTGAAGGAGAAAAACAGTCACTGGCAGATTTGTTCGCGGGGTCTTTGGGCGTACGTCGGGGCGAGGGAGCGAAAAAAGGGTCAGTGTGGGTTGTCCGGCGTCGAGACGTCAAAAGATTTGACGGGTCTCACTTGTGCACTTTGGCACACTCAGCTCAGTTTGTGCAGGTCCCAAAGTCCAGACACAGGTCGGCAGTCCACATGCTACTCCACGCAGTGCTGTTTACTTCTTACTGTCTCTTTACACTATTCACCGTTTTTGTTTTCTCTTCTCTTGCTTGCTCTCTGCTCATGTGTAATGTGTCTAGACAAATAGTACCAAGCCAAGGTTGGTGCAATGATATTGTTGCGACTGCCTGTCGAGCCTGTCATCAGGCAATCCTCTACCAATGTTGCTGTCGATCCACTCTCGGTCACATCGCGACCCGACACTGCCTGAATACCAGTAGTACTGCTGCTGCTCCCACAGAATAATGTACTTTGTGTGTCCACTGCTTGGCTGCTGCGTTTCTTGTAGACAAGGGATGGAAATATGGTGGGTTTCAAGATTCCGATTGGCGCTCTGGGGCAGTGCAAGCATTGAAGCTGAAGCCAGCTCATGCTAATACTGTATTGTACGAAGTATGTACAGATATATTCTCGTACCTGCTTCCTTTCTGGCCGTCACCAGGAACACACCATTCCTTACCCAGGGCTGCCCTTACTCATTGATGAAATTCGACAGCAAGAATTATTACTCTACGTTGTAGCTCACCCCAGATTTCAGCGGCGCCGTACAGACGCAGCAATGCCTGCAATGTCTATCCGTCTATCTATAGACCTGACCTACCAGAGTTCGTACATGGGCGGTACGGGAGCAAGCTTCAGACTTGGGATTCCGCGGGAGATAACCCAGGAATGACAACTCCTTGCATACATACAGGCCGCCCGAGGATATGGTTGCAGTATTCGATTCGCTCTGCTCTTGTCTCGTGCCATCGCAGTCTTCTGCGTCTCACCCCATCACTTTAGCAGTAGAGAAGCTGCCATGCATCTGGCCTCCTGCAAGTCGTCTCGCACAGGCGCCCGACTTATGCGCCTAGGTCGAGCCACCTGCCCATCCAGCACTCAGGAAACCGGGAAGACGTGTAATCGTCGACCAACGGGGCTCGGTGCTGTCTACTACACGGTGAAGAGGGACGTGATGACTTGACAGCTCGCTACCGACTCGATGCGATTCCCAACAGCCAGCCCATGCGATCCAGTACAGTACACTGGCAGCAGCAGCAACGACATATCTCGTTTCAGTGTTACAGGGTCCTGGGCGGTTCCTTGCTCGACTTTTACTGTACGTAATCCCACCTACCGTAGATCAGGGCTAAGTATAGCCGCCTCGACGACGACACCAGTGCAGCGCAGGTAAGCCAGGCAAAGCCAGGTCACTGCTCCCGCAACAGCACTTGTCCTTCCCATCCATGCCTGTCTGCAACACTATGACCCGAGCGAGACCCTTGCTCGAATTACTACTACTCTGGATGCTTGGCTACTTCGGATCTTGCCCCAACCCAATCAAGCCCAAGCTTTTCGATTAACCTCTCTCCGACAAGGCAGCCTGCTTTGATAATACTCGATCCAGCTTCTTTGGTTGTCCCAAATCACAGGGAAAGAACCTAGCTTCCAAAGAGCTGTTGGACGAACCCTCTCTCTCTCTCTCACATGAAATACCGAAAGGGGGGAGGGAACAGAGAAGGATCTCCCCAATCTCCTGAAGCTAACGAGCCGGCAAACAGATCCCAAGCCAACCTTCGCGTTCTGCTAATGTACAGCAGTCCACTTGGCTCGTGGTCCAGGTCCCTTGATTTGCCCGATTTCTGTTGCCTCTTCGCACCGGGCCTGCGATCTCTCCCTTGGGCTGGCCGCCAACGAGCTTGCGCAGCTGCAAAACCAGCGCAAGAGTTTTAGCGGGAGGCACCAAAGCCCGCACCGTTTTTTTCTCTGCTCTGCGTCTGCATTGGGCCCCTCTCACCATGGTGTTCCGTGCTGCTCCACACATGACAGCATCGCATAGGGCGGGGTTCGGCGGTGCGCTTGTCGTCGATGCTGGTTGGATTGGAGAGCACTGACGGTTTTTTGAGAGCAGGCAACTCAACCTGGTGAGAGCCCGGACAACCAGAATTTACTGACCGCTGACCTAAACAAGATCCCGAAGAGATGCGTTGGCTCTGGCAAAACTGGAGTTGCTGGTCTGTTGTCTGGTCTGGCCGTTTCTGTTTTCCCACGACTTTACACTACTACTTGCCCCCCGTGCTTTTGCCCCGCATCCCATTTTTCTCTGCGGCCGGAGTCATGAAGTCAGGGTTTTGATGCTGAAGATCCAATTGATATACCTACTGTATGGGGCCATGTAACATTTCCTTACAGGCAGTCCATCGTACCTGACCCGTGTAGGTACAGTAGGTTACGGAATTCCCCTCATCATGCCAGAACGCACGTCAAGTGGTTTAGTCTAGGTAGCCGTTGAACACAGCCTCATCATCATAATCGTCCGACTACCACCGCTGGGTCACGGGTCAGAAAAATCAAGAGACGTGGTCGATTATCCCCAACAGTTTCCGTCTCTGTCCCGGATCCCCTACACTACCTAACCCGCTTCGATCGATGTCACCAGGGATGGATAGCACTCCCGCCAACCGCCCCCACGAATCAATCAATGGCAAAGCCAAGCTACAGCGGTCTACTATACCATCATCTGCCTGCTGCTTATCGACTTTCTCTAACCGAGCTTTCTACATGATGGGCTCCGCGACGATCACAACAGCATGCCATCTTTAACACCATACCATCTTGCTCATCTTTTCTGTACCTAGATTCTGTCGATCCCCGACTGCGTCATCACCTCGCTTCATATCATGCTATTACGAGGCCTACGCGAGGCACTGAGCATTGTAGTTACTAACCTCAGTAGAGTTTGACGACAATTTCGTAATCATTCAGTGAATTGCCAGCTATACACACTGCACCGCTCTGGGGAAACTGCAGCAACAACAATTTCTTTCCATCTCGAGCTTCCTGCAGGTCATAGCTCGACAGCTTGCCTGCCTACCTAGCTACTGTAGCTACCTCAGCTACCCACTCAAATACATGTGCATGTTACAGTATAAGTGGCTTTTCTCTACCCGTGCCTGTTGTCAACCCTCCACCAGACGACACAAGATTTTAACTGATCCTTGCACCCTTGACGGGCAGGCAAGAGCAAAAATAAAGTGAGAACAGCATATGTACTTGTATCGTACCGTAGCACATCATCCGGTCACCACGATTGATGTTGGGATGAAATATATAGAATAAGAAACGAAATTTGATCGAGGATAAGAATATTTAGTTTAAGATTATGAGTAAAAAAAAAATACGGTGTTTTAGTACGGGCGGAAAATCTCACTTTCTTTGTCACCCGCCTGACGGACGGGATACACTTTATAGCAGCACGTTTCTATATCTCATTCGTCGACTTTGTTTTCCTAGCGTTTTTTTCACCAACGTCGAACAAGGATTTTTTTTCCGTTCCTCGTTCGGGCAGCGTCCCAATCGTCCATCGGTCGCCTCGAGAAACCCTCGTGTCTGAAAGAAAAGACGTCCCGTCCCGAAATTCTAACTCCACCGGTGTTCTGCATCCTGCCTGGGAGTTGATACCCGCAAAAAATATGACGGGCGTGCTTCGGCATCGTGATGCTCGAGTCTCGAGAGTGAAATTCTCACCCCGTCAACATCTTCTAAGGTATTCGGGTTCATTATCAAGTGGCAGCAGTAGAAAAATACAGCAATGGTCTTCAACCACTCGACTCGAGATGAGTGGGATGAATACCAGACTAGACTCTGCAGCAGACACGCACTCGACGATGCCACCCCATTCCAATGATAATCACGCCCAAGGTCGTTGATGACGGACCTCCTCCAAGTGTCTCGACAGCAGCGTCCCTAGCAGGTAAAGAAAGATAGATCTCAAAATACCAGAAACAGAAATGACCACAAAACAGAGAAAATGAACAACACTCGCCCAACCCCTTCCCCAACGACCTTTTTCAAGAAAACCACACCGACTGCAGTGGCACCAACATCCCCCGTCCATCACGTGGATACATCTTCATGCGCGACCTACAGCAGACACACAACCCACCAAGATATCTTCGACTTCCGGGGGGCGGCCTTGATTGGTGTATGTGCCACAGGGCATTGGAGAAAGACAGAGAGACTTGAGAGAAGCTGAGCCCGACGCTTGCATTTTCGTAGTGTGGTGTAAAACAAAAAAAGTCAGCCCTATTGGTTTGTACGCCGCCCCTCTCCAAATTCGAATTGCCTAGACACGTAAGCCGAGCATCATTGGAGGCACTTTTGCTTTGGAGCGTTGAAAGTTGTCCAGTTGGGATGGGCTCTATCTAAGCGGCGGAGGAAGAACGTGGTGGCAAGAGCAGTATTGCATGTGGGTTTTCATCGTCTATTCCAGGTCTCGATGTTCTCTTTCTGGCCTTGCCAAGAATACACCTTTTCTTTCTTTTCATCTTAGGTCTCGTTCACGCTTCTCGAGACTGTCAACCAGTGGCAGCTCATTATGTTTCTAGAAGAGGATTCCGGGGTATACCATCAACAGCGAGACTGTGACTCTGTAATAACTGATGCTCCGCTTTTGACAAACCGCTGCATGCCATGTCTGATTTTTATATGTCGCCGATGCTTATACACGAGTTTTTATTCACATCCCAGATCACACCATTCATGTTTTATAAAGTACGTTAATCGCATTATAAGATACCAGCTAAACGCACGCCGTGAACCCATTGCGCTGAGGGGCATCTCGGCAGACCCCATTGGTTCCCCCTGGTAAAAAAGAAAGCGAAGAAAAAAAGAACGCCGACCGAAGGGGTATTGCAGGGTAAATGTTACGGAAGCCATTGTTGTGCGCGCAAACCCCTCTGAACTCCATACGACCTCTGAGGAAACCACCCTTTCTATGGCCCAGTACAACGCTTGTAGGCTTCCCAAAGCATTACTTACATGAAAAACAAACAACTACAAAAAGGAATAACAAAGACCAGACCGGCATCATCCCGGCTCGAAGGATATTTATACATACATTTTTCATCTCCGTCCCCGATAGGTCGTCGGCTTACGTTTCTTAGCTTTTGCTGACTTCTTTGCAGACCCAACGATGGCCGGGTCTGTGGTTGCGGTATTGACAGATGATGCGGGAACGTTGGAGTCGTGGATATCGACTCCAAGTCCCTTGAGTTCGTCCTCATCCATTTCCGTGAGCTCCTCGCTGTGGGCACGCGGGGTCTGTTCGTTTGCCTCGGGCTCGGCAAGTGCAGAGGTACCAATGGGGTCAAACTCCTTCAAGTACCATGGAATGCCACCATCGGTGAGGATGTTGATCTGCTCCTGGGATAAGCTTCCATTGGACTGAGGTGGGGTGGGTGGTCCAGGTAGTGACGATGGGGCCGCTGCCACATAACCGTTCGTGGCAGGGGGCGTATCGGGCGCATTACCGTTGGCCACATCTTCTGTCGCGGATTTGTCCTTGGGTGCGGTATCTTGCGGCGAGGCATGAGTAGCTGAATCATCTACCGGAACGGACTCGCCAGCTTCAACATGGTCATCACCATTGCTGGGCTCTTCTGCCTGGTTTGCGTCAAGTGGTTCTGTCATGACCACATCAACTTGCTCGTCAATCTCATGCTCGGCGTCTTCTTCCTCATCAGCGTCGGCTGTGGTGATAATCTCCGAGACATCGACCATGACGACGTCTTTGCCTTGCTCTGACTCGCCAAATGCATTCGTGTTTGCCTGTGCTTCAAAGCTCGCCTCGATCAGGTCTCCGAGCTCCTGCTTCAGGTCGTCAAATGTCTTATTAGTGACGCGAGATTCTCGCTGCAGAGCTGATTCCAGCATTGGCTGAACACCCTTCAAGATCCTCTTGCCCAACTTCTTACGTTCTCGAATGTCAGAATAGTCCACCTTGGTGAGCGGAGCAACGACGCTTTCGAGTTTGGGCTGGGTCTCGGGCTCGGATTCCCATTCCGTGTTGATGCCGTCGTGGACAACTTGACACAGATCCTGGGCGAAAGCAATTGTGGTGGTGTAGAATCTCTCATCCATCTTGTCCTGTATCTTCAAAAGACCATTCTTGAAGACGTTCTTGCCGTCGTCAAATCTGTTTGCAGCTTGTCAGTACGCTTCATTGAGGCAATGGGAAGAGAGGAGGAATACTCACTTGAACACCTTGACCATGATGTCGGGAAAGGTCTTGTGTATGGGGAAATAGCACGTGTCAACGAAACTCTGCAACAGCAAGGCATCCTCGAGCTTGACCTCCTCGCGCTTCACAACTTCTTCGGACATGGCCTGTAGCTGTTCCAAGTCTTTGATGAGAGTCTCGGCGAACTCAATACGTCTTGTCAATCGAGTCTTACCCGAAGGCATGGCGGCAAAGTTACGTCGTGTGAGCTCCATCGACGAGAATGTCTCCATCTGAAGCTGAAGACGCTTCAGCAGAGCGGCGCCGCGTCTCATCTCGCGCTTGAGAGTCCAATAGCGGGACGCGTCGCTAACAAACTCCCTTCTCTTGAGAATCGCGAACTTGGCCAAGGATGCGTCGACAATATCAAACACAGCTTGCGGGATGATTGGGGCACCTGAAGGTAGCTTCCATACTGCCTTGCCAGGTTGGCCCTTCTTAGGGTCACCACCCAAGACAGCAGACACCTTTGCTCCAGTCATCTGGGATTCATCCGCGGGGTGTTCCATCAGAGCATTGCGGTGCGTGGCAGCAAGTGCCATTGCATTTGCTTGGGTATTGGCCCAGATGCGATCTCGCATCGTCTTCTTGTAGAACTTCTTGGCCCGCTTGGTGGCCCTGGACACGCCGTTCTCCTTTGCGTACTCGGAAGGGCAGTGCTTGTCGCACAATGCCTTGAGATTGGTACTACCATCGAGCACGTCGAGAGCACCAGAGCTGTTCTTCATGCGCAGAAAGAGTTTGGCGCGCCGTGCGCAGGTGACATGGAAGGCCTGGTAGCATGACTTGTTACCACATTGAATACAGGCTCCCATCTGCTGCTGGCAGATATAACACGTCAACTTCCAACGGCTCTTGGGCACTTTTTCCACGTCCATGACGGGTTCCATGAATGTATGGTTGCCAAGGCTGACTTCGGGAATCCACATCGCACAAAGCAGATGGGCCCATTTTGACGAGTTAGTCTGTTTGAAGGCGCCATCCGAGTTGGGGCAGAATATGCAAGTCTGAGGAAAAGGGATTAGTAAACTATTTTGTAGTGCCAAGGAACTTGGGAGTATAGACTTACCGGAACGCCACGTCCAATAAGCTGGCATTTCCGACAAAGCCATTGTCCTTCGGGAATGAAGGGCACACCATAACACTCTTGGTGGACCGCCAGATCGCAGCCGTCGCAAAACACAATCGCGTTCGTGTTTTCGCAGTCTCCATCATCGCAAATAGCACATTTACTATCTTGCTCTTCGCCTGCCTGCGGCTCGCCATTAACGGCCGCAGCGGAGCTGGAACGCGGGCGATGTGTTTGCGGGGGCTTCGGGTTCGGCTTGGGTATTCTCTTCTCGAGCGCATGCCACTCCTTTTCAATCTTGGTCATTGTGATCTCAAAGTGCTCGCGGCTTACAGCACTCCATCCTTGGGATTTGCGCTGCTCGTTGTATGCCTCCAACCACATGTCATCTTGCTCGTCCATGTCGTATTCAACGCGGCCCAAGGCGTGGCTGTGCGAAGCAGACACATCGTCCGTCTTTCCTGCAGGACTGTCGGCTTCGTCCTCAATATTGGCGTCGGAGGCTTTTATCAATTTCTGATCTTCGCGAATGAAGTTGTCGCTCTCCTGGTATCCGACATTCATCATCGCCTTGTCAACATATTTTGCCTGGCCGAACTTCTTACTTTCAAACAGCAAAATTCTGTCCGTCTTGCGGTATTGAGGTTGCCTCAGATCGAGCCGTTCCTTGGGCGTCTGGCCGTAGATGGGCAGGACTTTGGGCGTCTTGGGAGTATTTCCCATGTCTTGGCGGAATGGAAAATACGAGTCTCTAGGACGATTCGAACGCCGTCTTGTTGGCGTTCCGGGCAATGTGTCTCCGGCGGATGACGGAACACCGTTGGCCTGAGACGAAGAGGCATCTGCATTACTGCCAAAGGCCACGGTTGCATCCTTGATGGGGCTTCCACGCTTGTTATTATGGTCGGCATTTTGAGAAAATGCCGATGGGGTATCTGGAAGCGACTTTGCGGTTCCATCAACGTCGTCTGCGTGGAAGACCATGAATGTGGTGTCAATGTCGAGATTCGGGTGAAATTCCTCCCATCCACGCTCTTCTCTGGGCTTGTATCCCTCGCTCTGTGTCACGGCGGCAGCTACAGCGGCGGCCGAGCTAATCTGCATCTCATCATCGGGCTCCATTCTCGTGGCGGTTCGGATGCGCGTGCTGCGCTCTCTTCGGGGGTATACGGGCGCGGCGCTCACGGCGGAGGAGTTGCGGCGCACTCGGGGGCGGGGGTTGGTAGAGAGACCAGTGCTCGGTCGACGACCGGATCCGTCGCTGCCATCTTTTTCAGTCCATTGTCCACCACTACTAGGACCTCCAGAAACATACCGTCGTCGCTTCGGGGGAGGTTCGGTCGCGGGCTCCGCGACATCTCGTTCGCGCAAGCGCGACTGGGGCACCAGAAGGGAGGCCTTCTGGCGGCTGGGGCGGCTGTTTGTAGCCGCCAAACGCGGCGTCCTCGGGCTCGGCGCCATATTGCTACCAGAATGATGCGATCTCTTTGCGGGGGGACTGTAGATGGTTGTCGGCTCCCTACTCAGCGCGTCGCATCGAGGCGGCGAAGTTGCTCCAGGTGCGGCTTGTGCGACTGAACAGGCATCGGAGAGGCGTGACCGGGGGACTTTGAGCAAATGTGACCATACCACCGAGCTTTTCCACGCGGTTTGAGCACTCGATCGATGGCAGAAGGCGCAACAGTCAGTGAGGGGATGTTGAGAGGTTGAGGGCGAAAAACAGCAAGAACGCGCGTGAAGTCGAACGAGTGGAGCTGCGAAATGGGCCTAACCCCAATTAAGGAGCCGCCCCTGTGTCCAGAACAAGCCTAGCGTCAGGCTTAATCAGCAAGGGCGCCCGGAGCTCGGGCCCCATCAAGATCTTAGCCCACGACCCCGGATTTTCGCTTCTCGTTCGCATCTCACGGGCCAAGATCTAATCCCACCCAGATCGGCCACCCAAGCCAGGCACAACACAGCAACCCTGCATCAACTGAGTCGGATACTGCCAGGTAATCCTTGGACTGGAAATCTGGGTCGGGGCGTCAATTGATTGCGGCTCATTCATATGCTTCCTTTTTCAGTTGTCGCGACTTTCCAACATGGTCTTCTATTCGCCGTCTCAATGCCAATGGGCAGCCCCGACACCTCTCTTTGATTCAATCAATTACCGGTCGGCACTTACAAAACTACGTCGTCGCAGCGAAGCATACTATCTATCTATAGCATATCTGACTAACCCCTTCGCGCAGAGTTCGACTACCCGACGTCAAGTTGCTGGCCATGGAATGTATCCAGGCGACTAGATCCAGAGCTGAGCTTGTAGTCTAATAACTAGTAGTATATTTCCACTAATCAATCATTGGCAATCGAATAGCTCAGCTGGCAAACGTCATTATTCAATGCCGCAATGGTTGTTGTCATGGCCATTTGGGGGGATCCAACACGTCGCTCCATTCGCCAATCATATCATGATCGCAACCGTTATATCCACGGCCAGGGCCCCATCTGACGTGTCGTGATCTTACACGATCCCTGCACCTTCTGTAGTCTTCTCCATAGCAGCGATTGTCCTGTATCACACAATTCACATGCTATGGATGTTGGACCGGGTTCCCGACAATTTCAGCTAATGATAACTCAGGAGACCGGGACTCCAGCGTGCCATCTTTAAACAGCGCCAAGTAAAAACTGCGCAGCTTGCCTCATCACCTCTTCAGTACGTATTATTAGTGGCTCCTTGAACTTCATTGAGGCTGTCTTGTTAGCTGGTCATTGCCTCGCGTCGCATTCAAATTGTCATGTCTTTAGTTCGCCTGTTGATGAGCAAACGTCTTTGTAGGACCCAAATATGCCTGATCATATCCATTTGGCACTACCTCGGACATGATATTTACGTTGTATGAGTCGAAGCCGCTTCTCGTTGATCGCTCGATTGGCGGCGCGTTGTAAGGACTGGCACCTACCTAAGCGCAGCATGACTTTGCAAGGGTTACTGCATCTAGCAGCCACTCATACAATTATTGGTGTCGCGTTCAAGTCTCTTTACACAACACAATGATCCAGCAAAAGTCTCCGTATCTGTGTACGTTTGCGAAAAAATGCGCTCCTTCTTCTAACCACTCGTTTCACTGTCTCACCTCCTTGCTATATCAAAAACAGATGAACTTCTCCTGCACAAGTAGCAGAAAACGTTTTTCGAAAGGGCAATATTTTTATGATGTTCAAGATTTGTCTCACAGGTCCGTACAGAAAACAATGCGTACCGAGTGAAGGCATCAAATTAGACCCCGCCACTATTTACTTTGAGAATTGAGACACCATTCAAAATGAACTACCCCTACTTGATATACAGAATAGTGTGTCCGAGAGACTACAATGAAGCCCAATTATGCATAATAGTAACAAAACGGCCCGTCCACCAGGCTGACCAGCTCGCGAATCTTGTACGTCTTGGAGTTGACAGCGTACAGGTCGATGACATCGTCCAGACTCTGAGCTCTGCCAGTGCCCAGCATCGAGGTTCCTCCCTATCCGAAAGCGAGAATTATCAGTACAGATTATATCCAAGATAACAAAGACAAAGACGGAAGACTACTTACAGCAATAACCTGCTGTCTGTTGGCCAGATCCTGCAGCTGCCAGATCGCCCAGGTCCTGTCGATCATGGCGTGGTGAAGCCCTGCGATACACCCAGTCAGACACCCAAGACTCACTTAAGAACTAGAGGAAAAAGACGAGAAGACGAGGAAGAAAACTCACAAAAGGCCGGATCGCCGGGCGAGACGTAAAAGTCGCCGCCGGGGTCGCCGCTGATGGTGAAGTGGCCGGCCACGTGGACGTTGATGGGCGCGGTGCTCTGCAGCGTGTTCTGGAACGTCCCGACGTTGGCGCTGCCCGTGACCAGCTTGACAATGTCCTCGGTGCGCGAGTACTGCGACGACAGCTTGTTGCTGATGTCGCGCCGCAGGCACCGCGGGTTGTAGCCCATGCCGTCGGCGCGCGGGTTCTTGGCCGGCGCCGGGGATATGGCCGGGCTCATGGGCCTGGGGATTGTTATGGATCAGTAACCTGCTTTGGGAGTTGTTGATGTACAGCGGTAGCGACTTACCCGAGGTTTACGGTGAAGCTGGCCGGTGGATTAGTCAGGTGTATTGTATTAAACAGGACAACGATGACTCACTTCTTGAATGGGCCAGAGGTGACGCAGCCTCCACCGTTACCAGTCACGATCTGGCCCGTGTGAGACGTCTTCTCTCCGTTTCCGCTCATGCTCAACGCCGAACCATCGAAGATGGGTGAGGATTCGGGGTCGGCCGCCCAGCGTCCCCAGTTCCAGTACTAGAAAGTGCAACGAGTTAAAATGACTTGCTATTCTCGCCAGTCGATAGAAAACGTACCGGCTGCGTTCCATTGTATCCACACTCATTCCTCAGTGCCTGCTCGTATGACCATGTATAGTATCGGTGCCACGAGAGGAAGTTGCCCTGTTGGATACATGTCAGCTATTAGTGCGCAGAGATAACATAATGGCGATTGGGAGGTTGGCATACTGTGCCGTGTATGCTGAGGGTCTGGTTCATGTGTACGGCGACAAAGTCATCGTAACGAGTCTTGGCCCCGGGGTACTGCGCCGGGTCGAGCTTGGACGGCGCCTTGCTGAGACACAGCACGGCGTTGATGTAGCTCGACTTTTCGGTATCGGTCAAATCTCCCCTTGGTATCTCGAGTTAGTAAATCTTTACGTGTCCAATAAGTGTAAAAAGTCCAACAAGGGTAAAAAAAGAGTTCTCACCATTCCTTGCGAATCTGTAGCTTGTCCTTGGAGCAAGTCGTCGACTTTGCGAGCTGAGCGTCAAGCGACGGCTGCCCCTTGGTCCAGAGATCCAGGACGGCATCTGCGTCGACGATGCTGGACAGTAGCAGAATTTGGAGCGCAACGAGCGCGATACGAGCAAGTCGTGACATATTCCCTTCCTGATCGAAACAGCTGATGCACGCTTATCGAGTTTGCGAGTCGAATAGCTGACCAAAAAAAGAGTCGGCAGTTTGTACAATCAATACGACTCTTGGCTCCACTTATTATAGGGATCTAAAATCCGGGGTACATGACCATCCAGAGGTTCGGTTCTGTATACCACTGCGGAGTACGTATTAATTTGCGAGTGGCAAATGGGAACCAGATATACTCAGTCCTCATTGGCTGGGCGGGAAATCAACGTAGCAGCTGTTCTGTTTACTTTGCTTGGACAAACATGCCGCGACATTTGATCAAGTCACGGCCAACGCAATCCCCAAGGGAGCTGTCACGGCTAAAGTCTGTTAAACGAGCAAAATATTCTGGGCGTTGGCTCAACTATAGCAATTCCACGGAGCAAACATGTTTCCCAACGGGCGGCCCCTCCGTGAGCGGTGAGCGGACAAATTACCCGGATCACGGCCAAGTGAGGCGCACTAATATAAAAACCAAGGCCACGGCTCCAATGGCAAGTGGTGAGATATTAGACGAGGCGTTACGTGACATGCATTTCCTCCTCCCCAGCCCTCGCTGCTCATCTAACCACTATAAATCCTCTGGCCCCGAGACGTTGTGGAAATTTCGCCAAGACCGTCAGATCATGCCCAGGCGCGCTCATGGTTCCGGACCGGCAGTGCTCATCGTTTCAGAAAGAAAGATCCCACGAAGCCTTCCCCGCTCCAAACATGACCAAGGCACCACTCAACTGTGCGTGGCGATGGCGCGACTGATGAAGGAAATGGCGGGACTTGCAGCAGAGACCTTTTCAAGTCGCCGCCGGTGCTCGGCAGTCATTTTGATGTCCGGCAGCTCGATTTTGATGGGTCGTGAGCTTGCGATGGATCGCCTTTCTGCTTTGAGTAGTTTGGGAAACATTGATGAAGTCTAGGTCTGTTCATATGGTATTATTGATTTGCTTGTAGCATCGACGTGTTCCTAGGTTCATGAAAACCAGGTAATTTCACAGTTGTTGTGGTTTTGAAAATTGATAGCATATTGTATGAGTCTGGCAAAAAACGTAAAAGTCATGATATGTCATAGACCATTCATTTATTCTCACAGAACCAGGAAATAGATAATAGAATAAATCACATATAGAAGTAGCTAAGAAATGACTATCCCTCATATAGGCCTCAAGCTCACTGACTTGAAAAATCGAGATGAGACGGACCATCTCGCCATTGGCAATCTGCTGAACCAAACAGGGAATCCTCAGCCATGCGTGGGCGGAGGCGTAGCAACCACCATCATATTGAACTTTGGATTGTTGTACCCGCCGCCCTCCTTCCAGGTGCTCGCGTAGGGGGCGTAGTAGTCCCAGTTGGAGCTGGTGTTGATGCCGAGCTCGGCCCAGACGAACAGGCCGCCCGCCACGCCGCTGCCGAGCAGCGCGTAGTTGGGGAAGGGATCATAGTTCGGGCTGGCTGCGTACCCGGTGAACCCGTCGGCCGTGTTGCTGGTCTTGGCGATCTTGTTGGTATTGTACGGCGCCGACGCCTCGATCGTGTCGATCAGCGCCTGGTCGAAGAAGAGCTGCGACAGGTGCGCCACCTGCCCGCCGCTATTCAACAAGTGGTGTCAGTCATTTCTCATTTTGGGTCGCGAAAGAGTAGCGTGGAGAGTTGATTGTCCCGATCTGGATAGCAGGAGCAACGCAAGGTGTTTCATGCCTCCATATGGACAGTAGACAAAGCCGTATCTGAGTCACACCTCGAAAGACATGCCAGGAAAGGAAGAAATAACGCCGAGTACTTACCTGTACGTCCCGTTGTCGAGCACCTTCGAGCCCACGTGCGCGATGACGTGCTCGTGCGTCGCCCGCCCCGAGTAGTGCCCCGGGAACAACGTGTCGAAGTGGACGACGCCGTCGCCGTCCGTCGGCTGCACGCCCCGCAGGTACGTCGTCCCGAGGCCGCCCTCGCCCGCGGCGCTGACGCCGCTGTAGACGCCCTGGGAGTTGCTGTGCGCGAGTTCTTACGTTAGCAAGAGTTGGGTTTCTGAGGAGAGGTAGGGCCGCCCGCTTACCATGACCAGATGTCAATCAGCACGTTGGCCGGCTTGCAGGTGTTGACGTCGATGAACTGCATCTCGAGGTGCATGGGCACGCCCTTGACGTCCTCGACGACGTTGCTGCGGACGTGCTCCTGGAAGACAAAGTACGGCCCGTTGGCGTTGTCGGGCGTCAGCACGCAGCTGGCGTTGGACCCGAACAGCTCCGACACGGGCGTGTCCTTGCTGTACTTGAGGCTGCTCTTGTCGTGGCTCTTGGCCGCCCACTGGCGCAGCGACGCCGCGTCGCGCCGGTGGAGGAAGGTCTCTGTAGTTGTGGAAAAGCGTCAGCGAATCACTTCTGAGAATCAATGTATCGTACGACGGCGAGCCGTAGTGAATCGAGAGAATTTTTACCGTCCTGTAGTCCCCTCTCCTGCCGGAGACGCTCAAACGTGGCGGCTCTCCGAGCGACGGCGCGCTCGCGCCGCTCCTTGACGTCGGGTCTGCTCTGGCATGCCTCGAGCGCTCGAGCGTTGACGTCGGCCACGGCATGCGCGTTGGCCATCTCCTCCATGTGCGCCCGCTTGTTGAACTTCTCGCCCGGGTGGGCGGCGGCCAGAGGCGCGAGCGACAGCGCCGCGAATGCAAGAGTTCCTAGAAGCATCATGATGTATTTTCTTCTACGATTCTGGTGAACTCGTCTCCAAGAGATCTGCCTATGTCTAGGAGAGACCTTGGTGAGCAAGGAAGTCACTTCTCTTTTTCTTTTCTCGCACGCGCTTCTCGAGTATGACGGTTCGCCCTTCCTCCGTCTTCTTCAGAAGTCTCTCCATATAACCGCCTCCGACAAGCATTCGGCACTTTTCATTTGGTCACCGTGCTCAAATCACCAATGTTTCTTTTGGAAATACCGTTGCCCCGATTTTCTCTCCTCCGATATTGAGCATACGTATCACGACTGGTGATCCAGGATCGTTGCATTGCTACTTTATCCGGACGACCCCAGACGCCAAGACCGAGACGCAAAAGACGTGACGATGCGTTCGTGTTGAAGGCTAAAATGGGAAATGAATGGTCACGAGAACTCGTTTCGAGTTCCCCCAAGGACTCGTTTTTGATTGCATTCGATTTTGTACATGCCAGATCATATGTATAGTACGCATCCTTCTGCAGCAACTATAAGACGTCTGGTATTCTATTACGTACACCCTATATACGAAAGGTAACGGACTACAAGGACCGTTGAATGTTGTCCCCTAAGGTTGGACACGGAGGGATTTATTAAGTCCGTGCAATATACACGATTCCACGGATCCGACTTATAAGCAGTCCCGCTACAGCCATGACTGACCACCCATTTATGTTGCCAAGTAAGGACTCTGAGCGTAGTCATATGACAAGTATATTCTCCACGAAGAAAAGCTGTCGTCAATTTATTCTTTTGCTAGTATTGAGAATCATGGGATATTCAGAGCATCAAGATGTTAGTGAAAAGAACTCGCAGAAAATGTCGTGGTTAATGGCCAAGCCGAAAGGTTTATGCAGTGTAGGCGTTGATTTATACCGTCCATGTCAAATCAATAAGCTTTAAACCTGTATTTTATGTTTTGTACAACAATTCAAAAGCCTTGCGAATAATACCGCAGCATATAGTACAAATAAGCAAAAGCACAAAGTAATACTGTTGTCTTACTATTACGCAAATTACTGCAGGTCGTCCAAAAACTTGTGGGTCAGCATGCCACATATCATAGTCCTGGTTAGCGGCAATTTTCCTCGTCGAAAGACAAGCATGCCCGCTTGGCTTAGTGGTATAGCGTTGCACTTGTAAGAAACATTTGCGAAATGCAAAAGTCGGCGGTTCAATTCCGCCAGTGGGCATCTCTTTTTGCTTTTTCTATTTCTTGCACGTTTGTTTTTTGTGACCGTTTTTATTTCTATTTTCTTTATCCAATTCTCTTGTTTAATGCTGGCTGCTGCTATTGATAAGATATATATATCATTTTGTAAAAATAGCGGTATCTACGAGGTACCAGGGTAAATTGCTTCCACCGATCGCGATTGAGTTTTTGTTGGTTAGGGACTCTACGGATGCAGAACACGTATACATATGTAGCTCTCCATGAAGGACTTGATTGTAGAAATTATTTCAAGTAATTCTATTGTTTCAATTTCAGTGGAACGAGACTTGGTCTCTTCAACAGGTTATGCTTCTCCAACTCAGTATACATCCGCATGCCCCTAAACTCCCTGAATACAAACACAATGGTATCGATGCAACGATGGTCGTACAAAATGTCACTACGACTCCTCCTCTTGACCCAGGAGGTCGGACTCTTGTTTTTCAGGCGCATCTCTATACTCGCCAGGGCTCTCAGTCATCCCCTCAAAGTCGCTATCCGCAACGGCGTACTCGTCGAGCGGTTCCTCATCCTCGTCTTCACCGGTGACGTCCTCATCCGTTCCCACGCTGCCCCTCAGCAAGAGACTCTGTAGATCATCCTCGTCAATGAAATTGTCCAGGCTGCCCTTTCTGATGTTCGTTGTCTCGCGGCGTCCGCGCTCAATCTGCCTCTCCACCTTGAGTCTGTTTGCAATAAATTGTAACTTTGGGAATGCGCTCTGTTGTCCTTCATGGATCATTCGAGCAAGACGATCCGCATCCGGATCTGAAAGAATGCGAAGTATGTCGCTAGGTTTCGACTTGGGCCAGATGGTAATGGTGCCGCCAAACTGCTGAAGCCAGAGTTGAGACCAATCCTGGCCTAGAGGCCGAGGGAGCAGCTCGAGGTGCTTGAGAACCTTGAGCCACTTGGTCAGGTCGAGTTTGATGTATTGCTCCGTCGCAGAGCCGAGGTAGCCGCCACGCCAGCCGCGGCCCTTGCGGTGCGTCACGGGAGAGCCGACGGTACCTCTCGAAGAAAAGAAGAACAAGGAGATGTGAGGGTTGACCTGGCTAACAATGGTAAAGTTGACATTGAAGTGGAGGTTGAGCGCCTTGATGGGAATATCAGTACGCAGACTACCGTCCTTCCACTTGTGTCCAAAAGAATAGGGGGTAAGTGACCCATCTAGGTTCTTCATCATTAGGACGACTGGGTTAAGGATGCCTGGTACCGCGGCCGAAGCCAAAACAGCTGACCAGATGACACAGTCAGGGCTCGTCAGATAGTTGCAGAGAATGGTGGGCGAATGCGGATCGGCCGGCACACAGGAAACATTGAGAATGCGGCCGGTTCGTTCGTAGGCCTCTCTGAATGTCATGGAACCATGAGCCCACCAGCTACATTGCCGTGCCCAGTCCATCGAGTCGAACCGGGCTCCGGTCTTCCACCATCTGACCAACCATATTGACATGGGCTCTGAGCAGGCCTTGATCTTGTGGGCTAGAGCGGGCACCAAGAGCTGCTTAAGCTCCTCGTTCGTTCGCGTCGCAACCAACGAAGCCACCAGAGCACCACCACTCGTGCCCGTGATGACCTCTGGCAAAAGGTCTGCCTCGAGCAACGCCTTGACAACGCCGAAATGGTAATACGCAAACGTGGCACCACCTGATAGACACAGGGCCGTGCGACCATAATTGGCGTGTAGATGCTTGAAAAGGGTCTGTTTCTGATCAAGGGAGAGTTGATCGGTTTCTACTAGTAGGCGTGTGCTCTTCTCGACTGTGTTCATGTTAATACAAAGCTGTCAAGTGGTTGGCTGAATACATGCAAATCAAGTCACTTACCCTCCTCGATAAAGTTCTGCACCAGGTTCTTGGTGCCGAAATACGTCTCGCTGTATAACCTGGCATTTTCGACACCGACAAAATTGCTCTTCACGCTGGCCTCGATCAACGACTTGAGCTCATCAATAGGCCGTTTACGCTCATTGTTCCTCGAGGTATTATTGAGATCCGACTCTTGGGCCTGGGCCTCGCGCCGGAGCTTCCTAATCTGCTCCCAGACACGGCGGACCGTCTTGGAGTCGTAGTAGGCGTACTCGTTTTCCTGCTTCCACTTGTCGTTGCCGAGGTACTTGTCGAGTTCCTTGGCGGCATCTGACCATTCTTTATAGGTGCTCGTGGCACGTAGGTTGCGGCGGAGTCGTTCCCTATGACCTCGCCAGGCGACAAAGTACTCGTAGCCCCATACGTAGAGCCGCGTGCTCATGTAGGCAATGCCGAGACCAGCGATCCAGGTCAGCGTAAATATCAGGAACGGCCAGCGCAGCAGGGTATAGAGGTTGCCCTCGCGGGCCTCGTCGACACTGCGGCCGAGCGCCTTGCGCCTCTTGCGGCGGCGCTTGCCGACCTTTTCGTTGACGGGAGCCCAGTCGTTTTGCGCCGAGATGAGTAGGCTGCCCTGACTGCCGTGCCGGTTGCGCTCGCTAATCCGGAGGGTCGCGGTCCTTCCATCCATCCCATTGCCTAGACTGATCCCACTCGCCTCTCCCGTCGGCGCCGTTGAGGAAGTCGGCGTGTCGAGGTTGAAGGTGCTGCCGCTTCGCAGCGAGGGGCTCCGTATCGTTAAACCATCGTCGTTGGCTGGGTTGATAGGATCGGGGGCGGCAAGCGCCTGCGCAAAGGACTCGAGGTCCTCAGGCCGGAGGAAGTCAACCTCGGCATCGGGCAGTCGAGTGTGGTCAAACGCCTCGGGAGGGAATCCGTAGTCGTGGTATGGCTTTCCAAAACCAAAGAAGGTGACGCGGCGAGCTGGCTTCTGGTCAGACCCGGTACCACTGGTCTTCTCCTCACTCCTTGCGTCTTCCGTCGCCATTATTACGAGAGCAGTAAGCGTAGAAGAGTCACTGCATAATGAGGAAAAAGAGTCTTGTTTTGTCGAGAGTGCTCCTGCGCACGGGTTGGGGGTCACAAAGGTGGAGTGAAGGAGGTTCCAGGGAGTGGTAGTTGTTCTATGTTGGCTGAGCTTGTATCGGATATGTCGTGAGACATGTATGTATTACGGAAAGGCTGGTACTGCCCAAAGGTTCTTGTTGTTGCTGCAGCGCATTCGTGTCCTGGGGCGTCACCGAGGTCGCTATTGCCCAAATATGCCATGTGGGCTAAGGTCGGTCGGTGTTCACGAGATTCATCATTCTCACCCAGCGAGCCACCAGCTGTTAATCACCGAAATGACGTCGCTGTCCACCGACGGCTCTAATTTTGGTTGGGGAAGCTGCTAACCTAGGGAGAAGTGGAGGGGACCCGAGCCTCAATCCGGTAGGTGGAGACCCCTGAACCTCTGTGACAGGGAACAGCTGAACACTGCTGAAGTATTAGCGCTCATCATTCGATATTCTGCTGGCTGGGACGAACGACATGTTGTAAAGTAATTGTCTGAAGATGTTTTGTCGATGGGAATTTATTCTTCTAGATGCATGACCTCGAATCGTAGGATGATATAGATTTTGAGCTTGAGCCACCTGCATGTTTACTCACAAGGTTACTCTTGTGGTCCACGAGATGCGGAAAGCCTCCTTTATACACGTACACCGTAACTCGTACAAACCCCTGGATAGCTCTCAGATCTTGTTCAACAGACTGTAATTCCTTCTTCACTATCTGGCGGCTAGGAATGCTGTATGGTCTATACCCCATGACCATTGTAGGAGAACGCTGTTTGTACCTCGAGCATCATCCAGCACAGCTTACAACAAACAAGACTCGATTACAGTAGGAGCGAGTTTGGTATATGCCTCTATTGCCATAGACTCCTATAGAAACCCAAGGAGTCCGTCTTGTAAAAAGATAATGAAATGATGAACAATGCAAGCAGCAAGCTATCATATAAAAAAGAACTCCGAATCTCCACTTGAACAAGCGTGCAGGTCATCAACATTATCACCTTTCGTACACACCATATAACATTCTGCTCCCACCGTTGGTCGACTTTCTTTCTTTCTTTTGTCTTTCCCTGTCCCCTTCACGCCCACTCCTAGTCTAGAACTATGTCTAAAATGAAGTGCTCATGGTTAGACAGCCAATTTTCCGCATCGGCGTTGCGGCCTCGTTTGTACTCTCTGTCACACCGTCGTCTAGACGTATTGCGATAGCCAGCGGATACCGTCACCGTAGCCTGTCACCCATGTTAGCAGCGCGTTCTCTATTGCGACCGAGGCAGCGCAGCATCGGCCTTGTGTGTGTGTAGAATCCAACTTACCCTGTCTCATAACCACCGAGCACATGAAGACCTCGATGGGCCGGATGCCCTCCAGAGGCACCTTGCCCTTGCCCGTCGTCTGGTAGAGGCCGAGCTCGTGGCGCAGCTGCTCCTCGGAGATGGCGTCGGGGTGGTCAATCTTGTTGCCCAGGACGACAAAGGGCACCTTCTGGAGCTCCTCCATCGACAGGAGGGCGTCGAGCTCGGCCTTGGCCTCGGGGAAGCGCTCGTGGTCCTTGGCGTCAACCAGGAAGACTATGCCGTTAACCTCGGGGAAGTAGTCCTTCCAAAGACGGCGGGCTATAGTTCAGTCGAAATGTTAGTTACGTCGCCCATGTCTCATCCCCTCGTGGAGGGGGTTTCTTGTGTAGAGTGTCTCGTACCCTGCTGGTGACCACCGAGATCGAAGGTTGTGAATCGCACGTTGCCGATAGCGAGCTCCTCGGAAGCTGTGATAGTGTCAGCATGTGCCCACGTGCCTGCCGCCGACGCTTGCTTCAGAACAACATACTTGGGTGAAGAGTAGGCTGCAGGATGGCGACTCGGTCGTTCTGTGAATCCCGTCATGTCAGCACGTCTCTTTATTGAATGCACGGTATCGCATGCGATGCGTATGGTGGCCTCGAAACCGTAACCCTGGCCCCGTAGTCCAGCCCGGGAGGAGCCTGTCACGTACCTTCAGCATGTGCAGGAGTGTCGTCTTTCCGGCATTGTCGAGACCCAGGAAGAGAAGCTTGGCGTGCTTGTTGAGCAGGCCGAGCGACGACAGGACATCGTAGACTGTTTGGCGCAAGAACGGGCATGTCAGCACACTGTTGGCTCTGTTGGGAGTGCCGCCTCCGTGGCGGCCGGCTAGGAGGAACCAAGAGCAAGAGCAAGGATTGCGCATCCGGCTTTCAAAGGGAACTTACACCAGTTGATAATCCACATCTTGATGGTCGGGCTATGCGCTGTGTGGGAGCTGGTAAATGGGTTGTCGTGGTTGTGCAAAGGAGGCCGGAAGAGTGTCGTTGCTGGGCAAAGGGATCACTTTCCTTTGATGGATGATGCTGTTAAATTTGTATGCGGCCTGGCGACAATGGGAAGATGAGTTGGTCGGCTAGCCAGAGAGGTTACGTCGCTTTGGTCCTGGGCAAAAGCAGTGCTGGCAAGAACTTGGCCTGCTGCATCTGGCCAATCAGCTGTGGCCCGAACGCCTTGCAGTGGGTGGCCTAACATCTCAGGCAGCAACACAAGCTTGCTGACCTTAAGGTAATGCGACCTTTTATTCTGTGTATAAGCCTCTGTTTCTCTCCTTTTGGACAGACCCCCTTTTTATTTCATGTGCCATAGAAAGAACACGACATACATCTCTACAGGTATCTACACTTCCATGATATCGAGAGCTGCTCCAAGATATAAAGACTCCCCTAAATGTGACAGTTTCGCAGCGCCTGAGCCTGGTCCAGCCTCTGCGGTCCGTCGGGATTCGAGTGTCTCCAAGGTTCAAAAGACCCCGTCTTCAGCGAATTCGTCGAGTTGCATGTTTAGATGTTCTATCTACTACCATGTCACCTCGATGAGTAGGCCAAAGATAAAACTACTTGACTAGGAATCTGAATTGGCCGTTCAGAAAATATCAGATTGTAGATATTTATGATCACATAAGAAAACACGAACAAATCACCAGAGGAAGAAGACAGTTAAAACATCATATGATGGATATTTGACCAATCAATGTGGTCAATGTATATTTCCATTTGTCAAATCACCGGATCGCCGCCTGATGCTACTTAACCATGCCTTGCTTTGCCCTAGTGGTATCCCCAAATTGCCAATGACCGGCCGTCAAAATGCTAGACGATGTGATCCCGCTCCTTCTTCGTCATGTAGAAGGATTGCGGCCATGAAAAGGAAATTCGTTACCGGAAAAAGAAACAACGAAACTTTTTGTATGTACACAAGGGGGGCTGCTATGTGCCAAGGGATGCAAAGCTCCCAGAATGCGATGCGCTCTAGAACAGTATGAGAATGCTCGCTCATGATATCATCGTAATATGAAGGCGCCAGAAAGTGCCACGGGACCCGAATCTTCCACGTGGGCTTGAGAAAAAAAAGGTGCTGTTGTCTCAGAACTTCTAGATCGAGAGAACATGAATAGTGTTGGTTTGTTTGCCGGCCATGTGCAGACCGAGCTCGCGCATTCTCTGCGCGCCCTTGCCAGGCTGGGGCCTCTTCTCGACAACCTGACCCTTGCGAGCCCGGTTGCAGTGCTTCTGGATGTACTTTTCCCTGCGGCGCTGTCTCTTGTGCTCAAGGCCCTTGACGATGTCAATGGCACCGCGGATGTGGCCAGTGGCTCCCGTGTATGCTGCCTGTCTGCTGCGCTGGCCCTTGAACCGGTTAGGGAACAGAGCAGGCGGTCGCGGGAGCGACTTGGTATGCGTAAGACCAGGTCGAGATGCCAGCGTCTGGAAATCGATAGCCTTTGGCGTGGCCTTTTGAGTGGGCGTGGCAGGGGGTGAGCAAACTGCACGACCGGAGATGGGAGCGGGTGAGACAACGCGCTTGGGAGAGTGGCGATCAAAAAGCCTCCGAGGCGGCGGCGATCTCCCACGAGCCTTGGCGGCCTTGGGCGGGGGCGAGTGAAGACGCTTTGGTGGAGGCGAGTGGTACCGCTTGGGAGAGTTGTGGTTGCTCTTCTTCTTCCTGCGGTCGGCCCGCTCAGGCTCGCCGTTGATGTCCTCGAGTTCGCCATGGATCCAGACATGCTCGTCACTCTCGTGGCCAGGCTTCTCGTCCTCATCCTCAGGCTCCGAGGTTGGGAAGCTGGGATCAATATCCTGCGGGATAAGATGCATCTTCTCACGTCGCTTCTGCGCAATGCATGAGATGTATGCATCTTCCATCGGCCTGTCCTCGTCGAGAGTGCCACAGACGAAGTCAGTGCTGTCTGGCAGCTCAGGTGTTCCAGGTCGGATGCGAATGCGACGGGCCTTCTCCCGGGAAGCGGGCCGCTTGGATGCGGGTGCTTCCGAGGATGAAGAGGAATCTGATCGGTTGCCAGCCATGGATGGACGGCGCGCAATCGGGGTGGCTCCGGAAAACTGAAGAGTGGCAGCTTGGCCGTGGGTCCAAAGCTCCAGTTCATCGGCATCTTCATCATCTCCGTCGGAATCAGCAAAGCCAATTTCGTTGTCGGTGTGATAGCCATCAGATCCGTCGTCGTCGGTGCCATAACCTGACAGATCGTCCTCTACGTCGTCATAGCCCGCTGCCTCGAGATCATCATCCTCATCGTCATCGTCTTCGTCATCGTCATCGACGTCTTGATCCTCGTCATCATCGTTGCCAGCTTCATCATCCTCGAACTCCTCCTGCAAGGCTTCCTCCTCGGCCTCCTGACCAAGTTTGCGAATCTCATTCTCCTTGCGAAGAGTGTCGTTGATGGTCAAACGCTGCAGAGCAGGGATTTGCTGTCGAATCCAGTCATCTTCGCGGAGCTCGTCGCTGGCAAACTCGTGAAAGCGCGAGGATTCTCCATTCAGATCGGCGGACTCGGCCGTCAAATAGGCCTTGGGCTTGACTGCAACCGGGCTGTGAGAAACCCGGCGACGAGGCGTGAGCGACCGGGGAGAGCGGCCGATGGACGAAGATCTCTTCCGAAGAGTGGCAGGGGATCCGTCGCGGCGGGCACTGGGCGACTGCTTGGCATCGGATGCTGCAGCTCGAGTGGGTTCCTCCTTATTGGTGGATGATGCAGTCCGTACAGGACCGGAAGGACAAGCAAACTTAATGCACATCTTGCGCTGCGGTGGCTTTTCGGCGGCAGCTTCAGCTGCAGCCTCCGGCTTTGACGAGTTCTCCTTTGGCGACGGAACTGGCTTCTTGGCCTCGGGCTTCGGTCCGCAAGCAAACGAGATGCAGCGCTTCTTTGCTAGTTGCTCGACGACCGGATCCTTCTTCAGGGCCTCGGCTGGCGCATCGGCTGCCTTCTTGGTAGGTGTCGTTTCGTGATCCAGACCCAAAGAGGCATTGGCGATCTTTGGGCGAGACTCGAGCAAACCCACTTGCAGCTGTCCAAGCCTGACGACGGGAGGCGGAGGGCTGGGGGTGCTTGTGCGTGCAGGGCTGGTGAGTCCAGTGTCGCAGGTAAGCTCCGCGGTCGAAGCGAAGCTGATGTTGCTGTTCATGGAACGGCGTCTGAGTGGCAGACTGACGAAATCAAGAGGTGAGGACTCCTCGTCAGACTGGCCGTGCAGTGCCTGAGTCAAGAGAGACTGCGGGTGCTCGGCATATTTTCGTACCATTGTCCGCTTGAACTCGGCGTGGACAGTACTGATCTTGCGATCATCGGGTGGTTCGTCGACCTCTGCCGCGACCTCTTCATCGGGTTCGTGCTGAAGGTGCGCTCCTATGGAGGACCACGCCAAAATATTTGACGTGGCCGAGTCGTGTATCGTTTCGTTTGTCATTGTGAAGGTATTAGAATGTTTAGGTGGGTATGTAGAGAGGTTGTCGTCGATCCTAGAGCCGGATAGTGGCCGGGGTCGCGTCGTAGTAAAACTTTACTGGCTTGTCGTCGCCGCGTGCGCGGTATTGAGACGAGTCGTAGAGTTTGTGGGTGGATTCCAAACAAATCGATATTGCGAAAGGCGTCGCGGGAGGCCTTGTGTTTAGTAGTTGACACTTGCTGGTGTAGTGTCGAGGAGCTTTCGAAGGTTACAACCTATGGTGTAGTCTTCAGACAGATCGTGTCCAGTTGTCCCTAGGGACCGTATTGCTATAATTGGAGGAACATTGTCGATCTGAAAGTACCGGAGTAAATAGTCGAGGCCTGGGGTGAGGTAGGGCGGATTTTGGTTGGATTATCAAGAAAGGATCAGACCAGACAGGATGTTGTTGCAGTTCTGGTGTGATCTGGCTGCTGGGTTGTGGTAGGTTTAAGTTGTTCGACCTCAGGAACGGTCACAAGTGCCGTCGGGTAGGGATGGGACGGGTGGCGCTAGAAAGGTTGCGGTCTTCTGATGCGGGTGGGAACCAAGCGACGGGCGATGAGATGTCTTGGGCGTAATGGGTAGCGCCAGATGCTGGGTGGATGTGGGCGAGAGGATCTGCAGCAGAATGCAGGGCGCGGACACACAAAAGGGTCCCTCTGAAAATCTTGGCTCTGTTTTTGAGTTGTACCAGTTGCAGGAAGGCCAGCCGTAGGCCGAGATGACGTCGGGAAACCGTGGGCTCAGTTGCAAACGGGAATAAATGGGATCCGTCTCTGGTGTAAGAGGCGGCAATGCCTTACGTATGGATGGATGGGTTGTTGATCTTTTTGGCGGCGAGGACGCAGCAGGGTAGGTTTTTGGGAAAGATTCCAAGAAAATGCCAGGGAGAGAATCCGGACTGCCGGCCTGGCTGGGTAGGACCCCAAGATCAGGTTTTAAGAAATGGGCAACGGGGGCATTGATTGCGCGAGTGAGAGGTGCGGCGAGCGGTGGGAAGGAAAGAATGCAGCTTTTGTGTGGGCGCAACCGGCGGGTGAGCGTGTCGGGGGACCTCGACTGATGAAGAAGAGGAACCACCCTGGAGATTATAGCTAGGTACTCCGTATCTGCACAGTATAGCAAACGGCAGCAGCCAGCCAATACAGAGTACCGACAACAAAAAAAGGTTTCCATCAAAAAAAATATACCCTAGCAAAAAATCTCTCGCCGGATGGGATACGCGCTGAGTGGATGCTTCCACCGCTATGGGCCAGCTTAATCAAATTTGAATCTACAAAAAGGCTATAGCACAGTATGAACATCGAGCACCATGTAGAATATTACTCTCATATTACTTATTATTTTTATCGGCCATTGGTCACGAAATAAATGCGTTCTTGCAAATATCTGAAGCACAGCCTGTTAGTCGGAGCGCTGAGCAAGCTGAAGAAACGAAGGATTGGAGGCGGTCTGGTGGCAGAGGGCAGTACATCGGTAGGGCGGTATGGAAAGTCTTCTTTTCTTTCTTACACTCTGGTAGGTACCTAGGTCAGGTAGGCAGGTCCTTGTAGGCTTGAGTCCTCAAGTGAACACCCTGTGTGGGCTCCGGGACGCCATACTATGTAAGAAACTGTAGCCGTGCGGGACTTTTCTCTCGTCCTTCCTTTGTTCTAGTGGTCGGTTACAGTGAACAGGGTGGATGGAGGGATGGATGGAGGCGCTCGGCTTGCCTGCTTACGGTAGCGTCCGCATGGGGATCAAAGCAGGGAAAACGAGAAGCCCTTTTCCGTCGACCCTCGACTATGGAGCCCCGGTACGGAGGAATATGTACTTATTATTATAACAACTGGTCCGTCACCCCTCCAATCGCTCGCCGCAAACAAAGCACAGTACCCACGAACTTGTAATAAGTAGTAGCGGACTAACTGGAAGCCTCCTAGCCTGCCAGCTTGCTGGTTCAGATCGGACAGAGCTCACCAAGGGCCTTGAGCCCTGCAGTTCTTTGTTGGCATGGCTGCATGGGAAGCGAGCGTGGACGTGGGGTTTCAGGAGACCGGGGGAGGTAGCACTGTATCTAGGACCGTACAGTAAGTAATAATGTAGCATGTCTTTCTTCATTAACACACGCCAGAGCCAATGGAATCGAGACTGCTCCCCAACTGTGTGGACGACTCGCGTGCGAATGTATATATTACACATCCTAGAAGCCGAGGGCGGCATGGGCGAGACAGACAAATTGGTCTGGCCTGATTGGCTTCTGGCTTTGTCCTCCGTCTGACCTGAGTAATAAGGAGGTACAGAGCTCAAGCAGACACTGCAGGAGAGGCTTTCGCGCCTGTTGCCCATGGGCCGAAGTCGCCACGAACCAGATACAAATCCAAACACTCGCGACTATCGTGTAGCGGGATAGCAAATTTTGCAACTCGCTATTTCAAGCGCTGGCCCGACGCCTACTGCGAGTGTTGGGCCGTGGAAAAGGAGCGCTACCAGGTGCTGCTAGGTACTCATGAACGGGTGCTTTTGGGGGAAGTTCCATGGAATAGCTGGAGCTGAGCGCTGAGCGGTGTCTGCTTCCGAGCTAATAAACCTGCGTCTGGTTATGGTATTCGTGCGGGTTTAGCCCGGCGCCTCCGCCTGGGTACAGATGCTGATTAGGGCCAAGGGAGGTAGGTAGGTGTCAGTCCGCAGCCATAGCAGAGGCACAGTTGAAATAAAATTGATCCAAGAGCCAGCAGCGGCCGCGGAATCTGGAACTGGCACTGGGGGTGGGCTTCCAGGAGGTATTTCGGCGAGCTGCGCGAACCGGAGACAGCAGAATCTGCAGGCAGCTCCAGAATCCATGTGTCATGGGTTCGCCCGGAAGCTTTTTGCGGGAAATTGAAATTGGTGGATGGGTTGATGGGGATCTCGAGCAATGTTTCCGGGTCCCCACTCGCCCAGCATGGAAACGCACGTAGCATTCACTGTACTGTGCCCTTGCGAGAGGTCTCGATGCTAGGTATGTACTGCCGGCCGCTACGCCAGATGCTGTCCTTGTTGTGTTGCTTTGGGTCTTTGGCACTCTCTGAATGCTATTGTTGTTGTGCATGAATCGACCCCCAACGCATAGTAGTGTGGATGACTCGCAGACTGCTTCTACACTAGCAGGCACGTACCATACGTACGGAGAAATCCTTGATGGGGTCGCTCGCTCGCTTGAGTGATTTGATTTCCCATGGCTGATGCGTTGAGTTCTTGAGGAGAAAGCTTGCCCGCATGTACGGTACCCCATCTGCCTGTCAATCCACTTCAATGATCCATCCATCCGATTGCTTGCTTGCTGTTTCCACTGTACAACAGTGCGCTCATATGATTCGAGAGTCTCCAGATGTGCCAGAGTGTCTGCCAATACAGATCGTCACAGCAAATGATCTGGCGTGAAATGCCAAGACGCAGTGTATTTCGATTCGCAAAATAAAAATACACACGTAGAATAACCAACACAGGTTTTCAGTGCTTCCAAACATAACGGCCTGTGCCATTCGTGCGATATGCGAATGTTGATCTCTGAGATCTGGTCGTGGTCGACCATGCTATTTTTGCTCCGTCTTGCCTGATCCGGTAATTGCGAAGAGAAAGCCCCTGTACTTGCTAGTCTTAGGGCTCACACAACAACCAAGCCTTGGGAAGTATTCGTCTAGTCAAAGACGGGATCGTCGAGTAGGCACTTGGGGGGCTCACCCCAATTTCCATTGGTGACGACAATATGAATAGGTCTTCTTGCCCTTGGCGTGATATTCCGGCGTTCGCATGATTGTTGACGACGAGGATCACCATTTGCGCTGGAATCCTCTCAGCCGCCGTTGATGTGACGATGACATATCACCTTGCCAACTCATCGCAAGGCTACGTAGGTAGGTTCCATAGTTGAGCTTGTCTGCCCCGAGGATCCAAGTTACGCCATACAGGAATAACTGGACGAAATTCGTACGAGTAGCATTCTGAGACATACGCATATGCTGTACCACACTTGTTGGTTGCGCCTGAATACCGATCCTGCAAACTGCGGCCTTGGTCAATTGCCTGGTCGACAGCCTTGCTGCAAGAAGCTACTCTCATGACAACATGTAGTAAGTTGCTGCCGTATCCATCCGAAAGCATTCTGGAAAAAGAAACGCGCCCCCATGTCAGTACTCCATAGCTTCGTGTCGCATGTGCAAAAGCCACCACCCCAGGCCTGAAGGATGTGGTAATGGCTAGCAGCGCCTTGCATCCTCTGACATCACTCCCTCCAGATTCAAGATGCTTGCAGCTGAAACGTGACAATATTGGTACGTATCTGGCTGTTACGATTCATCCTCGACGACTTACGAATGCCTGGTAGACACTGCCGTTTACCCCACGGGCAGTGTCTATTGCCAAGATACAGATCAGAGAGACGTTGGAACTTGGTGCCAGCTAGTGCGCCAAGTAGATCGCCCATGCCTACCTATACTCAGCCATTTGGCGATCATGTCTGCAATGAGTCTGTAACCGGCACGTGTTGTAGAGTATCTCGCCCGGCCACGTCAATCTATCCCTTGAGTAGCCGCGAAGACCATCAATCATCTCTTCCAGCTTAGTTGAAGGGTTTCACCATCCCAACTTCGATGCATCAGACCCGACTAGTGCACTGATCTGTCAAGCACCGCGGGGAATGCATACAGGCGCACTTTTCGCGTGGCGCTGATGGTGCCGTAAGCCATCAGCTCGGATTTGACAGGCGGACGGCGGAAAAGTGATATTGCTGTATGTCCTTCGTCGGCCGTTTCACCACATATTCATAGGCGGCTTCCGCTGCCGAATACTTGTCATGCCCTGCCCACCTCAAGTTGGGGAAGCTGAGCAATGAAGCGTCGCAGATCTGCTGTTGACAGGTGATAGTCACCCGAGCCGTCTCAACCCCGCCAGCTTAAGACGAAACCCCGCATTATTCTGGTTGGAACGCTAGAACGCCCAAGATAGCGGCATCAGCGCATGCATTTAAATCGAAACTTGGCCTGTATTGGCAGACTCGAGTGCTGGCTTTAAAGATGCCTGCCGGTCATGCTTTGGGCTCCCTCCTTTGCGGGTCCTTTCCCCTCGAATAATCTTTGGACAGCGAGTTGTACTCGTGGGCATGGCTGGCCGTGGTTATCAAGTGCCGCACTCTGGGTAGCCTGGTAGACCGGGTAGTACTGCTCACAGATTAGGTAGAAGAGTGGGAGGTTGCGACGAAAAGGGTAAACCGAGAGGCCATGGGGGTCGCTGAGGTTCAGAATTGCCCCGGCCAAATGAATTTCGATAAAAGAAGCGCAGGCATGTGACCGATTATGCGAGACATCGAACAAGGCCCAAATTCTCACGAAGAAAGGCCACCGCATGTCGATGTGGTCACGGGGCACGTTGACCATACCCTCAGACTTGCGGCCCAGCGCAAGATTTGATCTAGGAGGATACAGATACCTGATGCGGCAACGGCAGCGGTTTGGGTGACGACGTATTCAAAGTAAGAAACGCTGCAAGGTACGATGCCAGTTACGATGCCAGTGTGGCTGCCGTCATCTTGGCGGGCGAAACTTACACAAGTCCAGAGGCACTGCCTGTGGTCGTCGAAAGAAGATTCCACTGGATAAACGCGACTCCTCCTGTCATACTAGTGTTCTCTGTGAGGGTGTACAGTTCGATTACTCATAAGCTGATTTACAACAATGCCGCTCCGAGACTCGCAGCGTTGCGGATGTAAGCTGAGAACATTGCCTTGCGTTATGAAGATGTCGAGGCGTGCTCAAAAGTCTCGAGACAAAGTAACAAAGCATGCCGCCACCTTTTCTGAAGTTGTGCTTACGAAGTCGATATCGCTGATGTAATATCTTACCAGAGCGTGAAGCCTGACTGCGACTTTGTGATATGGCGGACACCCAGAACTTTTAACTCTTAGGGAGCGGTCAGGACTCAGCAGGGCAGAAATGGCTATACCTCTCTCGCATGCGTGCAGCCTGACATGATTTAGCTTTTCAATCATGGCGATAATCAAGTGGGTTCGAGCACTTTCACAAACATAAATAAATAAAGATAACTATATTTGCAGTTGTGTCTTCATGAAAGCGATTGAGAGAGAGTTGGCAATTGATGCCAAGATGGACCCCGAAAAGATGCATGTATCACGTGACCTGTAGACTAGTTTTATGCTATTTATGCCATTTATCCAGTCACTGTGCAGCTGCGCTCTAGAACACCGTGCACGTGAACTCGGAGCAAAGTTGCCGATTCGTCCCGAGCAACATTATTCCTCAATTTGCGATTGACGACTGTCGTGAGCGGATACGAAGCTGGTTGATACGCATCACCACCAATTGGCAGCACCACCCATCATGAACTCCTTCCGCGTCGCCAGCAGAGCTCTGCGAGCTCGTCCCGCAGCTTTCCGCGTCCCTCTGCAGCGAAGAGCCTATGCCGATGCTGCCCCTGACAAGGTCCGTCTTTGCAACGAGCCGTAGTGTTCCAGTTTTCCATCATCATAGCTGACCCCCGTTCCAGATCAAGCTGAGCTTGGCTCTCCCCCACCAGGTACGACGCCTTTCGAGATGAGGATGCGAAAATCGACGGACGAGAAGACTATACGGCCCCAGAAGCCGCGATGAACCGGGTCGCAGATGCGAGCGAAACGAACCCGAGCTAATTGCCGCAACAGGCCATCTACAAGTCCCAGGATGTCGTCCAGGTCAACATCCCCGCCGAGTCCGGAGAGATGGGTGTTCTCGCCAACCACGTTCCCTCCATCGAGCAGCTGAAGCCCGGTCTGATTGAGGTCATCGAGGACGGTGGCAGCAGCAAGCAGTTCTTCCGTACGTGCAGCAGCATGGTTGCCATACGTGGGGCCCGAATTTGCAGCATGGCTGACCAGATACAGTTTCCGGTGGATTCGCCGTCGTTCAGCCCAACTCTGCCATGAGCATCAACGCTATTGAGGGTTACCCCGTCGAGGACTTCAGCGCCGAGGCTGTCAAGTCTCAGATTGCCGAGGCCCAGAAGATTGCCAGCGGCAGTGGCAGCGAGCAGGACATTGCTGAGGCTAAGATTGAGCTGGAGGTATGCACATATGAACCTTTCTGGTTTTGCGCGTTTGCGCATTATTTCTGGATGCACACTAACGACTATGACAGGTTCTGGAGAGCTTGCAAGCTGTCTTGAAATAGAGTGTATAGAGCAGAAGCAGGGACTGCACCGTGTACATCAAACTTTCCTATAATCAGCATAGGCTTGACCGTGTGAATTGAGCATTGTTTGCGCCTTGAAAGCAGCTCCTTCCATTTCTTGATGCCTACTTTGCCAGAGCTGATAGCGACTGCCATTTCCACAACTGACCACCTAGAAACTGACCTTCTCTTGATTCGACCTCCGATGTCACATTTGCATCCAACCTCACATCACCATCACAACATCCTATTAACCCACCTACGAGACGGGTCTTTGCCAGTAAACGATCCCAACGACCACGCAACCCACGAATATCCTGGCGGCCAATCCGTTGACGACTGTGGATAATGGGCAAGCTATGGAGGCACGGACATTGACTCCTCTGAGCTCTTGCTCCTCAGGTGTCACGTTGGGCGATATACATGACTACCCAGTCTTTGACGGACCCGGACACCATCCATCGCCAAGCGATCTTATTCCCAATGGTACAGTTTCGTACCGAATCCGCCAATTGCACTCGGCCGCCTCTCAAGAACTTCGACCTTCCAGAGATCCCATGCACACACGGGATCGAGAAAACATGCTGATCGGCTGGGGTCATCGATCCGCTCATCGTGCTGCGAACCCCGAACATTCATATACTGGGATGAAGATCGCTCGCTAGGAACATAGCGACGTGCACGGCTACTCACAGGAAATTGACCATGACCACGACCACAAGCATGACCCTCAGGACGCAGGTTGCATCGCTTGCACACTCGATCCTTCCCGCCGACGATCCTTTTCGCCGAGTTTGAAGGAGCAAAAGCGAGCCTCGGAAGATTTGGCCTTTTCCAGTGCCTCCGACCAGATGGCTGACGTAAAGTTGAAAAGAAAGTCCGCACGGGATCTGTATCAACAATATGGCATATCGCAGCCTCCTGGCTGGTTGTCCGATGATGAGGAAGACTCGGATCTAGTCCTTTCGGGTGACGGAAGCCACAGCCCCCGACTTCTCTGTCATGTCTGTCACGTCTGTTCTCATCGCACTTCAGCACCCTCTGCGTGCACCTCCTGTGGCCATCACTTCTGTCAAGAATGCATATGCGAGTGCCGCGATGGAGGAGTGACGACAACTGAACGGTTCAGCCATCGAGAAACTACTGACAAGAACGCAAAAAGTTACACCCATGAATATCAACGCATCGTGAAGACGGAGCACGATACAGATCATGGTTCTAAGGCAACGCAAGTGCATCATCGTGATTTTGCGTCCAATCTTTGGAGATCAGCTTCGAGAGCCTCGGCGAAGTCAGAAACAAGTGCTCATCATTCTACTCGAGAAAAGACCCATGCTACAACACAAGCAGAGTCGGCAGCTTGCAAGAACCATGGTGCGAATTTAAGCCAGAACCCGTTCTTGGTCGCAGACAGGAAAGCTGCCAAGGAAACTGTTATACCCAAGGAAATGAATCACACGGCCGACGGTGATGGAGAAGTACATACCGTTGAGCAAGAACATGCCTCATCGCACATGGAAGATATCCATGAGGAACATCAGGACGTCCATCGACATCACTCCGGCGGGTTTCATGGTCTTCCTCACATTGCTGAACATCTTGAGGCGGGTACACGTCGGACCCTAGCGGATCTCCGAGCAGATTCAGCAGAAAAACATCACAGCAGACAGACCAGGACGCATTTGAAACCGATGACGCCTTCGGTTGCAGTCGCAGAAGTAAGCCACCACGAGTATGTCGAAGAACCTGTGCCTCCAGAACATCCCAAACACCAGCTGCGAGAAGAGTCAAACTCTGCACTAAATAACCATATTCATGATGTGCAATTAACCTCTAGAGCTACACCGTCATCCCATCGTGGACGTCACAAGCTCAGGCATGTCGATTCGGGTGCCTTTGAGAGATATCCTTCCGGGAGCGAATCGAGCGAGCTCAGGCACTTTGCTCGTCCGCGGACGACGGACAGCACCAGTACACAGATTCGCACAGTACATCACCGTGACGATGATTTATGTCGCAGTCTCAAGCACGCCCATTCTCCCCACACTATGGAGCGTCAAACTTCGCTGTCACGCTCCGGGCACGATCAGTCTAGCCACAGTGTCAGAAGATATGAGTCCGCAGAGTTTTAGAAGAACGCCACCGAACAAGAGCGTTCTCGCCACGGCCATGAATGGACATCTTCAGTTGAAGAGCCCCAGCACATCAATCCGGAGAGAACGGACAGGAACACGGCTTCTAAGATCTCCGCTTGGCAGCAGCGCATAGAAGATGAAGAACGTCGTACGAACCAATCCCGGCATCACAATGAGGGCGAAGCAAGGCCAAGAGCTCCCCGGGGTCGCGTGAACAGTCCGCCAGCTTGGCTTAAAAGTCATCAGAAGGAGCTCTCCGAGGCTTGGATACACCAGAAACTCCGTCATGTCTCTTCCCAGGGTTCCCATGATGCTTGGCGTAGCCACCAACCGGATACTGAGGCCCCCAAACGCCCCAAATCTTCGAATCACGAGGATTTAAGAAGGAAGCAGAGTCAAGTATCAGTTTCTGAGCGTGTGAAGCAGCTTCAACATCTGGATTTGTCGTCGAGAAGGTCCAGCGACTTAGGCAAAGAAGCACACGGCGAGACTACTAACAATACCTCGAAACTATACTCTTCTCAGACAATGCAAGCACATGACAAGAGACGCAGCCGAGGACAGAACAAAACGCCCGTCCCTGTCTCTAGACGTACAAGTTCCGCCGTAGCTGATCAGCGCGTCACCCGCAGTGACAGTGCAAGAAAACAACACCTAGACCGCAGTACCCGTCATGCTCATTCCAGCAACAAGTCGGTTCGTGAGCGAGGAGAGCATACTGCGCATGAAGTCACTATGAGCTCCAATTCCATGGAAAAGCAACTGGAGGAGTTCCGCCGCCAGGACCAATACTTGAAAGCTCGTTACCGAGAAGCAATCACCAAAGCTGAAGCCGAGCTCGACCGTCTTCGCGAGGAGAACGGCAAGAAAGGGAAAACACTGAATGAGCAAGCAACATCTAGCCAAATCACAGCCAGTGCCATTTCGACACCTTCGCAGATTCTACAGCCACGGCAGCTGCCGCTCGACAGTCATCGGCGGGAGCAGACATCCGACAGTCATGCTCATGCATCAACTGAAGTCGAATCGCAGCACAAGGAAACTCTCAAGGTAGTTGGCAAGTCCTCCGAGTTGGACTTGCATCGGCCGTCGGCTGTGGCGCCACCCACCCACGAGTGTAGTTGGAGAGATCGCTACATGGCACTAACGAAGGAGATTCGTCAGCTCAAGGCCGAGATGTCGTCCGTGAGTCGCGTGCTGGAGACTACGGAACGTGAGGTCATACATGAGGATCGGATGCTGGGCATTGAGAGCGTAACTATTGTAATGCACCTCAAAGACAAGGACGATCTTGTGATCAACACCGACCTGACACAAGAGGAAGAGGCAGCTTCAGATGGCTAGACATGCACGCAGACAAGATTGTCAAGGAGGCTTTGGTTGCGATTCGAGTCGCTTGTGCCTCGATTGGTATAATCGCAACATGGCACAGGTTGTAGGTGAGGGTACAGAAGATTGTATACAATAGAATGCAGTTATATGCCTTTGAATCACATTTCTTGCACCCTTACAGTCAGATGCGAATGTAGTCGTCCTGAAGGCAGCTACTGACCTATAATTAATCGAGTTCGCCCGCCGTCGCAACCGACACAGTATGGAGCCAGTATAGTCCAAGTGTGTGTGGCTGCAGCTTGATGTAGTAACACAACACGAGCAGCTGAGCTGAGCTTTGTACAGTCTCTTCAAATCCTTATCCTAGATAGCATGACTATGCAACTGGTGTACGTTCTTCTGCTCTATACTTTTTAAGCTTTCTCCCTCCTCATTTCTCGTTCTCTTTCTCTTCTCATGGTTGTTGGGCATCTTGGCCACCGGCATACCGAGTCATGTCGGAGACTGACTCGGGAACTGTGATAGACATTCCATATTCTCGGTCCATACAAGAAGACACGAGACGAGTGCTCTTCTCGAAGATACTTACATGTGCATATGCGGACGCGGCACGGGAGGATAGTTGACTGGGTGTGTCTGCTGATTGGAGGAGACACAGAGATACATATGTAAAGAGAAAAAGAAATATAGAGCATATACTACTGTAGAGTATGCAAGTCACCCTTTGCCTCCTTCATGCAAGCACTATACACGGGAGAGACCTCGCGATCTTATTCCAGACTCGGCCTCTGTCTATGTGCTACGAGTCAGTCTGCGTCCCGGCCGCTCGGTGTAGCAGACTGGAATACCTTTCTTTTTCTTTTCTTTCTTTTTCTCTTCTGATGATCGACGAACCCCTTTGGTTTCCTTTTACAGCCCCCGTGAACCGCTTCCAATTACTTACATGTTGTACCCTTACAATTGACTTCCTTCTTTCACTTCTCTGGGAACGCGGCACGATATGAAACCCGCGAGTGGCGGCGTCTACGCAGAACCATCCCACCCCCTCGGGTTCTTCTTTCTTTTTCTTTTTTTTGTGTTTGGAAATAAGACCTACCCTCCTCTTCGCCTCACGTAGGCGCATGACAAGGAGCAGGAAAGATGGTGTACTGAATGTCACATGGTAGAGCGCTTGGTTCGAGGGGGGGCCGAGGTGACACAACCGCTCGCGCGCGTCAGTGACTTGTTTGCTTTTTCTTTCTCTCCATCTTCCCTCTCTTGCCATCTCGACTGGGCCGTCCCTGCTTCGGTCTTCTCTTGGCCAACGGATCACTGACAGCATGGGACGACGGGGAGAGGAAGAAGGCGGCAAAAAACAGATGTTCTGCATGCATGTCCCATCCCGCGCGCAAAGTCCTGCAGCCATGGGGACGGGCGGCTTCGTTCGAATGCACAACCGGCCGGCCGGTCCGCGTTTGCTGGCGAGAGAGGACGAGAGAGCGATGCAAATGGGAACCATCAAAGTTTTATGAATTACAAAAAAAAACAAAAAACAAGAAAAGCTATTCAAATGTACGATGCAGGAAAACACTCGGGCAAGGCTTGTTCTAGAACAGAGCTTGGGTCTCCCTTCTGGCAGGAACGACTATGTCGACGGGTGCTCTCTCTGTACTTCGCATGTGCCTTTGGTAAGACATGAGGCTGCTATTCTCAGCTTTTGATATGGTGTATAGTAAGTAGACGCGTTTTATACATGCAGGTCTGTACGATATACTACAAAGACGATTGTCAAATATGTCTAGACAGGACATCGAGTTGCCTCGTACGTTAATTCCTCTCCAGCCAGTATTGAGCGAGTATCACTCTATCATCAAGCGGGCTCGCCAGATATCCAAACATATAGTCCAAGTAAGGATATCCTTTCCAAGGACAGCATCACAGACCACACGCGACCTCGAGAGGAACAATACGTTGTTTTGCACATCTTACATCTGACCACATATGGAGTGGAGATGATGAACAGTTACGAAACATCTGATGCTCTCTGCAAGCGAAAGCCGACATCCATTTCCCTCGTAGATCCCTGACTGACATGATCATGATGTGCTGGTATTCCTCTCTCCCTCTCTTGTAAGCGAGCGAGTGGATATCGTCGCCGTATTTCCGTCGTTCCATACATACACGCACACTTACCTACACGTATTCATTCACCGCCTCATGTGACATGGCACTCGAAGAAAAGACCGCAAACTTTAACTTCGGAATAGTAACTTTTTTTTCTCTTCACCTTTCCCCTCACCTAGTCAGGACGACACTGAGGAGAAGAAAAAATCCCTCTTCTGGAAGGAACAACAGGAACGAACGAACCCCTCTTTCCCAAAAGTCTGTTTCGAAAAGGCCGCCAGCTAATAAGAAGATGATCCGTATAGGAGCGGTCAGGGAGTACCCCTTCCGGGCCATCGTCTCTTGAACAAGGGCGCGGCGATCCCCCAGCGTCCCGAATAAGCGGGAATAGCCTCCTCTCCTCCTCTCTTCACCTTTTTTTTTCCCCTGCGCGTTTCAGACACAATGGTGCCATGTGTGAGGGGAGGGGTGCGTATTACCCAAGAAGAAAGGTAACCAGAATCGGAAATCTCTACGCGCGATCGGGAACCCGACCCATTGAGTAATGATGGAAAACGGTCTGCTCTGGCTCCCGTGCATGGGGGGAACCCGGCATAGTGTAAGTGCCGGATCTTCATTCAAGGCCTGTCTGTGGTACTGCGGATCTCTGTCTCTGGTCTGGCGTGGAAGCAGAAAGAGAGGAGAACAAAGTTGGGATGAACAGACGGGGTCCGTCCAATCCCCTGCTGCTCTATTATTAATTTTTTCTCCTAACCGGTCTTGATCCTGATCCCTGGACGGGAACAGACGTGTTAGTCTGCAATTGATCCAGCGTTGCGGAAGAGAAGGGACAGGAAAAAAAGACTGCGCCGTGACCCCACGAAACTACTGTAAAGAAAAACCATAGGCTCCTCGAGGTCGTGGAAAATGTTGCGTCACTGGCCCACATGTTGTTTATATTTATGGGTATATGGAGCCAGAGGTCAGAGAAAAGGATTGGGTGACGAGCATTTTAGCCTTTTTTTTCTCTGCTTCTGTGCCAGGCCGGGGGTTGGGGTTGGAGGGACCCATCATCGTGTGATGCCATCGTGTGCGTGTGCCTGTGGCAGTTTTTTATTTTCCTCCGGAGCCAGCCGGAACCGAGCGTGTGGTCAAGCCGTATGAGTCTAGTAAGAATAAGAAAAGAGAAGGAATCATATTCCAGCGACCGAGACGGACCGAGTCGAGGTGACTCACAGCTACGAATTCTTAAAAGGCTGGGAGAGTTTGCCGGTAGGCGACCCCGATATGCTCAATATAGAGCTTCATGCGTGCCTGATTAGTCGACCGTTGGAAAGAAAAGAAATGGAAAACTGGTTCGCAACGGTCTTCCTTCTCTCGCCGGTGCTACGCTGCCACTAGATCGGCATCTTCCCGGGAACCAAGAAGTTGGATTGTTATGCGCCAGCGGTCAGTCAGCCTCACCTGAGGAGCGCTCACCATGTGGAGCGGGCACATCCACTTTTTCTGTCAGCCGATCGGGTCGGATCTGGTAGGAAGTTGGTTTTATCAGATCCGAGCAAGGGTCCCTTCCCAGATTTGTCCAATCCGTATTCTTCTTTTCCTTCTCTCCTCTGTGGGAGGGAGAACTGACCATGAGTTTGCATCAGACCTCTCGTCTTACCGCGCGCATGCCTCTGCGGTCCGTCGAAAGCGTCCGGCAAAGTAGTAATGACTTAGCTTCTGTGCGCAACTAGACACGGCGTTCGCACGCCGCCTGGCAGAGTTGCTCATTCAAATGAGTGAATGCTGGCGAAGTCATGCAGAACTCGGAATGCTTGTAATTGAGTCTTCATATGACTCGGTCTGCTGGATAGACAAGTCATCCTGCCTTGATGCTGGTCCTCGCAGCATTGCCTCTGATACCTAGACTCAATACTGGGCCACACGAGGCTTTGGGCTCTGTTACTTCTTGATCTCGTGGCCTGCTCACGCCAGGATAAATGCTTGAGCGATTACTAGAAGACAGTAAGTAATATAGAGCATCAGATCGGAAAGCAAGAAGCTCAGTTGGAGCCGGACGGGTGACCTGGGAAAACTGGTAGAAAGCCGGAGTGTCACCATCGACCGACCCTTCTCTTCGTTCTTCCTTCCATCCTGCTCACTCCGGCCTCGAGCAAGGATCTCGCACAAGGTGACACAAGCGGTGGGCCAGAAATCGTGCATCAAAGGGATATCCGCATCTGCGGTGCCATTCGCAACGGCCGACGTGGGACTGTCGGTGAACAGTGCTGAGATGATGGGGGTGCCCGGTGTACTATGGGACTTTGGGACCGACGACGATGATTCCTCTGAGGCTCTGCAACGGCCGTGGGACAAGTCGGCAGTCGTCACAAAAACACGCATAGATGGGGCAATACTTCGTCCAATGCCATATTCTTTCAGAGGGGATCGCATCTGTAAGCGCTCGAGACGGCCGAGGCGGTCTGCTAATCACCGGGCGGGTACAAGACGACTGCAGTGAACACTTGCGAAATGCCTCTTGGCTCGTCTTGGTTTGTCCGAAGTAATAGTCCCAAATTGCAAAAAGGCATGGCTGACCAATCGCAACGGTGGGAACCAAAGTATGCTGCTCTATGCTTCTCCAGCTGTGCGAACGCGGTCGCCAATCTTCCTCTTCATATGTCCTTGATTGGGTGACCTTATTAGTGTACGTACTCCGTACTCTGTCCAATCTGTTACCCCACGCAATGGGGATCGAGGTTGAGACCCTGGAACATCCCTGGCCCTTCATCTTTGTTTCCCCCGACTTACTTGATCCGTCGCTAGCTCTCATGCACATAGGGACGCAGCCACTGAAGCTGCAGGGATCTCGGTGGTGGCGTGTGGCTGCTGCTGCTGCTTCGTCCCGTTCAGATTTGGGTTGGCGTCTCTGCCGCCCGTCTGGTTGCTTCCAGTCAGTCGTCTTCTGTGTACCGTGGGCGGTACATGTAGCATATGATCCGTCGCAAACGTGCTCTGTCGTGGCTCTGGGACTGACTCGCTGGCTATATGGACCGAACGCGGGTAGCAGGTCGAGCCGAAGAGATATGAAAAGAGATTGCCCGGTTGTATACTCTTTCTTGCAGCGTTCATTCATTCTGGGCTCTGCTCTGGATGGTGTCGTGTCGCACGGCATACAGCAGGACCACCATGTTCTGATCATAAACTACATTGACGGAGCGGTGAGCGCGGGAATTGGCTCATTGCCGCAGGTCTGTCGCTGCGGGAGCGCAACTTTAGGCAAGCCGAGACAGAACGAGAGAGAGTGGTGTGTGGGTATTCGTACGTGTGAAGAGGTGTGTGTGTGTGTGTGCCAGGTTCTCGGCCAGCAACAGCAAGCAGTATGCGTTGCCCACCACACCTGGCACACCTCTGAGCCAAGCCAAGCTCGACCATTCCACTGCAACTAACTGCCTCTTGGTGGGGAATGCGTTTATTTTCGGACGACCAGCGTAACCCGGGGTCGCTGAACGTAGTAGCTCATGATTGTATATACTTACGATACGAACCAGAACGCCACTCCAAAATGGCGATAGTGGTGGGTTAGATGAATTGAATCAGGCACTTCTGTTTCTGATGAGAATCGACAGCAACAAAATGAAGTACAACAAAGGGAAAAGAAATGGCAGAAGAAACCAGCAAGCAATACTACGCCAAAGAAGACCAAGTCCAAAAGGATGCTAGCCAGCACGACCCGACTTCAAAGATTGTATCAACGGTTATGGTCGTGGACTTCAAAGCATCCGACGAAGATGCTATGTAATCAGCATGGAAAGAAGTCTTATAGTCCGTACAAACTCCTATATCAGCGGTAACATGTGAGAATCCGGATACGTGCCACAATAATCCGACAAAAATCCGCGTGCATACGTTTATCCCTACAGTAATGCACTGTTTTGTTCTCAGAAGCTGTAAGAAGACTAAATGGTTTTATAGAATAATATAAATCTTTCGGACGAGTTCGTGGTATTTCCAAAAAACTGTATCAACAAGACAATTTCTTCTCCAGCGGTAAATTTGAGAGGTTTATCAAACAAAAAGCAACTTATACTCCGTACGGAGACTTTTGTTAGTACGGTATACCTATCTTGGCTGGCACCGGTAACGACATGATACTCTATCTGCACAGCGCGCAGTTCTGGATGCAGCCGGATCGTGCTCCGCGGCCGATAGCAGCAATGCCGCCTCCTGGATGTGCCATTGAACCCGGCGGACACTGCTTCCGGATATGTTTCATTTTCGAGAGAAAATAAAATAATGGCCCGAACTGCCCGAGTGGGTGTGTACTGTGTAGCAGCAGCAGTGCTGCTGCTGCGATTAACGCGCCTCAGTTGTGCGTATTTCTCTTTCACAGCAGAAGGACGCTGAGATGAGCCACACTGCGTCGTGTTCACGAGAGTATACAAGTTGTCTGTTGTCTCTCCAGGTCCGAAACGAGTCCGAGAGGCATCTCTGTTGCCATGTAGCACGCAATGGTGATGATTGCAATTTGCAAATCAGCATTGTGCAACAGCCACTATCGCATCCTACACTACGGCGTCCATGATAAGATAGACACAACCGTTGAAGTACTACTCCACTGGGAATGCAGCGAGCCAATGAGGCAGGACCGTACAGAGAAGCGGCGCACTTTTGAACCACCGCTACTGATAAGTTGTCACCTTCAACGAGCTTCTTCAGTGGTACAGCCTCGAAGTTAGTCTCTTGCTCCGCGAAAACCCACCGCTGTTCAGTGCTCCACCAAAGGATCGTCGTGGTGTAGCGTGCGGTAGTGTAGTGTACAATTGTCAATGGTATCCATGGCGAGGCAGTCATGGTTACTTAACATCTTGCCATGTAACGAGGTGAAATACCATGACAGTGATCTGTACGTACCTGTGTAATGATTTGATGTAGGATTGCGGTTCCTGTGAACGGTATTACACGGCGAGTCGAAAAGACCGAGGTCCTGAATAGTGATGCCAATAGCTATCTGGCCGGGAACACACAATTGCTGGAAGGCATGTGTTCGCAGGCGAAGCGACTCTAGCATCGGCAGTAGTAGTCGTCTACGTACGAGCAATGAATGAAGCCGGCGGACCAAAGTGCCGTTCGATAACAGCTCAAGCCAAGCCAAGCAAGCAGGGCCACTGCCGGAAGTCGAGCTATCACAATGATGATGCCGCATCGAGCTGAGACTGTCCGGACGCGCTCATTTGGATCGACAGCGGGGGTTCGTAGATCAACCATGCCTCTTCATCACGACACCGGAAAGAAGAAAGGAAAGAAGAGACTCGTTCTCTGCTCTTTGATCACGGCGATGGAGCGAACGAACGCAGTGGCGTGGTAGCCGCGGTTCGTGCTCGTTCGTCTGATCGCATGGCAACAGCCCCATCTGTTTCATTTAGCAGGCTGGTAACAGAGACATGGCCAATAGAGATGGGCCATCAATGGGTGGGACAGAGTAAAACTGTCAAGTGTCAATCAACTGAGTCCTTCCCCATCTTTTTTTTTTCTTTCTCCGAGTCAGCATCACCGCAAGAGAATCCAGGGAACTGGGAAGTTGTGATTCATGGTCGAGTGGCATCGTTCTTCCTTTCTCGGCGAGGCGGTGGATGAGGGTGTCTCGCTGCCCCTCTCGATGCTGCCAACCCCTCCAAGCCCCGCCAATTGCCGTTTGGGCAGCCAGTGGGAGGCTCTCACGAGCAAATGTGTCTTGAGACGAGAGACTTGAACTGCTCGCAGGAGCCAGGTGGGTGGGGGTTCGGGCAAAGAAGGATTATGGTAGATGGTTAACGCTTCGCTACTATTGGGCCAGTTGCAAGAGCCCGATGCAGGTGAAGGTATATCAACCACAAGCCGCCAATCAGACAATGCGCACGCCACACAGCAGTGGAGTTATGACATAATTATTCCCATGTAACTGTAGATTTGCGGGCAGGGTGATTATGGGTATTCGGGCGGTAGAGATGGGCATTCAGACAGAATTCCACCAGAGTGGGAACGGTGGTTGGTGCCCGAGTTTGCGAGGACCCTGAAGCGGCTGGAAGTTGGCCAGAAAAAAATTATTTGGCTCGTCGAGAGCCAAGCAAGGTGAGACCAGCGCCAGCAGGAGAGAGAGTGATCAGACCATAAACCCAAAAGGACAAGGACCCTGAGCAGAACCCAGCAAACCCGGTCGCAAAAAGTGTACTGCAGATCCGCTCATCAGATCGGCGGCGAAAACAGAATAGACCAAACCTTGTGTAGTGACACGCGTCCCGAAGAGGTGACGACTTACAAGTGCGGCCCGGGGAGGGAGCTTGGGGAGTAGGTAGCAGGAAAGGAAGGCTTGCTGGAAGATGGCTGATGGAAGGCAAAAGATGCAAATCATTCAATCGATCCATCCATCAATCCAGCCAGATCACCGGACGCTTGTGAAGCAATTGCTGTGGAAACTGCAACTACTACTGCACACCACGGCTAATATAGCTTCGAGTATCTAGATTAGGTGCTGTGCATCACGGGCTTGCAGCTGCCGTATGATTGGTGCTGTTCTTCCTTTTCTCTTTCCTTCCCGGCTTCCTTTTGTTTTTTGGGGTCATGTTCTGGCGACCCTAGTAACCTAGTCATCGATTGGCGGCCGAACCAGGTGAGAAAAGGAAAGGAACCCATGGGCAAAAAAAGTTAGGGGTCCCTGAGATTCCTAGGTGAGCTGCAGGGATGGCCACAATAGCTCAAGTCTCCTGGTCTGATAGGTAGTAAAATAAACGTCGCCAATTTGGAACGCTCGTACCATACGGGATCTGCTTTGCCAATGATGGATCATGATTCTCTCTCGGAAACCATTCGAACAAATCCTGTACCTGCGTCGCCGCTGAGGTTTGTCGACGCACCGCATAAACTGTCACTCTCACCACCTCGGTGGCGATACAGGGCAGCCCGGTCAGCGAAGAGAAAGACACCGCTCTTTGCGAAAAGAAGTGCTGATGGCCAGTCGACGATACTACACTGTGTTGTATCGATGGCATTGCCGGACAGAGGGCGGACACCCGACATGATCCGTGCCTCTTGCACCATTCTAGGTAGGCTACGCTGGGGGGCTACGCTGGGGGGCTAGGATTTGGGCATGCGATTTCTAGCAACTAATCAAACGACCATCCACATTGACAATGCGCGAAATTTCCGAGACGGGGGCTAGAAAAAAGAAGGAACAGGGAAACAAAACAACACCAGAAAACAATGTAAACATACTATAGGATATAGATAAAACTCACGGCGTCTGGAATCGCACAGGCGCGCCCAACGTTGCTTTCGCAATTTCCTTGAAGCACGGGCCTGAGAGGCTCTACGTATCGATGCCATGTTGAGTTACTTGAGTATAATGCGAGAGAAGAAAAAAGTTTCTTCGCTGGAAGAGTTGGTCACAGGCAGTCGAGGACCTTGTGGGCACCCATCTTCATCATCCCTCTCTTCATCGTGACAACGGCTGAGGCCCCATGGGAGGTGGTTGTGACTGGCTGACGGGCAGGCTTACTAGTCAGACTGACTTCCTATGAGGAGAGAAAAAAAGAGAGAGAGGACCCCCCCCTCTGTACAGAGTAGGAAACACTCGTTATCAGCGTGGGTGTGGGTGCCACAAACTTGACCACCTTCACCTGGGCATGGCACCCTCTCACAGTGGAAAAGGTCGAGACCCCTTGGAGCATGGGCCCTGGTTGCTGGAGCATTGTCGGCGTCTCTGGTTATCATGCTACCGGGACTTTTGCTCTCGTCTGCTCTGCGATCTGCGCCAGAGTCGATCAGAGATAGTATCCGCAACGCAACATTCGGCCGTTGAGCAATATGCATTCGAATTCCTTTTGTGATAGTGCTGGAACTCTCTATATCGTGCTGCAAGGCAATGACCACCAAATGCAGATGAAGCTGTATCAAAAGCAAGGACGCCTTACTTAACTGAGAATATCATGCACCCGCTGCAGCAGGCGCGCTGCAAGTGCTACTACAGAGTACTGCGACCGAGACGCTCATTATTGGCTTGTTGGGCCAGCAGGCTGACCTATTGGCCGGTCACGTACCTGGTCAGATGGCTTGCCGCCGCCCATGCGCGACTTGCAAAGTCCTGCTACATGGACCTAGCAAAAGTCTCCGTACGAGGTACACGGTCTGCTGTGGGCTGCAGAGATGTGCATCTTCTTTTACCTCTCTTCTTTGTTTCTCTTTTTTCTTCTAATTTTTATATCAAAGATTAGAGACATGTGCTTTACATGAATAGTAAATAATATATCCGAGAATAGTTTTGTGTACTTTTTCAACTCCCATCCAAGAAGCTCAAGTAGAAAGCAAGGTGTACAGAGATTTTTGTCAGTGTAGTATACGAAGCACAATATGCTTAGCACATTCCAGCATGCATCACAGTGGAAGCCCGCTAGAACACAGCGCTGTGGACGCTGACAGCGTCCTGCAGCTCCTGCCACACAGCGGGATCCCAAAGTACCGGTACCACCAGCAGCCCCACTACACATCGCTTAGCGAACCCACCCCGAGAAAGGTGCAGCACTCCACCTGCACCATACTGGGACATGACCGAGAAGACAAGGTGCCCACTCGCTCGAGTCGAGTCTTATATTTCCCTCCCTCAACCGCCACAAGCCATTCTCGTGAGAATCCTCCTTCTCACGACCTTCACACCGGTGGTTTGCCTGCTTCGCTGCTTTGCGACAGTTCAGAAAGAGAAGGATACAGAGAACCGCGGATTCGAACAATCACCACCTTCGCCCTCTTCGCCCTCACCGTCCGTCGAGCGTCCCCCCCTCGATTTTCTTTAATACGATACCGTTCCCCGGTGTCTCGTACGCATTCCAGAGACGCCCATTTCTCTTATCTGCAACAAGTTGCCCGGTATTGTGCCCGCGGCTCAATAATAACATTTCCTACATTTGGTACGTACAAACCACCCTCGACCATTGCACAATCTCTGGATGTATGCTGTGCTGCTCCCTTCTTGTTGTTGTTATCGTTGCTGCTGCTCCTCCTGCTCCTGCTGCTCGTTGCTGTTGCCTCGTGGCTTCGCTTACTCGCCTGCCTGGTGTTTTTTATCTCCCTCTCTCGCTCTCTCTCCATTTTGCCTCTGCGCTCAGTGTGACAGTGCCTTTTTGTATCGCATCCCGAGACTGCGTTGCCTTGCGCTACCTACCACGAGCCCCTTTACCCCTGCCTCTGAATCGCTACCCGTCGCCTGGTGAATGTGTCAGCCAAACCTTGTGTGTGATAGAGTCCGAGACTGGTCACTTGTTGATGAGACCCATCTGCCTGACACGCACGCGTCTGTCGATAACGTCCTGCGAGCGCAAATCTAGAAGACGATGGTCTGGATGGGCTGATTTTCCGATTACCCCAAGCCTCACGAGTCATGATCAGCTCTGCCTCGATTCATACTTGCCATTTTTGACAGCACACAACTCCAGAGATCTGCAATCTGTATGGCGGCGCGTTGGCGGGTCTTCGACTCTTGCCAGGACTGTCCGCCAACGTTGCATGCGTTCGTTCCATAGACCAAGGTTTCATGTCCCGCAACTAACATCATCGCTTCCCCAGACTCGATTCGGCTCCGGGCCTCGATCGGTTCTTGCCTCGACTCGAAAGAATAGACTACAGCCGTCCTCCCCCGCCTTGTCGACCGTCGAGATCTATTACACCACCTACCACATCATCACCACCGAACACGACTCTTGCCTCATGTCTTCCTAAACTCAAACGATGGACTCAGAGGACGGGGATTTCTTCGTGAAGCAGTTGGCCAACTTCGTGCGCACGCACGAGAAGGCGTTGGCCAACGCTTTGCAATTCCGGAGACAGAGCAATACTCCGAGGCATGGCGCCTCTCAGAGTGTGTCGGCCCTGCCGACCACTCCAACAACAGCCGCCCCGCTGGTCGAGCGGCCTTCAACCTCTGCCTCGACCTCGACTGGTGGCCTGGCGGCCGCTCTGTCGCTCGGCTCCTTCAGCTTCACCTCCCACAACATGAAGCCGGCCAAATTGGCACTGACACCGCATCATCTCTTCTACCTCCTCTCTCGCTTCGAAGAGATGGGCATCAACGTTGGCCCCATGAAAGTTCGCCTGGAAAACCTCCACGACGCCTCGAGCTCGGCCAACTACGTATCGTTTCTCGACCCTTCGCAGCGGACACGTAGTGCCGATGTTGTGTCCATCCGGTCCGTCTCTAGTGTCAGAAGCGTCATGTCTGGCATGTCTGCATTGTGGCAGAGTTTCGGCATCGGATCGGGCATTTCCGCTGCTAGGGAAGAAAAGCAAAAGGCTGCCCTGGCCTCCGACTTGAGATATCTATATTCGGCCTTCACCAAGATCCCTTGCCTTAGATTGGCACCCGACTGGCGCGCCAGATTGATTCGTGGATACGAGGAATTTCCCTTCGACTCGGCCGTCCCTCTCTATGTCTTCAAGAACCTACAGGCTCTCGAGATCAGTGGCATCGACTTCAGACAGTTCTTTGGCTGGGACCGTCTTGCAGACCAAATTCGGTCTCTGACTCTGAAAAGGGCCAGCATCGACGATCCAGCCGACATTCTGATCGACATTATTCTCGACGACATGGACAAGAGGCGGCGGCGGACGTCCAAGTCACAACATTCGCCGACAGTCACGAATTCAAGCCCTCGAAGAAGCCCGACCTTGCAATACGCCGAGCTGCACAGATCAGGCTCCACCCCAGGCTCTCCCGTCCCTCGAAGCTCCTTGGGCGACTTTCAAGTGGGCTCCGTTGGCACCGACTCTTCCTCCCGGAACAATAGCCGACGCCCATCTGTCGCTAGAATCGAGACCGAGGAGCCGTCCTCTCCATCCAAGTCCGGCCGACCCCGAAGCCACTCGCCGCCGCGCCCTATCAGCTCTCGCACTCACACGGCGCCTGCTACATCTAGACATTCCTACAAGGTCAGACGCTCCGGCTCTGGTAGTTCCCACTCCAGCTTGTCCGACTCGTGGCACAATCCTCGAAACAGTGCCTCGAACCTGCTGGCCATGGGCGTCCTGCCTGCCTCAAAGTGGCGCTTTTTGAAGCATCTGAGTCTGGCGGACAACTCCCTCACCTCTGTCAGCGCGGCTAGTCTTGCACCGCTGGCCAACACCTTGTACTCGCTGGATCTGTCCACCAATCTTTTCACCCAGATTCCCGACAGCTTGGCCACGCTCACTGCTTTGCGCGCTTTGAACTTGTCTAACTGCATGATCGACTCGTTGCATTCGCTGACACGGAATCCTCTGCCTGCTATTACGGCCCTGAATCTCCGTGCCAACCGCCTGCAATCTATCGCTGGAGTTGAAAAGCTGTACCCCCTGGAGAGATTGGATCTACGAGACAACCGCCTGACCGACCCAATGGAGTTGGCTCGCCTCACTGGCATCCCGGACATTCGTGAGATCTGGGTCGAGGGTAACCCATTCACCCGAACGCACCGCGACTACAGGATCACAATCTTCAATCTATTTAGGAGGACGCCCGGATTTACCGAGGATGTCATCATTGACGCCACCGGCCCTTCTTATTCAGAGAAGAGATACCTCGTCGAGCGTGTAGCTATTCCAGCGGCTGTCCCTGTTGTGAAGCCACCCGTGCCAGAGATCCCAGCCGTGGACGTGAGCAAGCCAGCCATTGTTTACGATGCACCAAAGGAGCCAGCCGTCCTGAGAAAAGACCGCCCACAGCCCAAGGCTGTCGCCAGTGAGAACGACGTCGGCTCCATGCGGCGAAGACGGACTCCAAAGCGCAGGATAGTCGATTTGGCCACCAATGAGTCTGCCAAGGCCAAGGGCCAGTCTATGAACATCAAGGAATTCGCGGCAGAAGCTGCCGCCCCGATAGGCAATGCAGATGCTCATTACCGCATCTCACAATCACCAGAGACCCCAAAGGCCAGCTTCACAGACTCTCGTCTCCCTCCGCTACCGACTCTATCCGAAGTACCTCGCGTCGACACCGGCATCAGCGCACCTGCTCCTTCATCATTCTCTGCCCAGCCATCACAACGCTCCAACTCGGAAGACAATTCCGACTGGAACGCCAGTGGAGAGCTGTACCGGCAGAAGATTGAGACTCTGCGGGGACAGGTTGGCCAGGGATACTTGAGCGTCCTCAATGAAGAGAGCTGGGAGTCTAGTCGAGCTCCTGGCTATAGCGGCGACTACAACCAAGCGACCATCCGGCCAAGCCTCGCTACCCCTCGAACTCAGGGCGTGCAGACCGTGGCGAGCGGTCGAGCACTCTCCTAATCAAACACGATCAACGGCATCCGTCCCATCACGGGTGGTCGATCACAGCACACTATTGATGGCGGCACATCTATGTGTGCTAGTCATTTTGAAGCACAACATTGGCATCGCAGCATTGTCTTTGTTCATTAATATTTTTGCCTTTTTCGGTCTCTCTTCATGTTAAGAGCATAGCGTCGCGGCGTTTTTGGAATTTGAATCATGCTTTTTTTGAGGGTTTCATGATTATGAAATGGATGTTTGGTGTTCTTTCTTTTCCCCGCGCGGCAAGATATCTCCCCTGTTTTCGTTGTTGGAGTTTATGTAGGCGAAGTTACACCAGATATCCCATGATCTGTTTGGCGCGGCAGAGCAGCTTGGAATGCTCTATTTGTACATGAGAAAGGAAAGCAAGCAAGCATGAACCATTTAGAACCCCAAGAGCGAGGCTGAGACATGGTGGGGGATATGAGTACCCGGGTCCAGCATCAGGATAGGCGTTTAGGAATCAGTCTCGAATCAGATGTGGTCGTCTTGAAGAAGGACCCAAGGGCATTTTCAGCATTTGGCAGTCGAGGCTCGCCTGAGGAAGGAGACATTCCGGCGACATGGATGATAGAAAAAAAACCAAATACATATTTCTGGGGCGTTCTTGATCAATCCGTTTATTTTTTTCGCCAAGATTGTGATGTCTGTTGAATGTCGAATTCGCAAAACTGCAGTTCGTTTCACTGGTTGGTCTGCTGTGTCTTTGCTACGATGCGGAGGAGCACCTATACTCAATCCGATGACGTCGGTTGGAGCATAAGCAGCCATGCACGACTTCACCCACCTACCTACATGATTTTGCATGTTATATCTTGTTAGACGGTTCCTGGACACGCCCTGGACGACTCGTGAATGATACTGCAGCTTCAAAAGACGACTGCCGATAAATACTCTGCTATTGCATGTAATTTCCAAAGGGAACATCATGGCTCCCCGCACGAAAGAAGAACTCCTCTCTTACGGCATCCCAGATCCCGCGTTGCTTGCCGTGAGTTTGTTATTATCTGATTACCACTGCCTGATTCTCATCCTCCCCTTTCTCGTTCCTGATTCGAATCCTGTCCTCTACAGACAGGTGTAGCGGGAAACTCGGGGCCCGGAGTTACTGATGGCGGGAATATAGGAAATCGAACGGAACCCCGTGCGAGATCCGCAGCCTTCGGATCCGTATTACGGCAAGGATACGCACGCCGCCAAGCGCGCTCACCGCGCTGCTACGCTGCGCGAGAAACATCACCGTGAGTGAGGAGAAGACTGCTGCCGATTTTGTCATGCCAGGCTTGTGTTCTGGGCTAGTTTGCTTCCGCGAAGTTTCGCAGTGGCGCCGTATTACGGGGAACGGCTTTGTTGTTGTTGTTTTGACATGTACTGGCAGATGAAATGGGCTGATACAATCTACAGTACGCTACATCCCCGGCCCGATCCCCGACGAGGTGGCCGAGGAGGACCGGCAGATCCGGGTGCGCGGCGGCGCCGAGATTCGGGTCCGTATCTACACCCCGGTATCGTCGTCGTCCGAGAAGGAGGAGCAGAAGAGGCCGCTATTCGTCATGTACCACGAAGGCGGCTGGAGCATGGGCGACCTCACGGACGAGGAGGTCAACTGCCGGCTCTTTGCCAGGGACCTCGGCGCCGTCTGTGTGAATGTCGAGTACCGGTGAGTGTGTTGTTGTCATTTTCCAGGAGAGTCTGCAAAACATCAGATCTCCAGAGCGCTTGCGTCTTGTTCCTTGTGTGGCTGACAGGAGGATAATTCAGACTTGCCCCAGAGTACAAGTTTCCCACTTGGATCAATGATTCCTGGGATGCCTTGAAATGGGTAAGTCCCCGGCCCCGAGCAGCACTTAATTCCCAACGCACTATTTCTCCAAGTGCCAGGATAAGACATCATCTCCTATACTCACCAAAGCCAAACCACACCCACTAGGCCGCCGAGAACGCCACATCCCTCGGCGCCGACCCTTCAGCCGCAGGCTTCATCGTGGGCGGCGGCTCAGCCGGTGGCAACATCGCCGCCGTGCTGGCGCACCTGGCGCGCGACGAGCCCCTCTCGCCGCCGCTGACGGGCCAATACCTCTGCGTGCCGGCCATCACGTGCTTCCTGCCGCCGGACCAGCTGCCCGCGGCCTACCGCGCCGAGTACCTCTCGCACCCGTCCGTGACAGCCTCGGCGGACCCGGTGCTGCGCGAGATCGACGCGGGCGCGCTGTTCCGGACCCTGGGCGCGCGGCCGACGATGGAGCTCATGGCGCCGTTCCAGTTCGGCTCGGGGCACGAGGGCCTGCCGCCGGCGTATTTCCAGGTCTGCGGGCTCGATCCGCTGCGGGACGAGGCGCTGATTTACGAGAGGATTCTAAGGGAGGAGTGTGGGATCGCGACGAGGTTGGATTTGTATAAGGGCTTTGGGCATTACTTTTGGACGAATTTCCCGTTGCTGGAGCAGAGTAGGGTGTTTGTCGAGGATACGGTTAAGGGGGCGAGATGGCTTCTGGAGCAGGGGGGTAGAAAGAGTAAGTGAAGAATTTGGGAATAAATGGCAAGAGAAAAGAAATTCAGTCTTTTCATTTATTTAATTTTAATTCTTTCTAAGTTTTTATAGTGACTACGGAAAATTGAGTGCCAATAATTGAAGCCATCACCACAGTTTGTCATAGTGCAGATGACTACTTTTCTATGGTTGAGTGAGAACCACTTACCACTTTGGTTTCCCTCGCAGCTTTGAGGCTCGAAGATTCCGAGAATAACCCTTCACTGCAATCTTAACCTACGCAAAGGACGCAAAAGGTGAGTGATCGCTAACCCCCCACAAGTGTAACTCGTAGCCACATTGCGCGTGCGCCCGAGGCGGTGCTGACTTGTCGTCAACCTATCATGTTTCTAGGTGTGTCCTGGAAATGCAGAGAAGTTTTTCGTGGTTTTCACTGCAATTTTAGCCTGCAAAAAAGCTGCATGTGTCCCAAGAGCACGGTCTATCCATCAAAAGAGACGAGAGAATCCCGTAGACATTCAAATTTTTGGAATCGTGCTTTACGCCGTGAGAATGACTGCTGAGACTTCTCAGCTTCTTAATCTCTCATGATTTATACAAGAGGAAGAACCGGATTTCTTGGCACCCAACTCTCATGCCGTGTAATGATATAGAAGCTATACGCGTGATTTATAAATATCTCGAAACTCCCACGCAAAAAGGAAGAGAAATACAGTTGATATTCGGTGGAATATGCAACAACATTTGTGTTCTCCTTCCTCCATCGCCAAGAAGTTGCCTCGGAACCGATAACAACGCAGCATACTTACCTAGGTAATCAAGATTCTCTACACAACATGTCTTTCACTGCAATCTTAGCCCTCACAAAGGGTTCGTATGGCGGCCGGGGCACGAATCCGTTGCAAGGATTTACAATCAAGATTTCACTGCAACTTTAACCCACATGAAGGGCATGCGAAGGCCTAGTAATTCCAGGACCTTTTCCGATGAGTGTTACCAGCCCATTATACTGCATGCATGCCACGCCCTAGGCACCGCTGACTTTGTCGTCCGCCGCCAACTCATCATATTCCGCCAGTCTCGATGTATCGAGGTACGTCAGTTTTCATTGCAATTTCAGCTCATGTAAAGGAACTAGGTGTCTGAAAACCACAGAGCTTGACAATAGAGATGAGGAAATCCCGTGGATATTCGCAACCCTCGAGCCGCGTTTCACTCATGGACTTGTTTCTTTCTTTCTTTAGACTCATACATCTTGACATATTACCGCTTTATTTCTTTTCCTTATCGTAACAGAAGTGAAAATGACATCAACTTTTGTGACGTCCAGGTTCTCCATATCCCGATTCCCACGCTGCATGCAAAAGCGATTGTCTCGACTCTCTCAACACTTGTACTCATGGTACATGATGCTATTCTGTTCTCGAGTAAGAAATCCCGAGCCTACATATCGGGCACGAGATATTCAAGAATATCCAGACAGTTGCATGGGGGGATGCAGGACTAACCTCATCGTAGTATAGTAGTGCTGGCTCAGGCCAGCTTCACTGCAATTTTAACGCTCACAAAGAGAGCACGAATATACCGGTTTCATTGCCGGACGGCCCCCAGCCTTGCTCGAATTCTTCTCACCGAGACTTTTGCAGAAGCAAGCATTTTGCATTCAGCTCTCATGCTCTGAGCGGAACGTGTTGTAATGGTTCGCCAGGTAGTTCGCCAGATGACTTGCCAGATGATTCGCCGGATAAATTCTGCAGATGGTTTGCCTGATATGGTCCGCCAACACAGCCTCCCGGCTTTACTGCAACTTTACTGGTCACAAGGAGTATACCGGCATCACAGCAGGGCGACCCTAAGCCTTTCTCGATACTTTCTCACCGAAACTTCTGCATTCAACCCTGCATGTTCTGCACAAGGTGCTGCAATAGTTGCCGCGAGTGTCTGCCTTATTGGAGGCTCTGCTGTTTCACTGCAAATTGAACCCTCACAAAGGGCATGGCTGCGGTTATACACCGAAGTCTGTATATCTCAGCTTTTGTATACTGACCACCGTAGAGATACGACGGGACCTACAGACTAAACCCTTACCTGGACACGGCGACTCAAATGACTTACTTCGATCCGAACACGAATACCAGAATGTCAAAACATCGTGCTCTTCCAATTCCTCAGAAGAAGCCGACTCGTCGAATTCTGCTTGGTGAGGTGTTAACATGAAGAACAGTCACATTTACATCCTTTCCGGAGTCCTCAAGCTCAGACTCTCGTTCTTCATTTCTGGTCAATTCAAAAAACACTATCATTATACAGCTATCCGTTTATATCTGTCAGACGTCTCCTCTTTAAGCCAGGCTGAGACGCTCCCTATCCCTCATCAGATCGTCCTTATCCTGTTTGCAGCTGCCGCAGTAGTCTTTATACCAACTCCGCAGCGTCTCCTTCTTGCGCTCGTCCTTTTCGCGGAGGACCTTCTGTGCCATCTCCCCCTCCACCGCCACGGCGCCCTTGCTCGCCTTATCGTCAGAGGCCGTCGTGTTCCACAGTCGCAAGACGCCTCCCACCTGCTCGCACCGGTAGTTCTCGTCGACGAGCCAGTTCTCCCACTCGCCCTGGATCATCTCCCTTTCCACGCTGTTCACCATACGCATGGCGACAAGCAAGTCGTGTCTGTACGCTCCGAGGCGCTGTCTCGACCTCCTCAGTCTCCTGGCCGTCGCGCGACTCTCAGCAGAAGATAATGTGGCTCCCACGCCGTCATATGGAGCGTCGATATCCGTGCTATTGGCAATCGCCTGGAAGGTAGCATAGCATGAGCTGTCATCGCCTGGCCAGGAATTGTCAATTGAGGAGAAACGAGCTGCCTCATCAAGGTCTCTCAGATAAATGGCCTTGCTCATCATGACGTTGGGTCCTACGCCGAGGCGCTGCATGAAGCCAGCCGCCTTGCGCTCGCTCCACCAAGTCGAAGTGCCTTGCGATGAAAACACCACATTGGTCACGACGCTCATTGCCAGGACGGCGAGTATGATGCGCTGTGCAGTCACCACATCCCAGAGCTTCTTGACACCGGCGAACGCAAACATGATGACAGACGTGACTGCAGATTCTGCAAACGACCGAACAGTATCGAAAAGCATGGACGTGAGACTGTGTGGCCGAATGTGTGTCTTCTTGGTCTTCTCTGTTTCTGCCGGCGAGAAGAGGACGACCTGTTGTTGCTGGCCAATGTTTCCATAGATTTGGATGGCTCGCTTCGTGCGACTATGCGGCCCGATCTTGCGCACCTGATCGGTCGCCACCTCTGCCAGCTCTTCGGCATCCATGTCGGCGTCGTCGAGTGCCTGGCGCTCTACAATGTTCTTGGACAGCGCAGGCGCTTTTGACCAAGCTACCTTGGTGAAGATTGCGAGTTTACACTTTGACTTTGCAATGTGCGTGATCACAATCTTGGTCACCAGCTTGAAGGCTCCCGCGTGCGGGAGATGCCATAGTGTCTTGACATGAGTGACAACGTAGGTGACATGGTCGCTGAACACTTCCACAGTTTGTTGATCCGTGATGTCTTCCTCCCGAGCCTGGCCAAACATGGTGCCGTACTTGACTTTGAAGGAAAACGAGCGCTGCAGACGACCGGCGTCGCCCACTGTCCAGGGACCTTGAGCGATTTGCTTCGCCCTTCGCTCAAAGTAGAGCTTGGGGAACACGAAACTCTTGTCTCCAAACAAGACGTGGAAACACGCCTTGGCGCTAATCTCAAAGGTGCGCTCCGCCACCTTTCTCTGCATGTCCTCGGGCTCGTAGTGCACAGGATGCGCCGGGAGCTGAAGCTTCGGCGCGGGTTTCTTCATGGCACCGCGAGCACGGGATTTCGCGTACAAGTCTGCCCTGGGACTGATGGCCCGCCCGGCAAAGGTGTTATTATCAATGGGCGTATTCGCCGAGACCTCTTCCCAGCTTTCGGCACTCGGGCTCCTCTTCTCGAACTCTTCGTTTTCAAAGTTGATCAAGGCCCTGATGAGTTCCATGGCGTCCATGGGCTCTTCTGCTTGCAAGTCATCAACCAGCAGGTTCAAGCGCGCGTGAAGGAGATCCATGTCCTCCAAGAAGGTCTTGATAGATATCCTGCTGTATTGAACGTCGGGCGCATCTTGGTTGAGGTGTAGGAAGATGAAATCACAATCTCTTCCTGGTGCAGCAGTCACCTCGGTGATTGTGTCCAGTGAGATGGCGTAGGCCACCACAAGTCCCATCTGGTGCCCGTAGAAGTACATGTTGTCAGGCGTGACGTAGATGCGTCCGTTTCCGGCCATGCCCGGCGAGTCTCTGCTTCGCTCAGACGTGCTCGTAGTCCAGGACGCTCTGAACACCAGGACAAGCTTCTCGTCCAGTGGGACATTGGGAAAGACTAGCCTGAATTGTGCCGTATTCGTCTTGAGCTCCAGAGGGTAGGCGGGAGGGAATTGTTCCTGTGTCGACTTTTCTTTGATATTGGCAGGATGCAGAATCTTGGCATCCATGCTGATGGCCTTTTTATGAGATGCGGTAGGGGTCTTGAGCTCGCCCATCTCGTTGGCCATGGTCATCTTGATCGATGGCGAGTTGGGCCCAAAGGGATCATCGGGGTTGAACTCTGTCTTGACTGCTTTTGGTGCATATTCTTGAGCCCAGGCGTTGCTTCCCCAGTAGTTTGCCATGATGGCAGTAGGGAGGCCGGGACCCGTGTCGTTACCCAGAGTGCGGTCACTGCTATACACAACAGCAGTCTTACTAAGACTCGTGGGTGCTGGCGGACTCGCGAGAGTGGCGGGCGCGAGAGTGCCTGCCATTGGCTCCGGACCTAACAGCGTAGCAGGCTGTTGCTGCTGCTGGGGCTGTGGCCGGGATGCCATTTGGCCCACGATAGGAGACGGATATCCAGGCAAGAGACCGTGGCTGGCAGAAATCAGACTAGCAATGCCACCAGACGGGCCTGGTGACGCCATTCCCGCGCTGATGTCCGTGGTCGAGGAGAAGTTGGCCTTGCGATGCAGGTCGAGCTTTTGCATAATCCTGGCTGCATGATCTCGCCCGCTCTCTCCTTCTTCACGGCCCAGTGCGGTCGCCGACCGCCTTGGAGCGGTCGAAATAACGTCGAAACTAGCACGGGGGATGCCGCTGCTCTCTTGGCCGGGTATGGGCAGTGTGTTGGTCTTCTCAAAGTTTTGCCCAGACTCGTCGAGCCCGAGCTGCGCATCCAACGTTTTGGCGGAGAACTCGGGCATGGAAGGCGGAGTGATGGCAAAGGCAGGATCAACACCGCCCGGCAGGGAAGATGTGTCTCGGCCAACGCTCGCCTCGAAAGCCTTCTTCTTTGCCACCTCAAAGACCTCTAACCATCCCATGAGCTCCGATTGGGTCTCTGCCTGGAGCATGAGGGTTTGATTCTTCGTCTTGATTTCGAAGCAGAAGCGTCGCTCTTCGCTGATGGCCGGCTTTGCGTTGCACAGCAAGACACCAATCTCATCTCCGGTCAAGACACCCTGTGGCCCGCTTACTAGCCATCCGAAGATGCCATCGCGGCAATAAAACCACCTGCGAATCCAAGTGGTACGCACCGGCTTGCCCGTCATGCTCCGCAGGTAGAGCCACCCTTGCTTCTCCGAGTACACCCCAGCCTTCTCGTCCGTGTTGACACTGATAGGGCCCTTGGATCCCAAGAAAGGTACTGTGCTGGCGCTGTATGCATCCAGCTCTCTTGATGGCTTGAACGACACAACAGAGCTTTCGCCGACCTCGCGCCGAGCTGCCTGGAGCTCGCGCTTGAACGTCGACTCTGTCAATTCCATTTCTTTTGACCAGCCCCTGACGCGGTCCATCTGACCACCCCATTTTCCAAAGCTTCCTGCCGTATCTTTTGACCGCTTCATCTCCCGCCATATATCGGTAGAGACGCGGACCAGTAATTTGTCGAGCGTGAACCTCAGTTGTGGTGCCATCTGACAAAAGTCCATGGATGCCTTGAGGTAGGCCTTCCTAGTCTCGTATACGCTGAATGCTTCCTCCCTGATCGCGCTCGGCTCCTTTGCCTTGCTCAGGCCTAGATACCGGGCCAGAGTGGAATCAAAGGTCTTCTGGGACTGGTCGAGGTTTCGCCTCGCCTCCTTGAAGGCCCGCAGATCGTTTTGTAGAAAGTTTCGTATCGGCTCGGCGCTCATCGTATCCATCTTCTTGGCGAGGCCGAGGATGTGCGTCCACCATTCCCGGCTGCCTTCGGACAGCCTCTTGAGGGCCAGGGCGGTATAGTCGTGGTCGAGAGAGACGACATTTTGCGGGGGGACGATCTTGGCGAGGTAGTCATTGACGACGGCCTCGAGGCCCAGCATGTCGTGTGACAACCTGGCCGCGGTCCTCGAGTATCCCTCGAGCCAGCGCTCGATGGCGTCGACCTGCTCGGCGAAGTGGAGGGCATTGCTGCGAAAGGTCGGCGAGTCGAGGCCGGCCTCGTTGAGGAGGACCGAGATCAGGGGGTTCCCGTGTCGCGAGGCCACCAGCTGGTGAGGAATATTAGGCCCCGACGGTGTCGGCGGCGGCCTCTCTGAGGCAGCTTGATCCGACATGGCGAAGCTCTGCTGCTACGCTGTGCTGTGGGCGTGGCGGGCTCGTGGTCAAAGTAGTCGCATGCGGCGTGTTGCTCTAACCTAGTCGATCATTGCCTGCCTGTGCCAGTCGCATGTCCCGTATCGAGTGAACTGCACTCCCCTGATTCGAGGTCGAGGGTCTCCTTGATGATGTTTCCTTATGGGGGAAGGAATGCTGTAGAAGAAGAAGAAGACAACACTCGCCGGGACTGTTTTTGGGGCGGGATAGGAATATTCTGGGGTTGCTGTTTGGGTGAATGACGTTCCAAGACAAAGGAAGCTACCCAAAACTAAAAGGTACGGTAAGGTAGCCGCTGTTACCCTATTATTGCCAGGTCCAGTCTGGTGTCTCGGGTCGCTCGCGTTCAGTTAGGTATGGTAGGGACAGGGGTCCTACAAGTCCAACGCTCGTCCAGATGGAGCTCTGAGCTCTAAATATTTCTTAAGGGGAAACGGGGTGCATCCCAGCGACCTTTTACGAAAATCAGATTGGATTTCTGCCCAATTTAAAGGGATGGAAGGCGAAGAACAATTCTATTGATCGTTAGTCAGATGCTACTATTAGCACAGCGACTCCTTCGGGTAATCCTCCACAGGCTCGACCGTGGGATGTGATGGAAGGGTAGGGTCAGGACGACATGCGACATGACACTCCAGCCTCTCCTGCTGCGGATGAACGGGCGCCTAATAAGCACTGCAGGTCTCAATTGAACATGAACCGCTCCCGAACCCCAGATCGGACTTGACCTACCTATATTTTCTCCACATACATCATCTCTTGACCCCTCGAGGTCACTCCGTACCATGGATCTTTTTTGGCTACGTACTCTGTCCCAGCCTGCACATGTGTTCATGTTGGGTCTGGGTCCAGGTCTGGTGGCCCGGCGCTCTTATCGATAATCGTCATTGATAGCAATAGCAACGCCACCCGGTGCAACTTACAACTTCGTCTCAAAGCAATTCCATCTAATTTATCGCGTCGTACACATTAATATACATTGATTGTTATCCCACAGTTGACGTAAATTCTATCAAATCAATCGTATCTGCGCATTACACCTACAAGAGACCTCACGATGAAGCGCGAGACGATGCAAGCCTGCGCAACCTGCGCGACGCTGCTTACAAAAGTGCCCCGCTACACCGAGAATGAGAAGCCATTGCCAGATGATAGAGCCCTCGAATGCTGTCCGCGTGTGATATGTGGGAATTGTATACATGTATGTCTTCTACATCTATATGAATCGCTGTCTCTCTATACATGCCGTGAAGCAAGCACATACTAACCTTACACAATAGAACAACCACCGCTTCCAGACATATTGCCCCTACTGCCAAATCTCAACCACGCCCTCGCGGCTCCCCCAGGGCCTCAAGGAACCGCCGTCCTACAGCTCGGCGGCCGAGAGCTCCAAGGACAGCCCCAACCGCTACCCGCCGCCGCCGTACTCGGCCACTGCCGGCGGCACCGCATCCAAGGGCGCCGCCGTCGACCCGCTCGACGAAAAGTCCGTCCCCTTGGACGACGAGGAGCCCGCCGAGGACGTCCTGCACTTCCTCAACCACGACCACGACACCGTCAACTCCCTCTCGCTGCGCTACGGCGTGCCCGCCAACGTGCTGCGCCGCGCCAACAACATCACGTCCGACCACCTGCTGCACGGCCGCAAGACGGTCATCATCCCTGGCGAGTACTACAAGGGCGGCGTCAGCCTGTCGCCGACTCCCATAGAGGGGGAGGAGGAAGAACTGAGAAAAGACAAGATTCGGCGCTTCATGGTCTCTTGCAAAGTGTCAGAGTATGACGTGGCGGTACTATACCTCGAGCAGACAGATTACGATCTCGAGGCTGCCACGATAGCTTACATTGCAGACGAGGAATGGGAAGCCAGCCATCCCGTGGAAGGGGTTCCGGGAAAGAAGAAGGCTGCAACATTTGGTCGCGCTGGCCTGGGCAGGAGTAGGCTTTTCCAGAGAGGGCGAGGACGCTGAATATCTTGTGAACCGCAGAGGGCAAATGGCATGTCATTAAATCATATTATCATTGGTATTTACTGCCGAACGCCGGCTTGCTTATCAATCGCTTGTACAAATCATATACGACCAGAGTATACCGCACTTAAAACGCCGAGCGCGTGCGAATGTCGGAAATCTTCCTTTCGATCTCCCTGACAGATCGGTCTAATTCTCCTGCGATCATCTGCTTCTTGTCGTTGGGTAGCAGAGTGAACCTCTCGCATAGGTCGCCGTCAATGACACCCTTGACTGGCACATAATAGCCTCTGTAAATGAGATGGTCGCGGCCGGCCAGGGGCGGGTCTTCGCTGCGAAGATGCGATTCAAGACTCTGGAAGAAGTCTGCGTCCTCCCTGCTGACCAGCGGGATGAAAACACCGACTGTGCCTTGGATTCCGCTCCACAATAGGACGTCCTGCCCACCAACTACGAGATTGGTCTTGCTTATACTTGTAGGAACGTCTTGCGTGTAAAAGTGTGTCATGAGACTGACACGGTGGTTGGTTCCATGCAGATACTCCCGCGCATGTTGCAGATGTGCACCGCCGCCATCCTCATCTGCTTCGATACTGGCCTTCTCAGGACATCGAACGATCCAAATGTTGCCGAATTTGTCGCCACCAGCCACAGATTCGTAATCAACCATTGCTGTACAGTTGGTCCATCGGTTGATGGAATCATCTGCAAATGGAATGAGTTTGTTGCTTTCATATTTGTAGACAACATATGTGACACTCTGCTGCACATCACCAACAATGATGCGACTGCCTTGTGTTTGGAGCGAGACGATGAGTTGCGGCGCGACCTCTGCTTGTGCCTTGCGTAGCAGTTGCCTCAGACCCAGATCATAGGCACGGATGGTCTTTCCGATGCCGGCCAGGAGCCGACCCTGAAATTGAATGAGTGCCATTGGTGGCTCTTCGACCTTCGTCTTGTGAATGAATTCAATCGTCTTTCCATCCTCGCTGATAGAGTAGACATGAATGAAGCCGGCACTGAACTGCCGCGGACTGAGCACCATGTCCTTTCCGGTTCCGACGACGAGGAAAGTCTTGTTGTCCTGGCTGGCAAATGACACGGTGGCAACACTGACAGCAGCCTCGTTCTCTCCCAGATCCAGTGTTTGCAAAACTGCCTTCTCTGTGAGAGGATCAACAACGCTGATGCAAGATGCCCATCGCCCGCGGCCTCGAGGATAACCAAACTCTTGAGGAGGCAGCACCTGCGCATCGCCATTGACATTGGAAGGATCTGCCAACAACTGTGCGCGCAGTTCAGGGGGAAGTGTATTATTTTCGGACTCAATGGTGTAGAAGTAGGGGTGTTCGGGATGCTTGACAAGATGTTTGGGTGTGTACGTGAGAGGAATGGACTCTTGGAGCAAAGTGTTATCCAGCTTGTCAATGGAAAAGATCCTGATGATGAATTAGCACCGGTGAATCTTAAGAACGTGCATAAATCGAAAATAAGTTTGAAGTGATAGTCAGTAGGAACAATTGGTACAAATAATTGAATGTGATCCTCACAGCTCTTGGCATAGGATCCCAATTTCTCATCATTCTAGCGGATGGTGATTTCAAAAAGAAAAAGAAAAAAAGAATAGACTTACTTGAGGTTTTGCCCCTGGATTCCGACCATGCCTTCTTCGCATTGTTCACTGCTGAAGTTCCAGCCCCACTCCAGATCTTCATAATCGAGGGGCGTCATCATGAAGCCCTTGGTGATGGGGTCCGAGTAGCCCAGCCACGTTCTTGAACTCAGTGCGAATACACATGTTTGCCCTTGAACGGAGACCTGGAACAGCTTGACAGGTTTGGGGCCCAGAAACTTCTGACGCGTATCAGTCAACTCTCCGGTGATCTCGTCGAGTACTGTTCTCAGGTATACTCCAGAGTGCAGGCCGATGTGAAGATAGAGCGTGCTTCCGCCAGAAGCTGAATCTTGCATCGACATGATGGACAAGGCAGTGGGTGCAGCAGTGAGGGCTTGCACAGACTTGCTCTCCAAAGTCGACTCTGGGTCCAAGCTTAGTACTCGGACAGTGCAATCGTCGCAGCCCACTGCCAAGAAGGAGCTCCGGAGACGACCTTCGGGTACGTCGCCCAAGCTCAGACAGGTGACTGTGCCAAACATCTCCTTCTTCTCGTCGTACTCCGCCAGCGAGCCGTCCGCGTCCATCTCGAAATAGACAATCTCTCCAGAGCTGAGAGCCACAGCCACCTGCCGTGAGTTTGTGGATGCAGCAACGATTGAACGATGCTGCGGGGCAGACCATTCGTTGACTCGTCCATTGCGGATGTGGCGAATACCTTTCGGATGGACCTGGATCAGGCCGTCGTCTCCCAGCTGCTGCACAGCCAGTGTAGGAACATTGGACAAGAAACCAGTGTCAGTGACTTCTTCCACAGTCTCTCCAATACTGAGTACCAAGGTTCCATTGCTGAAAGATAGAATAATGTAAGCATCATACTGGTCTTCTTGGCTCAGCTTCGTCGTCCACACAGCTGATGGCACACCAGGCAGCTCAGATGCAACGATCTCGTTGACCTCCAACCCGTGTTTCAGAGTCCTGAAAGTACTACGAGCGCCATTGCCACAGATTGAATATATCTGAGGTGCATCGTCCGCTGTCAGGTTGGCGACCTTGCAGTCGATGAGAGGATTCATCGAATTGATACTCTCTACCAGGCTGAGGTTGTCCGCCAGCCTTGGATAAAAGTACGCTGGTGTGTACGACGCTTTTGGATCTGTGGGGTATTCGTCGCTCAAGAACTCCAACTCGTCGTCGTCGTCGCCAAGCTTTTCGAATTGGTAAAAGTGGTGGTTGCCAAACTCACTCGCCACAAACAAGAATCCACTCTTCAAGATGCAGAGACTGGTGGAGACGGGGACGGTATCGAAGTACTTGATCTTCAGCCGACGAACTTCTCCTGTGGGCTTTCCAGCTTCGTCTTCGGCCATGTCGATGGTAACCTTGAACAGGTCTCCATCTTCACTTTGAAGGAGGAAGAAGAAGGCACCTGCGCTTCCCTTGAGCTTGTGCATAACACCCGAGACGATAGTTCTTTTCCGTTGAGGATCTTCGGTTGCGCCTTTCCGTCTCGGGATTGGCACACGGAACGCCTCTTGATTTGAGTGGCGGTATGTGATATTCTCCTCACCACAGACGAGAACTCCGCTGGGACCATCGTTTCCGCCAGGGACCTGGAAAAGCATGGACGCAGTGGCGTCGACCGGCTCGCTCCATTTGCGAACCACATGATTGAGACCCAGGTCCAGCTCGTAGTACACCAATTGCGTCTCAATCTCACCGACGGCCTCGCCAGTGGGATCTTGATCGGCCTCAGTGTACTCGACCTCAAGGGCAGCGAAGACGGGGTTGGCATAGCCGACGTCCAATGCCACCATGGACAAGACGACTGTACCGGGCTTGTGGGCTTCGAGCGGCGACGAAATCGTCAGCTCGGCCTGGGAGTTTCGGTTGAGGACATAGACCAGTTTGTTCTTCTCAATGGCCGCAATCAGACAGGCTCTTCCCTTGGGGTCACAAGCCAAGTACTGCCCAGGGATCACCCTTCGGACACCCGACTTTCCGAAAGTCTCGAGCTTGTCACGAACGAATCTGTTCTGCTGGGGTATGTATTCGACGATCGCGATCCTTCCGGAATCTGTCGCTAGAATGACATAGTCTATCGAGATACGTTAGCAAGTGTCCAGGAAGGAGTTGCATCGTATTTCGGACCTTGGAATTGCGTCTTTTTACAACGTGCTCCAAGGCAGATCTCAATCCGCTTCTATCAAGCCAGCTTCAACAATCACTAAGTGAAGCCCAAAAGTGTTGTAAGAGGGGCGAGTGAACTTACCCTTGCTGCTGCCAGCCAGGCGGAAAGCGGCGATTGACCTGATGATACCAAAGACCTCTTGCGACAGGAGGGTGGTGACGCGTCCCTGAGAGGGATCGGGGCGCGACAGGGTGAGACGCGACCCCGAAGCTGTCAAGATCTGCTGTTCCTTGGTGCCACTGAACTGTCCCACGATGGCCTGCGTGATGGTGGTGGGCGGCTGAATGGTCAAGGAATACAGAAACATGTTCGAGGTCGCCGCCATCTTGAAAGGATTGGCGCCGAGGTCGCGCGGCGTCTCGTTGAATTGCACAGGCTGTGGTTTGCAATTTTGTGAATGAGCTGGATTCAAGTCATGTTGTGGTTGGGGGAGAGAGCTCCGAAATTTTAGCAGAGCTCCCAGGCTCCAGAAAGCCCACTTTGTACCTGGAGCTCTCGTCAGCGACCGCCCAATAGGACGCCTAAGCCGGTCGAATGCTAGGCGGAAAATCATTGATCCCCTGCAAATTTCGGGGCCGGCCATGGATCAATTACATGGACAGCTGCACCGAGCTACGTACCCTGCGTGCGGCTTGAGACCGAGGAAGCTTCGGATCGTACGAGCATCTCGTCCCCTCTGAAAAATTACCCTCACCGGCATCAATTGCTTCAATGGAGCCAACCATGAGGTCGGCAGCAGCTTTTGTGTGCCGGAGGTGCTCTCAAGCCTCGCGAGTCAGAGCGCCCCCATCAACCAGAGCATTCTCCCGCGTCGCATTGCAACGTCCCGGGCACAGGACGCCAGAAGCGAGCTCCGGCAAGAACACTCGGGCCTTCTCGCTCTTTGGAGGCAAGGAAAAGAAGGAAGAACAGCAAGAAGGAGGTCTATTCGGCTCTGCTGCACCCCCAGCTCCGAGAGAAGGACAGAGTCCGCCCGTCCTTCGTCCAGATGATCTCTTCCATCCGTACACGAAGTCTCCCATTCCGGAAATCCGACGCCGAGCTGCGTTCATGAGGCAACATGCGCATTGCCCTCACCCAGACCACCGACCAACACGTATCCCGGCTACTGCGGATGATGTGGAAAAGGCAGCAAGCTCGGGCAACCAGGCACCAGCTCACGTAGACTTTGAGTGCCCCGACTGTGGAGTTCCCGTGTACTGCAGCGAGACGCATTGGGCGGAGGACTACGAGGCACATTTGCAAGTCTGCGACACTCTGCGACAAATCAACGAAGATGACCATGATTTGCGATCCGGCCGATTTTTCCCTGAATTCGAATACGCAGGGCCACAAATGGAGGAAGCCGTGGTGAACATGACCAACTGGGACACGTTCCTGTATACGAGACAATTTGAGGCCATCAACGATGACCGCAACATGAGGCAGGTGACTAGACTGCTGACATACCCTCTGACTGTCGGAAGTATTCTTCACGAATTGAGTCCATACAACATCAGACAGGGAGGCAGACTTACAACCGAAGGTCTCAAGAGTTTGAGCGCGCTGCGGTACACATTGCACCCTCCTCAGACAGGAGGCGGAGACGACATTCGTGGACTGCGGCCAGAGGCCCCTCCGGTCAGAATCTTCATCCTGGGAGCCCGTGCCGAATCCTCGCTTCCCCGTAACGTCTGGGTACAGCTTGCCCATCTGTTTCCCCGAGGAAAGTTCCACCTCATCTTTATTGGACCTGAGAGCATGGCCAACAGGGATGACGAGTTCCCATTGCCTCCACGGACAGCCTCGAACCCCTTTGGTGCCATTGTAGAGGATCGCGTGTGGCCCTCGATGAAGATCAGCACGATTGTGGACTACTACCACACTATCCACAAGACGGGCTACTACGAGCCGTACGATCCTTACTTTGACTGCTTCGTGCTCTTCCACCCGGGCCTGGGCCACCCTGCCAGCTCTCACGAGTGGTCAGAGACGATCCCGATGCTCCTCGAGACGAAGGCGCCCATTATTGCCACTGGTTACACCCAATTCGACATGGAGCGGGACATTGAGTGGGTGAATAAGACCTGCAAAGGCGAGTTCGATATTCTCATGGAGCCTGGAGAGAACACTTTCCGCAGTTTGCGCTGGGACCTGAACGACATGGACCCTCAAGATGTCACTTGTGGCAACTGGGGTACTTGGGCATTCCGAGGAAAGAGGTACGTGATGCAAACAAACCCCTTGGGGTGGGACAGCTGACTGATATGTTGTACAACAGATACGAAACCACACGCAAGGAGTCTGAGGAGTAGACAATTCAATCCAAATCTACCACCGTCACAGCATATCGAGCCAACAAGAGTTCTCCAGCCAAGAATATGAGTAGTGTTTCTCGGAAAGACTTGTTGTCTCGCCCATATCAACATTGATCCATGAGATCGTTTGTCTATATCTAGACCCTCATCGGCCAAGCCGGGGGCACTGAGAATTGTATTATACGGAGTAATGATATAGACGTATAGAGGTTGTGTGGCACCAAGATTCAGTACAGCAGCTGTACATTGTGTATCATAGGGGAGGGCCTCTCCATCCATGCTGGTAGGAACATACTCAATCCAAAGCAACTACTGTCAAATGAGAATTGTTATGAGTTGCCATGAAAGTTTATTTTTATTATTGTATTTGGTAATGTACCTATCATGGACGTGAATTTGCCGGCATTGCGCACGTGCCCTTCTGCAGGACGGCAGCGATCAATCTCACTTATCTGGCAGTCTCTCGCATAAGGTAAGGTGAGGTAGTCTTCGCGCTAACTGCGCCTGCATGACATGACATCAAATCCCAACCAGGTCGCAGCTCGCGAGGCCACAAGTTCCAACGACATCTGTTGACAGCACGCAAAAACCTCGATTTTTCTACGTTGCGCTGCACTCGAGCGCCAGGCGCCGCTGTCCCTGATCAGGTGCACGAAGCGGTGACGCTCTGCTTCGTGGCAGCAGGACCCCGCCACCTGACAATGGTCTCCCAGTAGCAAAACAAAACACACAAGATCCGGCCATGGCGACAGCCGCTGCGGCTCCGCCCCTGGAACCCCCGGGCCCGAATCTGAAAGCCTCCGCGACCTGGAGCGCGGCGGTCAGCCCGGTGGTGGCGGCGGCGAACAAGCCCCCCAAACCACCGTCTCGCTCGAACACTTCTCAGACCATTGCCCGGCGCGGCGGCAGGTCGACCGACTACCTCTCGGATAAGGCCACCGCCGCCTTTATCCGCCGCACGCTTTGCGCAAAGCACCTGGCAGAGAGGGGGAGGTTCTCGCCCTCGCCAATCGTGGACCTGCTCCCTCCTCTGACCAGTCGCAACGATGTGGATCTGCAGCTCTACGCCCTCATCTCCGTGATTCTCAAGGAGTTTGTACAGAAATGGTACTCCAATATCACAAATGACGAGACCTTTGTTGCCGAGATCGTGCAAATCATAGCCCACTTCACCAGGGCTCTGGAGCAGCGCCTCAGGAATGTGGACCTGGAGAGCCTCTTGTTTGATGAGCTGCCCGAGTTGCTAGACGCACATGTTCGAGGTGGGTGTGGCTTCTTTGTCGACGCCGCTCAGCCATATTCATGAGCCTGGCATCCCCTAGCTGCTCTTTTCAGCTTTTCGGCTTCCGTGAATTGGTAACTAATGATTGCATGTAGCATACCGTACTGCATCTAATTCGGCGGCTAAACCTCCTCTTGAGCCCAATCACCGCGAAATCTATCACTCGCTTTGGCCTCTGCCTGCACTGTCTCCCCTGCCCAAGCCGGGTGATGCTTCCAGTATCAAGGCACAGACTGATAACGAGACTGCATACAGACAATTGCTTGTGCAAGGGGTACTTGCTCTGTTGCTGCCTACGGAAGATCTCGAAAATGAGTGCTTAACGTCGCTAGTTGGCCAGATACTCTCTGAGCTCATAATTGGCAATCTCGTGGCCAAGAAACTATCCGAACCATGGCTTTTATTGGAAATTTTCACCATGCTGACACGGCTAGCCAAGGGAGGCTCTCAGTCGGATTCTTTGGACCAACCTGCGGATCTTGAAGTTGATTCGATCGAGGAGGACCAGCCATCGCCGATGAAAAATCCTTCACGCTCATTACCGACTGAGTGGTTCTGGTCTTTGGTCCAGTTTGGCTTCCTGGCGGTCAACATCATCCGCCTCCTTATCAATACTTGGGTCCTTTCAAGATCGCTCCCTCCACGATCAGAGACTCTATTCGTCCAAAAACCAGTCGGGATTGACCAACAGAAAAGCGAGAAATCGTACAACCCCAGCTTGAGCTCCAAGCCGCAGCCGGAACCAACCAGAGTTCCCATCGCCGAGTTCAAGCTATGGCCATGTATAGCCAATCTTCTCGAAATGGACGCTCGCATGCCGTGGCTGCGAGGAGCTCTATCCATGATGCAATGGAGCGCCACGAAAGGGCCAGGAAGGCCTGCGGCGTATAATGGCGTCCTCGACAGGTAGGCTACAATTCCCTATTTCATCTCCCCGCATACAGCTCAGGTCACTGGATCTAGCCATTATCCACTCAGATGCTGAAGAAGCTTCACCTCGCAAGCGCAGAGGACAGGCATGTCCGATCCCTTGAACGCCAGGCCGCTTATACACGAGCGGGCGTTTTCTTTTAGCCGTGGCCCGCCCGTCGACAGCAGTGTCATCATTTCCATGTCGGTTGAGCCCACCACCATTTACAGGAGCCTGGTTCACAGAAGTTGTGCAACCCTCCGATCCAGAAATCTCAGAGATATCATGCCCGTGGATAGTTCCATTGCATGAGGCATCATTGGAGTGTTTCGTTATTGCCGGAGATACTACAACACTAGGCTGGCCTTCGCACGCCCGTGGACTCGACCAATAGCCAAGGGGAGCCGGCGATTCTTTATCTGATTGCACCTTGACCGGCGTGGGGCTAGGGCGGCCTGACCATCCGGAAGCCTCACATACGCGCCCAACCTTGGTACCAACAAGGATACCGCCCCATCGTACCAGACTCTTGACACACATTGTTTGATTTGATTCCGAATCCCGGTGTGACCCTACAGACCTTTCCTATTACGCACATTTCATGTTCCACGCGACCAAGACTCCCAACCGATGGTTCTGAGATCAACGCCAGATTTCTCCCAATCGCGGTCCCAATCTGCATGTATTGGCAAATGCCTGTCATGTACACTTATTAGGTCGCGTCGCTGCTGCTCGCTGGGACGACCGCGGAAATCTTTCTACCAGCGCGCTGTGGGAAACTGTGCACTGTGTACAAATCCCGAAAATTGCTCGAGTTTTGGCATGAATCGGCTGCAGTAGTCTGTATGCAGAAACTCTTCTTGTTGGCGTACATGTTATCGTCTGAAAGAGCGCATTACTCATTACTCGCGTCCTCCTCCATGCCTCGTATAGCAATACCAAGTGGTCGATGCTGCAGTCTTCAGCTATATTCCATCGTCGAGACAATGGGCCATTAAGCTTTGGAGATGTTTCGCCATCTGCCCATCACATTGTCTCGTGTGCCCAGTGTCTTCTTCCCCTTGCCCATTTACACACCTCCATTACATGTTGAAACGTTCAGTGATTTTATATTTGGAAAAAGACACAGCCCCAACACAGTGTCTATTATGCATTGGCCGAAGCCCCTCGAGAATCGAGCATGATGAATGCGATAATCAGACTAACACTTTCTTTCCTCTATAGGCTCCTTTCACATCACATTCAGACTAGTCTGCTCGATTCAGACCGTCTGCCTCCGCTACTACGCTCCATCCGCGCTGCTCTTTTCCCGAATAATGCACCAGGCGTCTCGACTCTCATCCCTCCCTCATCGGAAGAGGAGTTGATGACTCTGCGGCGGAAATGCGCTAGTGCAATATGGGGTGTTGTTCCAAAAAGTATAGGGAGAGTATACTTTGGCTCGGTCTCGCTCTGGCCTGGCGACCAAGGCCCATCTACTATAGTCGTCGACTTGGAAGCACGTCAAAGTCAAGGCGGCAAATCCGCTTCCGGAAACCATGGCGTTCTTGACGGCGGCCCCACAGCGGATGAGCACAAGGATGCGCAAGCGAGCCGAGATGGACGGACTCCTGAGGGCCTCGACGAGCCCAGCAACCATGGTTCAGCACCGAGTCGGGGTTCGGAGAATATCCACACCAATATCAGCGGCGAGCGCCCTGATCCTGAAGAAGAGAGGATACTAGCAGAGATCGAATCTGGCATCCTGGACGTCTTCTCGGACGCATACTGCAACAAGCATCTCATATACGGGATGCTGGAATTAATACTCGTTCGATTGATGCCCGAACTGACTGAAAAGGGCATCATCGAGCTATGGGAGGAGCGATTAGACTAATACATGGCACGCCACAAGACCCTTTGGTAGCATTTCGGTTTAGCGCAAGCAAGGTATTTCTCCTCTCCTCGAGTGTCAGAAGCTGGAGGGAGGAGGGCTTACGCGCATACCAAGGAAGCTGGATGGTCTAGAACCTCTAGTTTCCCCTCATAATTGGCTTTTTCTTTTCTTTTTCTTTTTTTCCCTCCTGCTTGTATACTCCGTACCTGTTTAGTAAGAATTGATACCCAAGAAAACAAATCGTAAAAAATAAAGATGCTTGTTTCTTGCCTCATTAACATAGCTACGTGTTGCCCTCCTCTCTCTCATGCATGTGTGGTGTCCCGGCCCCCCTTCCCCGCCCGCCCCCATACATACGGGGGGCGCCCAGTCGTTGTCAAATCAGTACGTACGTATCTTACGTATGGGTTATACCTGGAACAGGGCTGAAATTCTTTTTGGGCGAATTTCCTTACCTGCTGCATGACATGACATGGCAGCTGGAGCTCTCGCAAGTACTACGTGCATGCCTAACCTACCTTATCCAGAGAGAGAGGGACGTGATCCTATTTGCCTTTGTGTCCTTCGTGCCTTGCGATCCTGATCTCTTTCGTCGTGATATCGTGCCGACCAATCGCGGAAACTCGGATACGGCACAAGGGATGATGCAGGAGGAGTTGAGGGGCGGCTCAAACCTCACAAGGGACCCGTCCCAATAGGTAGATGATGGATGGATGATGGCGCTGCGAACACGTGTGATTCGTTTGCTGTTCGTTTCTGGCCTTGGCGCGGCCTTGATATGGAGCAACGTCCATCTTTGCGTCATCTTTCTTTTCTACGACAGTATTCGCCTTGGGGGTGTTCAGGTTTAGACTTGAATGATCACATACATGAGACGATGTAGACACTCTGTAAATGACCGCCTCGTTGTGAGACGTAGAACTTTTCTTGGATTCATGTAGCCCGCTCTGCTACTGCAGGACACATGAAAGTGTCCCTGGGCATGAGATCTCGAGTGTCTCCTCCTGGACTCTGATCCTCCGTGACTGACGAATTGACTAACAAAGGACTAGTTCATAGAGATTGAAAAAAAAATCAAATCAAACAAAAACAAACAAACATCCATGTCCATAGTGCCGTGAAGCGACCATCATCTTCTGAATTGCCCACACTGAGTATGTTCCCCTGTAAGACTATGTTTGCCTGTCCAGTAACCCTTAGACATCCGAGCCAAACGAAATGCGTTGCATGCCAACCGGCTGAGTTGAGCAAAAAGAAAGACAAAACAGAATACAAATCGAGTGATCGATGTAGCATGTATATACTGATATTAGAAATCGAGAGAAATGAGATTTTTTTTGGGAAGATGTCCATGTGAAACGCGTGAGCGTGGACAAGTCTTGTAAAGTCAAAGACATACAAACATGATAAGAAAGCGACGGCTGTTGCTGTTCCAGGCCGTCGGGTTTTCCTGCTGATCCATTCCGCGTGGGCGGTTGATTTATTGTCGTCGTGAGACGAATCTCCGTTCTGTAATAGGTCGGTTTTGTGTGCAAAGGTGGCTCTTGAGTACAAGTCTTAATGATATGTGCAGTCCTGATGTGATTCGAGCCCTACCGCTCTTTTCTTCTGTTCGTGCTGATACACATGTGGACGGTTTGTGACATCGACGGGGATAAACGATCGACTTGGTGCTACGCCCGCCATCTGATTTGAGGCACGAGCAGGAATTGAAATCGGTCAGTAGAGATCGACCAAGGCCACATTTCTGCCATGTCCTAGCCAGTCATCATGGCTTCATCTTTGACAATGTGTGTTGCGATATTCGACATTTCTGCGTCGCCTTCTGGGATCCTAGTCAACCCGCCCATCATCCCAGACGGCAGCAAAGGTTTTAAAGTTTGGTACTGTTGCTGATGTATTCTCAATTTCTCGGTCAGTCGCACAATCGATACAAACTCGTCGCTGTTCGTCAGGCCGTGGCCCTGCATAAAGTTGAGAAGAGTGTCTGCGGCTCGTCGTGCATCTTCTTGCGTAGGCGAACTTGGCGACGATATAGATGTACTTGGTAGGATCGGAGTATGTGTTGATCTCCCGCCCAGACTGCCGCTGCTTCGGCTGTGGTGTAGTGTAGGTGATATACTTTGATCCACCCCAAAAGGTTGAGCAGATATTTCGTGCGCCGGTGAGTCCAAGGCAGACGAGGGAGCAGTCGTGGATGCGCTGTATTTGGGGGTCGGGGGCTCCGATGAGTGCTGCTGGACGAATTCGATGTCCAATGTCGGAAAGGTCTGGCTTCTCGGTCGATGAAACGCATCACCCTCCATTGGCAGTCGCTGCTGGTCGAAGAGGCCACTGTTCGGATCTGGGGAAAAGGTGAACTGCGAATTTGGACTGAAAGCTCCTGCAGAGAATGAAGAAGATGCAGGGTCGTTAATAGTTCCATCGAGCGGCGTGGTGCTTTGCGAATGTTTGTACTGAGCACCCTCAAACCCGGAGAAGCCGGTGGCCGACTCCATAGCTTCGCTGCTCGGTGTGGCGGACACAATTGGTGGCGTCTCGGACTCAATGGGCGACACTGGTGAGATGCCGCCTGGTGTCTGCGAGGCCGAAATGGTCGGTGATTCTGTTGAGAGTTTGGCATCATCCGGTATGGCAGTTTCCGATGCCCGGCGAATCTGCTTACCCCGACCCAGTCCGTTCTTCTGCTTGAATTTCTCCAGCCAGTTCTTGTTGATCATCTTCGTCGGATCTTCAGAGCTACCCGTCACCGCAAAGAACGCCTTGGCCTGTTTCTCGAGCTCCTCGTCGCTCACCAAAACACCCTTTCTCAGCTGATTCCTGGCCCAGTTTAGAAGCGTTCGTTCCAGCTCACCGGCGTTCTTTCCCTTGTTTGGCTTCTTCACTGGGGAGCCGGCCCGGTCATCCTGGTTGAGATACTGATCCTTCTTCCGCAGGACCTTTGACACTGTACTATAAAGTTGTTAGCAATTAATCAGGCAGACAGGAAAGCTACACACCTTCTCTCGACGCCGAACTTGAGTCCGATTTCAGTTTGCTTGACATTAGGGTGATCCTCGGCATACTGACACATCCGTCGACGGTCTTCATTGGTCAGTGTCTTGCGTGGTGTCGACGTGGTCAGGGACGGCAGCTTGGGCTGCTGTTTGAGGGGAGGCGTCGCCTGGGGTGGAATCCGTATCGGCGCATTCCCGTAGCTCTGGCTTGGATTCGTGCGCAGACTCGGCCAGCTCACTTGCGACGTTGTGCTCTGGGGATGAATCAGTAGTCCGTGTGACATTTGGTTTGCGTAGTGTGCGCTCTGGTGGTGATGTTGCTGTTGCTGTTGTTGATGATGCGATGGCTGTAGTTGATGCGGAATAGGTGGTGGTGCCATGTGGCTAGAGTTGAGAGACTCGGACGGCAGTCCATATTGACTCGAGGGCACGAAATAGTCTCCCCCGGAACCCGCCATCGACATCTGACCATATGGATTCATGCTGGCCCAGTGGTCATTCGAATATGAACTGTCCATGGCCAGGTGGCTATCCTGTTCCATACCGGACGAGCCGATCATGTTGTGCATGTCTGCCTCCACAGCGCAACCTCTTATACTAGAGGTTCGTTCAGTCGGTGGTCAGTCCGCGTCCCGGCCGCATGGAGTAGAGATCACGACGTAGTCTGAGATCTGCCGCAAGCTCAATGTATGTACTCGCACCAACGCACCATGGGAGAGAGATTGGGGCTCGCAGTCGGTGGAGATCTGCCGGATCTGAATTGGCGGTTTGGTCTCTACGGACGGGAAACCACATGCATACCCACCCAGCCAATTGGGACTCCGGAAGGGCAATGCGGTGGACTGTGTGTGTAGGTCAGATCACTCGCATAACGGTTGGAAACTGCAGCGACGCTGGAGGATTGGTTCGGCAGGACTCCTAAAGGAGGATGGCGGAGAAGCGCAGAGGGTCGCCTCCAGTAGATAGTCGAGTATATATGTACTCGGGGGCGGGAAAAACAGCCGAGAACGAGGTTGAAACCCGGTACCAACAGACACTTATATTCGTTGTGGTCGAAAGACTCCAACTATGTATAAGATGCCTTGGGCTGCTTCGTTGGGATGGTGTGAGCGACTGGATTGGGACTGGTCTGTAATGGCGCCTGTAGACATGCACCTGTCCTCGGAGTGAAGGATAGGTACAGTAGATATGCAACAAGATACCGTGGGCTGCTTTATTTCTGTCTCTTTCCCTCCTCTGTTACTATCTCTTTCTGTCCTGCCACTGGCACAAGAGGTAACGGCAGACCGAGGGGAGGACTAGACGGTGTAGCAAACAAGCTGCAGGGAAGAGAGCAAAGAAAAAGCAGTGTTCGCCAACGAGGGTCGATCTGCTGCAGGAGGTTGACGCCGCAATGCAGTCTGACGGTCGGGTCTTGTTCAGACAGTAGTACTCGACTGCACGACAGAAGCAGGGCCAAATGCAGACATGAAGAGGGCTGTAGATTGATACATATGTGAGTTCCTATGCGGTTTGTTATGCAGCAACCAGGTTCTTGGTCGAGTGGATTCTGGGCCCAGGCCCAGAAAGAAGATGGGCAAGATGGGGGGAAGGCCGTGAATGTGTGTGTGTGGTCGATGGGATGGGGACCAGGAAGAAGAAGATGGAGTGGTAGGGCATGGTATGACAGGACCATAACAACCTTGCCGGGGCCTATAGAACAAGAGAACGGATGAAATAAGGTACAACAGAGAGACGGACCTCATGTGTGTGTGGGCAGCGGGCGGAGCGTTCTTTGGGGCGCCGCTGGGCAGACGGGGGGGCTCACCAGGGATAATATGATCTTGCTACCACCACCATGATCTAGCTCCTTCGAGCAAGAGGATGGGCGCGCGTGGGTTGCGGCAGAGACAGGGTAGAATCGATGTGTGCGTGCTCCAAGAGGAGGAAGAGCGAGAGGAACGTTGGGAGTACGTATGAGAGAAGAGTGTGTAGAGCGAAGTAACGCAACCAAACCCCGGAAAGTAGTGAAAATACTACCTTTGGTGCAAATTAAAAGTGACCAGACTTGAGCCGACCGGGGGTTGCCCAGCAAAAGAAGCGATACCTAAACCACTGGGGCATCTCTGAAGCTGTTGACGAGAGCAACAAAAAGCGAGCTTGTCGAGTGGCTCGGCTTGATATGAAGATTTCATCTGTCATATGGGCGGAAGATAGCAAGGTAGTTCTCCATCCCGGCCGTTGCAATCCATGGTGTTTTCCGTCACGACCAATTTGTTGCGCTGCAGAAAGCTACCCATCTCGTGACACAGTGTCTAGACGGATGACTCGAGACCTTGTTAGTACAGCAAAGGCTTCCGTTACTGGATTTGCGCTCCCATTTCGAGGCTGTTGTCGAAAGATCGTCACGATGGCTGATGGGTAGACGACTAGCGGAGCCGATCATGTCCATTGTTGGACGTCAGCAATGTGACGAGGGCGACTAACAAGAGGCGGACGAAGGCAGCTCCCGAGGTCTACCTACAGCTTGTCTATCCAGGTCGAGCCACGAGCTAACCCAGTGGAGCGTAGAGCTGGGCTCGGGAAGCCAAAGAAGGCAACTTCTGGAAGTGGTAGCCGTCGACCCAATAACACCTTGGTAGATCATAGGTAGGAATGGATGTAGTAGTAGCCTGAACGGAGTTGGTAGTGCAGAATAGATAGATCCCACGAAGCGTTGAGGTGAGGTACGCAGGCTGGCTCGGCAGGCAGGCAGCTCCATAGGATCGACTAACGTCATCCCAACTGCCTGCATACATAACACAACCTGACAGTATATACGTCTATACTTGGACAACATACGCAAGGCACAGCCTTCATACATACATACGACAAGGAGGCCACGGAAAATATGCCCGTACCTGGGTAGCAGGCAGGATATTGTAGACGCGTGGTGGAGGACAATGAGGATTCCTCCTCGACGGATAGTGTGGCAGATACTGTGCAAGGAAGATAGGTTTGGTCTGTCAGCCATGAAAGCAGTCGCTTAGAACGTCAAATGCAGATTTATTATGCAGGTAGACAGGGTAGGGGAGCAAAGGTAAGGTAGGTACGAGTCGAAGGATGCCGACCAAGCATGGGCAGTTACCACCCAGGTCAGTTGGCAGCTTGAGCAGAATCAGATGCAGACCCCCATCAATCAATCAGTCAATCATGTGGAAGGGACCCCGACTTGATTGACGCCAAAAAGCAAGAACGAACGACGACGACATACCATACGTACTTCCTCACTCTGGTAAAAAAGCCCCCAGTTCCATTTGCGCAACGAAACAGCCATGAGCTAGCAAATTGAGAGGCAACAGGTCAGGCAATTTCATTACTTACAGCTTACCCGTAATGTCGCATCATTGGATTCGTTCATGTCTCGCCCGTCCCTCCACCACCAATACGACGACCATTAATTGTCCGATAGTGGTAGTCAATAATAGTACGGGATACCGTATCGAACAGGAACCTCCAATACCTGGACCTACGTTGCCTTAGGTCAGGCCCGCCCACTGTTTACCGTTACCCCGCTGGGGCACAAGCGAGCGAAACGCAGCGCTCTCTGCTGATGCCTCACGATGAATGGTCATCCACCGACTGCTGAAGAGCCTGTTGAAATCATCAGCAAGGCCTCCGCTCGATGCCTTCGGCGGCTGATCCGCCGTTCAATCGGCCGCCCCAGCGTCTTGCTATAGTACCAACAATGCTCATTGGTGTTGGACGCTGGATCTTGTATGCCCGCCCCGTCCCCGTCGTCCGGTACTAGTGAGTGGCATCAGTACTTCGTACACGCCGTGCGTAATACAGAGACCTGTGTTAATACTGCCGGTTCTAACACTGATGAGGTATTTCTATAGATCCCGAATAAGCTTGGTCTTGGGCTCCAGCTTCAGCTCCAAAGCTCCAAGCAACCAAGCTCCTACCTGCCCGGCCTGGCCTTCCATGACATCCCCACTGGCCGAGAGGTGACAGGGGCAATCCTGGGCCTTGTCCCTGTCGACTTGTCCCGTGGAGATTTTCATAGGGCCGCCATCGATACACTATCTGGCCCCATTCTCGTCCTTCGCGACCGTCAATATCAGGGCCCTGCATTTCTATTCGGTCATCTCTGACAAGCCAAAAGCCCGAGAGCTCCAACTCATCAGAAATGGCTCAGCGACAGGCAGACGGTAGACCCAGTTGGTCATCAGATCCTCTTCACGAGCGGATAGCATTGGCATCCCAAGGCATCGCTGCATCTCTTCATGCCGCGACCGACCGCTACTCCTCCTATCAAGCTGCTCTGGTAGTCGGTCTGACCTCTCTGTACGAGTCTGAACGGCTTTTATTAGCGCCCAGCAATTTACTGCCTGTCTATCTACAACCAGAGGTCTCAGGCTCATCACCCGTATCCCCGTCCGAGACCACTCAGGAATATAGACAGACTCTGTCCTCAGTCAATGGCTATTGGCGCAAGTCAGCTTGCAACAGTCATCAGGAGTCGTACTCCTTATCCTCGTCTACTCGGTCTTATCCCACGTGCCTCGACGATGGAAACGACTACGTAGAAGCTACTATTTTCAACAGCGGCGCTTGACATGAGTCCACACCGGCCTGCCAGGATACAAGCAGAGGAACGCTGATCCTCGAGTCAATCAATGCTAGTCTCTGTCCGTCCTGCCTCGAGTTTACATTCCGCGGAATTTTACGAGTCCACAGTACAGAGTACAATGGTCGCCAACTCCAATGACAGGGGAACATACCAGGCCGGCTCCAACAGCACAGCTCAGGCTAGGCGTTATGGGCAAGCCGATGCTCATAAGCCAGTGCCTACTGTGTAGGCTTCGTTGAGTGGCAGGATGCAGTGTCGTCCGCACAGCCGGAACTCGTTCCTGGCGGCGGGTTTGCGGCACTCGTGCTGGTTAACTCCATGCGACAGGGTCCTCCAGGGTCCTGTACGAGCGCTCGTGCCGATTGTTGAGCAATGCCTCTGCAAACAACGTACTCTGTACGGACTACCTGGTTCTTCTTCAAGAGACTGACTCGGGGATTACTAACACTGTTATCAAATGTCTTTTTGACAGCACTCCAAGGTTTCATCGAGGTTCTTGCCAATCGATGACATACATGAGGTACATCCCAGTTGCAGGTTGGTAGCATAATGTTCCACTTGCCTGCAGACTTTTGAACAGAATAGCCACTATGATCCTACACAGCCCTGCGTACAACGACTTATTCGACTGTGGAAATGGTCGCCTCTCACCGGCATACTTCGTACATACAGACCTGATAAATCTCCTGGTGGGCACCATAAGCATGGTGCTTTTTCTTCTTCTTTTTTCAACGGTCTTGCCGTGCATCTCTGCATTTCTGGGTCTCTTGGCAATATTCAAGCACCGCATCTTTACTCTGTCAACATAGAGCAGGTCTCGTACAACAAATCCATACAATCACCAACAATGGTTACAACTTCTAGATCCCTGCTTCCCACCATGCCTCACACCAACACGACGAATTTGCATCAATGTTTTATGCTTCAGGACAAGGGAAGGGCCGACCCTTTAGTTGTTGGTTGAATGACCAATGCAAAGCAGTCCAAGACCCCGGTTATGGTTTCTTTTATCTTATTTCTTCAGCAACGCCACAGAACCAACAATGTATTGTTCACACAATGGTGCCGACTACTTCTGCGCATGGCTGCAACCCGTAGGTCATTCGTCGAATGCACACCAGATCCAACCAACAACACAAGGTCGGAGAAAGCATCAGTGGACAAGTCCAATGGCCTGTCTGCAGGCTCAGTACAAAGAACTTGATCATCGACCATTTAGAGCACGAGGTAGCAGAGGCCCATATGGACCGCCGGGCTGCGATCCTGTTGGTCCGTATTGCGTGATCCCTGATGGTTCACGTCATATCATTCGACAGCATGAGCGAGGCTTACCCATGCCCCCAGATCACCGAGACAGTTTGAGTTTAGCATGCAGTAACACCAACAATGTCGACCAAGCACAACCCAGAGGGCGACGAGGCTTGCACATTGGAGGTCCTCCCGCATTATGCGAGCCTTTTTCTTTTGAGCTTGGGATGGTATATCATCATGCAAAGCTTTCCCCGTTTCTAGGAACGGCACGGAGCTTTTGCGTTAAGCTATACTCTGCCACAATATGCGGATTTGTGCGCTCTGCTGATGCATGTTTCCGATATTTGGTACTCGAGCCAGGATGTATCATGCCATCCCAACTTCCGCAGCTAGTAAGCCGCCCTCTTGCCCGCGTCCCAATCCTGTTGGGCATCACCAGGCTCAGTGTTGCATTTTCAGCGGCCATCGACATCTTGACCTCGCAAGACCATACCAGGGGCGAACAAGAGAAACGAAAGAGGGAGAAAACTCTGCATTTGATTTCATGATTTCGATCAGCCAAAGCGGGGACTGGGAGAAAAAGAAAAGAAAATTGGTTTCGAGCCCGCAGTTCGATACCACTCATTCTTGATTTTCTCTCCGGGGCCCAGAATTCATCTTGACGGGCCATAACACGCCCAAAGCTTCGAGGGAGTACCCGTTCCCCATCATCTCCTCCTGAGCAAATCCCTTCGGCGACCTGCTCCGGAGCAGGGGAGTACCTAGCCAAGGGTCGAGCAGGCTAGCCAAGGTCTGATTTTCTGTACCTCCGGTACAATACACTAGATACCTACGCAGTAGCGACTCGCGAGGTGCGCGAACACGAACCGGGATCGTCACCAGCGGCGAAGAGAGCACTATACTGTGTAAAAGATGGTAGTATTCCAGAGGTCATGTTCATCTGGCATGCCACATCTTGCTCCATCTGCACAAGAATCTGGGGGCTATTCGACCAAAGTCTTGGTTGGATTTCAGACATGCACCGATGGCATCCCAAGGCTGGACTGGACCGGCAAGCACGCACGCACGGTTAGAAATGCGCTGCATCGGAAAACGATTCTGTCGAGTCGCTGTCTAGTCTGGGGTTATAGTCACTCGTCCAGTGATACACAGTATGTATGCGCACCCTCGAGTTGGACGTCCGTGGGCGCGCGACCGGCACCCTGCCATGCCTGCGCTACTCCGTAGATACACTAAATTACCCGTGGCATATCGCACTATCGTCAATCTTCCCGCGCTCTAGACAGGGTTCATCCTAGCTGAGCGCTCACTATGATACTACGTACTACGGTTAGGGAGACGTCGATGCAAATCAGGGCATGGGCGCCAATCTTCGCACGAGGCACATGCATACCACGGTACTGGTCCAGAGCCAAAAACAACGGACCAAAAAGAAGTGGACGACCAGAGGAGGAAAAAAGCAACGACTGGCAGACGCCAGCCGTGTATCGCCGCGCTGTTCCTTTCTGGGCGCACAAGACCGCGAGCCATATTTTCGAGAGCCGAGAAGAGGAGAGCTCACATGCTGCTGCTGTGGGCCGTCATCGGCGCATCGGCGGCAAGCAACGACCTATGAAAGGTCGGGACATGCACCCCGATTTTTTCCCCTTCCATTGCCAGTATGGAGTAACATTGCTTAATCTACACACAATACGGAGTACAGTACAGACAGAGCGACCAATCCCAAGCTACTCTTGGCCAAGTCTCTCTATGAGCTCAGCAGGGTCAGATCTGCCGAGTACATAGGAATTTCGATTAAGCGGAGAATATTGGCTACCATGAACGAGAATGAAGAGGATGAAGACGAGGAAGCCAAAACGACGATGTATATCATCAGTGCGGAATCGACAACGTCCGAGAAGAGATATGCGCAATAAGCGCGACATCAGAGAGGGACATTCTTCACTGCACTATGGAGCCAATATCCTACATACATACAGGTTACATGCCTGGCACTGATGACACCGTCTAGTTCTAACAACCAGTGTTGGGTAGGTTGGTGCCTTATTACTGTTGCTACCACGTCGACCAAGAGATACTCGGCAACGGGGCCAGGCCAGAACAGTGCTAATATACAGCCAAGTACTTCGTACATGCTTTTGCCGGTTATATCTCCCATGTTGATGCAGGTCATCGTGTACCAGCGATCCTCCATTTCTCGAAGTGAAAACTCACATTTCCGGCCCTCTCCCAACTCTCTCGACTGTACTCCGATTCTTACATCTTGACCTCCCACCTGGGTCAGACTGCGATGGCGCTGCTGACTACCTAGCCTAGGTCCATTATGTGTGTGCGTGTGTACATGTACCTACCTACCGGTATGCGAGCTCCGGGTTCTCCTCATCCCACGCCTGAGTGTCGGATTCGACGGCCGCATGACAAGAGACCCTCGGCTATGCATGCACTGATTGCAGTGTGTGCGTGATGCGCTCTGGGGGTGGTGTGGGAATGCTGGTATCTCTTATTTCCTGGTCTTCTCCTTTCGGCTCTCTACTACATCCAACGTCGTTTTGTTCCTGGGGATTTTCTATACCGAATTATCTCTTCTTACTGTCCTCGATCTTTCTGTCTATGCAACCATGCGTCACCATATGGCAGCCAGACTTTGCTTTACTTTTCCCCGCTCGCACGGCCATGCGGCGATTGGTTTTTCTGAATCTCTTTTTCCTTGGTGGTTTTCCCCCCTCGGAGTGCCCAAAGTACGGAACGGAACAGAGTCCCGGTGGGAGCGAAAAACAAAAAGATATGATTGTTTCCATCGTTTCGGGGCGCCTGTGGGGGGCCTTTTGAGAAGTCGTTCCGGGAAGAAGAACTCCTCACAAGGTCGAATTGGGCAAGAGAAAGAAAACGAAGGGGAAAAGAAAGAAGAATCCAGATGGGGTATGCATGTGTGTGTGTGTGTGTGTGTGTGTAATGTATCGTATGTATGTATTACAGGCATGTCGAGAATATGCCATGGCATTGAAAAGGGCCGCCCCCGAATGATTCGGGATTCCGTACTTGTCGTGACTTGTCAAAAAGATGGAAAACCCCGGAAAATCAACGACTATGTTCTTGCTACATGGATGTGGAGCAAAGAAAAAGGATCATGCAATTCGCAAAGTCAGGTAATATATGACATTTGCGTTATAGTACAAGGTTATCAAGACTCCTCCCCACCTCTATACGCTGCATAGACCATGAAGGATTAGGGTTTGGAATTCCTCTGGGTCTTGTTTGGGAATACCATTTTTGACTTTGTCTGGTCAGGGATGGTTAGGAGGACCTGCATTGATAATGGGGCGGGTAGGGGAAAAGCAAAGACAAGAAAATCCCCCCGAAGAGGGAGGGGGGCATGGTCTTTTAGCAGGCGAGACGGGTTCACGGTGGGAGAGTCGTTCGAGTAGTATTCAATCATTCATGCGTGAACTTGTTCCCCAACTACATACAGAGGTTAGGTAGTTAGGTATCGAAATGACCACTGGAAACCCCCCCGTTGGCGCCTTGACCCTTTTTTTACTCCCCGATGATGGAATTGCCGGTAGAGCAAACCCAAAAAAAAAACTAATATGATGCCACTTTTTCCAATGCCGACGTCGAGCGCATCAAGCAACTCGCTGCTAGCCTTTTCCTCTCTTCTCGACTCCGAATCGGCTGCGGCATGTCGAACTCGATCCGTTCGCTAAACGGAAAGCAACAGCGCCCGGTACCACCACCCCTGGGAAAATGCAGCCGACCGACAGCCTTGTCCATATGAAGGAAGACAAAAACCATCCAGACGTGGATCGTCATCCGCCTTGACCCTCCCCACGAGAATCATGCTTTCTTTTTCTTCTTGGTATCTCTTGCTACTCTCGGATGTGGTCTCTGCGAAGCTCGACAACGACGTATTTGTACCACCTGGGAGGGGAAAAGGCTCGCTTGTGCGCTCCGAATGGAAATTTTTGATCATGCCTTCCGCAGAGACCATTGTGCGAGTAATTACCTCCCTGTAATATTGCAATTTACAGGCCGATCATTTCTTGACAATTGTGACTATCGAACAGCGTTAGTAAAGCGTGACTAAATAAACAGTAGTGGCCGAGCAGCAGACATAGTCCAAGTAAATAATTTGGGAAATAAGACAAGAGTACTCACCGATATCTTCATCAGCCAGCTCGTGGTTGAGACCGACTCGCTGCGGCTGGTGCTTCACAGACTTTCCGTAGACGATGGCCGTCTTGAACTGTTCGGTGATGGTTCGGTGGATTGCGTTACACTACAAGGACATGGCGGTCAGTAACGGAGCCGGGCCTGATTGCCTGTTTAGTGCGCGGCAAGCAACTCACAAAATCTTCGACGGTACACCTTGTAGAACGCAACACGACAGGTGCCGTATAGTCTGGCATCTTGCCCTTTGGCTTGGTGTACACACGAACCAGTTTGAGCTTTTCCCACCTGTGACAGGCAGATTAGCACATTGTCATCATTCACTTTTGGGGGGGGTGGGGGGTCCCATCGCTCGTGGCAATGGGGTTGTGGAACTCGACACGTACATGGCTTCCATCAATTCGTCAACGTTCCAGCCGTGCTCGGAGCTGATGGGAACGGCGTTGGGAATCCTGTAAAGCAGGTCGAGCTCCTCGATGCTAATTGCATCAATCTTGTTGAGGACATAGATGACGGGAATGTAGCTTCGACTCCTGGCCTCGAGCACATCAATCAGGTCATCGACTGTGGCATCACACCGAATGGCAATGTCGGCGGAGTTGATGCGGTACTCGCTCATGACAGCCCTAATCTCGTCGTTGTCGATGTGGGTTAGGGGCACGGTGCTGGAAATGTTGAGACCACCCTTATCCTTCTTCTTGAAGGTGATGTTCGGGGGGCCCTTGTTGATTCGAATTCCGAAACCTTCCAACTCGGTCTCAATGACTCGCTTGTCTGAAAGAGGCTTGTTGACATCGAGGACGATGAAGATGAGATGGCACGTCTTGGCGACAGCAATGACCTGTCGACCACGACCACGACCGTCCTTGGCACCCTCAATAATACCGGGAAGATCGATCATCTGCAAGGGAGCACCATTGTATGTCACCTGACCCGGAACCGACGTCAAGGTTGTGAACTCGTATGCGGCGGCCTCGGAGTGTTGGCCGGTCAATCTGCTCATGAGAGTACTCTTTCCCACGGACGGGAAACCGATGAAACCGATACTGGCTACACCAGTTCTGGCGACATCGAAACCGGCACCACCACCGCCGCCGCCGCCACTCGATGGAGTGAGCAGCTCTCGCTTTAGTTTTGCGAGCTTGGCCTTGAGCTGACCCAAATGAAAGGACGTGGCCTTGTTCTTTTGGGTTTTGGCCATCTGTTTGAGGTTTAGTACTGCATCCTACTTGCCGTGCCCAGTGCCCTCCATATGCGCATCTCCCGTCTCCATCCCGAGCTCCCGGGGGTCAGTCAACTCACTTCGGCCTCAATGTCCTTGATCTGTGCAAATGTGTCAGCGGCGAAGGGTCCAACTCGATATGGCGGAGGCCACAAGGGGTGGCAACTTACCTTGTCCACTGTCGTCGACATGATGGCGGTGTTTCTGCTCTCGGCGGCAGTACCAGGAGTTTCTACTAATGAATATCTCTCTTATGTCGACCTGCTGTATCCTTTTCTCAGGAAATCGCCCGACGCCACGATCGATGAAAGCGGAATACCGGTGAATTGGCGGTTGGTCGTTCGCGACTATCGATGGCGGGGCAAAATGTCGAAAATTCCTGAGAATGATGTCAAGCCCCGCGGTCGCAGCTGCCACCCGAGGTTTTGCCGGGCCGCCCATAATCAATGCACTTTCCCTGACTACATAAAGTGAAGCTCTTACTTCAAATCAGTGGTCTTCAATTGGCGTTGGCATTGATCACCACTGAAGTTGGAGTCTATTCTTGTGTTTTAATGCTATCGAAGACTATCATCCTTTGCTATTACCGTGTCATTCCTCATCTTCTTGAAAACTCAATTCTACAAAACACGACTCCTCGAGTCTGCGGCGTACAGCTCCACCTTCACAGCGGGACCGCGAGAAGAGCACCTACTGCTCCTAGAAATCCACCATTTAGACGTCGATTATTGATGCACTTTGGAGTGAAAGCTTCCCTGACGACCAATTGTTGTAGTTGGCAATAACCAGAAATCTGGCAGCGAGAATAACTCCTGCTTGACCCGGCGCACCAAGTCGTAGGAAGGATCACTACACACCGTACGCCAAAAAAGCAAGTCGCTTCAATCGGTGAACAGCAATCTCAACACATGTAACTTCCAAGTACAGTCGAGAGGCATGTTTCCTGCCGCCAATGACTCTTCCTCATGGTATCTCTTCCGTCATGACACTTAGTCAATGCCTGCATACTGGCATCCGCCCGCCATGCTGCTTTCAGTCCTCCACATGATGTATCCACTTGTCGACTCATCGGATGCGGTACCTACATGTTGATACTGCTCACAACCTGGACGTCCAGGACCGGAGACCCCGACCTGGACGGGCGCTAACGCGCCGGCTCTGCAGACGACGATCCGCGGAGGATGCTGTTGTTCTTCCGGGAGAAGCACTAAAACAACTGCCGTGTCCAGACCGGGGATCATAAGAAACAAAGCAATAACTCAAAACGTTTTGGACCAATATCCCTTTTGAGCCAGAAAAAGTACTCCACGAGAGCTGTCCACTTTCAGTCCAACATGGCTCTCATGTACGAGGTCCGTAAAAGTACGAGACCTTGTCATTTTTTTGGACATGACAAAAATCCGCGTCGCGGCAGGACAAGACGAGGAGAAGAAAAAGCAAGTTTATGCTTTTGGTGTTGGATCCTTTCACCGCAGCTGAGTATCGCCCGGGTAAACTCGCCCACTTGAGCCACCCCCCACGTTTTCTCCCTCTTCCATTACGTCTAGACTTCACCCATAGAAGTCTTTGCTTTTCTTCTCCCTAATCATTGCCGCTCGGAGAAACACAAGACAAAAACAAATCACGACAAAAAACAGGGATATCTCTCGGATCCTGTGCATGAGTAAAACAAGCATTACCGGATGAAGAGAATCCCCAGAAAACCTCTGCCACCGTTAGGTTTCGAAAAAGCACTAATGCACCGGTGAAGAGAGATACCATGTCGAGAATGTATGTATCTCTCATATACTCGCGGCCCGTAGGGGTCTTGCGTCCGAGCCGCCGACTAGCCCGTCTCCGATGCTGTGAGACGTGATCGCGTGGCAGAAGATGAGATGGCGCAGGCGGTTGCCGTATGGAAAGAGACGGTCAAGAAAAAGAGCAGCGCCTCGTTCGTGGCTCATCTGAGACAGGAGTACGGTGTAGTGAACCTTAGTTCGCGACGGACGGGAACGCGGAGCGATGCGGGCCTCTTCTCCCCCCTCCTGGCGAGCTCGCCGGGGCATCCATCCAAATCATCCTTTACCGCGCAGCGGCGACGGCCGTGTTCCGGCTGGCCACGCGGAGTCTTCCTTTGAAACGCGGCTGGTGAACTCATCGACTCTGGGCATCTCTCACCGAGAACCGGGACCCGAGGATGATGAGTCGCCTTCTGGTGGCGCTGGCTGTTGCAAGTCTGGCGATTACGATTGCCAGCAAGGCACATCTCGATTGCGACTCTGACGAACACTAGGTGCCAAGACTATACACGACCATATGGATATTCATCGACAAAATCCGTCATCGTCGAAGGGAGGTATCCTTCCCGACAGTATGGTTGTGGCATACCGAGCTACTGCATTAACCTAGACTGCTCAGCCTTGCCAATCATGGTTTGAAACCTTCTCCAACTTTTCCATGGCTTAGTCAGGGCATATATATAACACATACTAATAATCAAGCGAGGCGGGCCGCCTCTGATCTAGAACGCGCCCATGGCATCAGATAGATGAGTTGGCTTCGCAACATACCGACACGCTACACTGCCGAGCAAGGTCTGATGACTCACAGGTTCCGGGTCTACAGGTCCCGGGTCTATCCATCAAGACACAGGAGGGGGAAGAAAATGTCTGATCAAGTATCAGAAGAAATGAAATCCAGACTGGCCTGACGCTGTAGGTTTACTCGTACAAAACATTCCTCAAAAGTCCAGACGCTCGAGTGGACGTGTCCTGTGGTCGCTGGGTTTCCAATAGCATGATGCCTGGAGGGAGATCACCACGTGGTCGCGAATACACGGCATGAGGTGTTCCTCTCCCTGTCTCGCGACTGATCTTCAGTGCAGTAACGCGGCCGCCGCTCGAGGCCCCCCAGACCCGGCCGTCTTTCCCACCCCATCGTTCACGTGGGTGTCGGCAGAGTCGAAGAGAAGAAACGCGCCTTAGAAAAAGAGCTCCATGTTGATCCTCGCAGTCGCTCATGACGGAAACTGAGTACATGAAAACAATCTCCAACACAAAGATGTCTGAAACCGCGCAATCAAATAGAGTCCACGACATGCCCACGTGGAAAATAGAGTAGGTCGTCCCGTCCTAAACTCGAAGGAACACGAGGGGGAATGCGGACCCAGGGAGAGACAGATCCTGTCGATCAGAGCGTGGCTGGGGAATCTGTTCGGGTTCCTTTTGGTCGATGGCGCTTGACCTTGTCTTTCCTCTCCCGTGCGGTTTGTGTCGATTCTTCCTTGCGGAAAGTGAAAGTTCCGGGCGAAGTCTAGTCATAATTCGTTCTACAATCGGTAATGCAAATCATGAATTGATGAATAAATAATCAATCAATGCATAAGAAATGAGAGAGCAATACTGATCTTACACGCTTGACCTACCAAAACACCATCGGGGCTCGTGCCTCTTCGGTAATGAAAAGACGGCTGAGTTACTTTTCATGTCGCGTAGAATTTCCGCGGGCAGGTCTTGAAGCCCTGATGACTTCATTTACGGTAGATAGTTTTTGTGAAAAGGTTGGCCTGACTTTCAATTGCACATCCTGTCATTCATATCCCCGGAGAATGCCTCCTAGGTCGAGCCAGGGCGAAAAGTACATGATTCGATCACGATAGATCTTGCCAGTCAGAACACTATCATTTATGCAATCCTCGAATGCTCGAAACTCCGTCATGAGCAAATAGTGCCTTGGAACGCTGTATGTGACTTGTACAAGTTCCCAATCAGTCTTATTACTGGGTGATTGGATCTTTGCGAACACAGGGTCGGTCGATACGCCGTGTATTGTACACGAAATATCATTTCGAGCAACTTTCGTCATGTCGACTCCGGGACATGGCCGAAATATATAATACGACTGCTGTGAAGGGACTTGTCCGGTCTTGCTTCGGACTACTTACTGGACATGGACGATGTGGATAGAAAAGAGAGAACGTACTGTTTCCAGGCGTATCGTCATGGTTGCCGACTTTTCGGGTTCGTTGTGCCTTCTACAAAGGCTTTAAGAATTGCGCGACTGTGGGAAGTCACGCTTTGATCTCTTCGACTTACTGTCGCGCCCAGTGGCCTGAAGCGCGTGATGTCGATAGAAGCGCTTGAAACAAATCCATCCGCATCAAGTTACCACAAGACTCAAAGCGTTGGCGTCATGAAGATTTGGTCAGTCATGCCTCAAGAAAGATTCCTAGTAATGTCCTAATTTCACGTCGAGATGCATACAGAAGTGAAAAGTGATCAACATTCGAATTTGGTATTCAGTGGTATCTTCCACCCGTTGACTCGAAGTGTCCCAGTCCTTCTGGGCCGAGGCAAGAGTAGCTACAACATTGACACCAAACACCTGATCCAGCGCGCCCGAGGCGCCGGATATGCGTCTATTCGATTCCAAATAAATACATCGTCTTCAACGAAGGTTCTCCATAGGCTTCAATCCCCATCTCCCGCGAGAGGGTATATCCGTGCGCGCTTCAGAGACGTATATGCGGTGATGAATACTATGTACTGTCATGTCATGGCCCATTGTCATAAGAATCAAGAGAAAAGGTCTTTGTCTTTTCATGTGGTATCCGCGTCGAAAATGGAGAGCGTATCATACAAGGGAGCAAAGTGCGTGCTGCTAAGTTGCTGAGTAGATTTTGAGGAGACAAAATTATCAATGGGCTGTGCCATTGATGCCGTTTACAAGAGGCGTTTCCGGAGATCCTCTTTCGTAGTTGCCATTCACCCGGTCTGTCGGAGATGCAGCTGATGGAGACATATTGTCGCCATTGGGACCGTCCGCGGTGTCATTTGATGTCATGCTTCTCGGCGTCAGGTGGGCCGCATTCATCGCTGACAGTTTCTGATGCTCTGAGAGCAAGTGGCCGAGTCCCTGCTCCAAACACAGCTGGGGATAGTCGGGCTCTTCGGGGCCGACGGCAACGAGTCCACCCCTGCGAGGCACTCGCTGGTCAGGAAAGGGTGAGGCGCTTGGCTTGTAGTGGCCAGGTCGATCTTCGCCATTCAGTCGTCCGTTGATATAGTACTTTTGGCGCGGTGCAAATCCTTCTCGGGCGTTGGCGTCTGGGTCCGACTTCCACTTGGCCGGGGCTGTCCATGAGTTGAGCTCGGTCTCGTGCTCTGGGAGTTCGCGATAGCAGATGGAGAGTTTCACATTGCGCAGATGCGGGATGCTGGGCAGAACAAAAAGCAGGTCGGACTCCTATCGTCAAAGTTAGTGACTGGAAGCGCTTGTATTAATTCGGGAAAGAACGACTCACCTTGACGAAGAACATGTCCATGTCAAAGAAAAGCTTCGAGGCATCGCGCCGAAGCTTTTCTAGACGCTGGTAGCCCACTTTGCCAGGATCGCCGCCGTAGTAGTCTCGCAGCTGTTCACCAAGGTGATAGAGCTTGCTCTCAGTGAGAGCATATCGGTCCTGCTCCAGCCGCCAGATGACGCGCTTCGCAATGTTGGAGACCGGGATTCGTTCCCAACCAGTATCTAACAAGCAATCATTAGCCATGGCATCCTGTTAGTCATTGGACACAACTCACATCGTTGAAGACTCAGGTCTTTCTCGCCGAGGACAAGTGCCACCTGCGTGTTGAGTAGCCACTGCTCCCGGCCCTGAGCACCAGTCGCCTGCGGGTTGATCGTGTCGTAGCGCACTCCCTGCATGATTGTGAAGAGCTGAGCATATTCTCTCTGCTTTGGATCCGCGCATCCGTCCAACCATCGGAGCAGGGGCGGCAACTTCGAAAGACGAATCCTCTCCTGTTCCCGCTCCTGTTCTTGCCGTTGACGGAGGAGTTCAGCATCACGTGCTGCCCTCTTGCGCTCGCGTTCACGCCGCTCTTCCTCTTCACGAAGACGGCGTGCTTCCTCGGCAGCCTCCTTCTCAAGACGAATTCGCTCTTCCTCCTGACGACGCTTCTGGTCTTCCTTCTCCTTCTGCAAGCGCTCCTCCTCTTCGCGGGCCTTCCTCTCCTCTTCCTCGCGCTTTTGCCGCTCCGCTTCGAGCTTGGCTTGTGCCTCCTCTTGCCGCTTCTTTTCAGCCTCTTCGAGGCATCGCTTCTCCTCTTCGGCTCGTTTCTTGTCAGCCTCCTCTTGAAGACGTTTCTCATCGGCCTCGCGTTTCTGTCTCTCCTCCAGCTCGCGCTGTTTGATGGCTTCGGATTTTTTGCGTGCCTCTTCTTCAGCCGCTTCCAATTCTGCTTGGCGTTTTCTAGATTCTACCCGTTCCTTGTCCGAAGCCGTCTCACGATCCTCAGTTGGGGAGACTTCTGGGGCGTCTCGCATGTCCACGTCTTCCGAAGCAGCTGTGCTATCTGGCTTCTCTGCGTGAACCTTTTCTGACTCTTTTCGTTCGCGGTTGAGCTTCTTTGCTTTGAGGGCATCTTTGCGTTCGCCGTCAGGAAGCTTCTGGCGTTTGATTGGTTCTCCGGAGGAATCGCGCTTGCGGGGCCGGTCTTCAGCGGAGGATGCCTTCAAGGCGCGGTTCTCCTTGCCTTCCGCATCTAATTTTCTTCGCTTGACCGGTGCCTCATTGTCATCCTTCTCATCGGCGCCGTGCCGTGGTGGTGTCATACTGGCGCGATGCCTCTTGGCAGACGAATCATTGGGGGAGAGCCGGTCTCTCGAGTCATCTCGCTTCAGAGCCTTTGTCCTGTCGTGATATTTCTCCGTGATGCGCTCTGCTCTGGGCTTTTCAGTGGAATCATCGGCTTTGGAGTCTGGCTTTTCAGTCGCATCCTTGGTCGAGTTGTTGGAAACCATGCTGGAGCGACGCTGCTTGTCTCTCTGACCCTTGAGATCTTTGCCGGAAATCAGTTTCCTCCTGGGCTTGGCAGTCTCGCCCTCGGACGAGCCCGCCATATCCGACTCACTCCGCTTCGGTTTGACTGGCTGTGCCTTGGCGGACAATGCTGGGGATGCCTCGCGGTCAGAAATGGCTATTGTTGGTACTTTGTCTTCTTTCTTCGGGCGGCCGCGCTTGGGAGACGCCTGTTCATCGTTTTGGCCAAAGGATTGCGAGCGTTTCTTCTCCTTTGGGCTGGTAGCCGTCTTTCCCGAGTTGACCTTTTTCTTGACTTCACCATCCCGGGGAGGACTCGAAGGTCTCCGCTTGTGTTGCGAGCGAGCTTTCTCAATATTGGGCTCGGCTCGAGCGCTGCGCTTGGATTCGTGGCCAGCTTCTCTTTCACGCCTGGAGGGAGAAACCTTGTTCTTAGAGTGCCCTTTGTGCGTCTTTTTGTACTCGTCGTAGGCATTTTTGAGCATGTGTTCCTCTTCTTTCCACATTGGTCCTTCACGGCGTCTGGCAATCTCGTAGTACGTTTCGCCACGGAACCGGCGCGTAGGATCAAACCCGGATTGCTCAAGCAAGAGCTGAACAACTTTGATGTTCTCCTGGCCAATGGCAGCCAGCATCGGCGTACTATGCTCGCCCGGCAATGACGATACTGGAGACGGATCGGGATTCGCACCACCCAAGGCCAGCAACAACTCCATGACAAAATTGTGCCCGCCACGGGCTGCTGCCACCAAAGCCTCGGCGTCGTCACAGCTCTCCTTGACCTGCAAGACTCTAGTCACAGTCTCGTGGTCACCACGAGCTGCAGCTTGCCGCAAAGTTTTCTCGTCCAGACTCATATACAACAAGTGGTTGCTCGTTTTTGTGGACCGTACAGTTCCACCGCGTCTGGAAGAGGCGGCCAGCACAGCACCAAGCGAAGGTTCTGGCGAACGCCGTGGGCTGTTGGCTCCATGAGATGAGGTGTCCTGGTTGTCCTGCGGCAAATGATCCTCTGACGTCCGACGAAGCTCTCCAACCTTCTGTCGAGCTTCTCGCAGTGCTTGTCGTATTTCCTCGGCATTATCCAGGTCATCAGGGACTTTCTCCAGAGGCTCCTGACCTTCTGCATTCGCTTTTCGAGGGTTGACTCCAGCGGCTAACAATAACTTGACGACGCCAAAATGCCCGTTCTCAACAGCATCGAGGAGTGGTGTATCCTTGACGTCGTTCCTGCACTCCAGATTGCAGCCGGCACCTATCAGTAACTCCACGACATCCTCGTGGCCGTTGAGTGAGGCGACCTGAAGTGGAGTGTTTCCGGCATGATCCGCAAAGTTCAGATCTTCAGGCCGTTCAGCAAGGCGCGTCTTGGCAACATCGTATTCGCCCTTTGCACAAGCCTTGGCAAAGAGTGTTTGCCCATGTGCATCCAGATGTTTCTTGTGGGGTGCGAGTTTGGCTGGCGACATGGTCGAGTCTCCAGTGCCGGGGGTCACAATACTTTTAAGTCGAGAGCTGCGGGGATGAGGGCTGCCACTAGCGGAAGAATCATCAGAATGGTAGTCCATTGACTGCAGAGGGGCCGGAATGCGTCGCTTCTTGGTGCCAAGTCCTGATGCATAAGATTTGTCTGGCAGTTGGGTCGAGAGGCTCCTGCGATGTGCTCGTACATGCGGGGAAATGGATCGTGGGCGTGAGCTTGATTGTCTGTCCAGGTGTGGCTTGCTGGATAGAGACTTCGAATCTTTGGAGTGTCTGCTCTCAAGACCCGCTTCCGAAACCCGCGGACGACGAATTTTGCGTGACTCGACGTCGTCGTCCGACTCCGTCTTGGGTGCTTTGCGTTTATGGGTCAGATGACGGTCACTAGGTGTGGCCTTCTCCTTGGGCAGCTTGGGGGATCTTGGTTTTGGGGTCTCCGAGTCTGAGCCAGAATCGTGGTTGGCATGAGTGCGACGTCGGTGCGATGAGCTCTGTTCCCGTGGCAGATGCGAAGGAGGCGAAGTGGGCGCCGAGCTTAGTCCAGCGGAACCATCTCTGGGGCGTTGTTTTTCAAGGGGGCGTTTCTTCTGACGCACCGAGGGCGCCGAGTCGTCAGCAGCAGCAGGTCGGTCGCCACGAGTGGGAGACTCCTTGGCATCTCTGGAAGGTTTCTTGGGCGCTGGGAGGACATGGTCGTCGATTTCGCCATCACTCTTGTCTTCATGCTTGATGACCTTTCGTGGTTTGGAGGGTGAGATGCCGTCTTTGCCGGGGAGCACGATGGTCTCGGCGTCCGAGTCAAGTTGAGCGGCATCATCGTCGGCGGCATTGGAGGTTGAGTTTGGTGGAGGTTTGGGGTCCTTTGGGACTGAAGTCGTCGTGGTTGAGGAGGCGGCTGTCTTGCTGGCTACGGGAGACCTGTTCCTAGGGAGCGTCGACTCATTGTCGGGTGCCCGTCGTGGAGAAGCAGGCTGCTTCGCGCTCGTAGACTCGACAGCATTCTGCGCATCCATATCATTCAATATCGGCAGTAGTGCACCATGATGGCCACTCGCGGGGTGACTATTGACAGTGACTCGAGACAGGGCGGGCGCCAACGACAGCAAGGGATGGTGGTGGGTTGTTGGTCTGTCTCCTGGGCGGATCGGGTGATGAGGAGAAGAGCGTTCGGTTTGGTCGAATACGAGTCTGAGAAACGGACTCTGCGTGGGTCCTCGAAGGGTCAAACGCACCAAGAGCTGGACCAGGGGAGTGAGAGTGAATGCGTGTCAGCGGGAAAGACGGGCAGAGACAAAAACTGGGGTGGGTATGTTCTCGTCTTGTCGAGGTGCCGGGCAAAGGAGTTTCGAGTTGCAGCCGCAAAGGACGGATAGACCAGCAGGAGATAATAGGGAAAAAATTAAAAAAGGAAAAAAGAGTTTTACGAAAATAGTACAGAGAAGGACGTGGGCGTGGAATCTATGGGCTCGAAGGGGGCCAACAGTGGATTGGTACAGGGCGGTAGGCGTATAGTACAGAGTTAAGGTAGGCAATGGGTAATGTAAAGTAATGCCAACCGACAGACCAGTCAAGAAATGGTACGTAGTGTAAGGTAGTACGTAGTAGGCAGTTTCAGTCAACAGCAGTTCACTTTTCTCATTTCGCAGCCCAGGCTTTTCTCTCCCAAACGAAAAGACAACCTGGAAGGCAGGCAGGCAGGCAAAAAAGGTCAACAACAAGAACAGACAGACTCTCAGGCAAAGCAATGACCCGCGCCAAACCAGAACAGGTCGAATCGGATCAAAATGAGAACAGAAGCTTGCCGCAGAAATGACCATGCTAGCCTTGGCTCGGCCGGGCAAGGACCTGAACTGACTGACCGACCCAGCCTGGATGGATGGATTGATTGATGAATTGACCAGCGCTCTCACACAACCATGCTCATCATCCTTCTTCTTCTTCTCCTTCCCGGTGGCCCGCCCTGTGAAGAGTTGAGATCCATCCAGTCAAAGCAAGCACCGTCGGGTGAAGGGGGTCTCTCTCGGGAGGCAAAAAGTAGGTCGCTCTTTCGTGAGAAGAGGAAGAAGTGAGCGAGGTGTCCTCCTCCTGTTGCCTGCAGCAGCTTGTAGCCTGCCTGTCGGCCCTGCCCTGTCCTGCCCTGCTCCTGCTCCTGCGCCTGTCCTTTTTGCTGCACTCGCTGCTCAGCCCGTTTGTTCGTTCACTTTGGTTTGGCGCAGCGAGCGCGATTGAATGAAACCTGCAAGTGCTGGGGGCGACCGCTAGTACAGTTGGCTCGAACCCACTTTGATTGGCAGTGGCACTTCGCATCGCTACGGCGGGCGCCTCAGACCTGAACCGCAGAAAGCTGCACGCTGCTGGGGCCAGGCAGGGGTGAAAAGGAACTCGCCGCCGCTGAGTGGACAAGCTCTGGTTAGTGGAGGCCCAAATCGATTCAAGACCCAGTTAAAGTCCAGTCTTTTGCATCCCCTCTTCATTTCGTTTCATGACCGTCCATTGGCGGCCCAGCTGTGAACGCAACAACATTTCTCTCTCTCCTCTCTCTCTTGTGACGATGTGAGCCTTCTTGTTGTTGTTGTTCTTGTTCCCAGTCAGGCGAGTCCGCCCACCCCTGCGCATTGATCTCTTTTCGCAATCGCGTGCAATTTCTATCTGCTCAAGTACCTTTAAACCAGGTCTAAGGATACAGTGCGGCTGTCCCCCCTCCACATGTATCGCCTCCCTTACCCCCTCTTCCCAAAGACCACACTGTCCAACTGCCGGGGCCTGCCTTGCTTGATAAGGCTCGCTCAGGTCCACCTGCACCATCTGGATGGCCTTCTCGTCTTCAATAGCTTCCCATGCACCACCCCCCAAACGCCCTTCCACTTGGATCTACTAGTCAAGTTCTCGAAGGCAGAAGAGTTGGGAGGAAACCTTGCGACTACATCATGACCAAACCTTGTTGCCGAGTCTAAAAACTTCGATGCTAATCTCTGTAGCCCAAGGCCGTGGAGGAATCGAGTGAGCAGAGAGAGCCCAGGACCATTTTCCCGAGTCTCCGGAGAGAAGCAATACCTTTCCCCCACGCAACAACCTGCATCTTGCGCCCGTGTCTGTCTGCCCCCCTCGAGTTCTTTGTTCACCGACACATTCATATCGAACCCAGATCATTGGGGAAAACACTGTCTCCGTGGCTTTTCTGCCTCTACCTTGATCTGCCTTTCCATCATTCGGCCAGTCTTGCACTCTCTTACTCCAAATCCTCTCCCGTACGCGACGGCCCAGCGATGCCCCCATCTTTTGTGAACCCGAATCTGCCTGCACACTCCAGGTAGCCAGCAAAGAAAGTGCGAGAAAAAAAAGTTAACAACCCGGCTTGTCATACAACAAGACTCCATTAGCGCCGCTCACTTGCATTCAGCCTTTCGCATTCCGCATCAAAGATGGGTGACAGCGCAGGCTCAGCCTCTGCGATCCCGCCCTTCGTCCTACCAGCTTCATTGAGCGATGCACACGTCGAATCTCTTCCGTCTGCTGCCTACTACATTCCCGACTTTATATCCGAGGACGAAGAGCGAATCATTCTAGATAAAGTACGGTGGTTTCGGTAGGCTGCCATTGCTCTTGCTCTAACTGTGGACGATAGATTGCATCCGCCCCCAAGCCTCGATGGACGCAGCTCACACACCGTCGCCTTCAGACATGGCCATCGGATCTGGTCAACAACAAGCTTGTTGAGGCGCCCTTGCCAGCCTGGCTCAACGAACCCGTCGTCTCCCGCCTCGAGGCTCTTCCCCGATTGCCAGAGCCCGACTCACCTGACCTGTTCTCAGACAGCCCACACAAGCGGCCCAACCACGTTCTCATCAACGAATACCCGCCTGGCGTTGGCATCATGCCTCACAAGGACGGGAGTGCATACCATCCCGTTGTCTGTACCGTAAGCCTCGGCGCGAGCCTGTGTCTCAACATCCACAAGAGTAAGGCAGACGGGGCATTGGATCCTGTCCCCGCTTGGAGAATACTGCAAGAACCGAGAAGCCTTCTCATCACCACGGAAGAATTGTACACCGACTACCTCCATGGCATCTCCGATATCACAGAGGATGTCGACCTCTCAGAAGAAACCGTAGCGAACTGGACCCTTTTGCGGTCCACCGATGACATTGTTGACGGTCGTAATGCCCGATCCACGCGCACTAGTCTGACCTATCGAGACGTCTTGAAGGTCGCCAAACTTGGAAACAAGTTCGCCATGTTCCAAAAGAAACAGTAGAATTTGTCCGGCGGATGTGCCGTTCAGAAAATGAGCGGTACCATGCTCCATTTATCCTTGATCTGCTCCTTGCCAAACTTTTCGGAATACCATCGTCTAGTACCACTGGCGGTGATGCCAAGGTTGACTGCGACAAAGACCACACCGCACAGAAGCGTCCTGTTACATATCTCGCCTTTTGGTGCCGCGACAATAGCCATTGCAAGATACAAGAGGCATTCACAGGTATAATGTGGGCATATCAGGTGCCGAAAGAGTCCCTCTTGCGGAAGAGAGTACTTTTTCAAGCCTGCCAGATGCTCATGACATCTGTATTGCATGAACCATGCAGAGAGGAAGAGAACTACGCCTGTGAATTGGCGCAGGGATGGTTGGCCCAGGTGGATTGACCGCGAATTCGACTGCAAGATAGCATCTAGGGAAAATCATGAATACAGACAAGGGGCAACGGAAGAGCTCGGACTTACAGGAGCCCTCGATCCAGACTGCGACACCAATGCCGAGGTAGTAAGCACATCCGAGCAACCAGTGGACGAACCACATCTTGGAGGACGACGACGTTCGGAGCACGTAGAAGCATTCATACAGTCGACGAGTACCTTGCAAAGCCATGAGCAGCCAGACGAGCTGGACCTGCTGAATATTCATTGTGGGCGCAGATTTCCGGGCAACCTGGTATTCGCAGAGAGCTGTCAGGATGGCGCCTCCATAGAGATATTGCGCAGCCCAGAATACTGAGCTCAAGACGGATAGGACGTAGAAGTGTATAAACCATGAATGCGGGACCTGGCCGAAAGAGGTGACCCAGCTGATGAGATCGAAGAAAAGACCGCGAGGTTTGGTGGGCTCGTCAGTCTTGTCCTCCTCCCCGGGCGAGGAACTGCGAGCGCCGTACTGGGTGAGGAGGGCGCGCGCCGATCGTGGTGTCGCTGCGACAGCCAGCACGCCGCTCGCGGCTGTAATGAAGCAGACCTGACATAGGAGGGCGGGCTCGAGGAGCGGGTCCAGGGGTTCGGCGAGCCAGGCGATTCTGTCCATGGCTGCTGTCTGGCGATCTATGACGGCGACTCGTCGCGTTCTTGTGTTTTGGTATCGCGGCCGCGGAGGGATGCTCGCGTAGAAAGTTTCGACGGACGATGTTGAAAAGAGTACGAGGTACGGTACGGGGTTAGACGTGTCGGTGGCCCGGGGTGTGGCTTGATTGGCTCGAGCTAAATAGCTTCATTGGGGTCACATGCATCTGTCAATGCCGCCAGGTCAACGTCTGGTCTGCGAAGCATCAATGCTGGCACCTCACACGATACAGATATCGAATTGACGACAATTTTTGTTTTGCAGAATGAAGCCACGGGCAATTCGGAAATAACAAGATATCGATTTGTGTATGGGTTTTACTAGTGAGAAAAAACAGAATGCGGGGACTACACCTTGATTTCGTCAGGTTGAAAAGGATACACCAGACGCACCAGACGTACCAGACGCATATGTGCTCCATCATGGGGTTCTGCCTTCGGTTGTGCCAATCGAAGCAGGAAATAGAATTGAGTATGTTATATTCTGAAGCCATAGACACAAATCATCTGTTCCTTTTTGGGTCTTGAGCTGTAGAACTCGTGGCCTCATGATTAACCTACCGAGCTGCATGTAGGCAGGCAGGCTTCTACTGCAGAAAGTCAGTTGTTCGAAAACGTACCTGCCTGACAGGATAGATCCGTTGAAGCTTGGAAGTTGCAAACCGTCAATTGACGCTAATGATCTCGCTCTTTCCTTATATACCTATCGTTTCGATGTCATATCCACTCAAAAAGCCCATCCTGCCGCAAGCCTCGTTACCGCACCACTTACCCATCTACATATCCATAGTTAAGCACAGTGTTGTACCAATCAATAAGACGTTGTGCCAGAGTGGTTAATGGGTAAGACTCGAACTATTCAACGTTATCTTATGACTTAGGTCGCACAGGTTCGAATCCTGTCAACGTCGTTTTTTTGCACCGTTTTACGTCCTTTTTTTTTGCGTTTTCTTGCGTCTTCTCGTCATCTACTGATGAAGTAGGTAGTCCTCTCTATTTATTTTATTTTTTCTCTTAGTTTGTGCCTCAAAAAATGGTCGCAACATTTCGAGGTGCAAAAATGAGTGAGAATACCCAGGCGTACTCATACATATTACGTAGCACATCATCCAGTCGCCACGACTGATCTTAGGGTGAAATTCATATAATAAGCTACATAACTCAACAGAGTAAGAGAACATGTAGTTTGTAGCATAATCAAGACGATTGTGCGTAGAGGTTGAGTGTTGGCAACGTATTTTAGCATAGGCGGGATCTCACTTTCTTTGTCACCCGCCTGCCTGCCTGTCAACCTGTTCGTCAATTAGAGGTACTCGCAGCAGCTTGCCTGTTCAACGCCACGAAGATGGAAAATTCTACGGGCCTGGGCCATCTTTGTCTCGTAGGACACACTCTCGCCATCCCGAATCCGTCAGACATACTTGTCGTCTCGACTCTCGCGGCAGTACCCGACCAAGTCTTTGTCGCAGCCGTCAGGAGTGACAAGCGTCCCCTGACTGTTTTCTTTCAAAATTCGCTGTCAGAGATCTAGACTCTTGTCAGCGATCTGGATTCTTGGTCTCGAAGGATCACAATCGGGTCTTGTGGCAGCACCCTTTATTTGGCACGAGAAAGAGCATCGTAAGATTTGGTCAGTTGCACGCATGGTCGCAGTGGCTTCTGGACCATCTTTGTCGCCATGACGGCATATAGGAGCAGCAAAGATGCTCTTTCAAAGGGCTGGGACAACAAGCGTTTGGCCCAAGCATTGGAGCACATTGCTTTGCGAACCTAGGTAAGATCTTCAAGACGACGTATTCCCACGTTGCTCAGTATAACACCAAAATCTGTTTGTCCGACAGAAAAGCACCCGCAAGCCGATCAGGATGGCGATGGACATGGCAATGATGACGACCTCGCCGCCGTCCCCGACGCAGGACGGCATCGCGCCCAACTGCGTGCGGTGGATGAAGGCGTACGACGTGGACAGGAACGACACGTGCGCCGGCTTCGCGAGCCGCGCCCAGGACCACGCCGAGTACTTTTACAGCCTCAACCCGTTCCTCGGCAAGAACGGCGAGAACTGCAGCCAAATGTTCTGGGCCAACTACTGGTACTGCATCACGGGCGGCACGGCGTCGTCGTCGGCGTCCACCGTGGTCAGCATCACCCCTACTCCCACGGCGGCGTCCGCGGCACAGAGCAGTGCCGCCTCGTCCAAGACGAACTCTGCCTCGACCCAGACGACGCTGCAGACCAGTGTTCAGTCTGCTGCTTCTTCTACGGGCGGCGGCAGTAGCAGCAGCAGCACCAGCATTAAAGGAACTGATACCGTTAAGACCTCTACTGCCGCTTCCACTCCCACGCCATCATCAACTCAGTCCGTCTATGAGCCAAAGGGCGTCAAATACATCGGCTGTGCCTCGGAACTGTCCACGGGGCGCGCCCTGCCCGGCTCGTCTTTCCAGTACAGCAAGATGTCGGTCGACGTGTGCTTGAAGTACTGCAGCGATAAAAATTACCCATTCTCCGGCCTCGAGAACGGGCGCGAGTGCTGGTGTGGTAACTCGATCCCCGAGGCCTCCAAGGTCGACAGCGGTGTGGCAGGGAGGTGTACTACGAAGGTAAGCAAGTTCATGTTATCATGGGTCAAGTTCGCCTCATGAACAAGGCCTCATCTATGAGGTTTCATTGAGTCTGCCATGCTCATGGGCCGAGCATTCTGCTACGGGTAGCAAAGTGCTAATCCGTCAACCCTCGCAGTGCCTCGGAAACATGCAACAAATCTGCGGCGGGCAGTCGCTCCTCTCGGTATACCAGAACAGCACAGTACAGCCCGCGGTGATACCGCCGACGGTCAACGGGTTCCAGTACGTCGGGTGCTACGACGAGAGCCGGGGGCGGGTGCTGCCCGACTTCCGGGCGTCGGACGACAAGGCCATGACGGTCGAGGCGTGCGCCAAGACGTGCGACGACCGCGGCATGCCCTGGGCCGGCGTCGAGTACGGCCAGGAGTGCTGGTGCGCCCGGACGCCCAAGACGGACGCCCCCGTGCTCAAGGCCGAGGCCTGCGGCATGCAGTGCCCGGGCAACGCCAAGCAGAACTGCGGCGGACCCGGCGCGCTGTCCATGTACTTTAAGCGCAACGGCGGCCTCAAGGACAAGGCCAGGAGGGACGGCGCTGGCGGCGGCGGCGGCAAGAAGAAGAGGGATCTGGGGCCGCACGCCACGACCGCCGGCGCCGATGGCCGGCCTACCGTGGTCAAGACTGTCAGGATGGTCCGGCGTGGGCGGTTCGGCAGGAGGGATGCTTTTCCTGCGTGATGAAGATGTTGTATGATTTGTTTTCCATTCGGGATTCTTTATGAATGTTATCTCTTTCGGTCTATGTGTATATTTCTTTCAGGAAGAATGCTTCAGTAGCAGGGTTCAATGAGTATTTATACCCGTCTTAACCGACTGCCCAAATTTTTTGCTACCATGCCTGCAAAGCAGAATTGATGAGATTCTTAAGGCAGAATATAGATATCTAGACCTGTCTGTGTGATTTAGCTCGAGAGAATTGGTAATTCAGATGGTTTTCTTCTGAAAGAGTGAACTTTGGACAAAAATCTTGGATTAAAAATTGTGAGCATTTCGGCCACGGTTGGTTTGCTCTTACAACCAATTGCTCTCCCGTAGCTCACCGTGGATCTCGAACCGTTCGGTCGCGTCCGGAAGCTGAGATTGTTGAATAAGAGACATGGTCTTACAAAAAAGCAAGACTCGCCGGAACGGGACGGTTCACTCAGAAGAAGTCAAACTATGCCAATTAGGGACACTTGTAGTCAGATTCGGCAACGTCAGAACTTCCAAGCTGAGAAAAACTTTCCTGTCAACAGTGAACTTGGGGAGACGCCGTCGACTATATCGAACAGAGCGTTCCTTGGTGCTTTGGTCGTTCCGGATATCTCGGTCAGCAAACGGCATGGCTTCTGATGACGCGCCGTGAGAAAGCGCCGACGGGAAGTATGAGATCACCGAGAAGGGTCTCGGCCTCTGGCGGTGCCGTCGTAGTCAGCTTCATCATGATCATGTGCCTGGCACGGACGCGCCCTCGGTCCGGCATGGAATAGCAACTGAAAACTTGATACAATGTAGACGACTTTGTAATGACAAAAGTTGAAAAGCTGGCAGGTAGCGAACCTTGATTTGGTCGACTGTTGTACATGTTTTCAAGGTTCATAAGAAACAACATGAACGTGCCGCCAGGGTAATGGGCACGTGTCGAGTTCAAGATCCCTTGCAGCTGGCAATAAGATTCAATTGGGTATACTGGTACCGGTTACTTTCGCGAATTGGAGATAACCACCTTCCCCGATAGAGCCTAGCTTTGCACTGATCTAGCAACAAGATAGGGGTGTCAGTATTAGCCCGATTGATCAATTTTTGCCTGGGCTCCAAAAAGCTAGGGTGCAATTCTCGCACTTCGGTGTCGCAGTATAAAAAATTAGGCTATACTAGGGAAGGTGGTTATCTCCAATTTGCGAAAGTAACCGGTACTATATGCTCAATATCAAGTATGAAGCAGACATAAATGAAAGTTAGCTTGACAGCAACCGGAGCTCTTCTCCGCAAAACCTAGGGTGGTTCATCAACTTGACGTCGTTATCAACCGGGTAATTCATATTCGCTTAGGATTATGCGAAAATGACGTCAAAAGGTGTCGCTTCCGACGATTGGGTGAGGACAAGGGACCAGAAGAGGGACCCTAGGGATGCCCCACCGAAATCGAGTCGTTCGTCCACTGTAGCTCAGGAGGATCAGCGGGGTGTTACTTAGTGCACTGAGCCCTTCGAACCCGAGATTCGCGAGCAGGCCGATACGAATAGAACACCATCTGGCCCGTGAAACAGGTCTTGGGTAGGAAAAAAGTCGCCAACATCTATTTCCTGTCTATCCGCTCGGTACTACCTGAACCCCAGGAATTCGGTCTTCGCTACCCAGTGCCGCGTTCCCGGTCCAGTCCAGATGATTCCATCATGACCTGGAATGTCCAGCTTACCTACTACCTACCTAGCACTGCTTCTAGAGCCCAACTCGACGACTTACTACACTCTACCTACCGACCGAACTCATTATCCCACCTTGTGATACCTTCTCTTTGTCCTCTGCACCTATAACCAGCATCTGCTACATTGGTGACCTTGATGACTTCTGAAACTGCACCACATTCTGTCACCCATCATCACCTAGGCCTATGACTCTGTCCCACTGAGCTACACCTCACGCGACAGGACCCTGACACATAGGCAATCACTACCAACCGAAGGCAAGGCACCATAGGCCTCCTCGGCTACCATGACGAACCACCACGATCTCTTCAAGGCCCTTGCGCCAATCGAGTGGGATACCATCAACCAGGACGATCTGCAGACTTTCCTGACCGACACCTTTGTCGAGGCGCAATGTCTGATCGATTCCATCCCCGTATCGACGAGCCTGCCGTCTGCCTCCAAAGGATCCGCCGCAGGACGCCCGCGCTCCAGCACCGATCCGACCGGCCCTCAGTTGCCCGCCCGAGCCCCCAAGACCTCGGAGCGCGCAGAGCAGCTGCGCAAGGAGTGGAAGGAGGTTCAAGTCAACCCCCGCGAGAACCCGCTCGGTGTCGATGTCTACAAGCTGTCCGCCAAGGACAAGAAGGGCGCCTGGTTCGCCCGGCGCAGCGTCCACGAAGGCCTGCCCTTCGAACAGTGGAAACTCGGCATGCAAGCCGAGTTCGCCGAGAGCTTGAAAGTTCAGGGTGGTCCCGGCGAGGGCAAGATTCGTGGCATTGGCGCCGACAAGAAGGTTGTCGATCTCCCGGTGGACGGATGCGGCAAGATGGAAGGTATCTACTCATTTCCTTGCGGGATTCGTCATCACTACTTGATCACTGACAATTCGCCCTAGTTTATCAACTTTCAGCCCAGTTCCCCGGACCAACGACGCCGAGAGACTTTGTGACTCTGCTCCTGAGCTCCGACTCTGCCATTGATCCTCCTGTACAGCAAGGGCTGGCCAAGCCACGTTACTACATGCTAGTATCGAAACCATGCATACACCCAGAGTGTGCGCCAAGAAGTGGCTATATACGAGGCCAGTACGAATCGGTTGAATTTATTCGCGAGATCAAGGTCGAAAAGCCCCTCAGAAAGGTGCGGTCATCCGTTGATTTGAGTCGAGAAGAACAAGCGGAAGCGAGAAGAGAGGTTGTAGACAAGTCGAACAAGGAAGCTCTGGCACGCTCAGCTCGAAGTGCCGCCATGGCCAGCTCCGTTTCCGACACTGATAACGCTGAAGGACGCAAGAGGGGCAAGACGATCGCATTTGCTGGAACCGAGACAGACGAGGAGGAGGATGACAATGTAGAAACACTGGTAGAATGGCTCATGGTGACCAGAAGCGACCCTGGCGGCAGTGTGCCGCGGTTCATGGTGGAGAAAGGCACACCTGCCGGCATAGCAGGAGACGCCGAGAAGTTCATGAAGTGGGTTCAGTCACGGAAGTCTGAAAGCGCCAAGAAGGCCGTCCTCGGAGGAGATGCCGCCGAGCAAGATGACACATCGACATCTGAACCGCAACAACCAGAAGCAAAGACCGGGGCCACTCTTAACCTTGTTTCTACAGCCTCACACGACCCGATCACCAAGCCGGCTCGCGTATTGCCGGACGAACACGATGATGAGGAGGAGGGCCCCAGACCCGGCGGCTTTTACGGTATGATCGCCGAAGCACTTGGGGCCGTCGCCTCTCGCTTGCCCAATCCATTGGGATCTGCACAAGGCGGCGACACCGAGAGTGACCTCTCTCAAGAGGACACGATAGAAGATGATACATCTTCGATACAAAGCTTTCACAGTGTCGAGTCCGACGGGGACGCAGATAGTAAGCTCGATGTCCTCTCACCAGATGCGTCGACGACTGGCCGAGACGGCGAGGCTCAATCAACTCATTCCTCCGAGTCCATGACTGGCAAGTCCGCCGCGCCAACGCAACAGGAGAAGGAGCTTAGAAAGCTGGAGGAAAAGAAGCGCAAGGCTGATGAGAAGATGGCCCGAGCGAAAGAGCGGGCTTTGTCCAAGAAGGACACGGATGCACAGCGCGACGAGGCTGCGGTCGCCAAACTTAAGGAGAAGCACGACCGCGAGATCCAGAAGCAGGAAGAGAGGTATAAGCGCGAACTCAAGCGACTGGAGGAGAAGCGTGCCAACGAGCAGCGCAAGGCCGAAGAGAGGCGCAAGAAGCAGCTCGAAAAGGAGACTCGACAAAACCTGGCCATGGAGCTTGAAAAGGTCAAGGCCGAGAGGGACGTGGCGCTGAAGCAGGTCGAGGTTCTCACGGAGCAGATCGGCGAGCTCCAGGGCCAAAATACACTATTGGTAGCAAAGCTGGGAAAGAGGAGCTCTCCAGAGCTGCTGGATAACATCAGGAGAACGAACAGCTTCAAGAGTATCAAGAAGGCGGAAGAATAGACGTCGGAAGTCGACTTGGCCGCGCAGGGGAGTGGAAGTTCCGAAGACTTGGAAGACTGGAACGGCCGCAGATGGCCAGGTGCCGGGGAACCTCGCACCCAGACCGCCGTCCGACCAGACAGGAGGCGGGAAAGCAGAGGGAGCATCGGAGACCGCTGGCGGCAAAGCATTGACACATTGCTGGAAGGCGACGACGATCCTATGCACAGCAGAAGGGGAAGCCTTGCTTGAGGCAGTGGAAGAAAATTCATTGTGCCCTTTTTTCCTATACCCGCCCTGACCTTGGCTTAGCAGTAGCAACTTTGTCTTAGCATACTCTGATCATGAAAAATAAAACAGATTTATACTATCAACTTGAAGATTTCATGCAAATGCTTTCTACACCTGTCAAGTCGAACTAGACTACTAGTACTTGCCGTTGTGTCAAGAACAGAAGACTTTTTTCCTTGCACTTCTATACCCTACTAACCTAGACTCTCTATATAACCGACGACCCTCGCGCCACTTCCGATTTATGCAGCACACATCTGCAGCAGCAGACCGTGAACCCTCGTCCTCGCGCCCCTGTCCACGAGCGCCTGCAGCTCCTCGCGGACGGCATCATGCCCGGCCCCGGCGAGCGCGGCCGCCGCGACCGCGACGCGCGCACATATCGCAAACACCTCGGGCTTGGACGTCCAGCCCAGCACGCCGTCGTCTGCGTGGTCGTCGGCGATCCGGGACAGCGTGCGCAGGCCGGCGGCCGTCCAGGCGGCTAGTGCTTCTTGGTGTTGCGACGAGGAAGTAGAAGAAGAGGTGGAAGAGAAGAAGGCGTCGCGCCACCGCGTCGCCTCGCGGACTTCGTCGACGTATAGGTTCTGCTCCTCGACGACGAACAGGGAGTCGTCGAAGCGCAGAGCGCGGGCGAGCTGCGCCTCGGCCGGTGTCCACTCGTCGCTGTCGCTCTCCAGTTGGTGCCCGACCAGACGGCCCGCGGCGTGGACACGGAACTCGTTGTTGTCGGGGCCGTGCAGGTCTGCGAGTAGGCTCAGTAGCCGCTCGCCGGCCTCGATGGAGACGAGGGGCTTGCCGAGGATCGGGGCGCAAGCCGCGGCCGCGACGTCTCGGATCTCCTCGTCATCGTCGTTGAGGTAGTCGTACAGCGCCAGAAGCCAGGACAGGTAAGCGGGCGACGCCAGGAGCGACGCCTGGGTCGTAGTCTTGCTGGCCGTGAAGGAACGGAGGGCCTGGACGCCCGACATGCGTGTATCGAAGCCCTGCGGTGTTTTATGGTTAGTTCGCGGGTTTCTCATAGTATGGAGAAGAGGGTGAGGCAGTAAAGCTTACATTATCGACGGAGCCAGCACTGCGCATCATGGAGCCCCAGTGTCTGAAGAACTGCTCGTTGGGCAGTTTACCTTGCACGAGGAGAGTTCTGGCAATGGGTCCGCTGGCGCGAATAATAGCATCTGCTAGACCTGGGTTGAGAGATCCCTCCTGTAACTTATACCACATGGAAGTGAGCTCAGCCGGTGCTGGGAGGGCTGCATCTCTTTGTCTCTGAGCCAAGCCGTCGAGCTCGGAAGCGAGTATGTCCAAGGCTAGAGCCCGCGGCTTTGCTGCGTCGGTGTACGAGCATATTCCGATGCAGATCTTGAAGATTCGAGATGCTGCGGAGGCATCAAACAGGGATTCTGCCCCGGAATCGACGTAGGACAGTATAGTCTCCAGAGCGTCGCAGGCGGCATTGACATCGGTCTTGAGAAGTTCATGAAGTGCATGGGTCTCAAAGTCCGGAAGCCCATCAGATAACCGTATGATTTGCTCCATCTCGAGACCAGCTGCGGCCTGTGCTTCTTTGGTTGCCTCCAAGGCAGGCTGGACGACTCTAGATTTGACAGAAGACTCTGAAGAGGCATTGTTAAATTCGAGCAGGACGGTGCCGCCGGGTTGTGTACTGATGTGCGAGTTGCTTGCCAGTGTATTCACAAAGCTGATGATCTCAAAGTATACGGCACGTACTTCAGCGCACGTCGCAAAGCTACCAGGGGTGTCTGGTATACTTTGAACAAGGTCGGACAGCTCTTCCGGATAATGTTCTGCGAATCAAGTCAGTTTGCGAGTCCAGAAAATCTTTTCAAGTCGGACTTACTCAAGAGCTGATCTGGCATGGTATCAAGAAGCCGTTCAAGCAGGAATTTGAAAGTCAGCAGTGCTCCATGGAGCTTGTTGGCAGAAGACGAAGACTCTGTAAGCAAAGTCTTGACCTGACTGAACCATTCCGCGTGAAGTAAGAAGGAACAAAGTGTACGGGCAGCAATCTCTCTGACATGCCAGATGTGGCTTCCGAGATACCATGCGACAATATCGTACAGCTCGTCCTTGAACTCTTGTGGCGGTCCGGCTCTTCGGATGATATCCAAAGCAGGGAACACAGATTCTGCTCCGGCGATCTCCTTCGATACGCTTGTCGTGGCCTGACCCGACTTCAAGAGGTTGACCAGGAGAACGGGCAGAGATTTGTACTTGTGCCAGGCTACCCTCGTGGAACGACCATCCCAGCCTGCCTCCATCAATACTTTGCTCTCGCTAGTGCCGAACAAGCAGTCGATGAGACTCCTCAACAGAATCAAGCCGCAGTTGCGGATAGCCCAGCTAAGACATATTAGTTTTGACTTGGAGTCATGACCAGAGCTCTGATAACTCACACTTCCGATTTGAGGCTGTTGGCGGCCAGTTGTAAGCAGTCAGTCAAGTATGGCTCGGCACGTCTGCTCAGCATTGAGCTCTTGAATATGTCCTTGATGCAATTGGTTGCATGCACCTGGGGTAGGTTAGAGCCATCAGTCTCGGACACATGCGCAGGCTTCTGAGCAATATCTCGCAACTCGCTCATGACGGTTTCAAAGGAAGGTTCTTCAGCATTCGACGCCAGAATGCCGACAATGAGGGCAGGAATACCGGCAGAACGTCTTGTAGTCGATGCTTGTGTGTGAATGCAGTTGAGAGCACCCTATGATTATCAGTATCTATTTTTAAACGACGGTCAACATAGCCTACCTGGTACCACGTCTTCAATGGCGAATTATCCGGGCTTGATGACGAGGTAGAGTACTTGACGAGCTGACAGCAGCTTGTAAAGGTCTGCGTGACGGTGGTGAAGGCACCTCGGTGTCTCAGGTTGGACAATTGCTCAAAAGTCAAGTTTCCAATGATTTCGAATTCTTCACTCGAAGGCCGGATATAGCCAGCTTTCCGTGTGCGGACGTTGCTGGCAATGACCCGTAGCAAATGGCTGTAATCACATGATCAATGATGTGTCCGCTCCAGGTAGATGAAACTCCTTACCTTGACTCGTGAATTGCCCGGAAGCTGTAGCTTAGCAAATCTTTCGTGTCGAGTTGGTCGACTTCTTCCAATTCTTCTGGTAAATGGCCCTCTGGGGAATCGTCACACAGTACAAGCCTCACTGCCTGCCATATTCTTTGACAGCAGCTGATGGCACGTGCTTGAAGAGTTTCAAGTAGAGAAACCTCGTCTGATGAGTAGTCTGTACTTGATAATGACTGCCATACGTATCTGTAAATATTGGTTAATGACGAAATTCAGCTCAGAAGTTGCAGTTGTCGGGTCGTACCTGAGAGCAGCGAAACCACCATGGATGGGCGCATCTAGGACAGCAGAAGCCAAATCTGACTCGGCCGCGCCTAGCCTAAGTTCAATGTCTGCGAGAATCCGGGAGGCAATCGACACTTTCCCATCTTTGGACTTTGTCCACTGGCATAGAACCTCGTATGATCTGGCGACTCCATCGGAATGATCAGCGCGAGAGGTCTTGCTGGCGAGTGCGCTGGCTCGGGTGCAGAATTCCTCCAGCTCCTGTAAGATCGGCCTTGTGATTGTCGGGGTTGTGCCATCGGTATATCTCGTGGAAAGCAAAACCAAGAGATTCGTTGCAGTCTCTCTCACATCATCGAAGGGATCCATTATCAGATCCAATACCGACCTCAACCATGCAAAATCGACTAGCCTTGATCCCAGCCAAGTTTCACTGGCTCCATTCTGGCTGCCACGAGATTCTGATTTGAGGACAAACTCCATGGCTCTCAGAGAAGTGATGTGCCTTTGGTACGATGCCGTTGGGACTAATTCGTTCTTGAGGAAGTCAAAATACCAGCCAAGGAACTTGTCATGAAGGTCCAGGAGATGCTTCAACTTGTTGGGGTCTTCGGTGTTGGAAACACCGGCATTGTTCTTCTTTGCCTTCTTATCAAGACGGTCCAAGTCCTTGCCTAGGCCACTGATTGCGCCTTGTATTCTGGATATCATATTCCTCGAGTATCCTAGGACGTCGTATCGAAATTTGGCGTCGCCATCTGCGTAGAACGCCGGAAGGTGTTTCTGAAGCAACTCCAAGGATGCAATCGAGTAAGGTTTTGTACTCGATGGCGAGGCGATCAAGATGGACACGGCAGATGACCGGGCCTCTTGAGAACTGTGCGACAGGATATCTTCCAGAATATCCTTCTGCAGATGTGCAATACCTTGGGTCTTGGCGATTTCTTGCGGATCTACAAAATTAGCATTGAGCCCATGAGAGACATCAGGTTACATACCACTGAGAGGTTCGCCCACAATTCCGACCTTCTTTCCTGCTTCCAGTGCTGCAAGCCAGATCATGGAAGTGACGTCTAGGTCAGACTGATCCTTGGTCAAGGTCTGCAAGGAGGACAACAGCTCAAGGTATTTCAACATCTGAGCTTTGTCTGACATATAAAGAGGCATCAAGATGTATATCTGAATGGGCTCGAGCAGTTCCATGTCCGTGGAGAGCCCTGCGGACAAAAACTTGTGCCAGGCATCGGGCAAGAATCTAGTGTCATGCTGCTCGGACCAGACAGTAGAGAAGATGGTAGCCAAGAGCTTTCCAGCGACGGGAGACAGGTGTTTCATGACCATCCAGTCGAAAATCTTGGCTACAAAAGTATTCCAACTTGCGAGTTGTTCTTCCGAGATGCCGTGGATATGTTGATATGTGTCAATTACATCGGGAAGATAGAATATCCGTTTTTGTAGAAAATAGTCCAAGGCCATGAAAGCCGACTTGACGGAGGGCTTGACAGACTTGAGTGTAATGAAAGATACGATATCATTCAGGAGCGTAGTTTTGATGGCCACGCCATTTTCAGGCCGCCGATTTGTGGAAATGGAAGACCTGAGGAAATCTAGGACCAGTCGCATGGAGCGGTGCTGATCTTGCTCGTTCCATTCGACATAGTAGTTGAAGAGATTGTTGGCAGTACTCTCCGAAAAGGCATAGTCCTGGACAGGAGGAGAAGCCGACTTGGAGCACTGCTCAATGAATCCACAGAGCTTGACGCATGCCTGGCCCGACGACTGCCTTGGCCTAGCAGCACTTTGAAGGAGTTCTTCGAATACATCGTTGGCATACCTTGATTCATAAGCGGCCGTTCCATCAAGTCTGTGACAAAAGAAACCTACGAGACTTGACTGGCGGTCGGTTTCTGCTCGATCCAGGTTACGGCATTTCTTGGGTTGAAGGTGGCTTCCTGGAGGCCAGGGTAGACGTCACGGACGGCAGTCGCGATGTTGTCCATTTTGTCACTTGTTCCAATACCAGAGGGTTCAAGAAAAATTGCTCGGCACGGCTGAGTTGATTTGTTCTTGAGTATCACTGTGCTCTGGAGGTGGGCCTAGACGGAGACCTTGGCGAAGATGTGATGTGTGAATATGATCTGAAGCGCCACCACGGAATACTTCTCAGTTCATATGGTCGACATTGCCCAGGATGCCGAACGAGTTGCTGCAAATCGGGTCCTGGCCTAAATCGAAGAAAAGCGTGGAGTGAATATTCCCGAGCTGATTGTGAAATTGACAATGAGAACCAGAAAAATGGTAGTCAGTCATAAAAAGAAAGAAACTGAACACTGGAAATGGTCGTGAATTCAAATCCGACCAAACAAAAAATTCGGATACCCAATTTGGTCGACTGGCAGTTGACATGGAGCTCTTGGCGTTTTTGGGGACTGACTTTTGGGCTGGCGCCCGCGCAGAATAATCGCAAAAAACTCCACTGCAGCGCGAGTGCAGCCGCTAAAATCGAATGGCGAAAGCGACGAGTCGCATCCCTGCTTATGCACGGGCCATCTGAGCTAATCGTGGACCAGATTTTTTTTATCGTGTCGAGCGACGGGGGAGCTTCGAATCCATTTGATTCTCTGCAGGTCGGCAAGCCGCAACGGCGACATCATATCCAAAGACACCACTATCACGACCCATTGCAGTCCTCGGAAACCCCCCTCACGTCCAACCTCTTGCGCGACAAACATCTGGATCCGACTTCACTTGTAATATATCCAACCTAGATCTTCTCGCCTCTCAGTCGCCATGTCTATCTGGGACACTCTGACCGGACGCAAGTCGTCATCCTCCTCTTCGTCACAGCAGTCGTCGTCGCCCAGCGACCAGTCTGCGCCCACACAGACAACCACCACATCGTACTCGCCTACGCCCTTTGATCCCTCGGAAGCGCAAGGTGTTGACCAGTTCCTCCGCGGCTCCGCCTTCTCCGACCCTTCGCAATTACATCCCCTGGCCGGCCTGAACAAGGACAGCCTCGAGTACCTCACCCTCGAAGATGCCGCCCTGTCAGACCTGCCCGGCTCGCAGTCCGTCATCCCCTCGCGCGGATTCAGCGACGATCTCTGCTACGGAACCGGTATCACATATCTGACGGCCCTCACGATAGGAGGCGCCTGGGGTCTGCAGGAGGGATTAAGGAGATCAGCAGGCCAGCCGCCCAAGCTGCGCCTCAACTCGGTACTAAACGCCGTGACCCGACGCGGTCCATTCCTGGGCAACTCGGCCGGTGTCGTCGCCATCACATACAACCTCTTAAACTCGGGTGTCGGATACGTCAGAGGCAAGCATGACGCAGCCAACACCATCCTGGCTGGTGGATTGAGTGGTATGGTTTTCAAGAGCACACGAGGCCTGCGGCCGATGCTGGTCTCTGGAGGTGTTGTCGCGTCGATCGCTGGAGTATGGGCAGTAAGTTCATGTTGTCCGTTCGCTTGACCAAGGTCAACTTGTTAACCATATATCTAGGTCACCAAGCGCGCGGTATTTGCCGACGAGCAGCACGAGCAGAAGCTGTAAAAAAGCAATGAAGAAGAAAAATAATAACGAACTCTCCCCTAATGCGGAATTCCAGCGAAATGGGCACCGCAACTGCCCGGCCACTTGATGCCGGTGGTCTTCATCATCACCGCCACCACCAGGCATAACCAATGTACCATACGGATTGGAACTCTCGTTCTGATGTTTCCACTAGACGATGTAATTACTTCTATATTTTTTTTGGTCTAAAAAAGACAGGTGCCCCCCATTGGGGTTGGTCGCATAGCGAATGGATCAGATCATCTCTCCTCAGGCTGGACGTGTGTAAAATAGATGGCGAAGCGCATTAGAATGCATTCTCGGGCTGTGGATGCGGGATGGGTAGGCGTTCTAGTCAGCACTTGGGGTGGCAATTGACTCTTTTTTTGATGACCTTGAGAGAATGGGACTTGTACTCGTGACGCTCGGCTGGCCCAAGCAAGCTCTTTTGTGGCAAGCGCATAGGTAGGTATCGATTTCAAGTTGGCCGGCCTGAGCTGTGCTGAGCTGTGCTAAGCTGAGCGCCAAAACGACCGCGCTTCAATCCTGTCTGCCTGGTCCCTCTACTTGTCACGACTCGGGATTGTTCCTGCCTCGCGCGTCGTTGTTTGGGGCCTGTCGACATTCAACCACCTGCACCAGTCGTCACAACCGATTACACCACTCACCCGCCTTGGACGTTTTCCCATCAAAGGCCGACACGACACGAGGAGCTACTTCATGTTTGGCTCAGCCAAGAAAAATCCAGATATTCTTTTTGGTGCCCGGTTGACACCCATTCAGGTCGCCGTGGCTACGCTGATTGATTGTGGCAGTTTCGGCGCCCGTTGAATCCGGCAACTACACAACGACCTTCTTCATTGTTTTCCTTGGATCTTTCCCGTCACTAGCACACACCATCATCATGGACGTCACGCCGGAACAGCTGAGGAACTACCTCGTTTCTTATTACACCGACACCTGGCGATCAAATGGCGTCGCCGTGTCCGTGGCAGAGATGTACAGTGCCGCCTCTTCCTCTGATACCCGAGAGCCGCAAGAGCAGAGGGACCAGACCCCAACACCGCAGGACGAAGCTCACATTTCATTTCTATCCTTGCGGAACTCGAAAATGCTCCTTCGCGTGCGCTGCGATGATTCTGCGCCAAAGGATGCTGGGCTCCGGGCTCGTTATGCAGATCTACAGGCTTTCATGAAGAACAACCCGGCCCTCGTGGCCAAGACAAAGGCTCTAGTGGATCAGGAAATAGAGCGTGACTATCTCGTCGAATTGTACGATACCATGCCAGTCGTAACTATGAGCATGGCGGATGAGGTAAGTGACCACCAAGACATGATCAATCTCTCTACAGTAGCTCAGCGACTGCGGCTCACCACTTTGCAGCTCAAACTGCTGGCCCGGCATCATCTTCTATCTGAAGACGAGCCACTCCACCCGGACACCCCCACGCCTATCGACCTTCAGTTCCGTCTAATGACACTCGACTCCCAGAACAAGCCAACCTTCCTGGCCCACAAGTTTACAACCGCAAGTACACGTGGCTCCGAAGCAAAATTCTTTGACTGGCTCAACCACATCGACGGACAGGATGGTTCTGCCAGATCTAGCCAAGTTCCCGACTACATGATCGATGAGGTCTACAAGCCTTTCAAGTTTGAAAGCGATACAGAGAATAAGATTCGTGCCGACAGCCTCCGAGAAATGGCCGCAAAGCGCGATAAGTGGCTATACAGGGGAGCAACCTTTTACCCCCTTCGATTCATTGGCAAGTGGCAGAGTCTGGAGACCTAGGAAGACTTTCAGCGCCTGCTTAACGAGTATTCCACAACTCGGGGGAAATCTCTGATACTTGTCAGAGTAGGTTCTTGGTGCTCATTCATCATTTGCGGAACGATTTACTGACAATGGCCCCTAGTCTCACATTCTCGGCAAAGTGCGTGGTCCCGACCAAGACTTTAGATAGAACGAGTCTGTCAAGACCAGTTCCTCGAGCGATGGAGAACCGGCGATCGAGAGTGAGCTGAGCCTCTCTGGGAAGGGGTTTATGGAGTTGCTGGACGTATGGCCAATGAGTTTGGTGCATAAACGGAACGACTTTCCGCCTAAAAACTGATCGGGGGGGCTTTGTCATCATTGGTTCAGTCTCTCGATGGCATTCAGGACATCTTTCAGGGACGATGGGGATGGCCTCTTTTGAACAAAACAGGTCAGGTCGTTCTGGATAGCCTGAGCAAAGGATTGGAGTAGTGGCAAACGGCATGTATTTGTGAATATGTCTTTATTACGAGCCTAGTCGTGATGAAGCTATCAGATTAGAGCACATGCAAGGATATGAAAGTAGTTGTACTCGGTAGATCAACAAGTACAGACGTGTTATTGAGCTTGATTTTGGCTTACATGATTGTTCCGATGCTCACTGCTTGAATTTTCACCATGCAGATGCCATTAACACTTGGGCGCCAACACAAAGATTTCAGCCAGCTGCTGCGTCCAGGTGCCACCAATCATTTACTCCTCGCACTCTTCACTCGCTCATAACTCCTTTAACCTTCAACAACATTTTCGAGGACAAAAGCCATTTCAACTTTGCCTCACCGCCACGACATCGCACCACACTACACCTTGTCTGGCCTCGACAACCATCAATTCTGAACCAACTCTCTACAAAACTGGCGCGACTCTGAACGGAGAAGTCGACATGTGTTCTTGCTGGCCAATCAAGGACATCATCCTCGAGGAGGATGATCCTCCCGCCAGACCTCAGCAGCCGACATTCCAATATGTATGGAATGGACAGAGATGGGTGCCTCCCAATGGCAACTCGGTAAGAATTGTGTTTTTCTTTTCTTTTCTTTCACCCGGAGTTCTTTGATATATGGTCGCCCGATCCATCTTTTCGTGCCCAACCTTTTTTTGGGACGGAAACTCTGTGCCCCTACACTCTATAGTTGTGAGGTTGTATGATCGCTCGCGACTCCAAAGCCTCACACCGCGACTTATATCCCGCCGACTTACATCTCGCCGACTTACATCTGCCATCGCCGACCACGCCGGCGCCCCTGGGGTTGCTCCCGCCAGCCCAGCAGATGGTTGGCCTTTTCCTGGGACCCTGCTGGTCCTTCCCCGTCTGCTGGAGAAATATTTTTGTGTGCTCTCGAAATCTTCAAACTTCCCCCAACCTCATTCCACTCTCCACCACCCAACGAATCCATTGCAACTTGGATTCCGGCAACGCACTAGAACTGTTTCATGCATCTTTCTAGAGTTTTTCTGGTCTTGACTTTCCCTTGGGATTCCTTTCTCCCCGTCTTCCAACCTCAAACACATCTCCGACCCGAGCCCAAACACCGCATCGATCCCGATCCCGCGCAAGATGCCTAAGAAGAAGGGTCGCAAGGTCACCGTCGAGGACGAGGTCCCCCTCACCACTGCCGCCGCCTCGACCGGCTATGAGGATTCTGACGATGAGTACGGACCCAACGCCAGTGCCGGCACTGCCAGCGATCCCAATGTCAAGGGTCCTGGCGTCCAGTTCTACACCATCGGTTCTGGCTTCGACGGTGTCGGCCAGAGCGGTCCTGTCATCAATGGTCCCAACCCTGCCACCGCTGGCCAGCAGCCGTTCATTCATTACACCAACGGCGCATCGTTTCGCCCTGGTCACGTCTGGCACCCTGCCGCTGGTTTCGTGCCCCACCCTGGAGTTGGTCCTGCTGCCTCGCTGCGCAACCAGGGACCTCAGTTCTTCAATTCCATCATGGTTAGTTCAACACACGCTTTTGATCCAGCTTGCGTGTAGCTCCGTTTGTCAAAAGCTCTTTCCCTCTCTCCTCAATCACCACAACCCTTCCCACCATTTTCAACCCACCAAAATCAAGCATCGTCATTCCGCATTCCCCCATCTACCACAACACCAAAGCAACTCCAAGATGGCCGACTACGGTAATGGCATGAACCCCAACACGGGCCAGAACTTCCAGCCGCCCGTGCCGGACACCACCTTTGGTCCGATCCAGCACGTCTTCAAGCCTCCCCGACGCGGAGGCAACGCTCAGCCCGTCCAACCCGGTTTTCCCATGGGCGCTGCCATGCCCGGCACCCCCGTGGCTTGCGGTCAGCCCATGGCACCTGGACAGACTCCCTTTGGTGTCGGCACCCAGGTTTGTGTTCTTCAGAATCCACAGACTGCTCAGCAGTATCCGGTCAATTTCTCCGTTCCTCTGCAGCAGGTCCAGTGTACCTGCCCTTACCATGCAAGTCTCTTGTCTGATCTAGGCCCCCAAGGACCCCGGGAAGGAAACTGCGCTGCCTCGTGATCCTGCCACAACTTAATTAACGAACCGCATCTGTGACTCAATCTTTCTGACCGTCTGCTTTATATCAATCTCCTGGACTACAGCTGACATTTGTTCTTCTAGGCCGCCCAGGGCGCCAATGCCGGAGGTCCCACCTACATGGGTGCCAACACCCAGGGCAACATCCTACTCCAGCCCGGCCAGCCCCCCATGATGCTCCAGCCCGGCCAGCAGCCCCAGCCCGGCGTCCAGTACTTCGCCCCCGGCATGCCCGGCCAGCAGGGCTACCCCGCCGTCATGAACACTCCTGGCATGCCCCAGCCCACTGGCAACTTCGTCATTGGCGGAGGAATGAACCAGAACCTCTGGGCCAACACTGGCGCCGGCGCTCCCGGCGGTTTCCCCGGCGCTCCCGACATCATGGGCATTGGTCGCACCGGAGCCGAGCACAATGCAGACATTCTCAATGCCATGCATACCGAGAGCCTGCTCGAGCCTCAGGAGATGGTCCCCAAGGACGATGACCCCTCTCGCATGTACCTCCTCCGCGAGCTTGACGGCAACTGGACTAAGCGCAACCGCTTTACCCTCAACCGTCTGGCCGTTCGCTGGTACGTCACTCCTTGGGGCGGCTTCTACGCCGTTCGCCTGGAGGACTAATCATCCAACGGTAAGCACTCTGCACCTCATTCATTAGAGAGTTCCCAAGCTCACACAGCTCCTAGGCCCGTGTTCACGTTGATAACGCATCATCTCGGCCTAACGAGACTTTGCAAACGTGTAAGTTCCATCCAGTCCTTGGGATCATCTCCAGAAAGAGTTACTGACTCCAGTCTACAACAGGAACACCACAACTCTGCATTGCGTCTGGTCTTCGTTTTCATGCTCTGCACACTCGGCATTTCCGAGCCTTTACGATAGAGCCAACAAGCGTGCCATCAAAGATTGGCGTTTACAATAGAATCCAAATACAACCTTCAAGTAAGCTTCCATCGAAACTTTTCGAGTGAATTCGGACCGAATGCCTGGCTAACACATACACCTCTAGGTATTTCCAGCAACTACAATCTTTTCCGTCCAAACCTACCCATCGATCCGAACATCGATCGGAAGAAAAGAGAGCACAAGACAAGAAGGGAGGATTTAAGTTTGCGAACGTTTTTCGAGATGGTTGACACGCGGTGGTTTTTTGCTTTTTTCGGTTTCTACGGAGTTCCTCTGATGATACCACGTACGTCCGACGTACATGCGATAGATAGCCTAGACGGCTCTAGTTTTTCGACAGCGCAATGCAGAGTTGAAAACCCCATCCCTTGTGCTTTTGTGATTTAACTTGTGATTATTTTCCGTTTGAAATTTTGACCCAAAAGTGCCTGCTTCTGTCTTGAGATTAAAGTTCTCTATCCCGACTATATGGTAGTATTGCTTTTATCCCAAACCACGGCGAACCATCAGAGAAATATCACGGAGATCAGAAACTAGATGAGAATAACAACAAAACAGGATAAAAACACAAGACTGACAACTATGTAACAGATAAAACTCTGGTTCAGCCTCATCATATGACCCCACAGCTTATGCTACGGGAACATCTAGAACATCAGACCAGGATGCTTCCAGCCTATCAACACGAGCTTGCCAAGATTTCTAAGCTTCTGAGAACTTTCCATCAGTGAAAGTGGTGTTTGTAGATGTAGTGGGGGCTTTGGAAGTAATTTGTCTGTCTCAATCAAGGCTGCGAGTCATTAATACATTGACTTACTTGCTGGATAGTTCGGTCGATCCCGCTCTGTCGATGGTCTTCAAAGACACGAGCTTTTGAAACTTACCGACACATGATCAAAGATCTATTCAGATAACTCGCATCTTGTCGTGATACGTTGGAAAATATTGGAGACTGGTTACCTAGTCGATCCGTGTTGGTTATTCCAATTGTATAATCATAGACCCCACCTGTGCAGCGGCAAGTCCCACCGAGATCCCTGCGAAATGGACTTTCCCAGCTGTTTCTCTCCAAACTCACATGCCCAAACCGTCATCCGAACCTCGCCAACCTGCAGAAGAGGAGGCAGAACCTCTCTGCGAACGGAAGGTCAACCAGGCTGCTCCACTGAAGTTCTCCAAGAAACGCAGAGCTATTCTGAGCGCAGAGTCACGACCGATGCTACCAGTCGTCGTGGCCCCCTTCGTCATTGTCGGTTTCTTACTCACAGGATGCCCAGGTGTCCTTCTTATCTCGCCGGAGCTCTGCAGTAAACTCCAACAACGTGCATCGCAGGCGCGCGAAAAACCACGACCGACATGGCTTCGTCGCTGTCCTTTTCTTTGCCTTTGAAGGGAAACAGCCATTGCGATCATACGCTCAGGCAATTTCACATGGCCTGGATGGCTACGGCATACGCAATTCTGGCGGGTTTACTTTCTCAATTGCGTACCGAACTCCCTAGCCCCGATAACTCCCTCCCCTCGGCGCCTCAGTAAAACAGTCCCGAGGCATTAAAGACAATTCTCGTTTCTGCTGCGTGCAGTAGAGCGGAAATCAGGACCGAGAACGGACACAGCCTCGAGAGCTCCGAGAAACTTATGGGGACTGCGGCCGCCGTGCGCAACATCTATCTGAGCGTCTCATGCAATCAGCGGCGACTCCCTCCCTCGCCAGTCTGCAAAATCTGGAGATTATCGATCGAGGCCACGATAGCACCACTCAGCGCCCGCAGCATGACGATCGCCGGCGGGGATCATGGAGGGGGGCCCTTCTGCTCTTCTTGGTCGCCCGGCACTGGGTTTCCCCATTTGTAACCCTGGTCCGGCAGAGGGCCACACCCACTCGCTGGATGCGGCTCCCTCATCTGGCATCTAGGACGACGGCGCTGGCTGCAAAGGCACTCCGCTCCCGCAAGGCGCTCGGCCATACAGCGGTCACGTCGAGCTCACGTCTCTGTTTTTCCTTGGCTGATATGTTGGACCCTTGTTTCCCCAGCACTTATCTTTCTTCTCCGCTGGTAACCAAGTCAGCGCTTTCCTGCCTCAGGGCAAGGGTCGTCAAAGGCGCATCTTCATATGCCTTGGAGAATCCTAGAATTGACAATGAAGAAAGAAGAGGGGAAACATTTCTTTCGTCCGAAGGGCGGCCGGCCGGACACTATCAGTAACTATACCCATCCATTTGCCGCCTCGGAGTGGCATGTTGACTTGCGTGGAGTGGTGTGCCTCAGTGGGCCTTCGACCTCCCCCATCTGGATTCTGGCCATGTCGAGAATGCGAGACGGACTTCCTGAGACCCCCATTTTCAATTTCTTAGACTATCATTGACGAGACTGGAACGTGGGAGAACATAATATCGGTGGCATCTTCCGAGACATACACCTCGCTTTTCTCCCCACCCGCCTCGCTAGATCTGCACTCGACGCATGGCCTATATACTTGGCCTTGGTCCGCGAACTCCCACGTGTGTATACTGGCGTCACTTCCAATCTCGCTTTTCTCTGGTATGCCCTCCAACCGGAGCGGTTCATCGGTACTTGACCTAGACGACCGCTATTAAGTGTCGGTGATTACTCTGCCTTACAATCAACCATAGTGCCGGTTGCCGAGAAACAACAATCATGTCGAGCCTCAGCGATGACCGTGGTCCGGAGATGTTCGACGTGACACTGACACTGTTGGTCGTATCAACTATCACAGTGGCTATGAGGTGTTATGTCAGGATCCGGATACTAAAGTCCTTCCGGATAGAAGACTGGATGGCACTAGCAACAATGGTACGTCTTCAAGATGGGCATGACCATTCGCCATGCCATGGTGACAAGATAGCTGACATGGCCTCTAGCTGTCATTTGGCTTCTACTGCGGCTGCGTCTTTCTCACCATAGAGCACGGCGCAGGAAAACATTTACTGGCCATACAGCTCTCGGACCTTCCAGACGCACTTCTCGCTCGGTACCTGGGCGAGATTGCCTACATCCTGACCTCGGTGTTTCTCAAGTTCACCGTTGGGATCTTTCTGCTGCGCATCTGCTCCCGTCAGTGGCAGAGCACGGTGATTTGGGGCGTGCTGGCCATCGTTCTCATATTCAACATTGTCTATATGTTCATCGCTGTCGCTCAGTGTCAACCCATTGACTACTTTTGGAACCGCGTATCCGACTTCAACGCCAAGGGTACTTGCGTCTCCAAGGAGCTCGCATCGGGGTCTACCTATGCTGCCACGGCGGTCAACGCCTTTGCCGATTGGACATTGGGTCTTTTGCCCATCGCTTTGGTGTGGAAGGTGGAGCTTGACAGGCGAACAAAGATCTCCGTTGCTGGTATCCTGGCTCTGGGTGTTCTGTGAGTCTTTTCATTTGCTTTTCAAAGCCGTGCCTTCTTCACAATAAGGAAAAAGACTAATAAGATATAGTGCCTCAACCGCCACCCTTGTCCGCATTCCTTACATTTGGCAATTGACCCACAGCGTGGATTTCTTGTACATCTTCACCGACTTCACCATCTGGTCCACGGTGGAAAACGGAGTAGGAATTATTGCGTCTTCAATTGCTACCCTGCGCCCACTATTCCGCAAAGCCATAAGCCTCACCCGCGGGACATCGACAGCGCCAAGCCATGATATTCCACGCTACTCTGCTACGGTACGACGGAACTCGGTTCGTGACACTGCATTCCACTGCCGTGGTCTGAGTGGACAACAACAATTTGACGTGGAGAAGGCTATCCTTTCCAGACAGCCAACAAAGAAGAAGGTGGTGTTGAGCGGTGAAGTGATTGATATGGAGAGGCCGAAGCCGACGCATAGCCGGGAAGGATCCTTGAACGGAAGCAGTTCCAGGAAAGAACCCAGTCCACAAAGGGCGACATACGACTACCAGAGCAGCCACAGCGGTTGGTCGTGGAAGTCAAAAGACGGTTATCGCGATTCGAGAAACCCAGATGGCATTGACGAATGGGTGGAAGACTGGGGCAACTCGGCCAGGTCATCAAGGAGTCGACTCTGGCCCAATCGAACTGATTGGGCTGATCGAAGGACTACTTGGTGATCAACCAGTCAAGATTCCCGCGCAAGAGATTTGAGGACACAATGGGACGCAGTTATGACTTGCATTTACATGAGGGTTTGCATGGAGTTCCGGGGGACGATGATTGATTTTACGTGCATATGAAATAAAGGTTGACGACGACTCAAGTATGAAGAAAATTTGTATATAGGTATAACGGGTCTGGCATTGACTTTGCGATACACTCTTTCGACAGCAGGAAGTCGGAGCTTTGGTGCATGGTGGAGAACTCTCACTTGAGACTGTTCCTCTGGGAACTTCTTGTCATTCGTTTTAGAAGATAGAGTGGACATGGAGTGTATATTAGTGACGGACACGCTCTTTTTTGACACCTTGGCACTTAGATTTATGTAGATATGGGAAATGAGATATGAAATACCAGACGGCTAGGAGTGATATCTTGATGAGAAGCATGAAAAGTAGCGTCAAGGTCTACTTCAAATCACGTGCAAGTGACCTTTTCGAAAAAATCGGCATGAATGGCTCAGTCACAGGGAAATGAGAACAATTGTATCTCGGTCACTCACGACCATCTATCAAAAGTCAAGATCTCATGTACGATGAGTTGAGTATGATGGTGAATTTCCGGACAGTACAGCCACATTAGCATGGTTAGCTACAGAAGTAGCGCAAGCGCACATTAGTGTCCGAAAGGCGGGAAGCCCAAATTTCTGCGGAACTCCATTTGATATGTCTACCTGACCAACCAACCTTGAACTCCCAATCTTTAACCACGACCGTACACTCACTCATTCATTTCTCCTCCCCGAAACTTTTCACAAATCCCCACACATTAAAATGTAATGGCGACCTCCCGGCCGCCCAAGAGCAGCCACACCACCAAGAGCGCCGCCACTACTCTTGTCAACACCATGCCTACCCCAGCGGCCGCCCCAGACACAGCAGCGGCGGCGGCAGATGAAAACATATACCAGACATGCCTATCCAGACTTTCCCCCCTCATGCCCGTCCTGGCCGGCTTCAACCACCGCAACAGGAGCCAGCACCGCCACGCGCGATGGTGGGCGGCCTTTGGCGTGGTGAGGCGGGGGGCGGCGAGGTTGATTTCCGAGCTGGAGGCGGCGCGTGCGTCGTCGAAAAAGCAGAAGCGGAAACGTCAAGACGGGGACGGGGACGGGGAAGGGGAAGGGGGGAAGAAGAAGAAAGACCCCGTCGCGCAAAGAGCCGTCTGGATCCGAGACCACGCCGCGCCGCGCGCGTACCGGGCGTTTTCCCAGCTCGCCGCCGATAACCAGTTCGCCGTGCTCGGGCTCGCGCTGCTGGGGTGCCTGGCGACGGTGCGGGATGTGTGCGTGCGGTTGGTCGGGGAGGGCGAGGTCGTTCTTCCTGCTACTCTTCCCGTGGTCCCTGTCCTTGAGACCCGGAGCGGCGATGCGGCGGGGGCGGCAGGAAAGACGCCCACGCCCGCGGCGGTACGGGGAGGGGGAGGGGGAGGGTCCGCGGATCTGGGTCAGGTCGTGTCGCGCGAGGAGGTAGCCGCGGCGCTGGCGTCGTCGTCGTCGTCGTCGTCATCTACCAAGGCCAAGACCAAGGCGGACGCACAGAGCAACAAAACCAGCGCACCACCAATAGGGCTGAATGAAGACGAAAATCTACCAGCACCGCCGCCCATCAAGCGAAAAAAGAAGGACCCCAACTCGTCCTCGTCCAAAGAGCCCCCCTCTCTTCCGCCGGAGCCCAAGGCCGGCGGCGGAGAAAAGAAGAGAAAGAAGAAGCCGGATATCGGCGCTGCAGATGTGGACGACGACGACGACAAGGCCAAGAAGAAGACGAAAAAGAAGAAGAAGAGCAAGGGCGACGAGTTTGATGCCTTGTTCAGTTCGCTGGTCTGAGGGGCCTATATTAATTCGTCTTGCCTTGCTCTCAATAGTAAAATGATGAAGAGAGATCAATATCACATGTTTCTGTCTACATGACATGAGAATCTAAGATACTCCACAGCATTGCGTCCTCGATCGATGAATGGGTCGAATACCTGCAAGAGCTATAAGGATAATGCAGCTTCAAATAGAAAACACAAACAACTGGTCACATATCAAGAACCGCCATGGATTAAACTAATGAACTCATATTTTGATAGACAAACCGTTCTGCTGGCAGATATCTCTCGTCTCGTTCAACTCCATTACTGTAATAAGATACCATCTACCTTGTGCATGTACTCATGAATTTCTACCCAAGGGAGTCGTCATGACGCATTGCACATCTACATACCCAATCCAAATCAAGCTCACAGGTCTGCAGAAAGAAACAGAAATAAAACAATAACCACCGGCCTAGTACTCTACCGTTAAGGTCCATGCCCTGGCCCAGTTGTTATCGAGACCCCGAAGCGCTTCAGTACTGCCGGCGTACTTGATTACCAGCGCAGTTCTGGTTCACTACTGTATAGAAGCAGTCCGCTCTTGGATACGCCAACTAAATTTCCATACTCGTCCGTGTGCCGTAGCTTGAACTTGAATCTCCTACAACTTCTTTTTTCCAGACCGTTTGCCGTCACACCTAGGCGTTCGACAGCTGTGCTCTTCCATGGTATACAGCCTTCAAAATGCAGCTAGCGCAGTCGAGCCGACCTTTTCATTCCTGATTGACGATGGAGGCATATCATCCCCATGGAGATTCGCGTTGGCTCGCCCGTTCGAAAGCATCCTATTGTACTGAACGGTAAGACCAGATGCGGGCCCGCATGTCACCAGATCCAGTAGCGAAGAAACTGCCCGCCGGGCTCGGAGCCACGGAGATGACCGAGTTCTTGTGGCCTTGGAGCATGAGTTGCGTGTTACCCGTTCTCGGGTCCCAGAATTGAACTCCCCTGTCCTTGGAACCAGACATGACCCAGTTCGCGTCAGGAGTCAGAGCAACGGACAGAACAAAGTCCTACAGCAAAAGGTCAGTAAGGTGAAATTAAAAACATGATCGGGGGGAATCAACTTACCCTGTGACCTTCAAACGTCTTGACACACCGGCCGCCCTTAGGTGGCGGGTTGTTGATGCCGCGAGGAGACGAGAGTTCCCACATCTTGATCGTCTTGTCCAGACTGCCACTGACCAGGTCACGGCCGTTGGGCGAAAATGCCACACTGTAGACACTGTCCTTGTGTCCGTCTGGGCCCTCCAATCTCTCGACCAGGTAGCCCTGAGAAATATCCCAGACACGAACGCTCTTGTCGAGCGAACCAGCGGCCACATACTTGGTATCGGGAGAGATGGCAACAGTGGTGACGCCATCTTCTATGGTGAGCGTCAACATGGCATTGCCAGTCTCGATATCCCACAGCCTCACGGTTCTGTCGCCACTGCCAGAGGCAATTGTGCGGCCGTCGCGAGCAAAGTCCAAACTGTAAATATCCTGCTCGTGACCAGAGAAAGTGTTGCGGATAGTTCGGCTGTTGATGTCCCAGACGCGGATGAGCTTGTCCTCGGCACCGGTGGCGAGGTACTTGCCATCGGGACTGAAACAGACGCTCCTGATGTACAGGTCGCCAGAAATGTCGACATTCTCGTCTGTGAGCACACAAACCTTTTCGCCCGTCTGGACGTCGTAGATCTGAGCGGACCTGTTGCAGCCAGTGGCAACATACTTTCCGTCGTGGCTGAAACGCACACAGCAAACGACGCTCTCGTGGGAGAGAGTGTGGACCAGCTCAACGTCTAGCATACGGGGAACCGCCTGGTTGAAGATGACGAACCAATCGTCTCGGGTCTTCTTGGTGTGGGCCGGCAGGCGGTCGGGATCCAAGTCCCCCAACGCATTGTTGACGAGTGGACCAGGGGCGCCAGGGTGAGGAGGCATTGGGCCTCTGTGGTCGGGAGTAGGCTGGTGGTGAACCTGAGGGGATGCGCCAGGGCCCGGGGGGTATGGCATAGGGTTGTTGATCTGGGGGGTCGCAGGACCAGTCGGGGGTCTACCGATGCCGCGCTTAGCGTTGGGTCCCGGACTGGCCGTACTCTGGGGCGGCTGCCCGGGGAAGCCATTTGGGCCAGGTCCTTGCTGGTAAGGAGGCTGGAAAGGCGGCTGTTGCGATGGCGGAGGCTGAGGCGGGGGAGGACCTTGGAGGCCCGGCGGCGGCTGAGGCATCTGGTGCTGCTGAGGACCAGGGCCCTGCTCCTGAGGCGGAGGCTGCGGGGGCAGACCGGCCTGACCACCCTGTCCGGTCATGATTCCCTGGAACAGGTTGTTTCCCATGCCAATGGAGGGCGGCGGCACGTTGGAAGGGCCGCCATGTTGGGGAGGACCAGGCATGCCCTGCTGAGGAGCGCCTCCTCTGGCGGCCTCGAGTTGGCGGCGGAGCAGAATTACCTCTTCCTCATACCTAATATCGTGTGTTAGTTGACCACACTTTCCAGAGCTGCAGCTGAGTTCATTGAGCTTACTTGGCCTTGAGCGTCATGTGAGTCTGTTCCAGCTGGTACACCTTCTCACGGACGATTTGTGCCTCTTGCACTTGTTGCTGGACTAGATAGATGTCAGTCACTTCCATGCTGCGCGGTATCGCTTGACGCCAGGCAAGAGCATTGCCAATGGGGCCTTTTTGGGAGGGCGCGCCGAGAACTTACTCTGCTGCTCGTAGCCTTCATTGAGTCGGATGTGGTTATCAAACTCGTTGCGGATCTGTTCAAGGAGCTCGTTGAGACGGCTCGCGTTCGGGGGGAGACCCCGATGCTGAGGGTACATGGACATGATGGGCAGATGTCGAAAACGAGTTGTACAGAGTCAAGATGAGACAATGTAGTTGGGAATTGGTCGCGTCGACTGTGTATCGGGGACGCGAAGACTATATTTTCCCCAGTGGGATTGGATGCTTGATGTTTGCGACTGGTGGCGTGGTGATTGGGATGCGACGAGACGCTCTCAACAAACACCGATGGCGCGTCAAATGATGATCACGTTTGAACGCAGCAGACGACGTCAAACAGTTCTGCGTGGTCGAAAGGGAAAAAATTCGATCGCGTGGCGGGCAGCTCAGCTTCGGACGGACACGACGCGGGTAAGGCTGTCTCGGTGATGTCAAGCCCCTTCAAACGGGAGAAAGCATGCCGGGGTGGGCTCTCTTTTGTATGCGGCGGTTGCAAAAAGGCTTTGCGCGAGATGAAATACTGGACGACACAGGTATCAACAGGTCTTGCCGAGTTGTAAGAGTTTTCTTGCAATCAAGGCGAAAGCTCAAAGGAGTCAGTAAGAGGAGAGTAATGGGCCGTCTCGCGACGATCCGGCAGCGAGTTAGATAGTTGATTTGGGATTGGGAAAAAGGTGGAATCGTGGGAAAACAAACTGGTAAAGAGGAGAAGTTTTACCCTTGCACCAGAGGTAAGTCGCTCGCTCTTTTGACTGACCAGTCTCCTGCTTGCCTGCTGCACTATGGCCCGACCGGGGGGAGCTGCGTCCAAATGGATCACCAGCCTTTTGCGCCTGCTTGCCTACCTAGTGTAGCGTACAGGTACCCAGACAGACCAGACCAGCATTAGCATTTTGGCGCTTCGATGTGGTAAGTACCGGTAAGCTTGCGGGCTGTGGGCTGCTTCTCGGCGGCCCCTGTCACTCGCAGCGCCCGTACATGAATGTTGCTTTTCGGCTACGCAGGATGCTGCTGGGGGGCACTCGTACGGAGCATGTATACATATTCTCCACTAGGTACGGTAACTTCGAGGCCAGAGCCCACTACACGCTAGTGTGCCTCAGCAGTACGTATCTGCGGAAATAGGGGGACGTGCAGCACAGCAGACAGGGGTGTCGCTGGCCGATGATGGTGCACGCCGCATATGGTGGGTTAGGCTGTAGCTTACCTTAGCCACTGGGCCCAGATTGGGAGGGTTTGTCGTCTGCCACCTGCGGTTAGCGAAAGACAGGGAGAGCTACAGTACCTAGCTACAGGTAGCTACCTACCTCGTACATGCCCGGCAGCAACAGGCGAAAGGTACCTGGAAGAAAGCCTGGATGAGATGCCACGCTCGCAGCATAGCGGACCCTGTTCAATCGTGCAGTAGTTTCGCAGCCCGCTAGAACAAGCGACCCCACCTGTAGGAAGAAACATGAGGAAAAGAGGACAAATAATAAATGAAATAAATAAATAAAACTCGGAAAGAGACAATTGAGCCCGTTCTTGGGTAACGGTGCCCAGGCCTACCTTAGCCGAGCGAACCTGTGGCTCACCACGGTAATGTGTAGGTACACACAACGGAGGATTACCATTAATTAGGCAGGCCCCCAGCCCGTCACCCATGCGGCTTCTTGGGGCGCTCCAGCGGGCGTGGGTAAGGGTGGCAAAAAAGTCGTTCAGGTCTCGGAACCTTGGACAACCTGCCAGTCTGCCAAAAAGACAAGTTCGTACGAAGTACTCCGTACGGAGGTCGCTACCAAAAGTCATGGGCGACTCCACTGTACGGTTGCCCATAGCTGAGTCGCCCATAACTTTTGGTAGCGCCATCTGTACACACTCGGCAGCCGCAGACCGAGGAGACCGTCCGGTACTCTGTACGTTGTTCTTATTTATTGCTGGGTGGATTTCGTTGGTCATGGCGAATATACCCACCCCGGAGACTTGTTGTGGTTCCCAAGAGCACTTCTAAGCTAATCATGCTCACATCTGCAGCCTCTGCGTAGGAATAGGAACGGGCGACTCCTCTCACAACTCACAAACCGCCGAGAATACTACCTAATGAGGCGGGCACTAAGGAGCACATACCTACACCTTGGGATCCACGTTGTAGGATCTGGCTGCGATGTGCAGACGACAATTCTTGTTCTGTTGATCGGGCATAATGAGCTAGGCTATCTAGGATAGGCAGTATACTGTGTATCACACCTTGCTTGATGCCTTCTTCTGGAGAGACGTATAAACATATCCTTCGCCGAGCAGGGCGCAATAGGGAGCTGTCACCATCTACAAATATTACAATGGCGGCAGGCCATCATGAGTCGCTCACTGACTTGCGATCAAAAGTCATGACGTACTTCTTCTCTTCTTGGTATTCCAGAGAGATGAAACGTCACCCGCAAGAGTCCAGGTGCAGCAAGAAGAGGGCGTATCGGCGCAATATGCAATGCATTTCGTTGATTGCCTTGCATATACATGTTCCTATAAGCCCGGGGAACCTGCACGATCAAAGGTACTGATGTTGAAAGGAGTATACTATGTTGTGCATGAGAGAGAGCAGCGACCTCGTTGCTGTTTCGGTCTGCATTGTTGGGTGAGAATGCAAGTTGCCTGTAGCATGGATGTCATGTATCCCAATCGAGCCCGTCCGTCCAGCTGTGATGGGATTATACGATAAACTAGGTCGACACCATCACCACAGGCATCGACGGCCGCGAATGCAACCCCCTCTCACCACCTAGCCGCACGTGCGTGCATCCCCCAAGCCCTGGTGAAGTGTCATTGATATGCCTACGCGAGCGATACAAAGAACATGTCCATACGGCGTTTGTGTTTGGTAGGGTTTGGGGGGATGTAACCTTGGGCTACATGTGTAGATTGCCCCGGCCGTTGGCAATGGCCATTCAAGTTGGCCGCTCGGTCAGGATGGAATTGTCCTTGGTTGCTTTTGTGGCCCTCTTCCCGCTTTGGCGTGCCGCAGAGATTATGCAAAAAGTAGAAAGTGTACATAGATGATAGACGGTACTCCGTAACCCCCCGAACAGGCAACCTCAAAGTGAAAAGGGCGCCCGATTCCCATTAGCCTGCAGAAAACGTTTTTGTTCTGAGGCGTCCGAGGCGTCCTCTGTCCCGCGGGATCGGGACTATCTTATACGGTGTACGTACTGTAAGTTTGCGCCTTGTAATGTTTGCATCTCGTTCAAGACGAAGTAGGCTGAAAAGGGCGTCTTATTTGTCCATCTAATAATAAAATATTCCGCAGGGGAAAAGGTGCGTACGCCATTTCTTTCCCCAAGATTCCGTCCCTCTTCCCACTTTACGACGTGCCCGAGGAGCCGAACAATACGGGGCACGAGCGTTTCTGGGCAACCTTGGCACCTTCGAAGTCAATTGGAGTTTACCGGACCCTCGGGGCTACGGCTAACTCCTGCGAGCTCACGTGGGGTGTCGCTATCCCAAGCACTTGGAGCACCTGGTCGGCAGTGTCGAGCCGACTCATACTCTGCGGATAGTCTTCCATGTGGGGATCGCCGTCCAGAATCCTGTGTAACAGATTCGACTCCTCCTCATGACTCGCCAGACACACCGATGATATGATGGAATCCTGTCAGCCCTGATCTGCTACAGTACGTACTCCTATCTGTTTTAGCCCGACCCGGAGCGCAGCTCTGTGGCATCAGCGTTTTCTACTCCCGGACGGTATGTTCGTCATTTGTCCGCTTGGCGAGAATGCACACGTATCAACCTAGGTTAGTATAATCTACCAACCCGACATTCAACTTGAACGCGGAGAAACAGGGAAGTTAATGGATGACCATGCATCCAGGTGTCTTTCTTGCAACCGCCCTCGTCACCCTCTTCGGAAACTTCTTTTTTGGCGCCCGCCATGGCTCGCACACAGCCACCATAAATATAACACGAGAGAAAGACGCCGTGTAACCCGTCAGCTCTCACTCAGTCTCTCTATATCATGCAGCCGTTCACTGGCTCGCGGAACCATACCATACTTACACACATGTGTACGTTATCCGCGCGCCCCCCATCTGCAGCCGAGTTCCAGACCTCTCGCCCAGCACCTCCTCCCGGGCCTCTTGCATTCTCAACGTCCCTCCGTCCATCCCAAAGTACGGCCGCCCAACGTAATACCTCTAAAAAAGTACATACATCATGCACATCAATAAGAAAAAACACCCACTCACCCCCCACATGCGCAAGAAGCTGCTGCCTTGAGCCTTACTCTTGAATGGACGGCCGAGTACAGGTGATCCGGAGGAAAGTCCGAGTCCTGCTTCCTTTTCCCCGTTTCGACGTGGGGTTTTCCCATCGGTGTAAGTGTCATCTGCACCTGCCCAGCGTCCTTGTGAGGAAATATCGAGAGCATAAATCAATGGTATGCATCTCCAAGAGGGGATCTGGAGAAGATACATGTTGGTTATCAAATCTCGGAGCTTCTGTGGGTCCACATGCAAAGTCAGTAGTATATCTAGGTTATGCTCTTTTATAACCATTTGACCGTTGATTTCAGGTCGGCGGTAAGCTGTTATCGTGTGCTTTGGGAGTAAACTCGGACTTTACTAACGTTGACTTATGCCAGATGCTAGCTGATCATATGATCGGAGCTCTTGCAAGGATGAGTAAAGAATTCCTTGGTCCATGCTACCATTATCATGTGGTTGAAGATCTTATATGGGCTCTTGTAGATCATGGCAACTCTCTTATACACTACAATCACTCTTATTTGGCTTACTAAGGCTTATCGATTCAACACACGTCACTCAGTTTGAGTCTATTGCATAAAAGTGCTCAGTAAACCAAATGTATTAATCACGCAATTTATTGTTATATCTCTAGCAATCCAAGTGAGAGGGTCACAGACAAGCAGCCGCGCAAGTGCAGCTCTGATCAAGATACTGTTCGCCTCTCATATTATTAAGCGACCCGGAACGGGCAAGTTCCATCGTCCGGACTGCCGCGCAGATATGAGATTTCTTGTGCGAACCTGCTCAAATGAAAGCGCACCGGACGATGGATGAGAACTCTTTCCATGAGTGACGCGATGGCAGCATCATATATTGATTTGCTCACGGCGGAAGTCTCAGAAGAGAGGGAGGGATGAGGGGGAGGAGGAAGAAGAAGAAGAAGAAGAGGGATGATGATTTCTTAGTTGCCGGCCTTCTTCTTGCCTGCACCCTTGTGGTGAGGCTCGCGGGTCTCGAGCTCAGCAGAAGACTCGTCACGGGCGCCAGCCTTCTTCTTGCCTGCGCCCTTGTGGTGGGGCTCACGGGTCTCGAGCTCAGCAGAAGCCTCATCACGGGCGCCGGCCTTCTTCTTGCCTGCACCCTTGTGGTGGGGCTCACGGGTCTCGAGCTCAGCAGAGCTCTCGTCCCGAGCACCGGCCTTCTTCTTGCCAGCGCCCTTGTGGTGAGGCTCACGAGCCTCAAGCTCGACGGCGGCCTCGTCTCTCTTGGCGCCAGCCTTCTTCTTGCCGGCGCCCTTGTGGTGGGGCTCGCGGGCCTCAACGGCGGGGGCATCCTCCTGGTCGTCGTCAACGATCTCCTCGTCGTTCTCGTCAAACTGGGCATCGTCCTCCTCCTCGACGTCGTCGGCGGTCTCGTCATCAGCCCGCTTGGCGCCGGCCTTCTTCTTGCCTGCGCCCTTGTGGTGGGGCTCACGGGTCTCGAGCTCAGCGGAAGACTCGTCACGGGCGCCGGCCTTCTTCTTGCCTGCACCCTTGTGGTGAGGAGAGCGAGCCTCTACTTCGACGATCTCGTCTCTCTTGGCGCCAGCCTTCTTCTTGCCGGCGCCCTTGTGGTGGGGCTCGCGGGCCTCGACGGCGGGGATCTCATCCCTGGCACCGGCCTTCTTCTTGCCTGCTCCCCTAGTATACGGGTTAGTCCAGGGCTTCTTGAGTATAGAAGATATATATGCTTACTTGTGGTGGGGCTCACGGGCCTCGACAGCGGGAATCTCATCCCTGGCGCCGGCCTTCTTCTTGCCTGCACCCTTGTGGTGAGGCTCACGGGCATCAAGGGCAGCAGGGGCAGCCAGGGCAGGGACGGCGTAGGCGACGAGGGCGCCGGCCAGAGGACGGGCAAGGTCACGGGGTCCGTTGAGCTGGAAACCACTGGCGGCCGAGGCGGCGAGGAGACCGGAGACGGCCAGGTTGAGAAGCGAAGGAGCGTGCATCTTGAATCTGAGTGGGGTTTTTCTTTTGGCTGAGCAAATAATAAAATCAATGATAGTAAGGATATACTGGCCGGCAGCTGGAATGAACGACTATACGAAGAAGCGAATGGTATCAAACCGTGAGACTAATGCAGGTGAATACTGAATGAGAAAGTTTTCGTGGTGGATGGGGAGAGGCAGTTTGAGAGGTTTATATCGGAGACTTGGCGACGAGACAGGCAATTACATAAACGCAGCTGAAAGGCCCCCCTTCTCTTGTTTGCGTCTTTTGTCGTCCCCCTGACGTACTGCTTCGTATTGCCTCGCCCATGGGTGTTGGGCATATTGCCGCGTTCGGCAGACACGGACTAGAGAGAGGCTCAAACTTGGTCGAAGCTGGGGCATGTCTCGTCTTCTCGAACGTCTCAAGGTCTCGAGGCGCTACTGCATACGGGCATTTTGCGCCAATACTGAGTCAGATGGGTACAATGCCTGCCAAGACGCATAAGTATATGTAGGTGAGCTAAGTCTTGATCAGCAGCAAGCATCCTGGAGATCATTACGACCATTTGCCGGCACCGTGAGCTTGGAAACATGGAGGATGCCAGGGATTGTCCCCCGTGGAGAGCCTGCCGGTAGAGGTGACCCTCACACATGTCAGTTTCGACTACTTCACGTAAAGAAACTGTTGCGTAGGAGAGCGGGAGCACGGAAGAGAGAAGAAAGGCCCGAGCTGTTGGCCGGACAGTGAGTGTAGTTGGCCGAATCAACTGGGGTCGGAGACAGCCCGATCCCAATCGTGAAAACGACAAGGAGGTCTGCTTTTGGGTAAAGCCAAGCAATGGCTAACACGACGATCGCAGAGCCTCAACACTTGGGCATGGACGACGGGGACAGCTCGCTAGGCATGATAGGCCGTTGACACTTGGCTATAGATCGATTAGTCACCAAGGCCTTGGACATCGGGCAGATACCCGAAAGATTTGCGAACATCCTCGGTCGCTGATTGGGTCTCGAGGGCTCTGTATACCAGCAACTGGACGTTTCTTGTGGCTGGGCGGTTTGGTCCCCGGGTTGCTGTCTCGGACCCCCGGTCTGAAACCGCTGACGCCAAGAAGAGACACAACAGAGGGGACGATCACGGTGCCGCCGCGGGCCAGAAGAGATGCGAAGCTGGGATTGGGGAATCGCAGTGTCCCGCACCTGAGGATCCAATTGCGACGCGAGATTACTAAGGTTGTATTTTGGGGTCTGAATCGCGACTGTCGCCTGCGATGCTGGGCTAGCTGAAATCAGGTGGAGAAGCGAGCAGAGAGAATTGTCTGCCATGCCGTCCGTATATTCGTTCGGGTTTGATGTCAGGTTTTGGCCCTGTTTCGATGCCAAGCATTGATATTTAGCCGGATATAACTGTGGCAGCTGACAGAATCATCTCGATCCAGATGAGTTTCGACCAATTCGTCTTATTTTCAGTGGCGAACAATTGGCGATGCGCCTCTTCTCGAGCAGCCCGTGGTCCTCGTCGGTCTTGGAGGAGGTTGAGGCTCAGTGACCGGGGGTTGGCCTGATTTAGGCTCGAGAGCCCCAAGACTCCACCGTTAACCGTTACGTTAGCAGTCCCCCCAGGCCTCCAAGCACCCCAGGCTGTTCTTTCCTTTAGCGCTGCATCCACCCAGGAGGAGGGTTTGAGACGTCTCGATAGCGTTTGAAGCTAGACCGTTTCCTGTCGCCTCCTACCGTATAGCCAGTTGCTCTCTGCCCGAGAACCAGGCACTTCACACAATTGATTCGAGGTAGCATCGTGCGGCATCTCTGCCTATTCGATGAACGATCAGAGAATCAAGTCTGTGCCCGTCAGATCCTGTCTTGGTAGGCGTCTACAGAAAGTCGTGCCGAAGCGAACCTGGGCCCTGAGGGGAGGATTTCCAAGATGCGGAAATCTTCGTCTCAACTTTCTCCTTCTTTCCTGTATCCTTTCCTTCTCCGATTCTCACAAGCAGCGCAGGTCCTGTCTAATAAACATTTTTCATTCTTCCATACACCTGGTGTGTCTTTTATTGTTGTTGTGTTTTTCATTTTGTTTCGTCATTATCATCATCATGCCAAAACCATACCGACATATGCCTTTGGAGGACATTGAAGAGGAGGAGCCTCTCACGGGCGGCGGCGCTGACGAGAAATTGGTCTGGAGGCCACAAAAAAAGAATACCATTGTGGAAAAGCTGGACAGCATAAGCCCACACTGGCAGTGGTTCGCCCACCTCATACTATTGTCATTGTCCATGACCTTTTTTGCTCTATCCTTTTGCATCAAGTCAGCAAAACACCCGATACCGACAGACGGCCGGCTACCAGAAACATATTGTATGTTTGATACCAGATTGCGCGACCTGGCACGATGCTAATATGGAAAATATAGCACCTGCACTCGGGGCCATAAAATATGAGATTCAACACTTTGACTTACCACCGGTACCCGAGGGACCATTCGTTGGAAAGGGAGACGATGTTGATGCCATGTGGGACTATATCACAGACGGCAGTAAGTTGCCTTTACAATGATCCGACATGAATTTGTGACTGACGATGTCCGCAGTTCCCGACACCATGATCAGCCGGGAGGAGATGATCAAGATCGGACTCAACCCCGAGGGGGCGCTCGAGATCACGGACCCGCGGACGGGCAAGCACGGCTACCGCGTCGCCGTCGAGGTCTTCCACCAGCTGCACTGCCTGAACCTGATGCGGCAGGCCAACTACAAGGAGCACTACGCGGCCCAGGGCGGCGACGTGGCGGCCGAGCACCACGACCTGGCCGGCCACATGGACCACTGCATCGACGCCCTGCGCCAGTTCGTCATGTGCCAGGCCGACGTCAACGTCTTTGCCTTTCGGTACCCCTTTGGCGACAACGACCCCTGGCCGGACTACACGACGCCCCACGTCTGCCGGAACTACGAGAGCATCAGAAACTGGGCCATTGAGCATGCTGTTCCGCACACTCCGGGAGAGCCTGATCACTGAGCGTGCATTGTTTGAAAATTCAATTGATGCAAAGAAGCGGATCACACAAGTACGGCGCCGAGCATTTGCGCAGATAAGGACGCGAAAACGCAACATTCGTACACAAGTTCAAGTAAGACCAGAGTCGACGAACTTGGGGGACATGTTGTGTATGAAGACGGCCTTGGTCAGGGTGAATCATCTGGACTGGAATCAAGTATCAGGTCATTACAACCGGGCTGAAGAAGACTCAAACTTTGGAGTTTCACCCACTCATCCGTGTCCGTTCATGTGGAAGGCCCATAATTCTTTGCCTGTTCCTGGTCGCAATAGGCATCTGATAGGCGGCGTACAGAGATGCGCAGCAAGAAGAGAATGATCATATTGTGCAGCAACTTACTAGATTTCAAAGTATTAATACTGGGCATAATTGAAACAATTCGCAAGTATTGGTATTCTCGTATCTTGAGTGAAACCTGCAACCGTAATGTGAGGGAAATCAGCACAAGAGTAAACTTTCGCCAACTACCAAGCAGATTGGCGGCGGTGGCCCCTTGAAAACCATGATCGTATTGAATGCCTATCGGTTGAGAAGGACCCCTGGACTCGATATCCCCACAAATATGCACTGGAAATGTTCTGGGCGCTGCCGGGAACTCGAAGTTCCAGTGAGCTGACAATCTGGGGATGAATCAAACGGCTGATTGGCACATTGCTACGGCCTGCATGACACCGCAGGTGAAATATAAAAATGGAACCCGTCGGTGAGCAAGTGTAAAGCCTGGACGATGCGACTATCGTGCGTGGCGTCCAATGAGCATCAACCATGTCTGAGTCAAACTCTACTGCCATTTTATACTCGGTGCTAAATACTGGTTGCATGCCCATATATACATGTGGAATTTTATAGTTTGCGCAACGGTTTTGATATCACCTGTACTCTTGCCATTTTGCTTCTCCTTACGCAGTCTCACACAACATATCCATCACAGTACATTTCACCTCGCATGCTCGAAGATTGATGATTGATTGTCACTGCCTTGTGGATACGTGCTAGTTGGACATGGGTATCTATCTAATATCGATCCGATTGCCCGGGCATGAGCTGAGCCGATGTCAGTCGTTGAGACTGGGGAATGGGGACATAAACATTCGATACGTCCATGATCTTGTACTCGGGGGGCGTGATGGTAATTTCCTTTGCAAAGGAGACGAAAAGAAGATGAATTGTTGCCTAGCAGAATAAAGTCGATTCTGTGTCTTTCATCCGATTCATTGCTCGTAGTTGCCGTCGGCATCACACAGATCACCAACGCATCACCCGGACAGCTTTCTAGACCCGCAAAACAGATCAAATCACTTCCAAGCCGATATATATTCTGACTGTAACCCAGGACCCATGATTGTCCTCTTTTGGCCTTTCACTTTTCTACGTGAACCAATTCTTCGGGATGTTTCTTCTGCCCGTCTACCACTAAATATTCAACCCCAATTCAACTTCCATCTTTACCTAGCGCCGCACATGCATAGACCCTGCGCACCGGCTGCCGGTTCGCGTAAATTGCATCGATAATCAATCGACTGGGGATTTTTCCCGCAATTGAAACTCCCGCTACTTTTTATGTTTCTCAAATTCCTTGATAGCCTCGCTGTCTACCACACTCTTTTTGTCTGGGTACCGTCGTTGTTGCGTCTTCGTTCCTTCCTTTCGCGACTGCGAGACACAAATTGACTGAGCAACAACACCATCTGCTGGCGATAGATAGAAGGCGCATTGTTCAATTGCCCGTCATGGACATCGTCAACGAAATCTTTGATACCCTTATGGGCGACTATGCCTACGCCAAACTCATGCCGATGAAGCCCGCTCCTTACGACTTTCCCCGGTCGACCAATGCCACGGGCGAGGCGCAAGTCTTCTCATCATGGCAGTACGAGCCTGCTACCCAGTACTTTTCGCTCGAGCCGAGCCAGTATGCCTATATGAGCTCGTGGCCTCGAGACAACATCTACAGACAGTCGCTTAATCTTTTCCTCATTACTTGGTAAATCACGGTGCCCAATGACGCCAGATCTCACGAGTTTCATACTAATATCTGCTTGTAGGATCTTTGGACTGCTCGTCTACTTCTTGTTCGCCAGCCTGTCCTACATCTTCATCTTCGACAAGGGCACCTTCAACCACCCCAAGTACCTCAAGAACCAGATCCGCCTCGAGATCTGGCAGACCATGCTCTCCATGCCCATCATGTCGGTCCTGACGCTGCCCTTCTTCCTGGCCGAGGTGCGCGGCCACACCCGGTGCTACGACGGCCTCGGCGAGCAGCCGTTCGCCGGCTACAACTGGCTGCAGTTCCCCCTGTTCCTCGTCTTCACCGACCTCTGCATCTACTGGATCCACCGCGGGCTGCACCACCCGGCCGTCTACAAGACGCTGCACAAGCCCCATCACCGCTGGATAATGCCCACGCCCTACGCCTCGCACGCCTTCCACCCCGTCGACGGCTGGGCGCAGGCGCTGCCGTACCACGTCTTTCCGCTCCTCTTTCCCTTGCAGAAGCTCGCCTACGTCGGGCTGTTCGTCTTCGTCAACTTCTGGACCATCCTGATCCACGACGGCGAGTACGTCGCCAACTCGCCCATCGTCAACGGCGCGGCCTGCCACACCATGCACCATTTGTACTTCAACTACAACTACGGCCAGTACACCACGGTCTGGGACCGCCTCGGCGGCAGCTACCGCCGCCCCAACGACGAGCTGTTTGCCCGTGAGACCAAGTTCAGCACGGGCGAGTGGGCGCGGCAGAGCCGCGAGATGGAGAAGATGGTCCGCGAGGTCGAGGGCGTGGACGACAGGCAGTACGACCCCGTCGCCGAGAGCAAGAAGAGCAAGTAAGAGAGAGTGTCTGAAGACCATCAAAGTTCGCCTTTGATAAACGGGGCGACGGGTCTATCCGTCCCGCTTCGGCCTGAGCAAGGGGACAATATTGTACATACAAAACCATAGGGCCGTCTCCACTCGAGAGGAAAGTGAGAGAAAGCGACAGTCGGACATTATTGGATGCTGGATCATGGGCCTATGTCGTATTGTGGCAATGAGAAGGGCAGTCGGTATCTTCATTACGAGTAGCCTCTCTGAGTAGTTTCCTCAAAGAGAACCGATCAGGGGCATTTAAGCCTGTCGCTTTCCTCCGGTGAGAGGCATCGATGGGTAGTTTAATCAATTAATTTTTAATGCCGAGACCCATGTAAGATAAATAATCTAGGCTTCTTTTGAGAGGAATCGTTGAATACTTCTCCTAGATCGGACCTAGTGAATATACAGTTGGCCTCTTGGTTTTGGACTGTCCAGGCGATTGCTGTCATATTTCTATTCGATCATATAATCATCAGCCCTTGTCTTTTTTTCCTCAAGTACGACTGTGATCAGTAGCAACCAGAATCGACGAATAATAATATGATCAATATTTTGGCCAATGTGGCACAGTTGAGTTGTCGACTGGCACCAAAAGAAAGTCGTTCTCACGCCTGGGGTGTCTTTAGTTTCAGAAACTATGACGGACTTCTGAGTATATAAAAGGGGTATAATATCGAATTGTGTCCAAGGTGGACTCTGCAGACTATCATGTCTCTGATTATAGAAGTTAATACATAGGAGAAGTACGACCAAAGCCGAACAACGTCGAGCGCTACTGCATCGAATCTGAATTTGTCGCTGGAAATTGCAAATAAGGAGTCCCCAACGCCATAACGCTGAAATTCAAAAGAATCGAGAAAGAAAAGCGACTGCCGCGTGGATTTGAAAAAAAGAAAGGAGAATATGTCTCTCCCAGACTGAAAGACAGTCCATGACGAGCTCAGAATCGGTATGCTACAGAGACATCGTTTGGCGACCACATGTCGTATAATCGAATTCGTGGATGAAAACCCAATCTCTTTGCCGACGATGATATATACGCCGGTGACGGTAACTCCTCTGTCTCTCACGAGAAGCTGACAAATTTGGGATCCCTAGGCCTGCCGTCGGGCCCGATGCCGTTGGCGCTGAACCGCTGCTCCATGTAGACCTGGCGGGCCTGGTCGAACTTGAGGCGGCGCTTCTTCATGATGGCGAGGATCTCGCGCTTGGCGGCGTCGTCGAGGCCGGCGCGGGCGTCGCCGCCCGCCACGTTGCCCGACAGGTCGAACGTGTCGCTGCTCAGGCCCGCCTCGACGTCGCCCGCGAACGTCGACGGCAGCCGCGCGTACAGGTACGACCCCGGGCGCGCCAGGCTGTCGGGCACCAGGTGCAGCCACGAGCTGCGCGTCAGGTAGAGCACCGTGCCCGTGACCAGGACGAGCAGGACCAGCGACGGGAGCAGGTACGGCATTGTGTAAGCGGGTCTCGTTTTCTCGTCGGGTTTAATGGTTCTTGTAGGTCTTGTTTCTAACCGCGGTTTCGAGAATGCGGCGAGTTTTGTGTTTCTGAATTGATATCGAGGAGAAGAGAAGGAGTGGGTGATGAGTGGTAGACCCGGGTGTCGTTGGTCGGCGATGGCTGTGTAATTCCCACTAACGGGAGTGTCGGGTGCTGATGGCGGAAGCCCGGAGAAGTAGATCGACAGAAGGAACGTAGCGACGAGATGTAAAGAAAAAGAAAAGAATCTTGCGGATTTGCAGTCGCAACAGTCGATCGCGGTCAGGCCATGAAAGGCCAAATGGTTTCGATGTTTGGGGATTGGGAGTGTTGAAGATGCACCGGGAGGAAAAAGATGGCGATCTTCGCGATGCGCAGCCAAGCACTTCTCTCATACCAATTCCAAAGGGTGACGACGCCTGTACACTAGTGATTATGTAGCGGCATAATCAAGTGTGGGTCCATGGCATCCATACGTGTCTGAATAATTTATGCGTGAATGCATCAGAACCCGCGTAAAGTGCTTGGATGAATGTGGCGCTATAACAGAGCACAGCCACAGTTTTGTCCCCCTACCCATTGCCCAAAGCCCAGTAAAAGTGGCGCTAACTCGCATCAGGAAACCTAAGCGAATCCCACAATCATAGCGACCCGAGTTGTGTGTGAGAAATCGGCCCTGGAAGACGAAATTTCGAGATCAAGAGATTCAGCATTTTCGAAGCCTCCAAACCACATATTCACAATGGCCGCCAGCAACGTTTCGTCGGACCTGATCTGGGAGATCGTCCGTAAGTCTGCACCAGGATCAATTTTTGAAATTCTTTTTCCCGGCTCGGCTCGACTCGACTCGACGAATTGGAAGGATTGGAACGAGCGAGCGAGCGAGCGAGCATGGGAGAAGACGAGGCCGTATACTTTTTTGGCGTGAGAATTGAGGACTGATGGAATCACTTTTTCTGAACAGGCTCCAACAACGCCTTCCTTGTCAAGCGCAAGACGGCCGGCGGTGTCCAGTTCTCCCGTGACCCCTTCAACCTGACCAACAAGCACTCGCGCAAGGTGAGCTCCGTCCCCGAAGAAACGATCGCATACGAAGAACATATGTAGGCTAACACGACTATAGCACGCTGGTTTCGTCAACGAGAAGGTATGCGACCACGACAGATGACGGATTCGAACGGACGCAATTGACACAAGTAATCTCTAGGCCATCAGCGTCGCCCACAACGAGAAGGGTGGTGTCCAGGTTCACACCAAGAAGGCCGGCTCTGCCCAGAAGCCCGCCACCGGCACCCACTCCACCACCTACCACGGTGGCAAGTCTGCCCGCAGGTATGTCTAAACTATTCTTCCAGAGTCCCTTGCAGAAGTGAGAATCCGAGTTGCTGACCTCGTCTCGTCCCTGAAGCTCCTACAAGGCTGTTGCCAACCAGGCCGCCAAGAGCGGTTACCGTGCCGACCTCCGTGAGGCCGCTGTCCAGCGTGTCTCTGCCGTCCGCCGCTCCCAGCGCGAGCCCAAGCCCACCCCCGAGAGCAAGCCCCGTGGCAACAAGGCCAAGAAGGCCGCTGCCGCTGCCGAGGAGTCGTAAATGCCTTCTTCCCGTTTTTGTGATATAAAATGATGGATGGCATGGTCTTGGGAGGCTAGGTTGGCGAACAATGGCGTATCTCTGCAGTTAGCTAGAAGAGGATCCAAAGAAGATCCTGGGACGGCTTTGTGAATACAATCGATTCAACCTCAAAATGCTACTGCTCTGGTATACGCGCCTGAGGTTTACAACGTGACGAGCGACTAGGCACAGCCTACCAATGATCGGCCATGGCAGAATCTCTTCCATGATAATGGCAGCTTCATCATCCATTGGTCAAGGTCAACCCATGTCTGCACGAACGCCGGGGCTATGATGAGGCCAGCTGGGCTGTTGATATCCCATCCATGTGCCGTACCGGTTCCGAGACGGTTGTCTCTCCGGCAGGCTTCGGATCGATATCATCAGCATAGACCCGATGACGTGACATTGGATACCAGAGACCACTTGGCTGAAATGGACATCTTGTCTTGGCTGTCTCATTCGGCTTCCGAGGCCTCTGGGTGATACAACGGAATCCCCCGGCCAAGTACAGATCTGCGGAACATGTAAGCATAAGAAAACACGAAAATGTGTAGGACATTTGGAGTGCGACTGTTGGTAGCATAGTGGAAGCTGGGTCGAGAATGGAGCTATGCAAAGTCCGGTCTTGCCCGACCGGGGAATATAGCAAGCTGAAGAGCCTCGGAAGCTCGCGATAGTCGACGTGCTAATTCGGCAATCCGAAGGGAATCCTCAAGTCGCACGCGTTGACTCGCCTGCCCCAGCCGACCAGACCGACGAGGCGAGTAATTTGCGTCATGTGTTGGCAGGCAAAAAGAAAGCGAAGTATCCATAGTTGAGACGCATGTGTTACCTGTTGCCGAGCAATGAGAAAGAGATGATAGACATGCACAACTTAGAACGTTTTGACAGGCCACCAACCACGACACCAAGACGCTTGGCGGCCCGTCAGAGCAAAAGCACAGAGCCGTGATTGTCGAGGTTGGGGGATTATGTCATGGAACTTATTACCTGACTTGCCCAAGTTGATGTATTAGGATAATGTCCAGTATTGCTGCCAAAGCAATCCGTTATACAATGGGCCAATGAACAGAACCGGAAATAAAAGACCGTCACTCTGAGACGCTCTGCATGTGGCCGTTCCTTACCACCGTAGCTCCTGCCCCTCTCAGGTACACCATAAGGTACCCAAAAGTCAGAAAGATGAAAGCACTTGACCACCGGATGGCGGGGTAATTAGCCCAGAACCCCCCAGCCCACTAAGCCGAAACAGTGCCTGAGCTTGTGAGGATCCCCCCTCGGAGCTTCACGCCGTTCGTTTCCCAATGGCCGCTCACCACCAGAAAACGTTCTGCCCCGCCATCGACCATCCCGCAGGGTTCTACTATTGCGCGCGTCCCTCCCACCCACCTCTCAATGCAAACACCAGGCAGGCCAAGAGCTTAAGTCAACATTGTGAGCACAATAAAAAGGTAAGCGTCGCGCTCTTCTTCTCCCTGATCTCTTCCTATCACTGTAATTCATCTTCCCGACCTTGTGTCTTCTTCTCATCTAAAAGGTATACCATCTCGTTCCGCTCGGCGGGGTAATGTAGCTCTGCAGCTCTTCGGACTTCCTTCCCAACACTTCCTTGTCACACACCACCATACATACATACTACACCACCTCTTTCACGACCGCTGACTTACAAAACCCCGCGTTTAGGTTTCAGCAAAAGTCCCGACTCTTGTTGTCAATTCACTGCTCTTCCTCGTTCATCACGAAACAAGCAAATCAAAACCGAACCGATCAGCCCTCTAAACAACCTTCACAATGGTCAAGGCAGGTGAGTTACAGATACCTCGCCATCCTTGGGTACCCGTACCTGTCTCCGGCAGTCACTGACAAGCCGTCTTATCACAGTCGTTGCTGGAGCCTCTGGTGGCATTGGCCAGGTTCGTCACAGCTGAAGAAGAGAATCTGTTGATTCACAACTAATACATGATAGCCTCTCTCGCTTCTCCTGAAGCTCTCTCCCCTCGTCGACGAGCTCGCCCTCTACGATGTTGTCAACACCCCCGGTGTTGCTACTGACCTGTCCCACATCTCCTCCACTGCCGTACGTTCTCATATATATATCCAAAGCCTCAGTAACTACATGCTGACGACAGCGCTTAACAGAAGGTCACTGGCTACCTCCCCAAGGAGGAGGGCGGCAAGGCTGCCTTCAAGGATGCCGATATCATTGTCATTCCCGCCGGTATTCCCCGTAAGTGATCTGCCTTTTGTGACTTCTCGTCTGCTTTCACAAGCTCACCCCTGTGTCACAGGCAAGCCCGGCATGACCCGTGATGACTTGTTCAACATCAACGCTGGCATCGTCAAGGGCCTCATCGAGATTGCCGCCGAGGTCGCTCCCAAGGCTTACATCCTTGTCATCTCCAACCCTGTCAACTCGACAGTTCCCATTGCCGCCGAGGTCCTGAAGGCCAAGGGCGTCTTCAACCCCCAGAGACTGTTCGGTGTCACCACCCTCGACATCGTTCGTGCCGAGACCTTTGTTGCTGAGATCACCGGCAAGAAGACCGGCTCTGAGCTTACTGTCCCCGTCATTGGTGGACACTCTGGCGAGACCATTGTCCCCATCTTCAGTGCTGTCCAGCCCAGCGTCTCGATCCCTAGCGACAAGTACAAGGACCTGGTCAACCGTGTCCAGTTTGGTGGTGATGAGGTCGTCAAGGCCAAGGACGGTGCTGGCTCTGCCACTCTGTCCATGGCTTTCGCCGGTTACAGGTAGGCACATACTTCGAGTATCTTTTACCCTGCCAGCCCAACTAACTATTTCATAGATTCGCCGAGAAGGTTCTGAAGGCCATCAAGGGTGAGAAGGGCCTTGTTGAGCCCAGCTACGTCTACCTGCCCGGTGTTCCCGGCGGTAAGGAGATTGCTGAGAAGACTGGCGTCGATTTCTTCTCCGTTCCCATCGAGCTCGGCGTAAGTCCAAACGACACAAGACCACACTTTGCTGCGAACTTGAGCTAACCGAATCGACAGCCCAACGGCGCCGAGAAGGCCGTCAACCCTCTGACCAACCTCACCAGCGAGGAGAACGAGTACCTCAAGAAGGCCATTGACGGACTCAAGGGCAACATTGAGAAGGGCATCACCTTTGCCCACAATCCCCCTCAAAAGTAAATATCCACTTCCCCCCTCTAGATGATTTGGACCACACGAAGAATGTGTCAATTTTTGTTTGAGCCTGTTTACTTCTTCGATGGAAGCATGGGTGTTACACGAAAGGAATTGCCCTTCTTTTGAAAGAGGCGTCGTGTGTAGACAAACTAAAAAGCGATCTAGCGATCAATGAGACCATGTGACTGATGAGATGCTTTCTTCCCAGGCTGTAACCGTGATTTTCTCTAGGAAATAATGACTCCCGATTAATGAACACCCCCGGACTCCCTCTGACGATCTCGACGAGCACTTTTTCCACGATGACGACTCGACGTGGCAGCACCTGGCGAAAGGTGGCCGAGCGGGATGGAGCAAGGAACGATGGAAGGACAACGTGAATATTTGAGGAAAGCAAAGTACATATAAGACCGTTATGATATTAATAGATGCGGGAAAAAAACGCCACGAACGCCATGCTCCTGTATATGATATGCATCTACCACGAGATCCTTATGAATGATTCAGAGCAAGGGATATCTTTTTTTCTTCTTCTCTCTTTCCCTATCACATCATTTTTCCCCCTCTCGTCATCACGATTTGGCGGTGATGGTCTTGATCTGGAACACGGCGCCCGGCAGCTCGCTGGACTCGGCTTGGACCGTGGCGTTGACCCCCAGCGCCGCGAGGGCCCCTCTTACTATTCCGCACGGAAACCAAAGGAACTGGAATAGGACATGTTAGAGACGAGTCATGGAAATCAACCGAGACATATGAGAGACCGAGACAGAGAGACGAGAAGGGAGTGAATGATAAAAAGAACTCACAGGCTGCGCCCGCACGACGGCCTGGCCGCCGGCGTCGGTGCTCATGCGCCCGAGGGGCCGGAACATGTTGTCCGTCAGGACGTAGACGCCGCGGTGGTTGGTCTTGAGGTTGTCGATCTGCTTCTTGAAGACGAGGGTCCACAGGTCCTTGCAGAGGAACTTGATCACGTCGAGCGTGTCGTTGAAGCGCGGGCGGTCGCGGGAGAAGCTGCACAAGAAGGATCGTTAGCCGGTGTTCGTGGGAGCGTGCAATGTCGTGTAGTGGCAATCGAAAAGGGGGGGCATGTCCCGTGGTATGGTCTGGTATGTGGACTTACCGCTCGACCAGGCCCAGTCCGACTCGATATCCCAGCGTCTCGAGGCGATAGAACACGGCGTCCCTCTCCTCCTCGTCGTCCAGTTTCTTGTTGTTATTCGTCGCCGCCGACGCCGACGTCATGGACGTGGCCGTCCCCGCGACACTACCTGTTGCTCCTCCCTCCTGGCTGCTCTTTTCGGCGCCCTCCTTCCCCGCGCCCCGGTCCGACGCGGCCAGCGCGTCGGCCGCGTCCAGCTCGTTGACCAGCCGGTACGCCATGGGCACGATCTCGATCATCAGCAGGTCCAGGCACGACGAGCTGAGGAACGTGGCCGTGGGGTCCGACGCGTTGAACGGTGGGAGGGGTTGGTCGAAATTAGACATTTTCGTTTCCCTCCTTTCTCTCTCTTGTATTACGTTCCGTCTCCTTGGGGCGTATATGTCCCCTTTCTTTCTTGTCTAATTCGATCGTCTGATTCTAGAAGGTCTATTCCGGAGCGCAGTCTCTCGGGAGCGCCGTTTGGTCTCGTTTCCCCTGCGCGAGGTCGTCGTCCTCGGTTTGTGTCTTCGGTCACCGACTACGCAGTGGTGTCTCGTAATGAATGGCAGCAGGCGGCCAAAACAGAGTACCGCCGCCGTAGTTTCTCGGGCTTCCCTTTCCCGATTCTTGCGCCCGCGGTTTGCGCAATTGCGATCTGAGGGGCAGAGAAATTCCTGGTCCGTATGCCCTGTCCCGATGACCCTTGCTATTATTATAGCTTGTGGCCTTGCGTACAGAAGCCGCGCGAGATTTCGCACCCCGTGGCCTCTTCCTTCCCGTGAGATCGATCTGCTCTGATCGCGCAGAACAGTCCAACAGAGTATGCGAAAACCGCTCGGGTACACGTTGCGTCCTCGGAGTGGTGTAAGCGCGGGGCTTTTGTTTCTCGAGAGTAGAAGTGCTTCGGAATCCGGTAGAGTTACAGTCAAAGTCGAAAATTCCCAGTCTCGCGTAGAATCTTTAGGCACAGGGTTGTGGTAAGTAGATTGACGTTGACAGACGGAGCAGGCCAGTCGGACAGGGCTACGTACATTACCTTGAGCTCCAACCCCTGCCAGAGACAATCCATCAATCGGTCGAAGAGAAGGGGGCCAATCGGCTTCCAGTGTGGGGTGGCTGCGAGTTAGTGGGGGTGGATGCTCATAGTAGGTAGCGTAGCACCAGTTTACTTCAGGGACAATATGCATGCATTATGGTTTATTACCAAAGTTGTATTCATTGCCTAGAGTCTTGAGACCTTATGGGCTTAGGTCTCTGAGACCTTATGGGCTTAGGTCTCTGCTCTGATGCCCATAGCAGCCATGCTTTTTGTGCTTGTTTCTTTCTAGTCTCATGCCCATCATTACAGACACATGGGGTACATGATTGTCCGCCTTTCATAGACGATATCTTGAATCCATAGACACGTCTCCTTGTCTCATATCAAGCCACAGTCAAATACTGCTGCTTGGCATAGAGAGGCGCCTAGAAGAGCGGTGCGACGAATCGAATGTGCCAGATCTGCGCATCGCTCGCTCAACCATGCTGTCCGCAATAATGAACAGCTTACACAACGGCAGAGCTGCTGTCCACGGACGTTGCACACGTTTGCTGTAGCATGCCCAAAGCCTGCATTATACATAAGATGCTTCCTTTTCATGTCTTCCGTCTTCACTTTAGAAGAGCTCTCGTGGTATCCCTGGTCCGTACCATAAGACCTCAAAACAAAACCAGCCACCAACGCCATGCCGATGATAATTTACACATTTTCCGTTTGCCGATCGTCCTCCTAATTCTGAAAGCTCGGAGTAGAATGCCACGCTGGTACTGTTGGAGGCATGCCGACCGTACCCTGGTTCTGACGCTTCGGCTGTGGCTGAATAGGCTCGTCGTCGTCGCTCAGAGTCAAGTCGATAACTTCGGCCGCCCTCTTTCGAGATCCACTGGGTGTTGAAGATCCGTTGACATGGCCATTGTTAGAGGGCGTGCCACCTATTGAGCGATTCGGTGTCAGAATGGCCCGGCCGATGGGTGAACTAAAATCATCCAGCGCCACGACATCGTCATCGTCATCAACCTTGATGCTCCCCATTGAGTGTGCAGCAGAGATGCGTGCTCGCTTGGGCTCCGGCTCCGATCTGCCCTCTGTTCGCAGCTTTCCGTCAGGCTCGATGGTGACCTGCTCGGTATCTTCGTCCGTGGTGTCGAGAATGTCTTTCACGTATTCGTCAATAGCGAGATTCTCAAAAGTCGCGGGCTTGTTGCAGATGGGACACAGCCATTGAGGTCCTTGCTCTTGTAGGTAGAGATACGATGTGACGTCGAAACACTGGATGTGACTGCAAGTGGTGGAACGACAGGGATCCTTGAGTCGTCCATACGTCAGAGGACACTTGAGGGAGAGAACTTCCGACGTGGCAACCACGTCAGGGTCGTTTGCGGCTTTGGCTCGTTCCTTGAGCACCGTGGCTTTGGTAATCCTTTTTTGCTTGATCTTGGCGACGAGGTCTTCGACTGGTGCTAGCTTGCACAGGAAGAGCGCGAGGTGGAATTTCTAGCAGAACCGTTAGCATTTGGACACTCAAATAATGGCGAAATCAAGAGGTCGGTATTTATGAGCATAATCACTGCTTGGAGGCTCCAGGAAGAGATCTATGCTCACTATTGACTCTCGATTCCCGTGCGTCTTCACCTTATTGGTCAGAGCATACGTAAACTCGACATTGTTGACGTATGAGGCCTTATCCAGTCGCAAGGCTTCCGTAATGTCGACGGGTCTCGTAGACCCGGCCTTGCCCTTGAGGCCCCGCAGGTTTGCCTTGATCTCGCCACCATTGACCTTGAGCTCTGACTGGTGGGGAAAGGCGATATCTTGTAGACCGCGATCATCGGCAGCGCAAAAGACCAAGACACGCATCGTCCTGTCCGTCAAGCAACGGTTCAGTGCTGGCGTTTCGCTGGTCTTGAGCGAGAAAGTGATGGAGTTCCTATGCTGTGTCATTACTAGGCGAGCATTAGCATTTGGTCTCGCATCGCGAGCTCGGTCTTGCGGGCTCTTTTGCCAGGCCAAAGTGCCGCCGGATTACGCTGCGAGGCAGTTCTTCCGAGACGGTTAACCAAAATACGGGGAATGGATAACATACTGTCGAGCGACTTCACAGCTCCGATCAACTGATCCACGCGGTAGAAAGGACTGGGTTTAAACTGGAGGGCTGGTCGATAAATTAGCCCGTGTCGATTGCCGCCATAGTCTATCTGAAAGGGCATCATACTACTGGCCCTCTGCGGAAGGGCGGCAGCTGATGCACTCGCTCCGTATCCTCCCTGGCGGACCTGAGAGCCGCCATAGGCCCCGTGGTTACCATTTTGGCCATAGGAGGATGGACCGGGAGAGGGATTGTGGGTGCCGTGGCTTCCATTGGCGTTGTAGCCGGCTCCGTAGCCAGCGCTCGCGCTCGAAGAGGAGGCATAGCTTTGGCTGGGACCGCGCTTGGATCCCGCCATGATGTTGTCAATCGTATCCTTGATGTATCTGTACTGTGCGTGATCTGAAAGTGAAGTTTCCTGGAGAGCTGGTGTCGTGGAACAAAAGAATTAGCATGGGCATTTCTTGGTTGCAAAATGCATATATTTTGGGGAGGAACCCAAAAGGTTGGGAAGAGGTAGAGAGGGAAAAAGGCCTGAGGCTTAGAGTTGGAAAGTGGTTCTGGGAAACGAGTTTGAGCCAATCGATCTTCGAGCATCGTCCGCAGATTGTTGGAAGGAGCGCGACCACGCCAACGACCGTTTGCGATGCACCCACTCCAGTCGGTTTCCACCAGTTTCATCTCCAAGATTCAATCCCATCTCTTTTTATGTGCATGCCCAAACACTGCGCGCGCGAGCGCTGAATGTAGTGAATGTCCTTACCTAGCATGATCCGCTTCTGTAATTCGGCCTTGATACCAGATGTCCTAAGTCCAACGATGGAGCATATATTCTGCAGCTGCTTGACGAGTAGGACGGTGACTTTGCCCCTGTACTGCTCGATCTCGATACGAGACCCCGAGTGGGTAGACATAGTGCCAGAGATGGTCCCGAGACGGCGCGGAACTGTTTGTTTTCTTCAACTCTTTGGAAATTGAAGGCCAGCGGCTGCTACCGACTGGCAAGGCACTCAGGTCGCAATATTGAGAGCCGCATGGGGAAGGCTCGAAGGGTCCGGACCTCGCGAATGTGATCGGCGGCGATACCTGGGTGCGCCCGGCAGATTCGAGTGTCGTTGGGGGGCGTCGGCGCAAACCAAGCAGAAGCCGGGCTAATGATGGTGGTGCCTCGAGGCTGATGAGAGCGTCCGGTCGTCTGCGATGCTGGTTGTTGAACGTTTCGCTCCTGGCGTTCCGGAGTAATGACGACGATACCTTGCGCAACAGGGCTGTATGGTCGAGGAAGTCGCCTGGGCACTATCGGAGATAAGCAGCGCCAGTTCAGCGGGTGAGACCTGGGGTGAGCAGAGAGAAACGAAAACCAGCCGGCGGTGGAAGAATGAATGCAGACTGCAATGCTGAGTAGAAAATCGAAACTATGACCCTGCCGTCGTTGATGTCCTAGCAGACCGGGCAGGCTGCTGTTGAACCAAGTCCGGGCGACAAAATTCACCGCCTACCGACTGCAGCGATCACTTTAAGGGATCCGGCGCCCTTGTCCCTCAACTCGTTTTTTAAGTTAGCGCCGGTTGGTCCCCCAAATCCCGCCTTGTGGCATTGATTGCAGTGGGCGGAATGGAGGATGATGTGCATGGCAAGGCCCATTGAATAGCTTATCCGATAACGATCCCCATTGAGAGCGGCGCCAATATTTTTTTTCTTCTCCCGCTGTATGAAGCCCAGCCAAGAGCACCACCGTGCGGCCGCTAACGAGAATAACGCCCCACCAAAAAGTTGCACGTCTTTTGTCCTGGCCTACAACAAGCCCATGTGAACCTAGATCACATCCACTTCCTCCTACCTTATCCCTTCCACCTATTTCTCGCAAGAAAGGAAAAAAAGATAATCACAATGGCCAAGAGCTCGCGCGCCAGCACCACCAAGGCCAACAACCAGCGCCTGAAGGCCAAGGTCTTCGGACCTGTTGAGCAGGCCCGCATGGAGCGCCTCTCCGCCAAACTTTTGGAGGTTGCTTCTGCGCCCAAGCCCGAGAAGGCAGAGGCCGAAAACGAGATGAAGATTGTCGACGAGGAGGACGAGGCCAAGACTGAGCAGGACGATGGTAAGGGAATCCTCTCTTGCTTCTATTTTTTTCGGCGCAATGTTAATTTCTTCTGGCGCAGCTACAATGGATGTCGACAAGCCTTCGGCCAACACTCGCAGCTCCAAGAACCGCATCGCCAAGCGGAAGAAGCCTTCCAAGATCGTATTTCCCAAGTACAGCGACCGTAAGAAGACCAAGAAGAGGTAGACGGCAAGGCACGGAGGCGGATCTACACATATGCGACTATTACGAGGGCATTCCCAAGGAGTTTCTGGCGTCAAGAGAAGAGATTGGGTACCATTTATTTATATTTGCTGCGTCGTTCTGCTTGACGGTTTAGCCCTCATTCCGGGCGTTCTATTTTTCATACAATGAGACGTTCCTCATAATCATCACTACATATATTTATGTACACTGCGCAGCTGTGTGAAGGTCTACGCTTAAGTCTGTTGGGTAACAGGTGCGGAATTGGCCGGCGTCGTCGAGACAGCGCCCTCTGGTGGAGGTGTAGGTGGAGTTATACCAAAGGCAGCCGGTCTCGCCACGGGCGGAGGATTTGCTACAAGTGTCGCTGCCGTTGGCGTGTCAATGGCTTGAGCTCCAACAGTATTCTGTGCTGCTGGCGCATCAACAAGTGGAGTTGAAGCAGCAGCCTGAGGTTCTGCAGGCGTAGGCCCAGCTGGCGGCGGATTAGTTACGGGCTGTGTTGTCTGAGGTGTGCCGGTTGTGATTGATGGTGCGCCTGTGGGAGTCGGTGCGGGCGATGACGATGGTGCCATTGGTGGTATGGCTGGAGCCGTAGTTACGGCAGGTTGGTCTTGCGATGTGACACCGGGTTCTTGTTTGACTGCCGGCGGCGGCGGCACTGGCTTTGGTGGTGCCGGGGCATCAGGATCAAGGAATCGAGCCGGAACTCCCTGAGCGGCAAACGACCCAGTACCAACCCATGCACCTACCAGTTGACTCCATTTGTAATCGCCGCTTTGCAGCTTTTGGATCTCCTTGTAGGCTCTAGAGTCATAATACGGTAATCCTGTCTTGGGATCCTTGTAACGTGCCGGCTTGTTGGTGATTATACACTTTGGCGCCGGTGCGGGCTCTAAAACACGATCAGTCAGAAACTAAGAATATTCAAGAGGCACATGAGCAGATCACTTACTTGCGAGTTTGCCAGTCTCTTTACCAAACAGAATGCGTTGTTGTACGCCCTTCTGTTCAATGGCATTCTCATTGAAGTTTTGCAGAATAATGGAGTTACAGGTTGCCTTCATATTTGGCGGCGGTGGAGGTCGCGGTGATGGCGGCAGATCGGGTAGGCCTGCTGGCTCTTTCGCCTTCTTGGAAGCATTCGTGTGAGATGCTTTTTGGTTTCCCAGTGGCTTTGTTGATGACTGTGTTGAGGATTGGCTCTTCGCACTGGATGTCGCTGCTGCCTTTGACTGCGGACGCTGATGTGGTTGAGATTGGGGTTGAGGTTGAGGTTGAAGTGGCGGCGGTTGAGGCCTTGTCGCTCCTGGCGGAGGTGGAGGAGGTCGGGCATTTGCCTGCGGCATAGACAGGGGCGACGGCCTCGATGCTGCATTCGGTGCTGCCAATACATTCGAAGATTGGCCGACCGGAGGTGAATATCCAAGCACAGGCATAGTGAGCCCACTCTTACTAGCACCGGGAGGGGGCGCCAGAAAGCTTGTCGTTAATGGCTTCATCTCAGGGGGCTTCGTCACTGGGCCTTGTGACTGCACAGGTGGTGCGAAGACACTCGTTGTATACGGTGCTGGGCTAGGGGCTTGGAGATTTGGCGGCGCCAAATCAGGAGGTTTCGATGTTGCCACCGGTGTTTGCGGTGCTTCCAATGCTCGAGGTATTTGTGGTGCTTGCGGAGGTGCTTGCGGAGGTGCTTGAGAAGGTGCTTGAGAAGGTGCTTGTGAAGTTGCTTGCGGAGGTGCTTGCTGGAGTGCTTGCGGCACCTGTGGTGGTTGTGATGCTTGGGGTGTCTGTGGAGGTTTGCTCTCGGCCACTTCAGTCTCGGGGACTTTCGGCTCTTGAACCGCTGGTTGCGGTGTTGGTTTTTCTATCTGTGCTGGTGTCGAGTTTGTGGATCCCATGACTGCTTGCTCAGGTCCTTTGGGACCATCACTCTGGATCTCAGAATCCTGAGAGATGGCCGGTTGTGTTGTGGCGTTATCTTGTGTCGCTGGAGTTGACCCGCTCGTCTTGTTTGAGGCTTCTGCTGCTTGGGAGTCCTTGGGAGCTGAAGCTTCTTTATCTTTGGGCAGGTCGATCGTTTTCACTTCATTACTTGTTGTAGATGCTGGATTCGCAGCAGCGTTTTGGTCTGTAGATGTCTCCGGATCCTTGGCTTGGTCGGTCTTGTTCGAGTCCTCCTTTTTGGTCTCTCCCTCTTTGGCGCCCGTCTCGTCGGGTATCTTTGTGCCAATTCCTGCAGTGGAAGGACGCTGCTTCTTGATGGGCTTTTCTTTCTCTTCAATGGTGACCGTCTTCCCCAGATACCTGAGCTTGCCGTCGACCCATTCGCCTATGCCGCTCCAAAAGGTAACCACGGGACCGTTGAGCTGCCTGTTGTTGAGCGCTGCCAGTTTTGCCCTGCGCTCTTCTTCACGCTGCTTCTCAGCCTCTTCCCAGCGATTCAAGCTCTTGGCGTTCCGCTTCTCCACGATGGCAGCCTCAGCCAGTCGCTCGGCCTGCGTCATGGGGGGTTTCTTCATTGCCTCCATCCTCTTGGCCTTGCGCTCCATGGCCTCCATCAGCTTTAGGCGCTTGGCTTCCCTCTCAACCATTTGCTGGTGCAGCGCTTCCTTGCTCAACATGGTAGTTTCTCGCTTCGAGGCCCTCGTGGGCATATCCGCAGGCGTGGGCAGCCAACTCGCCCTCTCCGACTTCTTCTTCTTAGGTCTCGGCGCCGGTGTGGCGGAAGATGAGTCTGGCGTGGCTGTCGGGTCGACTCTGACCTTCTTTCTGAACTTGGCTGGTATCGCATCCTGGGCCTTCCGCTTGCGCGCCGCCAACTTTCGTTCGCGGGCCTGCTTCTCCAATTCCTTTTCACCCTCGTCCTCGTCGCCTTGAGCTTGTGCATCTTCGTCGTCGGACGAAGAGTCCATCTGCACGTCCGAATCGCCATCGCCGACGTCCTCAAAGCCGGCATCGTCGGCGTCCTCGGCGAATAGCAGTTCGAGTTCATCGTCGGGTTCCTCTGCGGCCAGCATGGACTTCATGCGGTTTCCTGCCGTCGAGCGCTTGGAGCGGCTCGTCGCGAGCCACTCAACCTGTGGTTCTTCCTCCACTGCCTCATTGTCGGAAGCGTCCGAGCTGTCGCTGCTGGTTGGCGACTCGGCTTTGTCTTGTTCCTGGTCGAGCGCCAGGCGCTGTTCGTCGCCTTCGTCGGCCATGGCCGCGCCTGCCTGTCGATGCTTGGCAACGATCTAGGAGTTAGTCATGGAAGGCGTCCGATCCTCGCTCGTTGTCAATTAACAAATCTCGATGAATCGCCGCGATAGCACTTAAGTTATGTTTGTGGTCAGTCGATGAGCTGGTCAAAGGGCGGGTCGCGCGCTACGGAAGATGCAGAAGTCGCGTTACGTAGGGAACTTTTTTTTTTAATTGATGCAGTTGCTACCTACCCATGAGCTCCAAAAGCCCGACAGGGGTCTGACTCGCACAGGCTGAGCCTAAATTTTATGTATGCACAACTCGATCATATTGCCTCTTCCTGTAAAATAGTGTAAGAGACCATTTATTAGGTTGCTATTTCTCAGCCCTTTTCAAGGACTTTTGGTTAACCTAGGTACCTACCTACTTGGACACTCTTGCTTGAAACATAACAGCAAATTAGATCACACCGAATGCAGGCGAAGGAGAGGCACAATCGAAAAACAGATACCGGCTCGAAGTCCTCGTGCCGTCTTTTGCGTCTTGGCGACTGAAGCCCACTGCTTATATATGCAAGGTACTTCACCCAGCCGACTGCTTTTCTTTTTGGGAGCAGGATGGTTCGCATGGCGTGATCAGTGGACTTCTGTAACCTATATGATTATTGCGCAAGTACCAGAAATGTAGGGGTCTTGATGGCTTACATGTCTCAGGAATGAGGGCGCCTCAACTGTGGCGCTCCAGGAGAAGGATCCAGAACTTCCAACGGCCCCCATAGACGTTGAAATCAACAGCAAGAAGGCCAAAATTGGAGGGCTGAAAATTTTCAACGGTACAGCAGTCAACATTACAGATACAGACAATGACTACAAATTGTCCTCGTTACCTAGAAAAGCCTGAATGTGGGAGAGTACGCATCTGTGAAAGCAGAACTTGTTCACAAGCCTGGAGGGCTTCAACAAGGTTCGTATGACAAATGAAGGACCGGGTTCTATAAAACTACTTACACAGAAAATGTCCAAGGATGCCACAAGAAAAGCCGAGCTGAAGATACAAGAACCTTGGAAATATCTCTCAGAGTGCTATCGTTGGGTGAAGTGGCTTCGCGAGAATAGAATACGAACAAATAATTCTTTCCGAGCCGAGGATTCTTACGCATCTATGGAAGAGTCTGGTTTCAAAAGCCATCATGAAGCTTTCCTACCATGATCCGTTGTGATCTTCCCTCACGATGCAGGAGACACGTGAGAAAGAAGTTCATCCGTCCCAGATGAAGAAATCCCAATGCAAACGGTCACTTCCCGACGTCATGCTCTTGGTAGTCAAAATCTAAAGCTTGGAGCCAAGAATGGCACGGATCCAAGCCTGGATGGATCATGAGCGGCGTTCAGCTGAGGGAAGGAAAATGTTGGTCGTTGGATCGTCACGAGTGGTGCATAGCCTATCCCTTGTAGATGCATGCAGTCATAATGAGTCAATGGCAAGTGGTCGTATTTGCACCTCCGTATAACTCCAACGTATCAGCTTTATCCCATCACAAGCACCGCAGCAGATATTCAGCTATAGCCAAGCATCCAATTGGAAACTTTCCAGTCAAGGGTCATCATTTCTTCCATTGGCTTGAGAGCCGGGAGAACTCGAGCTGACATCCGCTGAGGTAACCCTCTGTAACGTTGTGCAAGTGCCTCGCGGCAATGCGAGGTCTGGGCAATGTATGTTTGATTGGACAATCCTCACGATAATCACGGGCGGTGAAACTTGCTCGTTAACGGGATAACGCTGATTCGCCCCGTGAACGACTCAGCCGGGGACGGAATAGGCTTTTGCAGCGCCTCGTCGTGTTTCGTTGGAGTGGTTGGAATGCAGCCTTACGAGGGTGCACAGCTTCAGGGGTCCAAATCGCGGGAAAGTTTCCGGTGTACGGCTGACACGCTGAATCTTATGCCCGTTTTGTTTTTAAGTTGAGCTGAGGTGAGAACAGCCAAGGCTCAGTTGGTAGCCGTGGCGTGCTGACGTTGGACGTTTATGGTCACGGAGGTAACGAGATCTTGGCTGCCTGCCACAAAACTCAGGTGACGAGTTGCGAAGAACATGTATAAAGATATTTTTAAGATTCATAGAGGTATATATATAGTTATGGGTCTGAAGAGTTGGACTGGGTTGGATCCTTTGAACATTCCAATTATTCAAACTTATTACAAACGAGACTTATCAACACAACCATGAGTGCTATTCAGAAACCAATTCAACACAATGGGGATTCTCCTGTAGTGGACCTGAAGAATATCCAAGGAGACATCGTGTAAGTCATTAGCTGTTCCACCTTTGGTAGAAAACGTATGTTAATGTTAAAACAGCGTGGGCTTCGCCAAGAAGTTCGAAACCTTCGTCTTCTTTCACATCAACAAGGACCAAGTTGCCTCTTTCCGTAGCCAACTAAAGCAGCTTCTTCCGCGGATCACGTCTGCCAAGGATTCGCACAAGTTTCGCGATGACATCAAGCACTCCCACGATCTACTAGACAATGTTGCCATCAACATTGCATTCTCCCAATTTGGCTTAAAAGCTGTATGTAACAAGAATCTTGAGACCTTGTATGGTCATGTGTCGAGTACTGATTAGATTAATTTCTTATAGCTCGGGATCAATGATAATATCAACGACCAGCCTTTCACAGATGGCCAGCAAAAGAGCGCGGCTGGCCTCGGTGATAGAGTTGATGAGACCTGGGACTCCGAGTTCAAGGGGAACCTAGACGGTGTCATCATTGTGGCGGCCAGTCGCGATGCCCTCCTCAAGAACGCCTTGGACGAGATCAAGCAAAAGATCTTCCATGTGGGACAGAAGACTGCCGGTATCGAAGTGGTCAAGGAGCTGGCCGGTCACGTCCGACCTGGCAAGGAGGAGGGCCATGAGCAGTAAGTTGACAACCAAGACCTCGATTTGCCAAAATGAGAAGCTGACAGACAACAACAGCTTCGGTTTCAACGACGGTCTCACGCAGCCCTTCATCAAGGACGTGACTCCCCACCCCAAGACGGACGGAAGCCCAAACATTCCAGCAGGAGCCATGCTACTCGGCCAAGCCGGCGACAATGATGCGAATGCAACGCCCATTGTTCGTCCGGGTTGGGCCAAGGACGGCAGCTTCCTGGCCTTCCGCTACCTGCAGCAGCTGGTGCCCGAGTTCGACGACGACCTGGTCAAGATGTCGAGCGACCTGGGCATCCAGTCCGCGGATCCCAACACCACCGCGGCAGACCTCCTCGGCGCGCGGCTGGTCGGCCGCTGGAAGAGCGGCGCGCCCGTCGACCTCACCCCGGACAAGGACATCCCCGAGCTGGCCGAGGCCGACAACAACCAGGAGTTCATGTTCTCTCTGAACTCGACCGACAGCCAGAACAAGTGCCCCTACGCCGCGCATATCCGCAAGACCAACCCCCGCGGCGACAGGCCGACGGAGATCCACCGCATCATCCGCCGCGGTATCCAGTTCGGGCCGGAGGTCACGGACGAGGAAGCCAAGAACAAGGCCAGCTCGACTGACCCCAAGCTCGAGAGAGGTCTCCTCTTTGCCTGCTACCAAAGCAATCTCACCAACGGCTTTGAGTTCATCCAGAAGAGTAAGTTTTCAAGACGCCCCCAACAACATGCTTCAGACATTGTGAAACTAACAACAACCCAGGCTGGGTCAACTCTGCGGGATTCCCGTTCCCCGACAGTGGAATCGTGCCGGGTGTCGATCCCCTGATCGGTGCGGCGTCGGCTGCGTCGCCGCGTTCGATACTGGGCGCTGACCCGGCCGACTTGAACAAGTCGCTCACGTTTCCCAGAGAATGGGTTATCCCCAAGGGCGGAGAGTACTTCTTCTCTCCTTCCATCTCTGCATTGAAGAACACCTTTGCCGCAAAGGCTTAAGGGTGAGGTGCTCATTATTTTATGACAATCCAGATGGAAACTTGTTACATGGGGAGCAATGTTTATTCAATGTGGATTTCAAGCAAGTCTCTTGTTAGGTATTTACTTTACTTTGAGCGTAATAGCCTTGATTAAATTGTTTGAAATAGACTGCACGATCACCCGATCATCTGTTTTCATCTTACGCAGTGCGTCTTGGCTGTTCATTCAGCCAAGTAATCACTGAAGGGCAAAGGAAATATATTGGCGTTATCTATGTTCACTTTATCGTCACTGGAGAATCCGTATATCGGATTATTGTACTCGATTTACTTCGTACAACGGGGCTGTCAACTCGTCTAATGACGAACCGCTTTCTCGCCGTCATCAATATTGCGCATGTTACTTCGAGATGAGAGCTCGGTATCGTCGTTTTACGCACTAAGATTTGGAAATTCAAAACAACACTTTTGACAAGAGATATGATGGGAGGACTGGCAAAAACTCGACCTTGCTCTTTCTTGAAGTTCTAGACATTTTTGACTGTGTACAAGGCGCTCACTGGGCACGGCCGAGGAAAAGTTGAGCAATTCAGCAGTGAGTTGTAACTTGATTACCGGTGTACTTCATTTTCCAGGCAGTCTCCGCCCAGTATGACTTTTGTCTTTTCTTGATTAGCTAAAATCATTTTCTAAATCCGATGGCGTGCAGGCTCAGAATTTATCAATACCTCATGTCACTGGGTACTTATACATTAGAGGCTCGTTTTCGATTGACAATATGCTCGACTCGAGACCATTTCGTTCAGTATTGTGATCATCCTGAGTTATGGGCGCAATCGACATAAAAGTTTGCAGCCCGTCAATACCTCTTGGCAGTATTGGGTGCCGGTATCGGCGGCTCTCCAGGATATATCAAACTATTGAATTTGTACACCAAAGAGCGGCGCCTATGGATACATGAACCCACGATCTTGGTGATCGTCGCGGCTTAGTGAGGGGCCCCTGATGAGTCACCGAACTCCATAGGGTACAACCGAATATGATCCATTGCTTCTTGCAGATCTTCTGGAAAAATTCTTTTATTGCCCGCTGGCAGCAGTACGCTTGATGGTCGGTGCTGGAATGTGAAGTTCTAATCCTGTAATGTACCATCACGGCCCGTCTGTGCTCCTCTACGTCACTGATATGATCGTCTGCTTCGAGGTTTTTTCCAGATCAGCAAGAGTGGGCTCGCCCATGAGGTCCAAATGCTTGCCCCCTGGTTTGTACCCATTGACGCCGCGGATGATACATACTAGAGGAGACTCCTTCCATACGGGCTTGTGCTGGGTGTTGGCCGTGCTAATGACCAGCAAGAGCAGAATCAGCGTCAGGACTGCCAGGACTGCTGGAAGAGTGATCCAATACCATTGTACCTCGATACATGTCGCATAATGGTTGACATGACCCAGAGCGTCTGCCGAGTAGTTTGGCTCTCCGTGTGTCCGTAGGTACTGGGTCAAAGACTCTGAAATATTGGCCATCATGTCGCTTATACGTGCCATATTTATATGTCCGGAGTTGTAAAGAGCATCTATGACCGGGTTGCCTTCGAATGCCCAAGGCGACCACCCGCCGGGCACGGCCAGATCGCCACTGGCTTGGAGGCTGCCCATAAAGTTTGCCCCCAAGAACATTGCGATATCTGCGGGGCCTATTCCGTCCATGAAGTACAGACATTGACGATTCATCAACCCTTCGAAGTATGATTGGTTCCACTTGACTTCGTCCATCACTTCATTTACAATGCCGCTTGGAACCCATCGTTCTGTGCTACTGGCATTGAATCCATGCTTCTGCACGAGAGCCTTTTCTTCAGATGAGAGACAGTCCTTGTCCAACAATGCAAACGGAGCTGAGGACCCCTGAGGTGCGTCCCAGTTCGTTTCTGGCAGCCCCGACTGAGAGATAAGATATTCTGACAAAACCCCATTGTGAACTGTAGCGTTGTTGCTCGAACACAAGGTGCCAGTATACATGTTGCGGCGCCATATTGTCCACATCGCCAATTATCCGTATCGTTTACCGCGTTGCATCCGGGAATGATATTTCCAGTCGTGATGTCAAGATGTTTTTCTGAGGTAAACGTTTTTCCCGCGATGATTTGGATTGTCGACCGACCTGATTCGTCATAACAAATTCTGTCGATTTTGGCGACCTGCTTTCCTGCATACTTGTTGCATGTCACGCGGAGTGGTCCCTTTTCGGAGAGTGGCTTACCATTGCAGGGAGATGAGGGCAAGCTAAGCTTTGATATAACGCCAAACTGCGAGTCCCATGTTTTGTTTCCCGGGCAGTCTTCGGGCGCGGCCGGGTTCCAAGAGATGATTTCACCATCATCTTGAGAGCAAAACGACTCAAAGGACAGATCTGCTGACGAATCCTCGCAATGACTGCACCATCCCACAGTACCGAAGGTCTCCGAAAATGTGCAGTTGCCCGTGGCACAGTCAGCTTCTATGACATTCGAGCCAGCTATCCCAAGATTCACGATATTCTTCATATCCAAATTTACTTGGTCCAATTTATCGGTCAATTTTGGGCAGCTTGTACGAGGTAGCCTGGCTTGACCCAAGACTACAACTGTACAGTCCCCGGGTCTGGTGAGCTGCTGTATGAACGGATCGAGAATGGCGGAAAGCATCAGGATCATACAGCCGAGTGCAGTTACTGGCTGCTTGATACGATGGTTCCAAAGCAAGGTGAGAGATCCCCACGCGCTTCGGTTGGCCTTGTTGTAGAGGACAATGTCGTACATTGGTCGCCTGGCAGTGAACCAAACCCATTGGAGCTGGCCGATACACGAGGCGACCAAGAAACTAATGGAGGCTCTCAGGGCGACGCTGTATATAGAGAGCAGCGAGTTTATCGTGACTCGAAATGGCCAGCTGGGTACGGGCTGTCCCGCATGCGGGTAGAGCGTTGCCACCATGATGAGAGGAGTTGCCAGTACCAGGATGTATGTCAAGATCTCCCATTTCCAGCTCGCCCATAGATGTGCCATCCCATGATGTTTGCGAACCAAGACTTCATCCTCGAAGTTTGCGACAATCTGTAAAGAAGATTGTGTCGTTTCCGGGCTGCAGGAACGACTGGCCACGGACGTGGCCAGTATTTCGTCTCCAGGGCCCAAGAGTTCGTGTATTTCCGGACACAGTGAACTCATGTCTGAGTAGGTCAAAGTGTGACTGGTGGGTATTATTTCAATTTCGGCTTGAGAATTGGAGTAGAAGAGAAGAGCACGATTGGAGTAGTAGAGAAGAACACGAATAGCAGGAAAATGAGCATGATGAAACTTGTTTTGCTGACACTGTTATAATCTATATCATGATGGCCGAAGCAATTTTCTGAGACTTTCAGCCGTGAATGCGGATGATTGCATGGTCAGAAAGTAAGATATCCGTGACACACAATATACAACCCGTGCTACTTGGTGCATGCTGTCTTGGTTATGTCAAACCATAGAGCCCCGCGAGGAAGCAGACAGACTGGCTGGCGAGCAGCATCATTCTGTTCGAGCTTCACCCAGAGAAGGAAAATATGGCTCGGGATAGAACAGAGAAATTGCATTTAATCAGGATGATCTCCTGCAAGGAATAGCTCTACAGCTTTGTGTTGCTGGAACTCAAATCTTTGGCCATATCATCTATAAGTTTGGTTGTCGATGATAGCCTTGCACTCAGCTATATCTGCCTGTTCGTCTGTCATCCTGTCGCAAGGCTATCCGATCATCATCTACCAGCGAGTGCCGTGGCGGCGGATGAATGAAGAACAGCTTACTGTGAAGGTCATACTGTGCAGAGTGTCACAACTCCCGGCAAAACCGAACTGACTATTCAGCGGGCCGAAACTATTTCATGTCTCCCACATGTTCTCCGTTCTCGGCGGCAGCGAGACGATAGGATCCAGATTGCCTGCAGATTTGAGCGGCCCCCATGATGCGGTATTCGTTACACAACATGGCATATTCCACCAGTAAAAAAGATAGAACCTCTCAGGTGAGACTCGATGCAGCAGTCTCACTTGGCAGTCATTCTAGATTGGCCGAAGCTCATAATCTCGAGTCAGTCGTTTATGTTGTGAAGAATGTATCACGGTCCTTGGGACATCATAGAAGAGCGAACGGCGTAACACCGCGTAAGCTACACCGCATCATATCAGCGCCTTTTCGATCGAAGTGAAAATCCAGGTGGAACTGATCTTCCAGTTCTACACAAAGCACAGTATGGTGACGTTGAAGGCTTGAGACTGATATCATAGCCTCGCCCCCAATGCTGGATTCGTACGTACGAAATGGCCTGGCAGATCCCGAGTCGGGCACTGTATTACTGAGCCTTGAACATTGCGCCCAGTTGCATCTTCATGGCGTATTTGATACAATGCCGGCATATGCCCATGGAGTTGATCATCTGGCGAACAAGCCGCTATTCGTCTTGAGTTCTACACCACACCATTATACAACGGATCACGTAGTCAAACGTGCTCCTGTACAATAGATCACGCAATCACACGTGCTTCTCCAGCGACATGAGAGTATATGGGGTTTCCCCAAATGCCATCACTCCCAGGCACAGCCAAGCAGCCCCCAAGACAGATAGCACGATGCAAGACGAGCAGAGGTCTCACGGGCGTTTGTGCTCTGCCTGCTCTGCAGCCGTACCCCTTTTCCCCAGACCAGACGTACCCGAAAGAAACTGGGGTCGTTCGAAATTGAGCAAATCGCGGGTCCGTATGACGGCATACCTGCTCAGCTATTGATCTTCTAGAAGTTATTTCTGATGGGGCTCCTCATATTAATCTGGACAAGCTTCGTGTGGAGGTCGTATCCATTACTCAATAGTTTCTCTCGGTTAGGAACGTCCCTCGGGGTATTTCTGCTCAGCTCGCTGGCCAAATAGTAGCAGAAAGCTAGGTATGTTTGTATGTAGGCATGCAAATAATCTACGTTGCATGATGCATTGAGGGAGCAAAAGACCCTGAGGGACCCCTTCTTTCCTGTACCTGGACGGCCGGGGCGCCGAGAGCTGGGAGAATACCCGGGCGGGATCACGCCTTCGCCATGGCGCTCACCGCCTTGCACGTCACGCCTTGTCCACCAACTCTATGACCATCTTGTGAATAGCATCAAGCGCGGAAAATATTGCCCTGCTAGAGTATCAGTACGGGCCAATAACCAACGTATGCCGTCAGCCCGGCGGCTGATGAGGTCATTTGGCCCAAACATGGGGTACGGTACACCGGGCACGGCATAGGGAGATGTCGTCATTTTCCCTATCTGTCTGTCCGGGGAAAAAGAAGGAAAAAGAAAAGAGAGCACAGATTATGCAGGGAATACAATCCCAAGGACCCCCTCCCCACCGTCATACTACAGAAATCATCGTGAGATGCGGATTTTGGTTGGACCAGGGAGCATCCAGTCCGCCCACCAGTCTTCTTTTGTTTCCCTTGCTCGCTTCTGATAAAGCCAAGGCCCCGCGGGAAGTTGTAGTATGTAGAGCGAATGGGAAGCTCGGCTCGGCCGGGTAGTACGGAACAGGGTATATTTTGCCTACTGCGCACAACCACCTCGGGATTTCGGAAGGGGGACAGCGCCCTTCGTTTCTCGGTGCGGCGGTCTTCTATCATTCACGGCGCGGGGTTGTAATTCTTCCTTGCCCCTTTCGCGCTGGACCCCCCTTCTCGGAGGGGCTTGACAAAGCTCTCTTTTTTTCTTGGCTCGCTTCCTTCCCCTCCCCTTGCGTCGCACGAGGGAAACAGGCCCTGGGTATTTTGACAAGGTGTGCAATGGCGTAGTAGGTACAAACGCACTCCGTAGTCCGTGAGTATGTATTCTGGGATCCATCCCCCGGCTTACCGCTCGAGGTGTGGGCATCGCGGAAGGGGAGACGCCAGCAAGGGGAAAATGGATCAATGGCCCGCACCGTATCCAGACCCAGCGCAGCAAGCAGCAAGGCCAGACTCTTTTCTCCCTCCTCCACCAGTGGACAGAGAGGAGCAAAACGAAACGCTCCCCCCTCGGGGAGGAGCGAGTGTAGCATTCCGACATGTACAGAGTTGAAGACGCTACCACACCGTGTTGCTGTGTGTCTTCTCTCTCTTGTTCCCGCATGTCGATCACTGGCAGCTTTTCCAAGCCCGCCCCGGCGCGAAGAGCGGGATCATAGATCTGCAATGCAGCAATGCGACCAGGTTACTACACTAGTCTCTGGGGGGCGCCGGACAGCAGAAGAGGAGAGCAGAGAGCAAGAGTCAATCTTTGTGTTTATTATTACCGGAGCGGTCGAACGGACGACCTGAACGATGGACATGTAACTAAAGTAATGCTGTGACGAGACCACGATAAGAAAGAGACGTTGCAAATCTCTGGTCATATGCCCGCTGGTTAGACTCGCAGACTAAGCAGTTTCTAGTTTGGACGACTTTGCAAAGATCGTCAAACCACTGCCGGATAGTGCAAATAGATAGGTAATGCCTGAGGAGTGAGACATTCCATGGGGCTCGAGCAGGTTTGTTGCTGCAGAGTTGCTCAAAGGGATATAGTCGGCCAGCCACTTGCAAGGAGAGGAAGGCAAAGAAGACGCCGCGTCTCGGGGCGGTGGACAAAGACCAGAGAGACCGTGGTGCTGGATGCGGAGAAGGGAAGGGCGAGAGAGTAAATCGAAAGAGACCATCATGCGACTTGATGGGGGAATGCTTGGCTTGGCTTGGGGATAACAGCTATTCCAGGAAGACATCTCCACCTACGTATGTGTGTTTTGAGTGAAGATTGACCCGCGGTCGGCAGCGGCCATGTGATTGATTGCAGATCAGCCTCAGAGCGAGGCTTTCCTCTTCGGCTTCCCACATCATCCCCAGATCACCGCCCTCTAGCCTCTCTCTAGACCTAAGTGCTAGAATTCTAGCGGCCCCGACCTGATGGCACAATACGGATACTACGGGCTGGGCGGCACACACCAAATTCATGGGGTAAACAACGACCGAACGCTCAGCTACCGAGATCGACCCTACGTAGTACGAGTTGGAACGGGCGCCGGTCGAGTCGAGATGCGCATCAGTCGTGCGGTCGTGATGATGGTACGGGCTATCGAACACATCGCAATCTGGCATGACACGCGAAACAGTGTGTGCATGCAGTATACCTTGTTGTTGGCTGTAACGGCGCCAGTCTCTGGAAACCCGCAAGTCGGCCAGAATAGAACACATGGGACGTGATCATACCACACCAGATGAATGATCGTGCATGCGCATGTCCGGGAGAGAAAATCACAGACGAAGAACAACTGGACTCGCCGAGAAAGAGCCAGGAGACTAGCCCAGAATTCCACGACGGCAACAAAACCACAAACCCTTCGAAGTTCGCCGGCAGAACGGTTCGAGAGGTGGGAAAGGAATCTCACTACTCGGTAGCTCCTGTGATCGGCTAGGCGCCGGTGCACCTGTCGTGATTGGCCCAGCCCCGACCATGTTTTCCCTATGCGCGCACTATCCGTTAAACCCTCGATAGATAAGGGCATGGGGGAATCGTCGGGCGTCTCAAATTCCCATGTTTGCCATGAGTCGCACCACGAGGGCACGTTTTGGGGGCGCCGCCTCTCATAAGCTCTGGATAAGGAAAAGCCGGCCCAGCATGAAAGGCCAAGTCCGGCTCGTAGATTTTTTTGATTCATGAATGCCCAATATGCTGCAGGCGGATGCCAAAAAACGTGGCGGGCGGGCATGTGTCCGATCCCCCCAAGTCTGATGAGATAGTAGATGTATGGATATCCAGATCCAATCCCCCCCCCTCCGCTAATGCGGCGCCTGGGAATCCCACGGGTCGAAAAGTTCTTGCCCGGCGGCCCAAGATGCAAGATAAGAAAACAAGATGGACGCTGGGTAAACAGAAGCGCTGGCGAGTAGCAGGACGGGAAACTATTCAGGGTCCACGCCCGACTACCTACCTGAGTGTAGTTTCGGGGGCAGTCGGACGCCGTTGCTTGCAAGAACCCCCACAATTTGCTTATGCGCAAGGGACCGAGGAAGCCCGATGGTTTCCGTCCTTGTCACGGCTAATAATTGTCCATCGTGCTTTTGCCGGAGGAATGCCGGGTTAGAATGCTTTGGCTTTGGGCGACTGCCGGGGCCACGGGGATTCTTTTACTTTCTTGATTCGATCAGTGTCTTCTACTGTCATCTATCCATGTGGCTGTGCGCTTGTATGTAATAGGACTCGAAAAGTTGAAACTGTTTCCATTTTAAGATGGCCTTTGTGCGGAGACTCGGAAATTTGGTAAATTTGACAGAAGTTTATCCCCAAGGTCTGGGTCTGGACCGCTGGTGATATCACAGTTCGGGGAAATCAAAGGATCAAGTCTGACTGCCCAATAGCAAGGCTGCTTGTCTCAAGAAGGGACCTGGATTTGAACGCTGCTTGTTGTGTTGCAATCCAGCGGCAGGCACCGGGTGCGAGATAAGCTGGCATACTCAGAGATGAGGTGCTGATTGCATACTGGTTCCTGGATGTCACTGAACTGCATTCCCGCCAGCCGTGAGAATCAAAGTACATGGCAGAAACCCCGGCCTAAGAGTGGCGGAAGCATCCTTGTCCGGCGTGGGATGACTGCGTTGCAGTGTTGTATCAAAGAGGTATGCCGGAATAACATCCTGGCCACCATCTGCAGCAGCGAGAAGGCTGCCTTTGTCAAGATTGGTCCGGTAAAGTGGTGCAAGGGGAAATACTCGGTCTCAAGTCTTTGCAACAAGGAATACATCAGCCAAGAAAAATGGCATCGTGCGGCCAGAACAGCCGGGCGGCTCGATGTTCGGATGAGATCTGCTACATAACAAGCGCAGTCGTCATAGGCCTCTGCATTGATGCCACGACGGGCTACCCAGCGCAGAGATCGAGAGGTTGAGAAGAGACCTTGACCTTGTAAGTGGTCGGCATTACTTAGCTAATGTTTGCCGAAACGGTCCGGGAAGATTGGACGACATGAAACAAAGGCTTCGCCCCCACGACGACCGACGAGGAGAATAGGCGGGCCAGGTTGTCGAGATCCAGTCTAAACCGGCAATGGATGAATACTGTAGTACATAACCCCAGAGTTGAGTTTCGAGGTACAGTAGTACGTGTACTTCGTACGCACAGAGAAGCCGTAGCCAACCAGTGCACACACGGTACGTCGCACGAAAGAAGGCATAAACAAGACGAGCCACAAGCCTGTATCGTCATCGTTGCGGCTGTGTTTTGGCAGATGACGATGAGAATCCAAAAAGAAGTGGTGCGTCGAAGTGTCGAGACCGCAAACCACTCCGAGTTTATCAGCAGCATCAGCATCGAATCAGCCCTACTGTGTATACCTTGGAGGTGGGGATGTCTTAGCAGAGACATGTCATCCTCCGTCTGGCCGGCGTTATGCCGGCTGGAACATTGTGTGTAAGTAAAGGTAGGTAAGGATAGATAACCAAGAGACGCAAAGATACGAGAGTCAGTCGAGGGACGGAAGCAGAGATTCAAAAAGCTAGATACTGCTGATGGTGAAAACTCAGAGTTCAAAGAAGGCGATGAATAGCCGCTCGTTGATGCTTGTTTTGGAAAGTACTGTACCTGTCGTCATGCGGCAGCGGCTGAGCGAGACCAATGACCGCCGGGCTTCCAACAGGTGACGGCAAGGCGTGACAGTCGCTCAGTCGGGCTCTGTGGCAGGCCATACTGTACAGGTTGTTTCTTGCCAGTCAATCAAAGTGACTGTGCTGTGTGGTGTAGGTGTGGTATGTACCTGATGAATAAGCATGTAACTTCAGTCTCGACCGGTCGAATACAGACATGCAAGGCTGGAGCTCAGAGGGATCAGCAACAAGTCCAGCTCATCACTCGTCAGCTCACCACGTACGTACCACATCACAGCAGAGTTGGATGTCAACTACCGGCCACTCAACTAGACTTGTATGGCGTGAGAATATCGATGTGTATGCGCATTGGCATTATGGCACCAGACATGTACGACAAAGGGGGCGTGTTTTGAGTCGGTGAGCTACAACAAGTCTGCGCTTGACTATTTTGGCCCGGGGGAGCCACTAATAACAGCAACGCGGCGGTGATGTTGTCGACGAACGTGTTTCCTTCCTTTGGTCCAGATGGAAAGTCATGAGATTTAGGTAACTCGGACTACGACGTAGACAAGACGTATCCATAGAAAAAAGCTGCATCGTATGTGTGCAGTTGCTAGTAGGTTACAAAGTTGAGCAATTAGTAAAATAGCCCCATTACCTTGGAAACGTGCTCAAACCTTGGACGTCCAGGTCACTGTCTGCAAAAGTGAGTCCCCCACAATTGCGACATTGGCCTTTGGTGACTCGTCGTTATGTACCCGGTGGATTTGGTACCTTTTGCACCGGGTTGCCGGTTACTGCTTCCCGCCTGTCCGCTCTTGGCAGCACACTGGTGCTTTTGGCAACATGTTCTGGCTCTGTCTTTGGACTCCGTATGTATCTCGAGCTCTGACCTCTTCAGAGCCCGAGCCTGGGGAAAATCCAGAGAAAAGAACTGTGCGAAAGTTGAAAAGAAACCCTGGCATCGTTCCCGCACAATCGAGGCTGAACTTTGCGCGGCAGAAATACATACTATGGTTGCAGGCCAAAGTTTTAGCCCCTGGTCACGTACCGACGGGGGCCTCAAAAAAAGGCTTAACAGCACCAAACTTGCACAACTTGCACGCGCACGAGCCAAGTATATCGAACCAGGAACTAAAACTTACCCATAATACCACAGTACGTCGACACAAGCTGCTGTTACTTCCAGAAGCGTCCTGTTTGTGTAATGTAGTGTACATAACAATCTGGGGTCTGCTTCCCAGATCTACGGGCCGCCCAGGTTCAGGGCTTTAAGCCGGAGCACATCAAGGCACCCAGGCGAGGCTAATGCTGCATAAGCCCTACATACTGCTAATAATAATGTAGGTATATCCATGCAGCCACAACTCGCGCGCTGCTTGTTGTAAAACTCGTTGCAGAGCATCGATCAAGTCTGCTGGATTGAATGCATTATTCATAATAATACGCGACCGGCGGTGAATATCAGACAGCTACCAAGGACACTAAAAAGGCAATCCTCCACAGAACTGCTTCGACAGACAACGTGCTTGCGCTGGTGGCAGTGGGTTTGGGGGAAGCAAGGAACCAAACCCGAAAGGCTCCAGCACGAGTTCTAGGCGCCCGTCTTTTTGGTCCTTTTTTTTGAAAAATTTTGCGAAATATCGGTCAGGCACGGGGGTCCGACTGAGGCCCGTGAGTCGACAAGGTGGCTGACGAGAAAAAACTCTGCCAATTCTTTCTTCTTCTTCCAGAAGCCTTCCGTGATCTCGATTTGCTAGGGACTCCTCGCCGGATAGGGGAGACAAGGGAGAGAAAAAGAAGTTTTTTTTCTTTATTCTCAGTTCGTGGGAGAATCCACCAAGCTCATTTGCCAGCAGCGCGCATTTCCTGGCGCCCTAACACGCCCAAGGACCGCGTACGGATACCATAAATCCCTTTTCGTGACTCCCACGGACCACTGCAAATTTACTCCGTACCTGGAGGACCACCTTGGTGAACGGGAACAGAGCACGGGCTGGCGCTGGCGAGCCTGGACCTGTGAGCCCGAGGGGCACTCCGTACATTAAACGGGCTCCATCTTCAGCGCAAGATCCATTTTCCACCCCTCGAGCTGCAAAAAGCCCCCCCGGCCGGGTTACCAAGGCGGCCCCTCTACCCGGCCGGGTCTAAAACGTGTAGATGTGGACGCTGCAAAATGGATCTCCTCTTGGCAGGCGAATCATTCCATATGATCGCCCACGCAGGCCACGATGCAGGCCTCGGGCGGGATGGGGTACCTGTCTGCCGGGCTCCAGACGGTTGCTGGCTAGCAGAGCGCCTCGCGAGCGCTTCAGCGCTGACTTATATTATGCGGCCTTGTCAGGTAAATGCCTCTCTCTCGTAATAGACTTGACAAGTCACAAGCGGCAAGGCTTTTGTATGCGCAGCAGCTTCGCCTGTCAATGCATTGGAGGTCGAAATGTGTAATTGAAAAGACGGATATACCGGAGCGTAAGTATGGTACGGCTGTCATTGCTGTTGCTGCCAAAACCCGCTCTCCGTGCGTGTCCCTTGGGCTCGCTGATCGGCGAAGGCATACGCACTGAATACGACCTATCCAAAACTACAAGCCATGTATTTGCTACTATATTTCTATGGTTCAAGCTGTCAAGGTGTTGCGGCGAGTCCGTGCTCGTTGGGCGCACATCTATCCATCTGCCCCTCGTTCCTCTCCGTCCGCGTGGTCTGAATGGGTTCTGCAGCGGGTTGTCTACCTCCTGGCCACTAATGGAACGATATTAGAATAATAAGAATAAGAATTGCAGACTTGACAGCCCCTCCTCCGACTCCAGTCGCTCCGTGTCGCAAGGTGATACAAATATTGCACAAGACCTTTTCGAGAATACCTATTTGTCAATTGACCGCCTGGTGTTTTGATCACCATATTCTTTTTGTCTCTCGTTCGAATTTAGTTCCCTGCATTGCCTCATCGACGGCGCTGTTTTACGCGACCAACAGGTTGTATACGTACCCTTTGAGTTGTAAAGAAACCAGCTCACAGTCTGGAACTTTTCTTGGTTCGACCGTTTCAGGACTTGCTCGATTAGCTCATCCGACATTTCTTTTCCATGCTTCTAAAGCCCAAACCAGTCCGAACGGGCCGCTACATTTACACAAATACAGCAGTAGCACGACACTACACAGTAGAAAGAGGAGGAGAACCACTACTACGATCACCGCCAGCCGGATCACAAATCTAAAAGTGTATACTACAGCACATTACCACCTCATTACCTACGCATAACCGCCCTTCTGAGACGGGCCCAGTCAATCAGCACTGGCACCAGGAACACGAGGACAGTCGACCAACCAACCCCAACACCGGGCGACGATCATCAGCCAAGGAGACTGAGAAACCCCTTCCCATTATTCCCTGTCATGCCCCCCGCTGGAGTTGAAGGAGACCAACTCTAGCAGGTACATACAGTCCCTACCCTGCCTACTGAGCAGGTACATTAGGTGCATGCTTTACATACACTGTCACGGCACACGGTACAGTCTCAGTGCCTATCCAGGCGGACAGGCTTTGAAAGACAGCAGATCCAAGACCCTCTCTTTTTTTTTTTCCTCTCCTCACAGGAAACACATCCCGCGCGCATGTGCATTACAAGGCACCTGTGAGATTCTGAGACATTGAAGCCGAGACACACAACTGGTTCGAAGCCCCGTCATCGTGCCATCTCCGCTTTCGGCTTCTTTTTTTAAGCAATTTTCTCACTGGAGGGGCCACTGACAGAGTAAGGAAGGGAAAAAAAAAAAAAAGAGTCACGAAACAGTGGATCGCATAATCCTACCATCACTTTTTTTTACTCCCCTCCAAACCCACAGAGCGGCAGGCCCAGCAGTAGCAGCTGTATTGTGCAGTACTAGCAGCAAAAGATACCGTGCAAGAAACAGTCTTCTCATTAGTCTGTTGTAATTGTCAGTTGCTGAAAGCTGAGGAGGAGTAGAAACACAGAAGGTGGAACCCTTTCTTTCACTTTTTTGAGTTTCCGGTACCTCGCACATCACCCAACTAGTAGTAGTTGCTCTGCCCAGAGTGGGATCCAAAGATACAACAGCCAAAGATACCCAGGCCCAAAAAGGTACGTACGACGATCTTGGGATTATACCAATCCACTCTCCTTCTTTCAATAATTCCCATTTTCACCCACACACGCCCACCAGCGCCCATGCACACGCACTCTTCACACGCAACTCCATCGAGGTACCTTGCCTGCTCACTTGTTACTCACGCGAACATAAACTTGGAAAGATTTCTCCTCTCCCCGTTCTCGACTGCTTGCTACTTTTACCTGATCGTCTCCCCCACACTATCGGCATAGCATCTCGACTTGCCTTTTTACCCATCCTCCTCTTTTCTCTTTTCGGGTTTGCTTTCGAGCTTTCTTGCATCACTCTCGCTCATCACACTACCTACCTACAACTACAACAACAACATTCACCCGCCCACTACCGTTGAATCTCTGACAAGCCCACCAACCGTCTTTCGAACACCATACAATCTACATTCATCACATCCAACCTGATCACTCACCACCTCATTCAGTGTCTCATTTAGAGTTGCGGCAACCAGACCTATTAGGCCCGTTATCCTCAGCCCTGACAAGTCCTGGCTGCGATCAGATCGAAACCCAAAAATCCCGAGCCGGAACTTACAAGCGCGCACAGCGCCAAGTAATAGTCCTCACTACCGTACTTTTCTGTTGCCCTGCTTCTGTCTTGTCTCCCGTCCAAGGGCAGAAAAGAATCTCGGCAACTTTTGGGGATTCTTTTTTCTTTCATTTCACTGCGTTCGTTTGGCGATCTCCAAAGCAAAAAAAAAAAATCAGTACGGTACTTGCGTCGACGAATTTGACATTGTCCCTCCGGGTTGCAGTCGAAAAGTCATCATACTCCATCACTGCCTACCAGCATCCGCTAGGTGCCTACTACTGCCTACCCAGCATACTCCACCGCCTACCTAAAGGTACCTAGGCAATCGACCTCTGGCTGCGCGTCCGGGTTTCTTCTTCAGAGCTGTCCGGAAGCCTTTAAAGAGCCACTCTCGCACCCACCGCAATCGGGCCAAATTGAGGAACCCGTCCATTTCCAGCGTCGATTCCGTCATACCAGGCACCGGCTTGTACCATTCTCCCAGGCTCGAGCACGCAATACTTCTTTGTCAGAGATTCGCACCGCTAAAAAGGCAATCAATCAACAATTGCAATACGTTTTCGCACGACACAGCAGAGAGAGCGCAGCATTGTTGGTATTATAAGTCATCTTGTCGGATCCTCTTTCTCCCTTTCTCAACTCTCTCCCCCCACAACTTGGCTTCTGCAATACAACGGCTAGACCCCAGGAAGATCACATCAACAAAGCCTCGACTTACCTGCCAGCCATCTCAGCTCGTTACAAACATAGGCCGAGGGATAATCGCTGCAAGTCTGGCCTGCCTTATCTTTTATTTTTCTTGCGCCAAGAAAAGTCCGCCACCCACAAAACTGGTTATCGAGTTCATATCTATCTCTATTACAGTCAAGCGACTTGTACTAGTTAGTGGATTGACTTAACTTGCACCCGCTGCAACCATTTGAAATACCGCTGGATACCACCGAACGAACCAACGCGGACCATACCCCTCCTGTCCAGGCGCCAAAAATCCCAAATCTACCAGACCAACTAAACTGACCGCACCTACTTTACCTGGGCGCTGGGTACAATACATAAGGAACCACCCCCGCTCCTTCCCACCCCCCCAAAAAACAAAGTGCAGCTTGAAGTTGGAGGGACCCTTAAGTTTTTGTCGCTGCTCTGCCAATTCGGCCAACCACAACCAGCGATCGGATCTAGGATCAACGCATCCAATCACCGTCGCCCCCAATGCACCACCAACGCCGCAAGTCCGGGCATGGCTCGACCAACCCGTCCATGACCGACGTCCGCAAGGCTGTCACCGCCTCCGATCTCTCCAGGCCCAAGAGGCCTCAGACTCTGTCCAGGAGGACGACGCCCTCTGTCGTCCAGAAGCTCGGAAAGAACCCCAGGGACAGGGAGCGCGAGTGGGATGAGGAGAGAGGATGGGAAGACGAGCGCGAGAGCTTCCCTCAGTTCTGGTGAGTATACACACCCACTTACACCGAAAACAACCCCGCGCCGCCCGCCTCACTGGTGGTGGTGCTTGAATCAGTCGCCTACATCGTCACCTGACGAACGTGGTCGGATGCGCGCCGACGAGAGGGCAGACTTGGTGTTACTCTACATGGTGCCAATCAGAACGCCTTTCATGCTTGTTCCTGCGTCACACACCGTCTTTCCATATTGTACTATCATTTGCTAACCACTGTATCTACAGCATGACCTGCGAGAAGCAGTTTATCCCCTCTGGCGAGAGACATCTATACTGCTCTGAAGCGTGAGTTTTCATTTCACCAGTCAAGAAGAAGCAACCGACTAACATGCAACTAGATGCCGCAAGCATGACCAGACACCCAGCCTAGTCACCTCGTCGCAATACCCCTCGTCAAAGAGCCACGACAGCTATGGAAATCTGCCATTCTACTCGGCCGGCCACTCGGAGCCTCGCGATATCATCCCGCGAGCTTCACCGTCGCGCCCTAGCTCGACATACTTTTCACCGCCCTCGACGCCTACTAGCTCTCAGTACACGAGCGCCGTGTCGGCCCTGAGGTCGCTGTCCATCCGACCACCGAGCCCGCCTTCGCCGACTACGAGCACATCGACGCTCTGGCCCTTCAAGACGTCCACCACCAGCCCGAGCACGTCCTACACCAAGCCGAGCAACTTTTACTCGTCGACATACGACACTGGCTACGGCGCATCCGGCTATGCCTATGGATATGCCACGGCCAGCATGACTCCGGACCGCCCGCTGCCGTCGAGGAAGCCGGGAGGCTACAGCCGGCCCAAGAGCATTGAGCTGGTGACGCCCATGGTCGGCCGATGAGCGAGCAGGGTACTTTGTCACGCGACGGCACGGGTAAACCAGATTTTGCTCGGAAACGGTTCACATGTGTGGGGGGTTGCCCTTCAAGATTGCCGACAAGCTTACCGGCTGCATCGTCGATATTGCAAACAACGGGCGAGACGCGGGGGTGGTTCAACAACCCCCGGACCCCATACATGGCAACCCAGTATTATTTCTATTTCCCCCACGCTCACCAAAAGTCTGGGTCCCGAGTCCATGCAACCTCACTTCCATGGAATTGATTGCTGGGTACACTCGGACGGTGGCTTGCATGAGGGTCTCACTTTATTTCCGCAAACGGCAATCGGTAGACGCTCTGCCGCAGCTGCGGTGAGCCTAGGGCGTTACTCGAGAGATTGATGTCTTTATCCCCTGGCCTTGGGCCAGGCAGAGACAGTTGTTCTCCATGTCATCAGCAATTTCCTTGTTTCATGCAAGGTGCTTCCATGTACCACATTCATGGGGGTTTCAATTTGCAGCACGAATCAGCGGGGAAATTTTATTTCGGTTATCACAAAAGCATCATGGGATACAGCGGGCTAGGGTTCATTATACGGATACACGGGCATCATGCATACTCCAAATGGCGGGCAGCATCGGCGTTCTCATCTCGAAAGCATTTATTTTGGATTTTGACTTTTTCACCAACACAAATTTTTTTTTCATCCTGAGCATCTGCGCCGGGCCATCTTTTCATCGACAAGACGATGATCATCATTTTTTCAAGCATTTATACCACTCCAGTTAGCGCATTTGGCGGAATTTTTGGGAGCATGCACAAGGACTGGGGCATTTCATTGATACCATATCATCATGATACTGCCAGAACCCAGTCTGCAGCAGAAAGAAAAAGGAAAGAAGGATCAACTCTCTACATAGCATAGCATAGCTTTCTCTCGAAAAGGGAGAAGCACAATACAGTAAAATCTCTGTACCAATCCGTCTTTTGTGTGTCCCATTACGTGTCATGTCTTGTGCTTTGAAAAAAATTATGCCGACTTGTACATGTTTCTTCTCAGATATACCCGGCCGACTCTTGTATGGATTGAGCTACACTCGAACTCTTAAAAGAGTCAACAGCATCATATTTGACATTTGTAGGCCTTGTTATTATAAGTTCTGATCGATATCACTGAACCGGAGAGAGAGCTGTGAGATCATATTTGCAACTCTGTGTCGAGACACCACGAGTTCGCGTACACATGTACCATACGACGTGTTGCCTAGTCGTTCCTGACTTGCTGTCGTCGCTTACTCTGGCCCAGATACTGAACTTTTTCTTCGCTAGGACAAACATGTTTGCTTCTACCCTGATTAATTTCTTTCAATTTTTCTCTGTCTGGCTAGGACTCAAGCACAAGTAGCCGCGTGTGCGTTGCGTGCCGCGCACTCCGACTTGATATAAAGTTTCGCCGGGCTCGGGCGGGCTTTGCATCAAGGCTGATGGCATCCGGACGTTTGTGATCCGGTCCGCCGGAAGGTTTCCTAGAGAGGAGAAGATGCCGGATATGAAGTCTAAAAAATCTGAAGGAAATTTTATGCTATTCACATGTCTTTGGTCTTGTTTTCAGAATAGCAGCGGGGATCGCGGCGGGAGGAAGAAGCAGAAGAAGAAGCAACGAATGGCATATAAAGTAGAGTATACCACGAAATCATGGATATATCATACGTGGATATATCATACATGGACTGAACAACTGCAGAGTGAATCGTGGAGTACAGTTCCGAGCGTTGCGGCTCTCGAGACCAGCGTCGGCCCAAAGTCATCACACTCGCAAGGTTCGAATCTACAGCTCCAGCCCTATCGTGTCAAGAACAAGAAAAAAATCCAAGCCCTACGAACAGGAAATGCCGACGCGTAGCACGTGTTACCAAGGCCCCTTCGATCGCGGCGACCCGAGAGTGTGGTCGAGGATGGTATAGACTTTGGATCTACCCGTCTAGCTTTTTCTAGCCGGGAAGGCTGACATGAGTTGTATGCGAAAACGGGTTGCTGTTCTATGAAACCTGCTGCTACGCACGGTTTGTTTTTCAAAGTGACGTATACTGAAATGTTTTGTCACTCCGAAAAAGCATCGGAGCGTTTCGTGCACTGGTGTGCGACTCGCGATCGAAAAGTCTGTACAGCTCCGGCAAACGGGTCTGGATCGTTCACATCCCATGCCGACCAAACCCACACGTCAGACCACCAAAAGTGTAAATGCCGTTACATCGTTTGTCTTGTGGTGGCATGACTCTGTCCGTGTCTCAGGGGAAATATGGAGTATATACACGTAATGCTGTTCCCCAGTAAAAGCCGATTTCCCCTCCTTCTTGGCTATGAAAACCCAGTTACATATAGCATCGACTCGGTAGTTGTATGCGTGTGTGTGTGACACGAGAATTCCCACAATTTCCCAACGAGGGGGGGCGAAAAGAAACAAGATACATTATTCCCGGAAACGCGGACAAACTCGTACAGTCAGTCATTCGACAAGGCGTTACACACATTAGTCTCGAAAAACTTGAGCCCTGGTCAGGAAAACCAGTCAGGAGACAGGGACCTAGCACCTACCCACCCAGGGATCGAGACGAAGAGAACAGAAAAACCATGTCCACCGGACTCATGCCCGTCGACGAGGTGACGGCCTTCTACGACCCGTCCCGGCGGCAGCTCTCGCTGTCGGCCCGGGGCAGCGTGCAGCCCAAGACCAACGACATATGCTTCCGGCGGTCCCGGCCGGTCCCATCATCGGCGGCGGCCGCGGTGTTCGAGCTCGTCGGCACCACGTACGCCGTCGTCGGCCCCAAGAGGCCGTACAGTGCGCAGCAGCGCGAGGACGGCGTCGTGCTGCGGCCCGGTCAGGACGTCCGGGTCAAGACGGCGAATCATCCGGGCGGCCGGGCGATCGAGGTGTTTTGGGGTGGGTTGGCGGGGGGTGAGGATGAGGAGGTGGAGGGGGCGATGGTCGATAAGACAAAGGGCAGGAGTCATGACGGTATTGCCGGTATGACGTCGGCGAGGGTTGCTCCGACGGTCTGATTTGTGTGTGGCGGGCGTTTGGAAGGGTCCGGTCGTGGTGTTTTTGGTGTTGGTTGGCGTATAAAGTCGGGTTGAGAAGTAATAGGAGAGTTACGGGTTTCTCTGTGTGATCTGATGACTGAATCAGTTTATGTGATTTTGAGCCGAAGTTGAAGCCGACAACTCTAGAACTTGGCTGTATGATCTGTAATGTGAACCTGGCCAGTCCCATCGATGGCTTCTTATGCGCTGAGAGTGACAATGAATTCTTACTACGCCTGAGAATTCCCGAACAAATTTGAGAATAGGCCCCTAGTGGAGAGGTGTAATCTTGAGTCAACACTGTCTTCATCCAAGGAACTCAACACATCGCGTACGACTGTCAATCTATCCAGTCATTCTATCCGTTGTCCGAAATATACATTCTCATCAGATGTGTATATTGCCAAAATACAGGATAGCACGCAACCTGAAACATGATCATTTCTCTGATCCATTGCATAGATGGTCTGATCATAATATCGTCAAAAGATATTTCGTATTCTCAACAGCCGTAACGATCCACGGAACCTAGCTTCCTCGCTCTCAGTCTCTCTTTCCTTGTACGGTGTGCTCGGGACCTCGAGCATCAGATCAGGTGTCCTCGTCACTGGCCCCAAGGGTGGGATCTGTCTATTGTGGGCAAAGACGAAGAAATTGAAGTCGCAAGTTGCCTTTGCCAGTCAGCCGTGCCATGAGCAACGGCGGCATCACCGGATGTCTTTGGCGAAGATCAGTCGAACCAGCCGTAGTTGTCGTCCTCCGAAGAGGCCGGCTGCTGCTCCCGCTGATGATGCTGCTGTTGGAGCTGTCGGGTCAGCTTTTCTACGGACTCTTGCTGCTCGCGCAGCTGTGCCTGGGCCACCGTGAGCTGCTCCTCCATGCGCCGGAGCCGGTCGTTCTGCATGAACTTGTCTCGGAACAGAACCTTCAGCTGGTCGTCCAAGGTGAGGATCTTTCCCTCGAGCGAGTCGATCTGCTGTTGTAGTTCGGGGTGGGAAGCCATTATGATTGGTGTATGAAAAGTGTTTTTTTTCTTCTCTTTTCGACTTGATGGCGAGCAGAAAAAGGGAGCGTGGAAGTTTGGTGGGATGTTGAGAAGTTGGAAGTGTCAGAGTCTGGCAAGTCGGCTGTTTTATAAATGTGCTGCAGTCGCCGAAGGAGTAGTTTCCATAGGCTTCAGGTGAGTAAAACAATGCCTTGGGCGGTACGTGATGGGCACCATGGTAACTGGATCATGGTGCCTTGGGATGGATGCTGATGGATCCGTTGGTAGAGTAACAAAGGGGGCCAGGCTAAGGCTTCTGATGCTGTCTGGAGATGAGTATCAACTGTTATGGCTGAAATTGGTGATCGCTTGATATGGGCGTGCTTCGGTTTGATGTCGATAGAAAGCATTATACAGTGATGCTCCCACATCACTTACTTCAATGAATAAAGATGGCTCTTGCAAGTGTACAAAAGGATGTATTCCAACGACAACAGTTAACCTGGACTTGATACTCCATCAGCCATAGCGACAGTGATCTCCTTTTTATATACATTCGGCAGTGGCCTTATGACACTCCTGAAGAAAATAAATACACAAGAAAAAAGAACTCGGAACAACTCAAGTGGTATAAAGAAAACCCCAAATGCCAGCCCCCGTATTATACTTTTGTCTCCCCTATCGACATGTTGAATCTGTACCTTGGTACTCGGACACGTTCATCACCTATATACTACTACTACCCTATTGACCGCCTTCGTCAAGAAGCGTGGTAAAACGTCTCGTGGGCCTGCCCCTTCTCGACCCGCGGCGACACGGGCGTGTTGTCCGAGCTCAGCTCCTGCGGGCCGTACCCGCCGCCGGCGTAGACGCTCGCGTTTTCGCGGCCGCCGCGGTGCGCCGGGTGCACCTCCAGGGGGCTCGGCCAGGTCTCGACGCCGCTGTTCTTGAGCGTGTCCACGGCGCTGGGCGGGTACGGGCTGGCGACGCCGATGCCGCCGGCGCTGACGGGGCTCCGGTCGCCGGCCGAGACCGTCGCCCGGGAGTGCCGCCTGCCGCTGCTGTCGTACATCTCGCTCGCGCCCGAGTCGTGCAGGTTCCCGGGCATCTCGATCGGGTGGTTGGGGATGTAGGCCGTGGGCGGGAACTGCTGCTGCGGCTGCGCGAACAGCGGGCTGCTGGCGGTGCCGTACGGAGAGGGGGGTCCGTTATGATGGCTCGACACGGGACTCCATACGCTTCCGGCCCCGGACCCCATGTGGGTATTTAGGGCCGGCAAGGTCGACATGCCGCCAGTAGACTCGCGGATCCGGATCGCCTTTCTGCGGCGTCCGCAGCAGAGCCATATGCCGGCGAGGATGGCGAGGGCTCCCACGGCAGAACCGACGGCGATACCGGCGATGGCACCCCTCGACAGCGAATGTGAGGGGGCGGGAGTTGCGGTAGCAGTGACCGTGGAAACAACTCGCGTCGGTGATCGGGGCGGAGCTGTGTACCTCCTAGCCATGAGAACTTTGAGATCAATCTCGTCAAAGCCATCCACAGGTGCCGTCTTGGTCGCCGCGCCCTGGGCATTACCGCCAATCACGTTGGTAATGACATCAGGGACGACATAAGTCGTGATGTTTGGACGATACAGAAACCACTGTGCGAAATATTAGGACATCAATTAAATTTCAGAGACGGTATAGCATTTATCTGAACATGTAAAGTGTTGACAACGATAGACACGTGAATCGAGGAGATCAAGGGAGTACATGGTAATTTTGAAAAACTCACCGGACTTCTGTCAGCATTCTGCTCGCCCATATCGAGTCCATGAGCGCCGAACTGAGTCGGAGCATCACACGAGGTTTGGTCCAGAGGAAATTCACCACCAGTGATGATCATCTGGGAACCGTCGATGACATTGCACGTCAAGGAGTGGTGAGGATACTGCTCCGCCGTATTGTTTGGGTACATCTTGATCCAGGTAAAGGACGGCATGGAGAGGATGTACACGTCATCATAGCCTGAAGTGTAGTTTGGCATCCCACGACCACCATAGAGGTACCTATATCCATATTAGCACGTCGATACATCTTGGGAAAAGCCGCTGGCTGGGGTTAAATCCGTACACGTTGTAGCTGCTCTGGTCGTCGGCCCACGTCACTCCCGAGCAGAACCTGGCCCTCATGCCAGGGATGTCGCCGCTGGCCGTCTGCGTGTACCATCGAGAACTGGCAATGTCAAAGACGAATATCTCGTCCATGGGCTGCCCAACAATGCTTCCATTCCTGGCATCCAGACTGCCGCCGAAATAGATCAGCATGCCTCCGTCGCTCACGGGGAGGTACACCATGGAGCCTTCTGCTCTGCCCATGTCGTCCGGGCCGGTCATGTTGTCCATGCGCTGCCCGTCCATGTCGTAGTTGATCAGACCGGTGCTCGCTGTAGTTACACCTGTCCACCCTGGGCTGCTGGCATTGCTCTGCCATCCGCCATAGTAGTACGCCTGCCCTATATCGGACACGGAAACGCCTGCTCCATACGCAGTACTAGCAAGCGTTTGCGGGACGTCGATGGCGGTCCAGTAGTTGTTGAGGGTGTCGTAGGAGTACAGTGAGATCTGCGTGGGAGGGGTCACATTTGACTCGCCTCCGTATAGAAATAGGTACTTGTTGACGGTATCTGCCCACAAGACGCCGCCGTCGACGCTGGGGATGGTCGCATTCTTGGACAGATTGCTAAACAGCTGGGGCATGCCGCCCGCGGCGATATCGTCGAGGTCATTGTACGACAGAAAGGTATCTGAAGTGCGTTCGTTAGAACTTTTCCTTTCATTCTCCAAGACAATGGCACTATCCGCATATTTGAGACAGAAGCGCACTCACTTGTATAATTGGTCGGGTCGTCCGCCAACGGACTATAGTTGATGAAGCCACCATCAATGTAGAGCTTCCGGTCAATGACAGCTGTCTGATGGCCGAATCTTCTGCAAAAGTTGTTCACCGGATCTTTCTGGGCATACGAGAAACTGGAAAATAGCAAGATAACCATGAACATGGCCAGTGGGAGCTGCCGAGACAGCAACCCGCCGTGTTTCGTCCCGTTGTGGACCGTATCAATGCGGCTGCTCTGCCGTGACGAGAATGCCGGGCCTATAACCCGGGCCCAGCTAGGCCGGTGCTGCATTTGCGGCTTCATGGCTATGAGGGATGGCGGCTGGTCATAACTGCCTGACGTATAGTTGGCATGCAACAATAACAACAACGAGGACGACTACCACCGACACAGAATGGCCTGGTAACTGTTGATTCTTCCTGAGAACCGAGACTGTGTCTCACAGAAGAGGGAGACGGGTAGGATTTTGCTGCATAACGGGAAGACGTCAGACTAATGAAGGAGTAAAAGGGAAAACTTCCGAGCAAGCAAGGTCCGGGGAGTTTCTTGCTCGACTTCGGGACCCAGCGGAGTGGTAAGCCACCTCGCAGAGTTCTGGACTACCGACCTCCCATGACGAGACGAGCCTCTGGACGGGATAGGATAGGAAAGGTAGGCCCCCCCGCAAGCCAGTGAGCTTGATCGAGCTGCTCGTGTGGGTTCCTGACCCGGTGGGTGGCCTTCCATCATGTAGGACCAAGGACTAGCATCGCCTGTCAAGCAATCATGATGGCGGCTCGTGTCAGACTGGTGAGAGGACGGCCGCAACTAGAGGCTGAGGCCGGGGGCGGCAACTGATTGGCGCGAGACGGCTCCGGCACTGGGTCAGCGAGCATCATGTCAATTGATAAGCCATCAGCACACTGTATACGGGCCAGAACCAACATCATCATCATGTCATTCGAGGCGGCGTGCCAGCGCTGGGTGCTGCCCGCCCGCTTACCAGTAGTAGGTGCGCACGAAACTGGCGGCAGGGCTGTGAGGTTGAAGCTTATGCCGGATGGGTGTACATGCTAATGTGTGTGGCTCGATGCAGCGTCCGGCGATCAGTAAGTCCCGGACGAACCAAAATCCATGGCCCAACTGCTTGGTCCTGCTTCCACGCAGCCAACTCGGTATGCGGCCAATCACCATGTTGAGATTGCTCCGGATCCAAGGTCCCAGCTCCAACGTTGCTTATGGTTTTCGAGTAGTGCTGAAATGCAGCTCGGGTCCTTGGTTCCCTCTTGTGCCCGCCTGCCGAGAGACGATTCAACGGACGGATAGACGGACGAGCAGCTGATCGTGCCCTTGTTGACTATTATTCTTGCGCCTTGAAAGAGGATATCAGGAAGATCGTTTTATTCAGCATCAGTAAGTGCGCACGCACTCTCCTCGCATCTTGACATGACCGAGCGTTCAGCTCGAGATATTTTGAGTTGGACCGGGTCGAGGGCTCCATAATGCTATACTGACTTTGAGAACCTTATTAACTTGGACAGAGTTCTGTGAACTTGGCCACGAATCAAACCTCGTGGCTATTCTATTGTATGGTTTCGGTAATCTAGATCATCCGCGTGTCCGCTCCCGTCCAAGCCGTACGAGCAATGCTTCAAGTGCTTGCATCGAGGCCGCGATATCAGACATGCCGAGGGCTTCCTTTATCTCCTTCATCTCCGAAGGAATCGCGACTACATCAAACCGCGAGAGATGTGCCGACGAAACCGAGTCTGACTTGAAAGACTTGAAGATGGTCTCGAGGTCCAATCTGCAATCACCCTCGACGTTGTCCGTGGCTTCTGCCAGCTTCATCTTTTCGATGGAAATTTGGCCATTCTTCACACGGCGTGCGGTCCGCAGAAACGCTTTGGCGAAGTGGTCATGAATTTCTTCTAGGCCATTTTCGCCTCTCCCTGAGTCGTCGTTGCTATTCTGTAAAATCCGTGGCGCTCGTTGAAAGAAATGCCACAAGGTTCTAAGAGCCCCCAGTTCACCCAGAATGTGTATGAAAGATTGGTAAATCTCTGGGTCTGATGGCTGGATATAGTCGATCATACTTTGGATAGATATTGGCGAGTGATGCCCGCTCAAATCTTGTCCCGTCAACAGGCCGAATATTGCAGCATGATGTCCCGAAGGAGACAACGACGGGCCAAGAGGCTCGCGGCCATGTCGAGAAGGCTTAATTGAATCGAGTATGATTTTCAAGGGCTCGGACAGAAAGTTCTGACCTTGTAGATCCTCGCTGGATTTCAAGCCAGCTTCCAGATGCATTTGCGCGGCTGGGAAAGCCGAACAGCGCACTGCAAGATCCAACCCCAGACACCATAGCTGGTGCTTAATTGGTAAACCTTTCTGCAAAAGATCTAGGACCGAGTCGTTGCATAGTTGGAGCATCCCCAAGACTAGATCTTCGCCCAGCTCTGTAGCCCCTTCGCTGTTATCGATTATCCTGAAGCACGTGTCGCCTAGCTTTTGATTCTGTTTGGACACAAGTTCATTGCCGCATGCCGTGTTGACCAGAAAGAACAATGATCTTTTCAGCTCTTCAATACTGTTGCTATTCCATATCACATCGGTCATGGCTCCTTCAGACATGCCATTTGCGAAAGCTTGCATCCTCCTGTCGTAGTATTCCTGCGTCTGCTTTTGACGGTGCAGCATGTATGAGACGAGTCTGGTTGACGATTTTTGGCCGCTTTGGGGGATACCATTCCTCCTCATTCCCTCCACGCCGATACCATGTAATGTGTCTTTTGTATCGGGGACAGTCTGACTGGACAATTTTGGCGTGGCAGACCGATGTCCTGGCACACCACGCAGTACAGTAGAAATGATGTCCAGGTCGTTTATATGCCATTGAAAAGCTCGATCACGGCGCATATTCCAAAAAATTTTCGCTTCTTCTTGAGCCGTGTCGTAAAACTCGTCGATTCGAGCATTCGCTGCGGCATCTGTGCGCTCTCGTTTGGCCAGGGGGCCTTCGGGCAGTCCATCGATATCTGGGTCGTATTGCCTGACGTGCTCGACATGCTCGGCGTCAAGATCGAGGACTAATCGATTGACGTTGTAGGCCGACACGTCAGGATTCCCTAACGTAGGGTCCTTTCCACGCCATGTTTTTCTGCCAGCGTGTCTTACGATTTGGTGAACGGGGTGCCGTGTGGCCCAGCGTCGGGGCTGCCACAGGCGCTGCATTTCCGGGGATATATGCAGTGATATATTCGGTAGGAACCTAACATGATCCCAAGGCTTCGTCCGGACGGATCACAGGTCAGCGACCACGTAATTGACCACCAGACTATTGTCAAAACACGAGAATCATGCGATATGGGAACAAAGTGGAGCGGAGAGCCGTAGTAGAGCAGATCCCCCAGATTCACCAGCGGGTAGTGGATCTTTCGTAGGGAACGGCGCACTAGGGGATAGCGCACCCGGGCAGCCGCTGAAGCTCTAAAATTTTAGGGCAGCCGAGCAACGTTGGGGATGGACCTGGGGCTTGAAGCGGAGCGCTGCTCGGTTGCTCGGCGATTCCATAATCCGAGAAAAAGGCCCCGGCTCAACTCCAGGGCTGTTTGGACCTCGAATGGGCGTTGCCGGGTGCCCTGCCAGTCTGCGCTCAAAGGCCTGGGCTCAACTGGAACCGCTACAACCTGTCGCTAAGAGTTATCTCTCTGCCTTATTGACATTCAATTTTCCCGATACAGTATCAAGCAAATACGTCACCACCACCCATTTGCTCCATCCCAAACAGCTCTGCCACTTCATCATTTACAGCAAAACGCATCCATCGAGTACAGCCACCTATCATCAGTTCAGGCGCCAAAATTTTCGACACACATACACAATATGCCTCCCGCAAAGAAGAGAAAGACACGATCCTCGGCGCAGCCGATTGGCGAGACTGAGCCTGAAGATGTACCAACCCAGGCGCCCGAAACGATAGTAGAGGCGGAGGCACAGCCAGAGCCAGAGCCCGAGTCGAAACCAGCCAAGAAGGCCGCGACAATAGAAGTTGAGATGCAAGAAGAAGAGGAAAGCGCACCGCCCAAACCACAAGCAGCAGCACCACCACCACCATCCACCGCCAGCAGCAGCACAACATCGGCGGCGGACCGGATGGCCAAGTTCCGGGCGCTGCAGGCGCGGGCCAAGAAGTCGTCGTCGCAGAACCTGGCCGAGGCGACCAAGGAGTCGCAGCGCCTGGCGTCGGACCCCTCGGCGCTGACGGCGCTGCAGCGCAAGCGCGACACGGCGGCGCAGAAGCTGCTCAAGGCCGAGACGGAGGAGGCGGGCGAGGACTTTGAGCGCAAGCGCGCCTGGGACTGGACCGTCGAGGAGTCGGAGCGCTGGGACAAGCGCGTCAAGAAGCGCGCCGCCGCCCGCGACAACGCCGCCTTCCGCGACTACGCCGAGGAGGGCAACAAGGCGTACAAGCGCGGCATCCGGGGCATGAGCGCGCCCGACATGGAGCGCTACGAGCGGGACAAGATGGCCGCCATCGAGCGGGCCGCGGCCGGCGGCGGCCTCGACATCGTCGAGACCGAGGACGGCGAGCTCATCGCCGTCGACAAGGACGGCAGCTTCTACAGCACCGCCAACTCGACCGGCTTCGTCGACAACAAGCCCGACAAGGCCGCCGTCGACCGCCTCGTGGCCGAGATGCGCAAGGCCGAGGAGAGCCGGTTCAAGAAGCGGAGGGAGCGCATGGAGAAGAACGGCGACGACGGCGACGTCACGTACATCAACGAGAAGAACAAGCAGTTCAACCAGAAGCTGGATCGGTTCTACAACAAGTACACGTCCGAGATCAGGGACAGCTTCGAGAGGGGCACGATGATTTGAGATGCTATTGGTTGACTGTATTCTTGGCGATGGATTCAAAAATTGCTTTTTTAGGTCATAGACGGAATGAGCGCCAGCCATTGCATTTGCAATGAATTGCAATAGAATAAAATAATAATACCCCAAAATTGAAGCCAGTTTCGACTGTATCAAGTGTCACAGATTTGAAGGGGGATAGTCTACACGATCCGAACTCACAAGTCCCGAGGTCTCCGTAGACTAGAATTCTCACGATTCTTGGAAACGCTTTCAAATTGTATTGCCACAAATAGAGTCTACTAACAGCACAGAAATAGTAATTCTAGGCCTGCGACTCATATAATGTTGAACACGTCCGAGATCCTCGTGTATTGCCGGATTTTTGACTCGTGTTATTAAGAATGACATGTCTACTGCCCACCGATTCTCATCTCTCAAGATGGTAGGCTCTTCAGACGGTCCACTAGTATGGTCAAGTCCATGGCATCCTGGCTGGCAATACCTTCGACCTTGAGCAGTCTCTCGGCCGCCTCGATCAAAGGGTCCACGAATCTCTGTTCTACTGCGGCACCTACTGCGGCCGGTACCAAATCCTTGTTGCCCTCGAACAGAAAGTAGGCAAAATTTGCCACCTGCAGAAGGAAAAGTCCGTTCTGTGCCCAGTAGTCTTGGAGCTGCTCTTCAGGCTCGGACTTGAGTGATATGCTGTCGGGAAAGATGTCGTATTGTAGCCGGTCAATGATGTCGGATGACGAGAAGACATTGGACGACGACGACTTTTTCGCTTCGATAAGCTCTTCCTTTAGCCACGTGACAGCACACGCTTTGAGCGACGCGAAGCCGCAATTCTCGAGTAAATCCTCCAGAATCTCCAGCCGACCTTGGTCATCTGGATCCGAGTGCAGTATCGTGCCAGCAAAATTCGTCGCCGCATTCCGGACTTGAATATCTGGGTGGAACACGGCAATGAGAGTCAAGTGGTGGTGGTATGCCATGATATTTGGCTCGGCTCCTTTCGCTATCAGGTCTTTTTGGTACAGCGCCAAGCTGATGGCCAACAGCGCGTCCGCTATTCCCGGGTTGCTGTCGATCTCACTCTGCGGCGCGGCGCCGAGGAACCGTTCCAACAACGTGTGCTGGTCGGGAAAGATGTGCATTTCGGGCTGAGGACTGTCTGCCTCGAAGACTTCGGCAGAAAATAGCCAGTAGGCCATGAGACACACGGCACCACCAGGTGACAGGCGAATGTCTTGGAGGGTGCTAAAGTCGGTGTATACTGCCATGGGGTCGAATCCCGTAGCGCTTTCATACAAGCTCTTTACAAATGATGCTGATGCGTCTCGAAGGCCCAGATCGCGAGATAATGCCTGTGTCCGTTAGCGATGGCAGCAGCGGGCAGAGGCACGTGAGTACTTACAACGAGCTGTCCAACTACTGCGTCCCTCTCGTGAAGTTCTCCCTCTTCACTGTAGGACTGTATGGTTGTTTTGCGTCCAGGAATCTTCTTCTCTGGGTGATAATGCTCCAGCAGTCTAGCGGACCACTGCATCCCGTGCTCGTTGACGTATCTCTGCAGAATACAGGTAACGAACGATTGTAGCAGCTTGTTTTGCATTCTCTCTTCGGTGGGATCCTCCTGCTCGGCCTCGGGATCTGGTGCATTCTTGGAAGCGTCACCGTCCTGGTCCGGGTTGGCCACGTTGACACTTGACTTTCTGGTGGGTAGAGGAGGTCTCTTGCGGCCGGAAAGAGACCGGACCAGATTTATGACGGAAGCCGTCATCTCAGGGTTGGGCTGGTAGGCCTCGTAGACCTTGACCAAGGAAGATCCGAGGAATCTCGACGGATATTTCGTCTTGATGCGCCGGTGCAGGATAGCCAGCATTCCGAGCAGGGTGACAAACTTGCCAGTCACGTTTGTCGGTGGCGGCGGGACGTCGGCGTCGGCAAGTAGCGCAGCTTCATCGACAGATGACTCGCTCAAGCCTTCCAGAGCTTCCATGACCTTGATGATAACCTCCCGGGGGTTGCCCAGGCGGGCCACCGTTTCCAAGCAAGCTTCGGATCCATCGATATCCAGCAGCAGCTGAACGAGGTCCCATCCAATATCCTGTGCGAGCTTCACATTCGAACCAAGCACCTCGTTGAGGGTGGGCAGAACGTCGGGTGAAGTGACATGATACTGCAGAATGGTGAGATAGGTGAAGGGCTCCTCCTTGGCACCCTCCTTGATGGCGTTTATGGATTCAGATAGCTCCGGCATGGCTGCAGTCGTCAAGGCAGTCTGCAGGGAAATAAATGGTAACGAGAGACAGGTCTGCCGTCTAGTGTCAGATATATCTGGAGAAGAGAAAAGCAGGTGATCCGGATGCCCGTCACTTGTACCAGCCTCAACTGTGGGTTGAGTCGGAAAGTCACAATGTTAAGTGACGTTACTGAGGGGCATACTACCTTAAGGCAGGCAGAGGAGTGACAGCTGCGCCTCTACCCCACTTGTACCAGCCTGTCTCGTTAATACCTTACGCTGCGATGGATTTATGCGTACAACAGCAGCTTCTGTTTTTTTTACACGTGCTTTTTGAATGCCTTTGTAAAATCGTCAGCTTGAGCACAAAATATTGCTGCCCTGGGCTCGACGAGACTAATGTACAGAACAGAGCTGATGGCCTGAGGTACGTACAGCCTCATGTAGATGCATGCACCAAACGATCATTTCCTCTTTCGCAACGAGACCATCGTCTGGGGTATAGCGATGCACGGATCATGTGTGGATCAATCCAGAATAGCAAGGAACAGCTAAAGAATATTCTCCTTGTTTCAGATATCTTCCGTGGCTTGGAAATGTGGCTCGGTAGGAAGAATACCTTATTTGTACTCACACTGACATGAAGAAGACGTCTGCAATGGTGTGTAAGTCCGAAACTCACACGATGCCAAACTCAAAGTAGATTGATATTTCATCTTGGGGTATACCTATTCCTCCACGAATAACGAAATGAGCCATGTTGATTTTAGAGATTAAATCTTGTCCTTTGCTTCTCCATCTTGGCCTTCCACTGCCACTGCAGCGCATCATCACCCTCACTGCCTGCACGCCCAATGCCTTTGTCGATGCGCCGCAATTTGAGAGTCTGGTTGTTCAAGTCAGTGATCGTTGAGCCATCAAGACTGTCTGTGTAAAATACTTACGAAACGAGGACCGAGCTCTTGTATCGGGGCTCTGATATCCTTGACTCCCTTCATTTCCTTGCCATCAGCACCAACAACACTCTTCTCCGTCGCCTTCTTCTCTCTGAAGATGTATCTGTGTCTACGGACGAAGATGTAATCGCGTTGGTTGTGGAAGGTCACAACTTGTCGGCCTTGGATCTCAGGGCTGGGCGGGAACAGAGTCTTGAAAAGAGTGGCCGTTAGAAAACCCAAAGGCGTGTTGAAGTTGTTCAACAGAAGCTCCGGGTAATGGTTTGTCGCGTTACCGTGGCCAGGAAGCTTTTTGCTGTACATAAACTCTTGTCAGCGTCTCGTATCTCTCAAGTAGAGTTGACACTACCCATTTTGCTCTGCTGTCGTGTGGATCCTGGTGATGGACACACTTCTCCACCGCCAAGTCAATTCGCGGAATAACAGTTTTGTACTTACACATCAATCCAGTTGCTGATACTGAAATGGAACGTCGGTCCTGATGGCAGGTGCACAATGTCCATTCCGTGTATCCTCTTGAGATCCTCCCGGGCGATGACAACGGTGGTATATCCTCGGTTGGCGGCGAACTTGCTGATCTCTCGCACGCTGTACTTGTGTCCGTATTTGTGAGAGGAGCGTGGCACGTAGGATGAGTTGGGGAAGAGACCACACAGCTTCTGGGCTTCCTCGTGTATAGTCGCGTTGAGCGAGGTGGTGACAAGCACCTTGGGCTCAGCAGGCGATTCGAAGAGGGTGGGAAATCGGTCAATGAGCGTCTGCGGCGTGAGTTCGAGATTGGTGGAAGTCGTCGAGATGGCCGGACTGCTTTCCCTAATGGCTTTTCTTGCCCGGGCTTGCGCGGCAGCCTCGCTGTCCTCCTCGTCTTCATCTTCGTCATCCGAGCCCAGCATACTGTCGACATCATCGTCGTGCGACTCTTCGTCACTCTTGTTGGCTTCCATGGCTGCCAGTTCCTCAGCCTCCTCCTGTTGCTGCTTCCGCTTCTTGAGCAGCTGCTCCATGTTCACGCTCGCGTATAGTCCATCGTCATCGACGTCGTCCCACACTCGTTTCCGGTCGATCGTCAAGGGCTTGTTCTTTTCGAGACGCTCTCTCCTCAGCTCGGGGTCCTGGGCCTCTTCCTTCTTCCTCCTGAAGCGGTCTGCTCTCTTTTCCTTCTCGTTTTCCTGCTTCTGCTTGACATAGAGAGACTTGCGATGAAGCTTGTTTCCCGTCTTCTTGGAAAGACTGACGTTGGACTTGCTCGGCGCCATTGTCGCAATGGATCGCTGGGGTGCTTAGATGATTTGCAGCACAATAGAGAGTTGATATTTCGTGGAAACAGCCACGTCTTGAGAAACTATGCCTCTGGTGACTCTGACAGCATGCGACTACTGCCTTGTGTAAGGTGGTCTCGAAGTTTGCGATTCGAAGACTCCAGAATCGGGTGTTGCAGAGAAATGGGCGATCTGAGCCTTTCCTGCTCCGACAAGAAAAAAAAAAGTTATTGCAAGCTCGCTAGCATTTAGCTGCAGGGGTCCCCTGCTCCTTATCGATTAGCACAGGAACCAAGAACATGTCACTGTATGGCGGGGTTATCGCCAAAAAAACGCCCAGGTGAGGTCTTTGGAGGGGTCAAGTTTGTTGGTTAGAGGGGAATCTTCGGCGCAACGAGCTTCCGCTCCAGGTGCGCGACCAAGCCCAATCGACTCAATTTGCAGGCGGCCCGGGTCGAACCAGGAAGAAAAAAACAGAGTCATCGGTACCTTTTCGAGCCAGATCTCGGAACCACACACCAGCTGCACCCATCCCAATTCTCGGGGTTTACATACTGGATTGTGGAGTACATATGATTTGCTAGTGACTCACTCACATTGTCTAATCGCATACTTGAAGCTTGGTTGAATGAGGGGCCCTCACTTTTTTGCGAAACCATTCACAAATGGTATAATCAACAATTATTGCTACCGGCGTATACTCCCAGTGACACCCACCCCAACGTCACTGCCGCTGAGCAGAAGCTTCCAATCCTCTGCACCCACCCACCGTTACATTCCCCTACAGAAGAGAAAGCCTCTGCCGATCGCAGGAGCAGTCACAGGCAAAATGGCTTCGACAGCAACGACCCTCAAGGGTCAGCCCCTCGACCGTCCCGCACTGGACTCGATGCTCCGACGCCGCATGTTTTACACGCCCGCCTTCGAGATCTACGGTGGTGTCGCTGGTCTCTACGACTACGGCCCGCCTGGCTGCGGTCTGCAGGCCAACATTATCGACCAATGGCGCAAGCACTTCATCCTCGAGGAGGATATGCTCGAGGTCGACTGCAGTGTCTTGACTCCTGGCGAGGTTCTCAAGACCAGTGGCCACGTTGACAAGTTTGCCGACTGGATGTGCAAGGACCCCAAGAACGGCGAGATCCTGCGAGCTGATCACTTCGTCGAGGAGGTGCTGGAGACGCGCCTGAAGGGCGACAAGGAGGCCCGTGGCCAGAAGATCGAGGAGAAGGAGGAAGACCCCAAGAAGAAGAAGAGAAAGAACAAGGGCGCCGTAGAGGCCCTCAAGCTCGATGACGCTGTCGTGCAGGAGTACGAGGAGATCCTGGCCAAGATTGACAACTACAATGGCGAGGAGCTCGGTGAGCTGATCAAGAAGTACGATCTCCGAAATGCTGCTACTCTTGTTCAGCCCTCGCCTCCTGTCGCCTTCAACCTCATGTTCCAGACCGCCATTGGCCCAAGCAGCAACACGCCCGGTTACCTGCGACCTGAGACTGCCCAGGGACAATTCCTGAACTTTGCCAAGCTCTTGGAGTACAACCAGCAGCAGATGCCTTTCGCCTCTGCGTCTATTGGTCGATCTTACAGAAACGAGATCTCCCCCAGAGCCGGTCTTTTGCGTGTGCGAGAGTTCCTGATGGCTGAGATTGAGCACTTTGTCGATCCCCAGGGTGGCAAGAAGCACGTTCGATTCAACGACGTCAAGGACGTTGAGCTGGTCCTGCTCAACCGGGAGACTCAGCTGTCCGGCAAGACTGATGTGAAGAAGGTTACCATCGGCGAGGCTGTTGCCAACGGCACTGTCGACAATGAGACTCTTGGTTACTTCCTTGCCCGTATCCACCTCTTCCTGAAGAAGATTGGTGTCGACCAGACCAAGATCCGGTTCCGCCAGCACATGGCCAACGAGATGGCTCACTACGCTGCTGACTGCTGGGACGCTGAGCTGCTGACTTCTTATGGCTGGATCGAGTGCGTCGGTTGTGCTGACCGTTCCGCCTACGATCTGAGCGTGCACGCAAAGAAGACTGGCGCTCCCCTTCTCGTGCGTGAGCGTCTGCCTGAGCCTATCACAATCGAGGAGTACCAGGTTGAGGTGGAAAAGAAGAAGTTCGGCCCTCACTTCAAGAAGGACGGCAGGGTTGTGGAGGCTGCGTTGATGGCTACTTCGCAGGAGAAGAGAGAAGAGCTCTCCAAGACTCTGGAGACGTCCGACTCCATCACCATTGAGGTTCCCGGCGTTGCCGATGGCAAGGCTGTTGTGCCCAAGGAGTTGGTCACCATCGCAAAGCGAAAGAGGGTTGAAAACACAAGAGAGTTCACTCCCAACGTCATTGAGCCGTCTTTCGGTATCGGCCGTATCCTGTACAGTCTCATGGAGCACTGCTACTGGACACGTGGCAGCGAGGGCGGTGATGAGGCCCGTGGTGTAAGTGCCAAATATATGAAGATGCTGAATTCATTTCTAACGTCTACTCTAGGTCCTGTCTTTCCCCCCTACAGTGGCGCCCACCAAGGTCTTGATCGTGCCTCTCTCGAACAACGATCAGTTCAGACCTTTCTGCGCGAAGCTGTCTCAGCGACTTCGCAAGCTGGGTATTTCCAGCCGCATTGATGACTCCTCGGCGACAATCGGCAAGCGCTACAGTCGTAACGACGAGCTCGGTACGCCACTCGGCATCACCATTGACTTCCAGACTGTCAAGGACGCGTCCATCACGCTCAGAGATCGTGACTCGACCAAGCAGGTCCGTGCCGATGAGGACAAGATTGTCGAGGCCATTCGAAGCATGGTGGACGGCTCCAAGACCTGGGAAGATATCCAGAAAGAGCTGCCTCTATTCGAGGGCCAGGAAGTCGAAGTGGCCGTCCGATAAATGTTTTTCTACAACAGAGAGTAGTAATTCAACCACAGCATTCGGAGCAAACATATAATTGCCTTTTCATGGCTTAACCTTCTGCATAGACGGTCGAAATGGGCGACTTGTTGCTAGGTACTGTTGGTTCTCACAAGAGGAATGCCTGATTGACGGCTAGAGCGCAGCTTTGTCGAGTGCTTCATGAGTTCTAGAAGGACATTACAAATTATCCTCCGAGTCTTACAGTAGATACGAACCCTGGCCATTGCTTGGCAGGGCAGGCCATCTCAGGTTCTCCGTTACAATGAATTCAAGTTTCGCAATTGATGACAAAACCCCTGTGCCGATTTCTCTAGCGATATGATTCCCTCGTATCACCTATACTATATGCCAAGTTTTTGGTCCACCAGTTGGTACGTAATGCCATTGCCACTTGCGACCCTTGCTGCAGCCATCGTAGAGTTTGTTTGACCATGCCAAAGCAGGTACCCGTTTGGAAAGACTCGAGTTACTAGCACCAGACGTGTGCCAGGCATTAGACAGCAGCGCAAGCGAGAGAGGTCTCTTGCAAAACGCGAGAACAGACACTTCAACGTCGTTTCCGATGTGCGGATCATGTCACAGGACCCCTGTCGACGCCTACCACGCCGAGGCCAATTTGAGGGGAACGAACCGGCCGCCTGGGCCGCTCCGTCGCTGACGGACGAGCATTGTCGAAACAGAAAGCTCTTGACTTTTTTTCTTTCTTGAACGCACAGGACATGCGACGTGATCGAGTTGGCGGCCTGCCTCTCTGTCATGCATGTTGTACATACGTCAGTGTCTCCTTCGAGACGGTTCGTGGTACCTGAATGGCGATCTCCCGCGGGCGCTCGAAAAGTAAAATAACGAGCCTCCACTGCAGAGAGTTTTTGGCGTGGACTACGCAGGGGTGGGAACCCATCCTACTAAAGGTAATCTGCTGCTGAAGACTGGTCTTTGCTGGTTGACTGCTGGTTTACAAACTTTTTGGGCACCGCTGGCAATACCGTTTCCCATAGCGCCATGGAGATCAACAAGGCCTCCTATATACTCGACCTACGAAGAGTTAGGTGAGTAGTTCATCCTTTTCTCTTCTTGCCGATTCCCTGTACGTTTGACAGGCAAGACTATGCAGTTTGTGTCTGCAGTGGCAAATTGGCTGTTGCAGATCCAGTAGAAGTAAAAGTGATAAAAGAGTCCCCCTTTCGAGAGAAAAGGGTAAGAAAAGCCATGTAGGCGCGAGATGTCGTCCAGCATCCGTTAAAGGGAGCCGCCCAAATGGCCTGACTTTCTGACCCATGCGACTCTTATGGAACAATGGGGTCCTGGAGATCTTTCGCGGCCCCCTGGCAGATGCTGGCGCTTTCAGCTGTGACTGGTAGCAGCAAACAGCATCCTCCGTCAGGTATACAACGGTCTAGCCATAAATGGAGGCAAGATGTCAATTCAGGGACAACCGAAGACGGGCTTGCAGTGAGCAGTCAGACGGTCGAACCGCTTGTTGCACCAAGCTATTCCGATCGCCCTCTGTGCAGACAAATTGGGTGACGAATAGAAAGTTGCCATTGTCAGATGAAGATTCAGTTCGATAGATAGTCCGGACCATAAATTGGGGATCGCAAGGCAATATACTCCGTACTTCTAATTACTGGGCCAGCAAGATGGATATTGTATTTGTTGACAAATTTGGAGTTTGTCATATTATTTAATCGTGGTCAAAACATCTGATACATACCCAGAGACACAATACACAATAGTCTGTTGTTGTGTCGGCGTTTGGGAGAGGATTCTGCCTCAGAAACCCAATTCCATTCGCAAGAAACGGTTCTCCCGCCGTCGATCCGCCTAGGGCCCCCCTTTCATAATCGCTTGGCGGGGTTCGAGGCGGCACGCCAGCACTGTTCGCGGCGGCTCTAAACCCCACTTGGACGTCTACCGTCCAACAACATTTGCTGCAGACTTGCATACCAACCTGCTTGTAGATACCTACACTCAGGAGAACGAACAAACACCTGGGGTCCGTTGCGCCAAAGTCTGTGTGGTGAACAGGCGGTTGCTGCTAGGTTAGCCGGTGTCTTGAATCCGTTATTATACGTACATGCTCGTTCTTTGTGCACGGGATTCACTCATCCTGTCTGTTTTACTCATAGGGTTTTGGTCCCTTTCCGGTGAGCGATCGAGCGCATGAAATTGAATTGAACCCCTCACAGTGGCCCCCCTCCGACGGTACCTGTTCCGGGCCGTCGCCTTGCCTTGCCTGCCTCCATGCTTGTTGACCTACCTACCTGCCTGACCTCCGCCGTCTCCTGCTTGCTGCACGTCTCCCCTGCACACTGCAAACCACCACTCGTCGCTTCTGCACCTCTGTGCTCCTTTTCGCGCTTGGCAGAAGCAGGCGCCGCTGTAAGTCTCCGAACAAGTTCGACGATTGGCATTTCGAAAGAGAAGAAGAAGAAGAAGCAGTTGGGACACTAATTCCAGTCGGCGCATTTTTAGTGACGTCCAATATTACCTGTTCTAGCGCTGAACTCTCCTTGGACAGCGTTCTGTCTTTGCCCGAGCGCCTTCGACCTGTCGAAAGTGAAACAAGTCCTGAACTGTCTCTGGACGTCGACTCGAGTCTGGTCCTATGCGCTTCAGCTGAAAGAAGATACCCGAGCCCTGAACTTGTCACACGCAACGCATATACACGTGCAGTAAGTGTGTAGGCACTTGTGTGTGAGAGAGAGCGAGAGAGAGAGTAAGTGAAAGGAGTCGAGTCCCCCGCTACAAATGGCAGAGGAGCAGAAGAGGTACGTTTTTGATTCTTCTATTCTGTCCAATGTTTTGAGATTATTTTATCCTTTTTTTTTCTCTTGTCCAAAGCACCACCTACCTACCGATCGACGGGCGTCCCGTCTGCTACCACCCCCATTCCATCAATGGTTCTGTTCTGTTCTGGGGTCGCAACAAGGAACGAACCCATCAATGAACCAAATTATTATTCCCACCGAGCAAACGGACTACTGCACCAAAGCGTAGCCCTTGGCGGTCAATCCCTCCCTCTGGTCGACCACTCTGCGCGCCCAAGAGCCGGCGGCTACCTGCCCTCGCGCATTAGGTATAGGCCCAGAGTCACAGCCGAACACAGAACCCAGCCCAGGACTCAGGAGCTCAAACCAGACCAAAGGAGCCCCCCCTTAGGCCTCGAAAGTGGCGGCGGGGCAATACCGTAGAGTTTCCCTGAGCCTGTCCATCCTATTACCCACCTCCTGCCTTCCTATTGCAGGCGCCCACTCGAGAGTGTCGACCCTTTTGCAATCAGTGCCCGCTTCGAGCCCTGGACACTGGACGAGAGCGCGACGACTCTTTGATGTTTCATGACCGAACTCTGAGAATTGACCATTTGCTGCCTCTGCGCTGCCAGATCTCCATCATAACTAACCATGGCGAACAATGGCAGTGCTTACAACGCTGGTCAGTTTATGAACCCTGGCCCGGCACCTCGTCCGCCCACCGACCGCCCGCGCCTGAATATCACCCCCAACACCAACTTGCCCGGCAGCATGGCGAACATGACCATATCGCCAGTTCCTCGCACAGCTACCTCGACATACACGGGCTCAACCATCTCGTTACCTTTGGCGCGCGAGCGCTCGAACAATGACGGTATGGGCGGTGTCGCTGTCATCAAGGAGGGGTGGGCCCAAGTTAAGGAGAGCCGCAACTTTATACAGCCCTGGAAGCAGAAGTTCCTCATCCTGCGCAAGGAAGCGCTCGACTTCCACAAGACCGAAGGCGGCAAGGTTTCGTATACCCTCTACTTGAAGGATGTCGTCGGCGTCGGCAGAGTCGAGGCCGCCGGCACCATTTTCGAGATCAAGAGACAGCAGGGCGGCCAGTCGAATAGCCCCGGCGACGACGATAGTGGCATACGGACCTTGCAGATCAGAACTAAGAGCGATGATGATCTGTACGACTGGATCGATATGTTATATGGTCGTTGCCCTACCATGGGCGGCGTGAGCAACCCGACCAACTTCTCACACGCGGTGCACGTCGGTTTCGATCCGTCTACTGGACAGTTCGTCGGCCTGCCCCCTGAGTGGTCCAAGTTGCTGAACTCCTCTGCTATCACCAAGGAGGACTACGAGCGCAACCCCCAAGCCGTCTTTGAGGTCCTGGACTTCTACTCCGATCTTACTAAGAGAGCAGAGAACCCCCAGCAATACCCCAGCCCGACGCCAACTCCCCCGGCCGCCGCCCAGGGCAACAAGCAACTCGGCTATGGTGTAGGAACATCGGTGGCGCCGCCTCGGCCGGCCCCTCCGACTCCCGCACAGCGCCAGAACAGCTACAGTCCCAATCAGCCCAACCAGGCCATGTCCAATGCAAGCCGCCCTGGCACCGGCGAGACCTCCCAGCAGAGGCAGCAGATGCAGCAGATGGCCTCCAACTATGTGTCGCCCGACGCCCAGCGCGAGCAGCAGAGGCAGAAGCAGCTCGAGCAGCAACGGCAGCGGGAGATGGAGGACCAGCGCAGGGAGTTGGAGGAGTACAATGCTTCTCTTCCCAAGACCAAGGTCCCCATGGCGCAGCAGGAGATTGGCGGCGGAGGCTACGGCGGTTCGCAAGACCGTTACAACCCGACCCGCGCTGCGCCCCCGGCCCCGAGCTCTGCATCTCAGCAAGCAGCCCGGCTGCAAGCCCAAAGACCGGCTCCTCCCGCCCCCGGAGGCGCTCAGCGACCTCCCCTGGCGACGCAGCAGAGTTCCTCTTCTGTTCAGCAGCGCCAGGCTCCCCCGAGACCCCAGAACCCCAATGCTCAGCAGTACCCCAACGGTGCCAACGGCTCGTCGCAACCGCGCACGAACGGCCAGACGCAGGCTCAGAGCCAAGCTTCCAAGCTGCCCGCGCCCGTCAAGCCTCTCAATGTGCCCGGCAAGCCTCAGCCTCAACAGAACGACGGTGTCAAGGCGGCCGAGGCAGCATTGACCGCCAAGCCCACGGCGGCAGAGCGCAAGCAGGACGTCCGCATGTCTACCATGTCCGAAAAGGAGGTCATGGCAAAGCTTATCGAGGCCGTCTCCAAGGACGATCCGAACCTGTCTTACTCCAAGCAGAAGAAGATTGGTCAGGGTGCTTCCGGTTCCGTCTACGTCGCAAAGGTCAAGGAGACCGCTGTGTCGGCAGTCGCACGTGAAGTGCTGCGCAACCAAGGACCTCGGGCGCAGGTTGCCATCAAACAGATGGACCTGGCCCACCAACCCCGCAAGGAGCTGATTGTGAACGAGATCATGGTCATGAAGGACAGCAAGCACCGCAACATTGTCAACTTCTTGGATGCATTCCTGCGAAACAACAATGCCGAGCTTTGGGTCGTCATGGAGTACATGGAGGGTGGTGCCTTGACTGATGTTATTGACAACAACCCCGTCATTACGGAGGAGCAGATTTCCACCATCTGTCTCGAGGTGAGCAAAGTGAGATTCGACGAAAAGAGAACACTGCTAACACATGCAAGACTTGCCGCGGTCTTCAACATCTTCACTCTCAACAGATTATCCACCGTGATATCAAGAGTGACAACGTCTTGTTGGACGCTCGTGGCAGCGTCAAGATTAGTAAGTCCATGACAAGACTTGATGCGTCGAGATTGACCATGCTAACACACAACTAGCTGATTTCGGTTTCTGCGCCAAGCTCACCGAGACCAAGTCCAAGCGTGCGACCATGGTCGGCACACCCTACTGGATGGCTCCCGAGGTCGTCAAGCAGAAGGAGTACGGCCCCAAGGTCGATATCTGGTCCCTGGGTATCATGGCCATCGAAATGATCGAGTCGGAGCCCCCGTACTTGAACGAAGAGCCCCTCAAGGCCTTGTACCTCATTGCCACCAACGGAACACCGCGACTTAAGAAGCCGGAGAAGCTGAGCAAGGAGCTCAAGGCTTTCCTCTCAGTTTGTCTGTGTGTAGACGTCAAGAGCCGTGCGTCGTCGGATGAGCTTCTGCAGCATGACTTCCTCAAGCACGGCTGCCCCATCCCCAGCCTGTCGGAGCTGCTGGCATTCCGCAGAAGCGCCAAATAGATTTCGGAACATCCTGACCACGACGTCGTCTTTTGAGTTTACCGGCGGAATAGCATGTCACTGGTCCTGACGGGTTAGATTTACTGCTAGGATTACCGAAGGAATCCTGGAATGTCTACACGAGGAAAGAAAATGTCGGAAATAGCATGGCATAAGACCGATTTGACATGAAATCTGCAAACACCAGGTGGCAAGCAGATTGGAGCATATAGAGCGAGAAGAGACGTGCTGTTGACTTGCCCATTTTGAGGATGGGGGCTTTGGAATCACACGAGAGGAGCGAGGCGAGGAGTCAAAAGCTCCAGGGCATACCGGGCAGAATAAGCCAGCTGTCTGCCTTGCGAGCGCGTTATAAGGGTGACGACTTTCTGGCAAGGATTGATGGGATGCATGATCTGAATCACTACATGCGCGTTGGTTTTCAGTTGTTTTGGCCGGTTGATACCATACTGCACCGGGTACTGAAGGTACTTTATTATAGAACTGCAAATGGAAATCATTAATACTGATCATGGGTCGCGCCCAAGTAAATACTCTATACCGTATGTAAAGTTGACCGTCTGCGGCTGTCTATAGCGCAATGGCATGAATGGAATACAGGTAAGGGCATTCCCTATGGGATTATGTGCAGCTGTCAAAAGAGCCTCCATTATATACCTACGAAGCGGGAATGTCAAGCGGCAAACGGTGCTTCATGCAGGAAGAAACAAGCTTAAAATTCGGCGATAATTGTAAAGGCACACATGACAATTGCCGAGAGATCATTTGGGGCGGATCACCCGGACGGTTTTACCGCCGGGCATATACAGTGGAGATAGCACTGCTACGTACCGGTAAAGGGTACCTAGCACTAAACGGCCTGTGGGCACCCGCAAGGGGACGCAGTATCTCCCAGCGAGTCACGACGTCCCTTATCTCGCTGATGACATGCACGAATGACCTCTTCCAGACACCACGGCCAACCACTTGCCACGAGGAAACCCGACGACATCGCGCAACCACCACGAAGGCGCCGTCTCGAGCGATACCGATAGGACCAACTTGTCGTTGCCTCAACAAAGCTATGCTTCGATAAGCCTGTTCTGGAACTGGTCATTCAGAGAGAGTGGCCCGGTTTCGGTCCCGCGCATCGTCGACAACCGACCTCAATATCTAGGACTTAGCCTACATTTATGAATATTGGTGTACACTCTTTGCACATTCGCGACAGAGTTCAGGCAGCGGGCATATCACGGATGTAGCTACTGCCCATCATTGTCAAGAGTCGCCACACTATACCAAACACGAGGTGCCCTTTGTCTTTGAGAGCCGAGCAAGATGGATAGGATACGGTCCTTCTTCCAGAAGAGGGAGCCCGAGCAGGAGTATGCGCCATTGACCGAGGATTCGCAGTTCTTGGAGAACACAAGATCGAATGAACAGGATCATGGCGTTCCATTCTCGTGGATGGAGTACGGCATCTTTGCGCTGCTGGGAGTTGCCATGCTCTGGGCTTGGTATGTCTACGAACAAGCCTTCTCTTGGAGCCCGGCTTCCAACCTGCTAACAATCCTGCGCCTCTAGGAATATGTTCCTCGCCGCCGCGCCGTACTTTCAGGGACGTTTCCAGACGGACGACTGGGTGCTGCAAAACTTCCAGTCGGCCATCATATCCGTGTCCACGGTCACCAACTTGAGCGCCATGGCTATTCTCACCAATATTCAGTATACTGCGTCGTATCCCTTCCGGATCAATCTGGCGCTATATATAAACATTGCCGTGTTTGCTCTCCTCACCATTTCGACGAGTGCATTTCTGGACGCTAGTCCGGGCCAGTATCTCGTCTTTGTGCTGCTCATGGTAGCTGGTACGGCTTGGGCTGCCGGTCTCATCCAAAACGGAGCATTTGCTTTTGCTGCCAGCTTTGGCAGACCCGAGTATATGCAGGCCATCATGGCCGGGCAGGGTGTTGCGGGCGTGCTGCCACCACTGACCCAGATTATCTCGGTCCTGGTCGCGCCTCCCAAAGAGTCGACAACGGATGCCACCGAGGGCGGTGCTGACCATGGAGCCAGCAATGCCGCCTTCATCTACTTTCTGACGGCCGTTCTGGTCTCGCTCGTTGCGATTCTCGGCTTCATCCCGCTCGTACGCCGCCATAACCGCATTGTCGAGTCCCGCATGGTGGAGAACATGGCCGCCTCCTTCAACTCGATCGAGGAGGCCGAGCGGGCCGCCCGCAAGGTGGTGAGCATCACTACGCTCTTTCGCAAGCTGCACTGGCTGGCGGCTGCCGTCTTCATGTGTTTTGCCATTGCCATGTTCTTCCCGGTCCTCACGCCCAAGGTCCTCTCGGTCACGCCGCCCGAGTCGGCGGGTCTGCTGCTCAAGCCCTCGGCCTTTATCCCGCTCGGCTTCTTCTTCTGGAACCTGGGAGACCTGGGCGGGAGGTCGAGCGCCCTGATCTTTCCCTGCCGGGACAGGCCGGTCGTGCTGTTCGGCGTGAGCATCCTGCGGGTGCTGTTCCTGCCCCTGTACGCGCTCTGCAACATCCACGGCCGCGGCGCCGTCATCGACTCGGACGTCTTCTACCTGCTGCTGGTCCAGTTCCCCTACGGCCTGACCAACGGCTGGCTGGCGTCCAACTGCATGATGGCCGCCGGGGAGTGGGTCGACGAGGGCGAGCGGGAGGCCTCGGGCGGGTTCATGGGGCTCTGCCTCGTGGCGGGGCTGACGTTTGGAAGTTTGTTGAGCTTCACGGCGGCGGGTATCTAAGAGGGAATGGCATTTGCATGGTTCTGGTTGATAGCATATTTCGGGATCGCATAGGATGTAAGTGTGCATTTTGGGAGTGGCGTTTTGGGAGTTTGGGAATGCTAGAGGCTTGATCATATGATCGTATATTCAAGTCGTGACTTATTAGCATTGATAGAATGAGATTTTGTTTGCATGTATTTGTTGTGGCTACTAGTCATGTATGTCGGTGGCTTGGTAACAAATGAGACTGTTTTCTGAGCCGGTGCTGGTCGATATGTCCAAATGAAACAAAATACAATCCACTCAACCCTACTTCAGTCCTTAGGGTGGCTTAATGGTAAAAGTGTCTTGGCTACCAGGCTGAATAGGTAATCAAAACGGTCTGAACGTATTCTGTATCCCTTTCGTGAGGATTATAATTGCAGTGAAATTTGTCTGGTTGGTTCGTCCGCATATACTTCAGTGGAGCCGTGTTTCCTGGCCCGGGGCGGGAAGTGATTCGTCCAGTCATGATGGACGTCAGTTCCCTTGTGAGGGTTAAAAATGCAGTGAAAAAACTGGACGAGTGGGAGCACGTCGATGAGCTTGCGAAGTGTTCAATAGCGGGGGCGGGGCACGGGTATTACTCGAGAAGTTCCATGACCACCCTCCATGCAAGACGGGAAAAGGTAGGTAATCGGTGCAGGAGTGATGGCAGTGCCGTCCTCATGCCATCTACTATGCAGGATGATCGTGGTAGATTTAAACAGGGTGATCATAGGACATTTAGCACCGTTGTGTATTTTGAAGCAGGGAAAAAGATGATATGATATCTCTTGAACTCTTCTGGTACAGACACGAGTGCTACCAATTACTAAACATGTGGCCGCAATTGAGCGCTCATGAAATTCCCATGGTTGGGTTGGTTGGCCTGTACGGGCTGATCATATGCGTGTTGCCGTATCCTTCTTGAGGAAACAAGAAGGGATGTTTGTGATTTTCCGGTGCTGCTCATGATGAGCCATGGAAAGGATATTACACATAGGTAGTTGCGGATGGTCTCGTCTCGAAGTTCGTACTGCTGATCTGATTCGTATAAAAAGAAATCATGCCAATGTCCAGTATTGCACCAGGCAAAGAGAGCAAAGAATGACTTGATGAATGGAGTTGAATAATTTAGTAATATATATACAGCGTTGCACTCCTTCGCCACAAGTACGAAACCTGGCTACGCGCCAGGCCGTGCTACAAAGTTTCTTGATTGAGAATTTAATTATCAACGATCGTGTATCGACTTGTCCGCTAAGTTCTGCGGGTTCCTTGAATAGTTCTGTGCTCACACCTCGATCCAATTCGTATCCAGATACTTGATGTGTAGATGATGCCATGATAACAACAACCTCGAGCTCGAATTCTCATCCGAGTTCGCAACGGTATCGTGGCTTTATTCCCTCCGGAGAGGCTAAAATTGCAGTGCAATATGGATACTACATGATGTTCGGTGATCACTTACGAACAGGGGTGCACCATTGCTGGTGGGCGTATCGTCGTACCCCAGAGTTGTCAAGGCTGTCTTTTTATTGCCCTTGGAAGTGTTAAAATTGCAGTGAATAGGTATTTTTGCGGCCATCGTCCCTGTCTGATTTGTTGAAAATGGAACCTTAAATGCTCGCTTATATTGCATTTATAAGTGTCAAAACTGTGGTGCAATACTTTAGGTTAGCCTTATGTGAGATGCCCATTTGTGCCTTTGTACAGATACCGCGCCTCTCCGTAACTCTTTCGAGCAGACTAGAACTACAGTGAATATATGTACCATATATCTATTATTAATTTTAGACGGTTGTTTCTATATAGACGGTCAAAAGTGTATTACGGTCTGCTCTTTTAAGGGGCCATATGATTACATTACACGATGTGGCCTCTGATTTTTGTCTTTTGAAAGGTAGTGCTTGTTTGCAAGGACGCAGAGTCGTGTATTCATCAACAAAGCTTTGTCATCAAGCTGCTGTGTGTTGGTCCTGTCAGTATGATAGTCTTAGTATACTTTCTGTAAGAACTGATACAATGTAAACTTTTTGTACGTTTACGTCAAGCAGTGAAATTAGTACGAAGTACAGCCAGGCCAAACAACCTGTGCTCTGAAATGTCGAGACAAACCCCAACTTTATTCGTGAGACTTGAGTTATGACTAAGGGTTCTGGTATGGGTTGCATCCATGACCTGGGGATCCACGATCTTACAGGCACAAGTCGATCGTATCTCGCAAAACCAGTACCACAGCTACCAATCGGCCGGTAGGTTTCTGTTGGATCAATCGCCGGACCCGCAGACTGAATCTTATGGAGAGAGCCTCCGTCGCCGCTTGACATGGGTTTTATGGTGCGTCGATTACCTACCGGATGGCAGAGTCCGACAACAACGGCTGGTAGCCTCGAGATGCCGGCCAGTGACCAGGTATGCAGCGTACAGCTCCCGAAGTGTCCCACTCCATAGCCAAAAATAATATTCTTTGTTTCGGCTTTCATTGCAGTGCTGTGGAACGGAGGAGATCCAGACTTGATCCGGTGGGCAGTGCACTATGCACTATCTCCCCGGGGCCAGAGAATAGATCGATTACTATTGGCAATATTACAGTATTGAACGAAGTTTGCTGCACCGCACGGTCTTTGTACAACGGGTTCAACGGTCAATTGCGGGGGCGGTACTCAACAACCAATGTCAGGCAGTTTACAGATCCGGCGAGCTGGGAACGAGTCGGAACACAGCATCGAACCTCTGTGATGGCAAAGGCCCGTTGCATCCGTCAGAATCATGCCAGATGGAAAATGTGATGGTACCCTGACTCGGGCTGTGCTACTACCGAGCCTCTCAAGTGTCACATCGCTGCGGCCGCCGTTCAGCTCCTTGGTTGTAGTGCAGTCGTCCTGTCGTTTGGCTGCTGTGGTTGTGCTACTTGCTGTATTCACCGGGTTTGCGACACGCGCCCCAGAAAAAAAAAAGCAGAAGCCCGAACGGCGGCTGAGCGCACTAATAAGGGGGGGAAAAGTCAAGTACCATCATCTCTGTCATTGACCTCTGGCAATCGCATTTCGTTCGTTCTCTCATATCACCACGGACCGTTAATCACTGATATATCCTGCAATCGTTTCATACTCGACTACATATATACCCCGTCCGTCACGATCGCTTTGTTTTTACTCTCGTTGTCACTTCCTCTTATTCACTCCCCCATCAATCAATACCCCATTCGCTGGAGTGCTTGGAAGGTGCATTCGAATCAGCTGCGTCATTCACTTGACCAATTTTGATCTCTAACGTGGCTTAGTCCGTCACACGACACTCGTTGAGGCAACTACATCACGGTTTCGAAAAGCGGAGAAACCACTATTGATTCCTTGGGAGCATTGGAGGAAGTCTTGATTCCACTGGACACCTTGCTTTGTAGTTGGGTTCCTCACCAAAAGTCCGTATATCAGAACGGATATCTCTCCAGTCGTTCGTTTAGCCAACTGCGAGAAACAATATCACTTGTACCAAGGCAACATCTTGGCTGCTTGTTCCAAGGTCCTGGTATCTCATTCGGTGGAGTGGAATTTGTGGATTAGCGAAGGGGGCAACTGTGAGGAGCCATTCATCCCCAGCTGGTTGTTCAGCAAACGTCGAGTGTGCGAGGATCTCTAAACAAGTGGAGATTATGCCTTCAATCTCAGAGGTAGCAGGGGCGACGGATGGCGTGGGAATCAATCAGGTCTTGCAATCCGGACTGCGATCGCTGGCCACCGGGGCCGATCTCGAGCGACCGGATACGCTTCGCCAAGTAGTGGAGGACCTCATCAGGGACGCCAAATTCGTCTACGTCAACGAGGGTCGCGCAAATGCCGTCTTCCAGATCGTCCCGAGCCAAGGTGGTCACCAGCTGGACGGTTGGTTGCTGCGTGCGCCCAAGGAGGTCGAAGGGACGTCGCCGCACAGCTACGAGGAACTGCAGCGCTACAGGGAGCGGCTCGTGGGACCGCGGGTCGGGGCCCGGCACCTGGTGCCACAGCTCCTCGTCAGCGTTCCGGCCTCGGCCAACGGGATCCTCAACTCGGAGCGGGATCTGCACTCGCGCCGCCGGGAGCCCGACAGCTCGATAGCAGAGGGCTACGCCATGCTTATCCAGGACATGAACCCCCTGACGGAGCAGGGCGACCTCGGGCTCGAGTTCAAGCCAAAGTGGCTGGCGCAGTCTCCCATCGCGCCCTCGGACGCCAAGCGGTGCCGTACTTGTGCACGAGAGGCCTACCGAAACGGCGAGAAGCTGGCCGAGGGAAAGAAGACGAAGCCGCCCGTTTGCCCGCTGGGACTTGTAGACTCGGACCCGGCTGTGGTGCTCGAGACGATCCGGCTGCTCGCCCCCGACTGGTCCCCCGAGGAGCAAGATCGACTCCAGCAGGCCTTCTCTAGCTCGGGTATATTTCACAAGCTCAGGGATCTGCAGGTCCAAGGCGATCCGGGTGATGCCATGTTTACCAACCCGCAGGACGAGGACTTTGGACTTGCCATGACGCTGCGGGACTGTACTTGTTTCGTCCGCATGCCACAGTCGGCAGACGGTGAGATCGAGATCAAGCTGGCCGACGTGGACAGGAAGAACTGGGAGAGCAAGGCCGAGTATTGGCAGCACAGCCACACGAATTTGGTGGAAAACGGCTATTACCACGGAACAGAGTCTCCACGCATGGAGACGGCGTGTCTAATCGAGAGGCACGAATAGAAAGTTGTTTGCGGCACGTTGTACCTCTAGTCTTGTAAGCTATATTGACAGAATGCATTGCATGAGAAAGAAAGAGACGAGTAACGGGATACGAGAAGGACCATTAGTATGTAATGTTTGATTCACTTAATGCTGCAAACAAAATCGATCATATCCGTGAGGCTGTTGTGTAGATGGTAGATTTGATTTTGCCTCTAAATGACGTTGGTTTACCATTTGATACGACGACAAAACTGCCGCAATCCCGCCTGTCTTTTTTGGTAGAAGAGAATTGCAGCCGCCTTGAGATTGTCACATGCTGGTGAGTATCGATCTAGTATACCCAGACTTATTATGAACACTACTTTTCTATAATCTTTTGGTTTGCATCTACTACTGTTGAGTCGACCTATAGGAGACAGTATAGAAGCACCAGACCTGCACTGACGCGCATGATGAAAGACCATATGACGAGCTTGCTCAGAACTCCAGCTAAGCCCAAGACGGGCCAGCCTGGCTCGCCTGGGGAACATGAAGTTCGTCATTCGACCGCGCCGCAAACGCATGGCGAGACCATCACCCCACAACGGCGCTCATGGATGATGGAATGGCGATCACCCTAACAACTGTGCCAAAAAGCAGTGCGCAGGGCCGCTGGAGATGAAGAATTTATGCAACGATACCGGGTGCGAGGGGAGGTGCTGCTTCCAATGTTAGCTTGCATGATGGGAATGGGCATAATCCACGCTTGTGGTAGTTCGGCTCCGGGTCCCTAGCAACCCCGTATTGATCGATAGATTGAACATGGTCGGACAAAGCCGGGGTAAAAGAAGAAGAAAGAAGAAGTGAAGCTGGAAAGCCCGGGGCGGTCCCAAGCAGCTAAAGTCCGGAGTACGAATTACATACACTGTGTAATGGTATCTACAGAGTACTATCTTATGCACCTCGCCTGTTAGCTGCCATTGATAGGCAGCCCTGAGAAGGTGTGAATGAGGATGATCGCGTGACGACCTCGGAATCAATGAACGGAGGCGACCGGACGAACCACTTGAGAGGTCTTCCACTGGCTGACAGCATCATCTGGGGGACGGGTTATGCAGGCGGCCCAGCGGCCATGATCCCGTCGCCCTCTTGTCTCGGTGCCCTGGCGAGCCTGGGGGTCCTCTGGCCTTGGTGTCAGGTCATTGGGCCATCCACTCTGTTGATGTGCCGAGCTAGGCCGTTTCGAGACAACGCGTTTGTTTCCGGCTCTGCAGCGCTCGCGCCAGTGGCCCCAGTGGCAGGCATAGCAGGCATAGCAGTTGCTCTGGGCTCTCTTGTCTGGCCAGAGCTCGCGTTCGCTGCTCCACCCCTTCTGCTCTCCACCCGAAAGTCCCTGCTGCTTTTTTTCTGCCAGTCCTCCGAATGAGCGAACGAGAAAAAAAATTTGGACGCTGGGACCAGTGAAAATCGCCAAATGCCCCGAACCCGAGGTGCTCCAGAGGTTCAAAGCAAGCACAAGCACACGAGCTGCGCATAGCGTCATATTTCCTCCGCACTCACCACCACTCGTCCATCAACCTTTTTTTTGACTTTCAGATCTGTAAATTCAACCTGTACCATCACCCCCGAGCTGCGCCTATCACTACTATACCGTCGACCGACCAACTCCTGCCGCCTCGAGCTTTATTACTCAGCCCGGAGCTTCAGTGTCACTGCGCAGCAACCCCGAGCTCTATTTTTTCGCACATCCGGACCAGCGTCTGTTATTGTCATCAACCACAACCATCGAGAGACAGAGACAATAATATCCTCTGATTCAGGGGATCGCCCATCAGCCAACATCTCGCGCACCCGTCAACCGATGCATACGATGCGACTCTAACACAACAAAGCCATTCGCCCTCCTCCCCACGACAGAAATGGCCTTCAATTTCAACTGGTCGCCGTTGGCGGCCGACGAAGACTTCTACCAGCGAGCTCGCGACCTCCTCACCACGGCTCTGAATAAGTCTCCCAAGCCGCCCATCATCGTCGACGACATCCTCGTCAATGAGCTCAACCTGGGCACCGTGCCCCCGGAGCTCGAGATCCTCGAGATAGGTGACCTGGCCGAGGACCGCTTCAGAGGCATCTTCAAGATGTGCTATACCGGCGATGCGTACTTGACGCTCAAGACGAGAGTTCAGGTATGAGCTACTTTATTTTCTTCTCCATCCTGCCTTCAAGCGACCCCTTTGGACAGCACCAGCATTCCCCGGATCGTTTGACGCGCTGCGCCGGCATTTTCGCCAATGACAAGGTCATGCAATTTATTATCTCGTCGCGCCCATTTTCCCCAGATCACTTTCGGAACAAGTGGATTCGGGATATTTCAGGGTCCTTTTTCTCTGGTAACATATCACGAGCAAGTGCTCTTCTACCGACCGAACCATCTTCCCCCAAACAGCCTCTGCTCCTGCCATTTCATCGCGATGGATCATGTCCAGACATCATCTCCATCATGAGTCATCGTCGCGCAAACCCCTCTTGATGCTCCATATGGCTCCCCTTGACCCTCTGTCGCATCGGTGGACCAACGCATGAAACATACGAAATTGGAGCCACAGGGATTCGCGCTCTCTCCAATTCGATCATACCCTCTCAACGCTCGTGCCACAACAAACACTAATGCGGTAATCACCTAGGCAAACCCCATGGCAACATACCTGTCTGCCAAGCCGTCATTCACATCTCCGCAACCCTTGGCTGCGGCGGCGGGTCTGACGATACCTCTGTCAATAACCTTGTCAGAGATCAAGTTGTCAGCCTTTGTGATATTAGTCTTTTCGAAACAAAAAGGACTTACGATAGTCTTTCGAAATGACCCACTCGAGTCCATCAAGGTCTCGTCGACCTTTGATTCCATTCAGTTCGTTCGCGACTACCTGCAGAAGACCATCGAGGGTCAGCTCCGGAACCTGTTCATGGACGAGCTGCCTTCTATCATCCACAAGCTCTCCCTACGACTTTGGTGCCCGGATCAGCTACCGCGGGAAGATGCAGAGACGTCAGAAAACACCGACGATGAAGTTGCCATCGATCCCTTTGCCGCTCCTCCTCCGGATGCCGTGGACTCGAGAGGACATGTGCTTGATGCAAATGAACTTGCTTCCATCTCATTAGATGGCGGGGCTCAGCTGCACTCTCTCTTCTCGCAGAAGAATCTGCTCAAGCTCGCTGCTCTGAACGAATCCCACCGAACTCTGTCGCTCTTCACCCCCGGAATCCAGAACGCCATGTTTAGAGCTTGGCTCGGGCCCATGGATAGGGCTGATACTGGCCGCTCGACGCCACTCGCCACTCCGAGCCTGGTGCGGACGCACTCGGTACAAGGAAGCTCTACGACATATACCTTTACAGATGCGGCCAGCACAGACAGTGGCTCGATATCGTCTCGGCCGTCCCTGCTGAGCCTGAACTCGGCAACTACGGGATTGACCCTATCTGGCGGCAAGAAGCGGATGTCCAGGAGAAAGAAGACCCGTGTGGTCAACCTGCGCCGATCCAAGAATGACACTGTCAGCGAGACGGTGAGCGAGGCTGAAGAGACCAGCACGGAAACGGAAACAGATTCTGTAGCCGGCCCAAGCTCTGAGCCTATGCCTTCCTACATCCAGGAAGACTCTGAAGATGCGGTGCCACAGGCCGAGCCATCTCCAAGATCAGTACGATTCAGACATATCGACGACAAGGCTCTGCCGTCGCGCAGTCCTCTGAACATGGAGATCTACAACGAACCAGCCAAGTCTGGAAACCACACAACAGAAAAGGCCAAGTCCACGGAGAAGGCCAACGAAGCTGCCGGCAACGCATTCAACCTGGATCGCAAGCGCAACGAGGGCTCCGAGACTTCGTCGGTGATTTTGGAACAAGCCTGGATCACCAAAATGGCGGGAGAGATTGCCCGTCGAGTGTATGATGAGAAGCAGCGCAACCCGACCTTCTGGGCTGAGAGAGACGATGTTCCACCTCCAGCCTACGAAGCGACCCAATAGATGTACAAAACCAACAACAACAAACACCACCACTCACTGCTCTTTGAAAGAGCTCGATTTCTTTTGTCACCTTGTACGAAGAAAGTTTGGCGTTGGAATTTTTCTTTCCGGGCGCAAGCGGGTATCGAAATTAGCGATATCCCAATGTTTAATGTGTATTTTTGAATGCACTTGTAAGGCGTTCAGGAATGGGAAAAACAGAAAAGGGCTCAGTTTTGGAATTTGATGACTTTCTGAGCGGGACTAGACGTTTCCGACGAGGCCAAATGATACACTTTTGGCATTTTGGCACAGCACGAGGACTTCCATCACTCTTTAGGACGTCTTCACATCTTCTTTGTCTTATGATCAGAATGAGCTACCGAGAGAGTACGGGTAGCTCCATAAGACAGAAGAAGGAATCTAGAATGGCGACAGAAGATTTGCCAAGGGGTTGGGCAAGGACTCGGCTTTGCACGCAGTTTCCAATGTCATCCCGGACGATTCTGGTTTTCGACCGCGCGATGGATGACATTCACTCAGGGCTACAGGACCCTAGAGAGAATCACTCCTATCTAAACACCTAAATCGAAGATTATATATCGAATCATGGCTTTTAGTGACGTGACGTCGTGTTCAAATTCATGAGTAATGTGTTCTCTTGGCAATGATGTACATGGCAACTAATTCGCCAAAGAAGAAGCGGTGACTGGATAAACCTGTAATTGTTCCCATTTTGATTCCTGGAGATGCCATTCTATATATAGTACACTGTTTATGGGATACCCATTTCAAGGCCTCTACCGGTTCAGTTGATACAATTAGGGAGTTGGGACAGTCTTATTTAGCCGCTGCGATTGCTCATCAATGCATTACAACATGCCCTTTCTCCAAGCGCGGTTGGCCAGCTCCTCAATCTCGGGCACCTCGACGGGGCCGCGGACGCTCTCGTCGTCCATGGCCTCGACAATGGCCTCGGCGACGACGTCGACCTTGAGGGGCTTGGCGCCGGCGGCGCCCATGAAGCCGCCGAGCACGCCGCCGGTGACGCGGTTGAAGATGGCGCCCGCGCCCGTCATGGCGGCCAGCGGCATGGTGAACGGCCGGCTGGCGTCGTACAGGAAGGGCGGGCGGAAGAAGATGCCGCGCATGGCCGGGAACGCGCTGGCGATGGCGCCCTCGGCCTCGCGCTTGGTGCTGATGTAGCGCGCCGGCAGCACGGGCGCGCCGCCGGCCGCCGACACGTAGACGAAGCTCGACGCCTGCTGCGCCGCCGCCTCCTTGGCCAGCATGACGGCGCTGTCGCGGTTCATGTTCTCGTACGTGAGCTGGCGGCGGGTCTCGGGGGGTCTGATGTCCTCGCCCTCCTTATCGTCCACGCCGCGCTCCAGCGGGTTGCCCGGCCGCGGCGCGCCCGAGAACGCCCGGCGCAGCCCCGACACGGGCGACTCCTGGCCCCGCAGCACGCCCTTGTAGTCGGCCTCGAGCAGGATGCCCATGGTGTGCACGACCGAGTCGGCGCCGCGCAGCAGGGCCGCGTACGTCGCCGGCACCAGGATGTCGGCGCGCTCCCAGGACACGCGGTGCGCCCAGCCCGGCGGCGTGGGCGACGAGGTCACCGTCTCCCACTTTGGCTCGCCGGAGCGGCTGTCATATGAAGTGTGAGCCCCGAGGTACGGAGGGAGGAATGGGGGATCTATACCTTATCGACGTCACGTCCCAGCCCCGGGCTACCGCATATTTGCAGATCCTCGAGCCCAGGAAGCCGTTTCCTCCGCACACGATGACTCGTTTTGTTGCTGCCGATGCTTTTGTCGCCATTGTGGATGTGATTCTTGAATGCCAAAAATATGGATTGAAAGAATACAGTTTTTGAAAATTTTGTTGGCTTCTCAGCCTGAATCGCCTACCTGAGGAAAGTAAGATGGTGGAATAGTCCTCCGATCGGCCTGCTAAGAAAAAGAGTGTAAACTGGAGCTCCGGAAGCTCTTCTTCCAGGTACAAAATAGAGTTTTGTGACTTTAGATAGAGAAAATAATTCTAGAATAAAATGCAAAAAAATCCAAATTGATTTGCCGAAGCAATTGGCTTGGTTTCACTGTGCAATATCTCGAAAATAGGCGTGGATCGTGAATCTCGTCTGGATGACTGATTCTGTTCCGATCTCACTTACCCAGAGCTCTCACAGCTCCCTGCAAAGTCATGTCATCATCGGCGCATGTGCGAGGCTGAGAAGCTCCAAAAAATTGGATACAGCAAAACGTAGTCCCACCCTGCCCATTAAGCACAAGCGCACGGGCTCTTTCAGTGGATTGGCAGCTAGAGACCCCACTAATCACTAATTGCCCCGCCGAAAAAGTGTACCCCAAGGCCCTGGGGTTCTCGAGGCTGAACTTTGACTCTTCGCGACTTGTTTCCCTTGCCAATCAATCCTTGTCGGCATCAACAATCGTGCTCTGCTACGACGCCACCAGAGACGCCTGTATTCATATCACTAGCAGGTCAACATGGCACCCGCAAATGCTGGAAAGCGCGTCAAGGGCGTCCAGATCTACCGCCCTTTCATATACGGCACGACGGCGCGTCCCTTCAACGACACGGACAACATCCGGCCTCCCCATGTGCCGGTAGATCACACCCACAGCTGGACCGTCTTCGTCAAGGGAGTCGAGGACACCGACATCTTCTACTGGCTACGTCGCGTTCAGTTTAAGCTACATGAATCGATCCCGAACCACCTGCGCACCTGCGACGCCGAGCAGATCGTCCGGGACAACGAAGGCAAGCCGCCGACTAAGAAGCAAAAGGGCTTCGTCGTGAACGAGACGGGATGGGGAGAGTTCGAGATCACCATCAAGCTATACTACGACAGCAAGAGCGGCGAGAAGCCTCAGACCTTGTACCATCATCTGCGCCTCCACCCTTACGGTAGAACGGAGGAGGAGAGGGAGGCGATGCGAAACAACGGCACGGGTGAGATACTCGCCTGGATCTACGAGGAGCAAATCTTCAATGAACCATTTGAGGAGTTCTACAAGACCCTGACGTCGGGAGCACACAACAAGGGTCAGACACCGGCGGGCGGCAAGGGCAAAGGAAAAGGCAAGGCGCCGCCCCCGAGCAAGCAAGAGGACGGCGATGTCAAGGAGCGCAGCGCAATGATACCACTCTCGAACCGACCCGGGCAGCCGTTCTCGCGGGAGACGGAACAGCTGGAACTTAAGAGGTTGAAGGAGGCGGAGGAGAGGGTCTCGGCCATGATCATCGAGCTCAACAAGCAGACGAAGCAGAAGGAGACGGAGCTTGCAGCCCTCAAGACGGCCAACAGTCAGGCTGCACCGGCATAGAGCGCCAGTGACAGCAGCATCGCGGAAGGGCCCAAGAAGGCCTCCAAGATGGACTCGAAAAAGCTCAAGACACCGAAAAAGGGAAGACCTAGGAAGGCCCAGCCGAGTGACGCTCCGGCCTACAGCACTAGGGGGGCTGCAAGCGGCGTCCAGGCGCAGAAAGTGAAGGCCCGCGAGGAGAAGCAAGCCATGAAGGAGGAGCGTAAGACACAATCGGCTCTTGCAACCGCAAGCCAGCGCGAACAGCTGATGGTGCGTTTCGACATGAGGCAGGTCAATCAGGCCAAAGCCAACCGAAAGCCGGCGAAATAAGCACCAGAAAAGCCAGCAGCGGAGAGAACAGCGGAAGTCATCCGAGCAGCCGCGCTGAACAAGGCGATGGTTCTCTTATTATGCAGCAGGGAGTTCAAACGAAGTATGCCAGGCGACCGACCACGACTTACATAAGGAGGTCTGCGGGTTTATTGTCAGGAAGAGGCATAGCATATTGCAAGCAGTGCCATCCCTTTTAGCTATGAAATTCCGATCAATAGCCTTGGTGTCGGGGACATTGATGGCTCCAAACTCACTGAAAATATATGCATGTATTACAACGATGCTTTATGTTATTTTGGAGCACAGAACGGATGGCAGTCGGCAGAGGTGGATCAGTGAGAAATGCTTCTTGCCAGGCTGCTCGCGCTACCAACGCCACTTGTAGATCATCACGCGGGGTGCAGAATGGGCTGAACATGTCCCCTGCAAACTTGTGAAACGGCCTGGCCCATCCGAACACGTTTGCTTGTCAAACGGGAACGTGGGACATGGGGGAAATCAGGATATTGGAGATGTGCTACAAGGTAACACGTCCAAAAGGTTGATCTAGACTCTGCTGCAAGCGGTCATATCTACGTGTCCGCTTCGTTGATGATCTTTCACAGCTGACAGTACTCCGTACATAGGCTCGATAGGTAGGCAATCGAGGCGAGAGGGTCAAAGCAGAAAAAGAGTTGCCGAGGAATCTCGGCTTAGATCTTTTATGATATAGATCTGCAAGCCCGAGAGATATAGTCAAATGCCGGCGTGCTATCTGCATGAAGAGAGAGGGTGTGCAGCAGGCGGACGAGCTGGGGGCTACCGAGCAGGAGGCGACTCGCCAGTGCCTGAATCTAATTTATGAACAGTGACTGCATGATTACGGTACCTAGCGACATACCTTACCAAACCAACGGCCTATCGGAATTGAGTTCGCTTGTTCAACACCATTAAGTGAGACGTTCAATTACCTGTTTTTCATACTTTATCTGTGATTATGGTTCAGCGACAACTGGGAAGATATGCGCCCCCCGGATCTCCATGTCGTGGCATCCAATAAAGGGAACTTCTGCAGGGTCGACTCTTACGCTGCAGATACGAAATGAAATCTTCTAAATTCCCCCAGGCTACGGGGGTCGTCTCATTTCTCGTCCCGGGCGGTTTGGTCCGGTGGGACTCACCAACCTGAACCTCTCGGCTCGCTGAACCGTGTCGGTAGCGCAGTTGAACCGCTGGAACCTTTGGAATTTCAGGCCTTGTGGGCTACAAAACAGTGCCCGTGATGTCATGCACTCGACAGGGGCAAGGTAGCGGCCGCCGCTAATGCCTGGCACTTGAGAGCTTGACTGCTTCTGGCCATGTCCAATGCCGAAAACAACAGAAAGTCCCATTTGTCCCATTCTATTTTCCCACGTCTTTCCAGAATGGACCGACTCGAATTGTGACTTGTCGTTCCTTTTTGGATATTTTTTGCGGACCCGTTCTTTATGTCGTGGTCACCTGGTTCCCTTTCGGACTTTCCCTACAATCTCTCTTCCCAGAGCCTCTTCCTCTCGCTTCGTACAACCACAGCTCTTGCCACGAGTGATTGTTCACGACTCACGAACGACCTTCTGCGCTACCCGGCAGTCGGCAAACACACACCTCTGCGCGACGTGGTTGTGTCTGAGAATGACACTTGGCGGGTATATATCATAGCTCGACTTAGGGCGTTGAACGACACTTGAACGTGCTCATACCATTCTTCCGGAAAGCAGGGGCAGACACGATATGGTCACATGCGCGGGACGGGCAGCAACAAGAACATAACCAACAGCATTGATTCTCAACACTTTGAGACACTGCCGCGCGAATGGCGGGCCTAGTCGAGCTCGACAAGCCATCCTCGGCCCCTTTCAATATCGACTCGTCCGATGATGAGATCCAGCTCCGCGAGACAAACGCTGACAAGCGGACAACTGCTCTGCTGCATGATCGCCATGGAAATGTCGTGTTCCCAGGCCAGGTCCCCTCGGAAGTTGTCTCGCCCGAAATCGCCGAGCCTTCTCCCCAAGACACCAAGAGGGTCAAGTCAGAGCCTCTGTCCGACGGACCGGACTTGAACCAGGCCCCTGTGGCCACCAAGGACCGGAAGAGATCTGTCGACCGGCCTTCCATAGAGGCATCCAAAAAGTTCGTGACTGACGTGCCGCGCCGGCCCCCTAGACGAACGTCTGCAGTGCCACTCGTGAAGCGTACGGGTACCAACGTCTCCGAGCTCAACCGTGCGATATGGAGCCGCAACTACGAGAGCGATGGTGACAATTCCTCATCCGAATCGGAATCAGAGGATGACGAAGATGGGGGCCCAGCGACCAGGGTGGCCACGACTGGTAGTCTACAGAAACCAAAGCGTGCCGGTACCTCGGACAAATACCGTCGCTTCGATCTGGCCAATGATCACTACAGCACAAGAGGCAGGGTGTCGAAGAGAGATGGACGTCTTAATATTACCGTCAATGACACGAGCAACACTGGCTACTTGGCCAAGGCGTTGGGCGCGGCAGTCAAGAGGGTTGTACCTCCCTCGAAGGACATTGAAGACGAGTCACAACCCGAGCGACCTTTCCCGTCGAGGCTTTCCTCTGCGAGTACTGCCACGTCGGAAAAGGCAAAACGCCCAAAGCTGAACATTGTCATCATGGTCATTGGTTCCCGTGGCGATGCGCAGCCGTTTCTCAAGATTGGCAAGGTGCTCAAGGAAAACTACGGACACCGCGTACGAATTGCAACCCATCCAGCCTTTCGTGAGTTTGTCGAAAAGGACTCGGGTCTCGAGTTCTTCTCCGTGGGCGGCGACCCATCCGAACTCATGGCCTTCATGGTGAAGAACCCTGGCATGATTCCCAAGTTGGAGACCGTCAAGGCCGGTGACATTGGCCGCCGCCGGGCCGCCATGGCTGAGATGTTTGATGGCTTCTGGCGAGCATGCATCAATGCCACTGATAACGAGAAGGACACGGCAAATTTGAGGATGATGGGTGAGAGGGCGCCCTTCGTGGCGGATGCCATTATTGCAAACCCGCCCAGTTTTGCGCACATTCACTGTGCCGAAGCATTGGGTATCCCTCTGCATCTCATGTTTACCTTTCCTTACACCCCTACGCAAGCTTTCCCACATCCTCTGGCTACTATCAAAAAGTCCAATGTCGATCCTGGCTACACCAACTTCATGTCCTATCCCTTGGTTGAGATGATGGTGTGGCAGGGCTTGGGCGATCTCGTCAACAACTTCAGGGTCAAGACACTCAACTTGGATCCCGTCTCGACCTTGTGGGCACCTGGATCGACATACCGGCTACACGTGCCATTCACATACCTGTGGAGCCCGGGGATCGTGCCCAAACCTGAGGACTGGGGTGATGAGATTGATGTGGCAGGTTTTGTCTTTCTCGATCTGGCTTCCAGCTTTCAACCTCCACAGGATCTGGTCGAGTTCTTGGATGCTGGCGAACCCCCTATTTACATAGGCTTTGGATCAATCGTGGTTGACGATGCCGACAAGTTCACAGAAATGATCTTTGAGGGGGTCAAAAAAGCCGGAGTGCGCGCATTGGTCTCGAAAGGATGGGGAGGTCTCGGCGGCGAAAACGTTCCCGACAATATTTTCATGCTTGAGAACACGCCCCACGACTGGTTGTTCCCCAGAGTCAAAGCTTGCGTCATCCATGGAGGCGCCGGCACGACTGCAGCTGCTCTCAAATATGGCAAACCTACCATGATCGTGCCCTTCTTTGGCGATCAGCATTTCTGGGGCTCAATGGTGTCCAGTGCCGGTGCTGGCCCTGAAGCGGTGCCCTACAAGAAGCTGGATGTGGACAAGCTTGCCGAGGGCATCAAATACTGCCTCACAGACGAAGCTTTAGAGGCGGTACAAAAGATTGCCAAATCCATCGAGCTCGAGGGCGATGGCGCAAAGAACGCGGTCAGGTCGTTCCACAACCACCTGGTCTTGTCTGGAGAGGATTCCATGCGTTGCTCGCTAGTGACTGATCGAGTGGCTGTGTGGCGAATCAAGAACACCAGTCTCAAGTTGAGTGCCATGGCTGCTGATGTTCTGGTGGAGAAGGGATACCTCTCGTGGAATCGACTGCGACTGTTGCGGCACAAGGAATGGAACGACTTTGAGGGTCCTGGCGAGCCTATCACTGGCATTGCTGGCACTCTTGCCGGTTCCATAGGCAACTTCTTTACCGGAGTTGGTAGTGTGCCTTATCGCCTCGCCAAGACGACCAAGAAACGTGAGGAGCACAAGAAGAAGAAGGCTGAAAAGCGACGCCAGAGGCTTGAACAAAAGAAGAAGGCTGCCGAACCAAAGCCACTAGCACAAGAGGGAGTCGCGGGTTTCCCCTTTCCGCCAGCCAACACCGAGGCCACAGATCAACATCCAGAAGCTCAAGCGCATCCCCAGAGGCCAAAGCCCGAGACCCAATTGACCAACACGTCAAACCTGACCGCGACTCCGGCGACTGCACCCGCAGCCGAGGAGTATGCCAACGAGGTCGGAGAGGGGCTAGGTCAATCTGGCCGCGCCTTGGCCAAGGCCCCAGTCAATCTCGCTGTGGCTGTGGCCCAAGGATTCCACAATGCGCCACGTCTGTATGGCGATGATACCGTTCGCAAGCCAGTGCGCATCACAGGTTTCAAGTCGGGACTCAAGGCGGCTGGATCCGAGTTTGTGTATGGCGTATATGACGGCGTCACAGGCCTCGTGAGGCTTCCGGTCAAAGGGGCCAAAGAGAATGGCGTGCGCGGGGCAGCAGCCGGCGTAGCCATGGGATTCGGCGGGTTTGTACTGAAGGACATATCCGCCATAGTGTCTCCATTCGGCTTGACGTTGAAAGGTGTCGCCAAGCAGGTGGAACGACGAGGTGGTCCACTCAAGTACGTCCGCCGAGCCCGAATCGTCCAGGCTCAGCGTGAGATGAAGGACTTACCAGCCGAGGAGAGAAAGTCCATCTGTGAAGAGACGTATCACGGATGGGATATAATGCGGCAGCTCGGTCAAACCATCATGGACGAGAGCGAAAAGCGCAGTTTCGCCAGACACTTTAGCAAGACGCGGCACAGCGACCCACACAAGGGCAAGCAGCTCGGAAAATGGGGCACTGGTCGAGTCTTTGAAAACGTCGAAACTGCCGAAAGAGCCATTGCTGCCATCAAGAAGGGCGATGATATCAATGTTGTTCTTGGCAAGAGTCGGAAGAGCTTTGACGTGCGCAAGAGCGTCGACGCGCGCAAAGCCGAAGACAAGAAGCTCTCATTGCACGAGACACACGAGGCGAAGGAAGTCAATAAGAAGGCCAGGGAGAAGGCCGTGAAAGATGTAGAGGACGACATGAAAGAAGAGAAACTGCCTCCAAGGAGACAGGATGAGACACCTCTGGAGGCCGGGAGCCCGGAATCCTAGTATGTCCTCAAGGGGCGCGACGTCGAAAAGATTATGCATCGTTTCTTTTGTGGAAGCGGTTAATGGTAATGGCTCCGTGATATACGGGGCGCGCATGATACCCTTTTTTACTTTGTATGTTTTTTGGCCTATGATACTCAATGCCCCAGCGGCCGGAAGTCTTATATAAATATAATTTTTGGCGTTTTTGTAAAACCATGATAACCCTATGGATTCCAAGTGATCTCTTCAAATGAACCTTACCATACAGAGCACATTGACGTTGAGTATCATGGACTTTGAGCCTGCGTGAATACATGATCACCGAGTGAATTGATCAAGTCAAGTGTTATTCCCAGCATTCAAAGCTGAACATGGTGAAATTGTTGGCTTCGCCTTAGACCGGGGCCGCGGCAAGCATTTTCGGTTCCAATTTCTTGATCCATAGCTGCGGCCTCATGTCCAGATGGACTATCTATGCGATGACGGGAAATGATTGGTGTTCCGGAAATTGAAGACTGACAACGAGCTGACCACCGACGATTTATAGGTTGGTTAGGTATAATGGGACTCGGAAGATGCTGTCGAGTATCCCATTGTGGAGCTGATTATACTATGTACCTGTCGTGCCATAGTATACCGACTTAGCGTCATTATACAGGGCATAGTACATATTCGTACTGCTGTCGATACTCGAGATCATAACAGCCGTCCGGATATAAAACACAATCCATGGATTGTTTTCGACGATTGGAACGACTGCCCTTTGTGCCCAAGGGCCCACGTATACCTCCATTTGAAACACAACGGAGTGAACACCGCAGGTCTTTTGATGTACCTTGTACACTAGCGTCTGCGAAATATGGGCGGTTTGGAAGTGATATCGCGGCACAGGCTCACAGCCCGACCATGAGTGGATACTATAGCGTTCTCGGCCCTCAGATAGACCTGTTACACTGCCTCTTGTGGGTATTGCTCTTGCTGCCTGTCAGCCTGCTCAACATCCAACAGTATTTCATGTTGAATCCTCCAGCTTGAAAACGAACAAGTGATGAAAACAAGTTCAACCTCGTCATAGCAAAGCCGCCCATCAAGTTTGCGAAAATGACCTCCACATCCCCGTCTTCAGAGGCGCCCGCCGAGCACCGACCCGTCGACCACGGCCGGCCGATCAAGGTCGTATGCATCGGCGCCGGGGTCTCGGGCATTCTGACCGGTATTCGCCTCCCACAGCACGTGGACAACCTGGACCTCGTCATTTACGAAAGGAACCAAGACGTCGGCGGTACTTGGTTCGAGAACAAGTATGTCCATCTCTCTCCCCGGGCCTGATATATACACAGGCTTTGGTGGGCGACTTTGTATACTGACCCAGGCATTAGATATCCCGGCATCGCATGTGGTATATCATAGCACTTCTGCCCATTTCTATGAAAAGCAATGTCAAGACTGACAAACCGCCAAAGATGTTCCAGCCCACGCGTTCCAGTTCACCTTTGAGAATAACCCCAGTTGGAGCCGCTTCTACCCTCCCGGGCCCGAGATCCTCGCGTACCTCGGCCGCGTGGCCGACAAGTACGGCGCCCGCGAGTACATGCGCTTCGGGCACGAGTTCCGGGGCGCGCGGTGGGCCGAGGAGGATGGGAAGTGGGAGGTCCAGGTGCTGCGTTTGTCGGACCACCAGGTCAGTTCACTCTCGGGCCTGCACTAGGTCATTCGTTGACTGGGGTTTCCTTCTTAGATGGTTTATGACGCGGCAGACGTGCTCATCGTGGACACGGCGACTTCGAGTAGGTGGAAGTGGCCGGATGTACAGGGTCTGGAGAATTTTGAGGGTAGGCTTTTGCATACGGCTCGCTGGGATACCAAGTTCGATGCGACGGGGAAGAGCCTGGCCGTCATAGGGAGCGGGTTCACGGGAAGACAGGTAAGTCATTAGTCGTTCATGTCCATTATTGATTTTGCGGCAAGTATCAATGAGTGTAGTGTTGTACATGAAACAAATAGATCCCACTCGATGACTGTTTGCCAAAAGGAAACATATGCCCTACTGACGCATGGTCGTGCAATAGATCCTACCCGCGTTGCAAACCCAGGCCAAGCACATTGACACGTATATCCGGTCGAAAACTTGGATCTCGCCCGGGGGCCCCTTTAGACAACAAGTAGAGGAACACGGCGGCGACGAGAACTGTGAGTTGCCCCTTCACGTGCGACGTCTCTTCTCATCACGCTGGTCATGACTGACTGTGATGCATGAAGTTGTCTTCACCGACTCCGAGAAACAGAAATTCGCAGAAGATCCCCAATTCCTCACAGTATACCGTAAAGAAATCGAGGACATCCTCTACAAGGACTTCCTACAAACACCCCCAAATCTGCCCGAGCGCCAGGCGAGCGACGCGGCGTCGCTGCAGCTCGTCGAGCAGAAACTGGCCCGCAAGCCCGGCCTCTTCGAAGCACTAAAACCCGAGGACCCGTCGGGCAGCAGGCGGTTGGGCGTCTCGCCGGGCTACCTCGAGGCCATGGCGCAGGACAACGTGCACGTCGTGACCGCGGGCATCCGCCGGATCCGCGCCGAGGGCGTCGTCGACAACGGCGGGACCATCAGGCCCGTCGATGCGATTGTTTGTGCTACCGGCTTCGACACGTGAGTTTGCATTCTCTACTCTTCTTCTCAGAAATAGTTCTCGACGCTGACAGAGTTTTTCAATCATGCAAGGTCCTCCGCCACGTCAGAAACGCCCATCTACGGCCGCGGCGGTGTCCCGCTCGACCAAGTCCGGACCGAGGCGTATCTGTCGCTCATGCCCTGCCACATGCCCAACCTGTTCCTGTTCCCGGGGCTGGACACGGGGCCGCCCTCGATGACGGCCCTGACCGAGGCCCGGTGCGAGTACATGGTAAAGTGCGTGCAGAAGCTGCAGCGCGAGCAGCTGCGGTCCATGATGCTCACGCCCGCGGCCAGGGACGACTTTTTGCGGCGCGCCGGCGCCGGGTTGCCGGGGAGTCTGGCCGACGCGCTCAGGGTGTACGAGAGCCCGCGCTGGGAGGACTTTGAGTACGAGGCGCTTCCGTGAGATATTGATCAGTTTGCGTGACTGAGCAATGGACTCGCGGCCAGGTAGATGGCGGGAGGAGAAACGACGGGGTATCTGCTTCGGGTCGGCGGCACGGTTGTTGACCCCGAGTACGTGGAAGCTACTTGAGGGGGGCTATATCTGTATAAATATATAGATGAATGATCATCGGAGAACTCAATAAGTTGGTATTAACCAATTCGGAAGGCATTGCATCTCGTCAGTACAACCGTGGCGGAGTTTCAGGTATATTGACGTTGTGCTGATAAGTTATTCCATAATACTAACATTTTGCTCGTCGTGGTTTCATGAATATTTTGCTTCAAAGTCAACGAAGGGATGGAAAGAAGTGTTCGTTGTACATCGCAAATCGATAAGGATGACTCTAGCTTGTGCTTTTGTTTTGGGCTGTGTGAAACAAAAAGGAGGTGGTCCTTGAAATTTCTCCAAGCGTAATCACCTGGAATAGAAGAAACCTTGATATGCTCATACCATACTCTACACATACTTTAAATAACGGGCAAAACAACAACAAAAAAACCCATACTCCTTACCCTCTGTTTAATACCCCTCCTTCTTGTTCACCTTGTTCACAAAATCCTTCTTCCCCTCGGCCAGCCGCTGCAGGTTGAGCGCCAGAATATCATACACGCGGACGTTGTAGTCGTTGGAGATGCCACTAACATGCGGCGTAACAAAAACATTCGGCGTGCTCCACAGCGGGTGCCCGTCGGGCAGCGGCTCGGGGTCCGTGACGTCGAGCGCCGCGCCGCGGATCTGGCCCTTCTCGAGCGCCTTGATCAGCGCGCCCGTGTCGACAATGGGCCCGCGGGCGATGTTGCTCAGGAACGTCTTCTTCTTGGACAGCAGCTCGAGCTCGGGCGCCGCGATCAGGCCCCTGGTGCTGGCCGTCAGCGGCACCGCGACCACGAGCACGTCCAGGTCCGCGCCGAGGAACTCCTCGAACTGGCCGTCGGCGCCCGACAGCCACCGCGACGGGAACGCGCCGTCCGGGTCGCCCGTGCCGGGCACGATGTACCCCGTGTCCCGGCGGGACTCGGGCGTCGCGCGCCGGCCGTTGGTGTAGGCTATCACGTCCATGCCCAGGGCCTTGGCGACCCGCGCCACTTGCCTGCCGATGCTGCCGTAGCCCAGGATGCCCCTGTATATCTCGTGTGAGCGTGTACTGTTGCTGTAGGAAGAAAATGATCATCACCACTTACACTCGTGCGCCCACGCCGTCTTGGACGCCTTTTGTGACTCGGTCCCAATGACCAGCCTTTTGTTGGTCGATGTAAACCGCCACTAGCGCAAAATGTAAGCCAACTGTTTTATGCAGACTGACTAGATTGCTGGGTTAGAGACTCACATTCATGTTGGTGCATCAAATACGTGGTGATGACCCATTCCGCAATTTGGGGACTATTTTGTGTATATCAGTAAGAAGACAACTTGCGTACTAAAAATCACCCGAAGGAAAGGTCGGACGATGACAAAACAAGACTGGTAACAAACTCACCCATGAACCCCATTGGCCGTCGAAAACGCCACATCCGAGTCCTTGAAGAGCGGATTGTCCAGCAGATAATTCGCGCCGGCGCTCTGCAGCTGGACGAGCTCGAGCCGGGGCGCCTGCTCGACGGCCGGGACCAGCGGGCCCGTGAGCAGGACCGTGGCCCGCGACCAGTCGATGTCCTGGTCCCGGGCGGCGGCCTTCGCGTCCAGGCTCCACGGGTCGATCTGCACGTGCTTGACCTCGAGGTCCGCGTGCGCCTTCTTCACCTTGCTCACCCACTCGGCCGCCGGCGCCAGCGGCGACACGATCAGCAGCTGGTGGCCCTTGAGGGTCGGGTTGGCGGCCGAGGACCACCAGCCTCCGAGTACGCCTGCGAGGGGCATCGTATCGGGTTGCTTATATCCGTGGAATCGGCTGATGATTGACTACCCGGGATGATGACGGTATCTCTCAGTGACAAGAGAATATCTGAGGTTAAACTTTCCTAGTAGAAATTCCTTGATGTAGTTGTCAATTGCAAATAAGAAGACGGGCTAGGTACCGAACAGAAGATAGATCCGGAGATAACGACTAAGAAGCGACCCCGCTACCACACCCCATTATTGGTCAGCACAATCACATACCTATTTAGCAATGGATCATGTCATAGTAGTTGCATGTTGCCTCATCGGTCACTTACACCAATAGAGCGAGAAATTTTTGAACAGCCTGTTGCATTGACCATTTATCTTTGGTTCGCTTGTGAACTCAGGTCCATAAATTCGACATGGACGTCATTGAATGAATCGATACCATCATATCCTCCCTGATGAGAGACATCCCATCATGCACTTACTATTGTTGAATTCTCGTCGTCGACGGAAGATCGGTTCATGCTGTACGAATTACCATATTGTTTATGCAGGCGCACAAAGTTGACGGGTTTCCCCCTGTACCAAAGTGAAGTGCACGGTTGAAAACGCATGAGCATCGCCGGCACTTATGGCCCGAATCCAATCTTGTGACCCTTTGAAAATGATCTTCGAAGATTGAATATAGTCGCTTGCTGACAGGTCTGAGAGGGGTTCAACAGCTCACCGGCAGTTAAACTACTATCCTCTCGAGCTCTTTGACGACGGTCTCATAGAAAGCCATCGACAGTGTGCTCGCCACCTTGTCATTTGTCTCTTCGTCGCCGTCGAGCAGGTTGAGCCATTTCCCTCCAGCGA